>OY744603.1:82347498-82617498 GCA_963556255.1 Allolobophora icterica | reverse complement strand
CTCCAACATTGTGGCGCATTTCCTCTATTTGCCATAAAAACTAACTGATCGATCGATCAATCAATCGATGGGTTCATTGATTACATGATTAAGTTCAATGATTAATTTTAACCCTGTAACAACGAGAGGGATTAGTTTTTCCACACACCCTAGTACACGCTCGTCGTTCAAGTGTTAAAGCTGTTTTCTTGAAAGTGCACTAGTTATTCATTCACTCTGTCTTAAGCTGGAAATGAATAAGTGAAGAAATACAGTCGAAAATAGAGTACCTGGTTGGTCACAAGCTGATGATATATGCCTTGAATTTTCATGAGATCTGCGTGCGTTCCTTGTTCTGAAATTACTCCATTCAAAAATGCCGCAATGTAATCAGCTGTTCTAATCGTTGACAAACGATGGGCAATAACGATTGTAGTTCGACCCAAACGAGCCTAAACATAAGTTGCAAAAATCGATACTACTGTACCATAACGCGTAATTAAAATCCAGCATTTCAAGTGCTAGAGTACAATACAAAGCATCTGCTAGTCATGTCATATAGGTACGTTACAGGATTCCGTGCAAATAGAGCAATTTAGAAGCTGCATCACATGAAAAATTGGCAGAAGTATCAGGCAAAAAAATGACATTTATATTGATCATAATTTCAATACTGAGGCATACATTTTATACAGTTGCTTTTAGAATGTGATAGTGAAGCACCCAAACAGTAGTTTACAGAGGCATACATTAGGCGAGAAAACTCTATTAGATACAGGTATTTCTTCCGACGCAACTTTCACCTAATCATTTTACTTGTATGTTACGTTAAATGTCAACCCGCAAGAGAACATTACATCCATAAGCAGAGGAATGCACAGTAAAACTAGAAGAGTTATCAGTGGTGGGCCCATGTTATATTACACATATGCTTTAAACAAGCGCAACAAAATGTCCTGCCAGACACTTAAAACAGCACCATTTGCACACACCTTATCGAGAGCCGCCTGGACTGTGGACTCGCTCTCCGTGTCGAGTGCTGACGTAGCCTCGTCCAAGAGCAAAATCTTTGGATCACGAACAAGTGCTCGAGCAATTGCTATTCGTTGCTTCTGCCCTCCACTCAGCTGTGCACCCCGTTCACCAACCAGCGTTTCATATTTCTAAACGAACATAAAAAAGCAATCTTGAGTGTAAACATCTCCTTTCGCAAAAAACTTCTTTTATAACTCATCCTTTGAAGCTAGCTGAAGCAGAGCTGGTTGTGTGGTTGCAATGGAGAAGCCTCTCGCCTCCATTTACCTCTATAAATGACACGGGGAGAGCAGAGTAAGTGCCAACAGCTGCATTTAAATCAGTGACGTTGCCAAATGGCAATGTGTTGGTCATTCACAGTTGCGTTGGGTCTGAAATCCCGGTGCTCAATGTTTGTCTGCCATTTCTGAGGACACCTCCTAAGATATGAGTACAAATTATTTATTTATTCGTTCATTCGGAAATTTAATATAATGCACCTTCAAGAAACCTACTTAGAAGCCCTATTACCTTGTGTTACCCGATCGCACAAAATTACTTGGCCTTGCCGTACCCAAACACAATTTTTAAAATAAAACCTACCTTTAAAAAATAACATGGATGATTGTAGAAGAATGTAACATGACGGAAGAAGACATGTAACCTCAGGACCTGAATATAGTGCCAATCAACACAATACGATAAACCTGTTTTGATATTGCCCTCCTTCCAAAGTTCAGAAATCAAACACGCTCATATTATAGTACTAAACAACTAAGTTGAAGTACTTGTACATGGTCCCTACAAAGTGACAGCTGGAGTGGGGATTCGACCCCGTAGTCAGCAATACAGAAAGAGTGCTCTATCCATTCGGCCCCAATGGGCCCAATCATCCTTTCAGAGATAGATTTTTCTAGGTGGAATATAAATCCACAATGAACATAAATTATATGCATACATTACAAACATACAGACGCACAGAAAAATACATGTATACATGACGATGACATGACAAGAAATCTCTCATAAGACCTGCTAACCTTTGGAAGCTCCTGGATGAAGTCGTGAGCATTTGCATTCTTCGCTGCTCTTTCTACCTCCTCCATTGTTACTCCATCTTTTCCATAGCGGATGTTTTCTGCGATTGTTGTGCCAAACAACACTGGCTCCTGGCTAACAACTCCAATGTGTTGCCTCATCCATTCAATATTCATTGTACGAATATTGACGCCATCAATCAGAACCTGTAACAGCATGTATTGTCACTGTCTATTGTATTACAACAAGTTCCTCCTCTTACTTATAACCAGTGGGTTTTTTTCTAGAAAAAAAGGTTCCGGAATGGAACAATAGGGTCCGGAAGGGAAATATTATGGGCGGCCTAAAATCCCGAGAAAACTGGATTGGGGGTTGGGATGGGTCTCAATAAACACGGAAAACAGTTCAAAACACTGAAATAAAATTTAAATAACTAAATTATTGTCTTTATTATTAAAATAAATAAGTTATTTTTTGTAGCTGAAAAGGTGCCGGAACGCCGGCGCGTTCCGGCTGAAAAAAGCACTGCTTATAACAACAAATACAGTAACTGTATAGTATTTATGCATGCCTTGCAGAAAATGAAACTCCAAAGCATTCACACTGAAACCAAACCATCACTTCATCTGTAGCAAAGCATGTAAGCATCATTGTTTAAACATAGTCAGCATGAGATAAACTGGATACGCGTATTTTAAAGATAACAATGATTACATTACTTCAAACGGTAATTTTGCCAAGATGATCTACATGCTGCTCTTCTAGATTACACTCATTTCCAATCACCAGATCTAGCTGAAGTTAATTGATACTGAATTACTAGACAGAACTAGATCACACCATGAGGAATACGGTAATTGGTTTGGTGATCATCTTGCAAGTCCAAACTCTCATCCCAGAAAAATTGTCAAAATAATCAAATTTCAATAATAAATTCAAGGTTACCATATGCCACATATTGATTTCATGTAAATATAATAAGATACTATATAGCAGAAATTAAAGGATTCAAACAAATCTGATAGGATTATACAGACCTCTCCCTGTTGAGGGTCGTAGAATCGCTGCAGCAATTGGACTGTTGTGCTTTTGCCACATCCGCTTGACCCAACAAGTGCCGCTGTTTGGCCTCGATTGACTTTCAGGTTTAAGCCATTCAATATCTGTTGCCAAAAACACAACTTATCAGCCAGCAAATCAACCAAGCAGTCTACCAATTGGTCAACAAATCAATCTACCGAACAATCGATCAAGCAAAAGATCCCAATCAATAACATAGAGCCTACATGCATAATTTTATGTGTGCAAACACACTACCTACATTTACGGATTCCCGATGTATATAAATATATATATATATATATATATATATATACATATTCGTTTATTAAATAAGAATGGCACACCGCATTCGTGTACAAGAACAAATAGAAGAAAAAATAGAGACTACCATGAACCGCTAGTCAGACGCAGACGTGGAGAGACTAATTGCGAGACTGTCCGTCCCTGCTTTCAGGGTATGCGCTTGAATAGTACCCTAGGAATAAAGTTCTTACAGTCCTTGTTAGGCAATTCATAGTCGTGAGGTCTTGGCCCAAGATGATAAGTTCTTTTGATCTTGGGGGGGGGGGGAGGGAGCCTGCTAAGAACGTGGTCCCAATGCCATCTCACTGACTGAAAGAGCCGATCATCAGCTGCACTTGCCATTTGAGCCTCAGTCCTCGAATCGGCCGGCAGATAGCTCGCATTTCTCACTCTATGAAGGATACTACATGTAATCTACCTTCCAGCAAATAATGTGATAGTGGTTCTGGTATAAATTGCGGGATATTCTATCAACTTCAAGAGAACTCAGTGGTGCAAAAGAAACAAACTGACAGTACAGAGGGATGAAAACCAATAAGGCTCCCAGCACATGTATGCATGTATGTATGTATGTATGTATGTATGTGTGCATGCATGAATGTATATAATTATGTATGCTCTGGATAGTTACTATAATGCCTTTATAGCACCTCACAAAACTGCTGCCTGAGTGAGTCTGTGTTAAATATCACTAAAAGCAGAAATGTCAAGCAAGCAAATCAATGCACAGAAAGCTAGAACAGTCACCAACGGTAGGCCCACGCACGCACGTGGAGCCCAACCAATGGATTTTCGTCAGTAGTTGGCAGATGCCATCATATTCACATATCACTAGCCAACCTAATAATCCAGCATGATCACAGTGCAGCTTCTAAAATATATAGTACTGAATGCAGGATTGCAGGAACAGTCAGAGCATATCAAAATGTTGCAAGAAGAGAATCCAACTGAAATAATGGCAGTTGATAAGCTAATCAGCCTCATCAACAGAGACAATTGCTTACTGGTACGTCGGGTCGTGATGGATAATTAAAGTGAACACCTCGGAACTCGATGTTGCCTTTCACCTCATCCAGCTTGCAGCCTTCGGATGAGCTACTGTCAATAGCTGAAACCTAAATCACAGAAAGTTCTATTAGCACTACTAAAAGGAAAGCCTACTCCTTATTAGGATTAGTAATTCTAATTTGTCGATCTAATTATTATCACAAATAAGAAACCTGATTTGTATTAGTAATGATAAATAATTTCCCTTTTAGAGTCATTGAGACTAGTAAAACTTAAACTTTATGTATTTACAATTACTAATGAATATTAACAATTCATTAGTGTTATTAAGTAATTGAAGAGTAATATTTATTTTAATAGAGGAACTTATTCATGACCACTGGTGAAGTAGCTGTTGCCAGCTACAAGGACTGACCAGGTCAATAAGGCCGTAGACGGCATAGGCTGCACCTCTGGAGTTGGCAAAATCCTGGATATGGGGTGCTGCATTTCCGATAGAGAATGCTCCAATGAGGACAGAAAAGAAAACCTAGAAACAGATACGCATCGTACCAGAGTTAAATTCAGATCACAATGCCAAACACTCGTTTCATAAAAGCTCAATTTAGGTTTATACAATACAATACAACTGATATTTAATAATGCCCCATTACAAAGCTTAGAGGTGCATTCTGCGCCAGTCATAATCGTAATCTCCACACTTCTAAAGCGCCGCTCCCAGGGCACCATCCTTTTCATGAGCGCTGTCTCTATGAGTCTCTACGATGTAAAATGTCATTAAGAGCAAAGCATATTTCAGTTAGCGAAATTAGGTTATAGACTTTAACAACGAGAGTGTACTAAAAGTGACTGGGAAACCAATGCAACTTGTTCTAAAAGTGCTAAGCAGTTACTACAAAATCCATCTTGGGTTTAAATTTTGGTTTTGGGCAAAATTCACATTGCATTATTAGTTCACAAAATGGAAATATTTGCATTCGGCTAGAAAAGTGTAGTTTCACAGATTTTTCTCGTATACGTAGATAGTGCATTGGTACACAATACATGCATGTTATATGTATGTGTCTATTGTGCATGTATGTATGCAACAGTGCACTTCATAGAGCACCTTTTAAGTACCTCCCAGAAGCACTTGAGCCAAAAGGTCCTTTTATTTCAAAAACATTCACTTGATATATATACAACTTAAACAACACTGAACATCAACATCGCTTTCAACCACATTGATCTGCCAACATGTTATACCAGATACCTGTAAACATCTTAGCATATCTTACCGTCATCATGGTCCCAGCCGTATAGCCCTGACCATTTCGCACTAGTTCGGATCCATACCAGAAGGCGAGAGCATATGAGCTGAACATGACGAGGTAGATTGAACCCATTCCAATGCCTGTGATCCACCCCTTCTTTATTCCAAAGTTCTTTGCATCGACCAGATTTGTGGCATACCTAGACATGGGTAAAGTAAGGTAAGACAAGTTTACAAAGCAACAGACAAATTTCACACAAAGCATAAGAAATCTAACTCCATGCAGCCACAGCAGTGAAAGGCTGATGTCTCAATTAACAACCATTCACTGTGCAAAGCATTTGGCCTCCATTTCATGTTTTTTGGTTTAGCTGCAGTTGAATGCACCTATGAGTATCTTCTTTTCAGCCTCTGCCCCTCTCTTCTGGTCTCCTGGAAACCAACCTATGTATTTCTGGACAACTTTCCTAACATGACGTAGCACTCGTGAATAAGCTGGTGCCCTGTGTTGGCTTTTAGGCAGCGCTTTAATAATTCGAGATTACAATAATAAATCAGTAGACTTTTGCATCCACCTTGATCAAGTTGGACACCAACTTAGATAAAGCGTGCTGGACCATCCTAACAGGGCTAGTTTTGGCAACCACAGCAAGTTACAACATACTTTACCTGACTGACTAGTGCCGAACAAGATGGACTAATTCTTCCAAATTTAATCAAGAAGGATGGAAAGATAATAATAGAAGGAAACGGTGAAAGAATACACAGAGAACAGCCGCCCAGAGTAGCAAAGATAAAATGACAAAGAATTACCAGATGATAGCTAAAGAAAGTGTAAATACGCCAGTCAGATTTTGGCGCACCGTCTGCTAATGCCTTGCATAATACATATACAGCACAAGAAAGTCGTTATAAAAAATGGCTTAAATGATACTAGACTTGTCACAATTTTTATATCGGCTGCCTCACACCGGTCAGCTTTGGAGAGGTCAGGTAAGCTGATAACTCTTCTACTGAATACACAGCTCGTTAAGCAACAGTGTTGGAAGTGTGGTCCTGTCTACTAGTGTCTAGTCGAGGCTGAAGAAAAACCACATGACCCCTACAACCAGACAGCTTTTTCTGTCGCGTGGATTAGCAACGGACTTTCAGTTTCACAACATGTGCTGAGAATTGAACTCTGCCGTAGAAGTGTAGGATTTTCATTGGAGTGTACTGCATAGGATGTTTGCATGCATGAATGTTGTTTCGAACGATCAGGTAAGGTTGAGAAAGAAGCCTTTTTGGGGACAGAATCATAAGGCATCAGCAGAAGTTGAAAGCAACAACTACGATGCCACACACTATGTATCGGACAAGAGAAAACTGCTGGTATCACATCTGAATAGATTAAAGTTAAGAGAAAAATTTTCCTGCTTCACCTCTTTGCCTCCTTCTGCTGTCCCCCAAAAGCTGTGACCGTGCGCATGGCACTAATCACTTCTTCTGCCACGGCGCCGGCTTTTGCATACGCCTTCAGCTCTCGCTTGGCCATTGTGGAAGCAACCTGCAAAGATGGAATTACTATAACCATCATCGCTATAACAGTCAAACATACAGTGCTATTGTCTATGTATGTAATATAATAATAATAATAATAATAATAATAATAATAATAATAATAATAATAATAATAATAATAATAATAATAATAATAATAATAATAATAATAATAATAATAATAATAATAAATAACAATAATAATAATCTTCGTTTAGTAATTTAAACTGACAAGTGCGCAGTAAGATTACATGATATAGTAGTAACATACTATAACAAGTTTAAGAGGAGTCGAATTTAACTGTACGGCAGCCATGGAAGTCACCGATCTGTAGGCCTACGACTGCTCATTTTACAATCGCCACCTAGGGAATGAAGGCTGAGTTAACCTTGTGGGGCAATTGCAACTGAATATACAAACACCAGTTACATCTCAGAACCGTTCATAAAGTGCCATTATCCATGTATGTATTATACAAGAAGCTGGATATACCTGTATATACACCATCTGAAAGTCAGACCGCTTCATTACAGCACACTATATAACCTAAATTTCCACTTCAAGTTATCAGTTTGTTCATAATTCACTAAATTCAGCAGGGATTCAGATGTTGCTCGAAAGTGTAGTGGTCAGCGTGCTGGACTGTGAATTGAGAGGTCTGGAGATCGAATACCTGCCAGGGCACAAATTTGTGTCTAGATTTCTGTGCCACCTGAACCCCCTAGCCAACTCAGCTATAATGAGTACACTGGCCGTACACTGTCGGTGAGAAGATGAGACGGCGATGGAGAGGACAGGCCATCCGTCTTCATATGCCGAGGCCAAGGAAATGAAGTCATTACCACGTATGGCTAGCTTAATATACTGCTTTTCTCATAACTCAGTAAATTTTACAAATATCTAACTGTGAGACACATTTGATAACACTCCACTGAGTCCCCAAAGTGACCAACTCCTGACCAAAGTTGCCAGTTAGTAAAACATTTAAAAACCCTCTCATGTTGATGCATTAACATTGAGGATTAGCTAAACAGAATGAAAAGCAGTTCTTTATGCTAACCCCAAGAGTTATCAAAGGTATGATGAGTTAGCAGCTTCAATTTTCTCGCCTTGGCATAAGAGGGTGGATGGCCAGCTCTACCCTCACCACCTTATCTTCTCAATAACAGTGAATGGTCAGTGTACTCATTAGCAGAGATTGCTGGGCAGGGTGAGGGGGTACAAGTGAAGCTGAGATCTGAAAACAAATTTCTTCCCAAGCAGAGATTTGAAACCACGACTTTTCGATTCATAGTCCAGTTTGCAAATGCATAGACTACAGTGCAGTGAAAAAGCCGAGCAAAACACAGCCTAGCCCAATAACAACGCTTCACACAAGAAGCAACAGTACACAGCAATTCTGTGGAATGCACCTGAACTATCGATTAAAAACGAGAGAGTCTATAGGCGCTATAATTTTGCTCATCAAGAGTATCTAGTCCACCTGGTAGCAGGCCCAGGTTTGTCTGGCTCATATGAGCTGCAGGCAGCCTGGATTTACTTACCACCAACTTGCAGAAAGCTGTTAACAGGCAGTGGATTCCAAATTTTGGTCCTCAATTTTTTTAAAGCACAACTCAATCCAACTTAAATACATAAAATTTGATTGTAAACACTTAAAGCAATAGAAGCAATAGAAGCAACTTCAAGCAATAGAAAACAACAGACTACATTTACTGGGTAAAAATGCAACCACCACCGTCACAACCACGAACAAAAGCACCATTACCAGTACTTACTCTGCCCATGAGCCCACCGACAACTGCCAGCAACGGACTGACAGCAACAATGACGAGTGTCAGCTGCCAACCCTTGACAAAACCAACGATAAATCCAGCAATGAAGGCGCAGAAGTACTGGAAGAATAACGACAACTTGTCACCGATTCCAGCTTCAATCTGATCGACATCACTGAAACAAAATATTATAACTACTACACACCTGAGCATTGGAAAGAAATCCTAGCAATCAAATAAGCTTTTATTCAGCAAAAATATCATAAAAATACATTCAAATGATGTTTGATGTCAAACAGTGGACCCCTAAGAAAGTCCCTGTATCAGTTCTAAAATGCTCTTACAGTAATTGTAACATCATTTACAAACAAGGTAGTTTACCTATTTAAATCATTCAGAAACTTTTTAAGATTCAATTAATCCCAACCAGAATTGATCAGGAATTCGTGGAATGGGAATAGATAAATGGTAACACCCTTGCTTGAATGACATAAGATCTTGAAAGACGCGGTTCGATATCCATTAGCTCTGACTTAGCCTTTCACTCATTAGGGCAACTGTAAAATGAGCGGGCGCCTAACAGGCTGCCAAGACGTGTGTTCTATAAGATCTTGAATAATATTATTGTACTGTCATATTTTCAATGTTACTTATTGCGCTCGGTCAGTGAGCTTGTCAATAAATACGAATATATATATATATATATATATATATATACCAGCATCTCACATGGAAGGAGCATATAATAATTATCTAAAATAAATAAATAAATTATTTATTTTAATAATTTAAAGCAATGATTAAGTTATTTTAATTTAATTTCAGCGTTATATATATATATGCATTATTCAGAGTAGGAGCAAATACAGCAATACGAAGCTTCTATCATTGCTCATACTGAAAATACTATGTCCTGATAATTTATGTGCAGGCTTTTAAGAGCAGCCAATAAAAACAGACGAGAGCTAGAAAAAACGAATGGTTTCAAGCGTTTCGCAACGTTTATAGTCATAGCGAACGGACAATAGGCACAAAGCTGCATAAGACTGTGCAGCAGAGTTCACGTTTAACGACACCTTCGTTTCCACTTCACCATCTCTCTATACTATGCTAATTTAATCATTATGCCAGAGATAGTAGGAGTTAGATTGTAAGGTTTTTTGCAACAAGCAGAGGCTCAAAATGTTGTTACAGTCGGCCCTGGCTGTTGTGTCTGAGAGGTTTTTACATTAAGCAATCCTTCATTGAGACACACAGAAATGCCACATGAGTTCGGATACACTAATTTGCTAATTGATGTAATATCCAACTTTGTAATGACATTTGACACTATTTGGACTAACTTAGAGAAGCTCTGCTTAGTTCCCTCTAGAGTGGTGCTCTGCTTAGTTCCCTCTAGAGTGGTGCTATATAAATGTTCAATTATATTTACAGGTGAAATAATGCAATGTTACTGTATTACCGTACTATTACTACTACAACTACTACTATTACTACTACCTCTGACTGTGACCATGCTTTATGATTAGCGAGTGTGTGGTATAAACAAAGTGATGTTGCTAACATATTGTTGGCCTAAGCTTATTAGTTGAATATAAAAATTTATGTGATAAAATTATACATTTCTGATTAATTAAACCAGTGTCTTTGTGAGGTTAACAAAAGGCATGGTCATACAAATGTTCGAACGAATATTGCATCACACTGTCAGATGCGTGTTGCATATTACATCATGCTCGGATTGAGTGACATCATGCATGATTGGATAGGAGCTGTGAGAAGAGCAGATACCTGATAAACAACTTAAGACTGTTTTTGAGATACTTCAGCTCAATATTTATGATACAATTTCATCTTGTATCAAATAGGCCGAGGCGAGGTCATTCACAATCAAATACCGGTACACGGCTCGTTGAAACTGCAATCACTTATCACCGCTCTTAAAACTCAAGAAACAACGTTAAATATCATCGTAAGTCATAAAAACCATTACCACCATCACCACAACCACAAACATCACCCACTATATGGTAACACCGTCATATAAATTAACATCACCACCAATAAGACTTTCATCATCACAGGCATGACAAGCATATTTTCATGCTGTTGCAGTAGTTGAGCTTACTGGAGCAATACATAAAGTTATATAATGACTGGCTGTAGACTTCTTTTATGCAATTTGTTACTGTAAAAGCCTATATCGAAGCCACTTCTGAATTTTGTCTCTAAACTTACTCAACAAGTCGTGTGTTGAGCTCTCCAACTTCATGCGTGTCAAACCATCCAATGTCCTGACGAAGAATCGACTGCAATAGAAGACCTCGTATTTTCTGGCCTTGGATGAGAGCAGAGACCTGCCAAGCAGCCATCTGGACGTAGCCAATCACTACGACTGCACAACCCAAGTCTGTAAAGCAACAGATGTAGGGATACTATTCATTATTCATAATAAATATTTCTTAGTCGTAACATATAATTATATTTAATTTATTTCAAGTCTCTATCTGTATTCTTCTAGGTAGATACCTTCTATTTAAAGATACATGCTCCATTTTTTAAACACCATATTACAGAGTAGGGGAGGGAGGGGCATGTTGTCTCAATTTTTACTTTTTTCGTTATGCACACTGCGTAAATAAAGTTATTACAAATCCTATGAATGTACCGGGGAGGTAAACCATTCCTTGACATAGTAAATGAAAAATAATGACAAAATATTAAAACGCACTATTTAATAAAAGAGTTTAAACATGAGCCCCAACATGTGACAACTTACCCCGACATCGGGGTATGTTGTCTCGCAGATGGGGGCATGTTGTCACAAATAACATTTGACACTGAAAAATAAAACTAAATATTGTAGGAATATTCAAAATCAATTATAAATAGTATAATCCGACTATAAATAATAAAACCTGTCAACTGACAAAAAGAAACAGATTATGTCGACTACAAAAACTACAAAGTATGCTAACAGTTGGAGTCGTTAACAAGAATTCTACTCCTGAACTACTCCATTTTCCCTATAGCAAAATCGGGACACGACGTGTATATATCAGGATCAACGACGTCTTAAATCCTTATATTATGTAACGGAGGGAGCTGTCTTCAGCTAGCTGGCTCGGATATGTTTAACCAGGACAGTTATTGATTCTGAGATTGTGAGGGGACTGCGGGGTGAGGAGTCATATCAAGGCCGACAATATGAGTGTGGGTCCATATACGATTTTGTAACTGCTGAAGGATATAGAAGCTTGCGATTTGACCTACATCTCCACTTCTCGATATGACTGACAACCATACAGCGGAGAATGCGGGTGATTTCAGAATATTCCAAAAAGAGTGTAACAATGACCCAGATCTGTGGCGTCTACGCGCCAGTCACGGCGGTCAGTCTGTCGGGTGACCTGCGTGGCAAAGAGTCTGCCTGCATGACTGCCTGGGTCTCAGTTCGTCTGGCTCTCGGTTTACCTGTGTGTCTAAGTACTCTCGTACTTTTGTGGTACACACTCCTCACTCTGTCTGCATACACGAAGCAAGGTGAGGACTGCGATCTCTGGGAAGGCACAATAGAAATCGTAATCTCCAAACTACTAAATCGCCACTAGAAGGCCAAGAGCAGGGCACCATCCTATTCACGAACGCTACGTCAAATCAGAGGGAGTTTTCCAGAGATTAGTCCAAAACAGGTCCGAGCCCGATTTCCAGAAGGCCATATCAAATCAGAGGAAAGGTTTCCAGAGAGTAGTCCCAAGGAGGCCCGAGTCCGGTTTCCAGAGGGCCAAATCAAGAAAGGAGGCAGAGCCGCTGTTAAGGCATATATAGTTTAGGGCGAGAAGATTTTGAAGGCGGAGGATCTGACTAGTTAGGGTAGGAGCAGGCCTACTTGAAAATGTGAGACTTCAGTTTTAAGTGGAAAGCCTTAGGGGTGAAAAATAGAGGAATATGAGGGGGGATGAAGGACGTGTTGCAATTATGATGACGGAACTGAAAATCTGAGGAATTCAGGGGGAGATCATTCCAGACAGAGGCGTGGTGCTGTGTTGGATATGGCTCGGTTGGAGAACTTGAGATGACAAGTGACTGGGGTCGAGAAAGACTGAGATGGTAGGATATTCAAAATATTGATTGGCATTGTTTAAGAAGTGGGGTGCGGTTCCCCCTCCCAGTCCAAAAACGCATCATAGACCCATATATATCCTGCAAATTAAACAGTCAAACTGCTATAGTACAATAAAATGTGACACAAACAATGACAGGGTATGTTTTGTCTCAAGCTTAAATTTGCAAGGGGTATGTTGTCACAAATTGTGACAACATACCCCTTGCAAAAAATTCCTTAAGTTAACATCACCAGTGCAAAGCAAGTGCCTTTATCGTTCCAGAGCATTTCGTGCTAATATAGCGGGTTCATAAGCTAAATAACGGTCTAGAAACAATTTGTATATGTAAAAAACTCTTTCAGCACTATGAAAATCATTAACAAGCAAGAAGATGCTTTTGGGTTGTGAAAAAAATGACATTTTGCCTGCTAAATAACCTTTATAGCTGTATTAACCAAAGTTGCTTATAAGTGATCTGGATGTTGTGTACACACATCCTGATGATATCAGCGCACAAAAGAACATACAGTTTTGTCTACACGATTGTTGAGACAACATACCCGTGAGACAACATGCCCCTCCCTCCCCTACATAATTAATATAATGTCTTTTTTTACACTACAGGCTTAATACCAGCTTAATACATACCAGCTGAACTACTTAAAGCCATGGGACATAAGGGGAAGCAGGAGCTATATGAAATCTGTAAGGAAATACACAACAAAGGGGATTGGCCGGAGGATTTCACAGAAGCAATCATAATCCCAATTGAGAAGAAAAAAGGAGCAAAAGAATGCGTAGACTTCAGGACAATAAGCCTAGTTACACATGCATCAAAGATTGTACTAAGGATGCTGACAAGAAGGATGGAATCAAAAGCAGAGGAATTCCTAGGTCCGGACCAAGAAGGGGCCGGGGAACCAGAGATGGTATTGGCGCGCCGAGAACACTATACGAAAGAAGCTTGGAACACAACAACAGGGTGTACATTTGTTACGTGGACTATGAAAAGGCATTTGATAGAGTAAATTGGGTTAAACTGATGGAGATCTTACTAGATATAGGAGTGGACTGGAGAGACAGAAGACTGATATGGAATTTATACAACAGACAAGTAGCTTATGTGAAGATTGGAGAAAACCTATCAAAAGGTTGTGTGATAGGGAGAGGGGTCAGACAGGGCTGCTCCTTGTCTCCGCTCTTATTCATCATATATGACGAAGCTTTAACAAGAGAGGCGATTAGCAACGTAGAAAAAGGGGTGAAGGTTGGTGGTAAGAAGATAAAGGCAATTAGATACGCGGACGATAAAGCAATTGTGTCCAGCACAGAAGAGGCTCTACAGGTATTAATGGACATCCTGAATGAAGTAACTAAGAAATATGGTATGTTGATCAACGCAAAGAAGACCAAAGTAATGTGTATATCAAGAAAAAAAGTCGATAGGATGATGATAAAGATTGATGGACAATTGGTGGAGCAGGTTAACCAGTTCAAATACCTGGGTAGTGTAATTTCAGAGGATGGATATTGCAAAACAGATATTAAGAGCAGAATAGCTCAAGGTAAGTGTGCTTTCATGGAAAAGAAAGGGATACTAACTGGAAATATGAATCTAGAACTGAAGATAAGGATGATAAAATGCTTGATCTGGACAGTTACAACATATGCAGCAGCTTTGCAGCTGATTGCTGGACAATGACTGGTACGGATAGGAAGAGAATAGAGGCTTTCGAAATGTGGACTTGGAGACGAAAGATGAAAATAAGCTAGAGAGACAAAGTCACAAATCAGGCAGTTTTGGAAAGGGCAGGGGTGCAGAGGGATCTACTACAATCAATAAACAGAAGAAAGCATCGGTGGCTGGGCCACACACTTAGGGGGGAGGGTATGCTGGTGATGCTGCTGGAGGGGCGTATGGAGGGTAGACAACGAGAGGCAGAAGAAGATTAAATATGATGAGTGATCTCGATAATGGTGATACATACGGACACACCAGAGGAGGGCGCAGGACAGAACAGAATGGAGGAGGTCGGAGGGGAACACGAGGTCGTCCATGTCACGAACCTGCTCGACAGCAGAAGACTGAGAAGAAGGCTTAATACATTATGTTAAGGTTCCTAGTTGCGAGTAGGCTAATAGCGACACGGCGAACACTGTTCTACTAGCGCCCTCTAGCCAGCTTGTCACTAAGTGACCAAGAAAGTTTCTAAAAACATGGTGCATAAGCTACCTGATTAAAAATAAGAAGGCGATGGATAGGTCTGCCCTATTCACCTACACAAGCCAAGGAAGAAAGATCGTAACTATGAAGAAAGTATAATTGCAATATTTTTAAAACATGCTTCCACCTGTGCAGTCTCGTAACCGTATGTACTCCGAATTTCTAAAGCGTTACTCGAAAGCTCAGCGCTGAGCACCAGCCAATTGTTTTAGCGACTCACTGTTTATCAGCTCATTATAGCATGTTCTTTGCTACAGCACAAGTGTCTAGCACCAACAACTACATAATACTAACAGATATAGTAGAGGGCATTTTCCTGCATCGCTTGAAGGATGCTGCTCATTCCAAGCTTCGCCATAGTGTTGGCAATTGCCGTCTGGTTCACGCTGTACAGATATTCTCTAGAGACAGAAATTAATAAAGAACTCCCTTAGAAAAGTCACAACTAAAAGCTAAAACAGTCATAGCAGATTGCATCATGTAATAATGAAGGAAAAACAACATTAAAAATAAATACATAAAAAATAGGAAGTTGACCCAAGTGGCTACTTTAATGCAACAGATATACAGTCAACTACTTCTCAGAAACTTTTAAAATCTGTAACATGACTACAGGATTGATTACAGTACTTTGTGACACTAACAGTGACAAGATGATCCCCTTAGTACAAAATTAGACCTACAGCTAAAATCACATCAGCAGATGCCAATGACACTAACGCCACCGCCACCAATTTCATCACCAAAACATCGTCATTTGATACCCGAAGGATTATGTCCCACTTATAATGATACTCATCATCATTATGATTACAATGATAACAGTCACATGATTATCATAATTTATTATTTATTTTTATAACTGCACGTATCTTCGTTGCCGACCTGGCAATTTCACTTGACTATGAATGAACTGGACATTCAGCTTACATACTAAGATCATGCAGCACACTTCACAGTCCTCTCTATGAGTCTCCAGTTACGTTGGCAACAATTACACTGACTAAATTGATCTACATTACATTACTGCAATTAATAAGATTTGACTATGGGGCTTACATGAATTTCTGGGGGTCGGCCAGTATTATCTGTTTGGTCATGTTTGGGTTGATTGCGGTGATATTGGGCAGGAGTGCATCAACGAAGCTGCCCATCTTATCATTGTTGATGAACGCATCCGACATGTTGCCAAAGATGACGATCATGACCGGCATTGAGGCACCGTGGGCACAGGCACACAACGTGCCCACAATCATCAGAAAGCGCTCCTTGATGCTCGAGAAGCGAAACTGAAAACAAAAATCCAGGAAAACATCGAAATGAACTCATTTTATGTCATAGATTTCTATTCTCCTGCACAGGCTATACATACCACTATGTACAATACAACAATGCAAATGCAAAGCCCTAACCATGCTCAAGATCCTTAAACACCGACAGTCCTCCATTGCTGCTATGTTAACAGGTGACAACTTATCAAAACAGATGTCCATGCCTCTGTACAATGTAGTGACATTCAAAGAGTTTCCTGCTAACCGTATAGGGGCTTTTTGGGCTGGGTTTGTGAAAATATTTTAAATAACTCTGCACTTACAAAGTTAACAGAAACTGACAAAATAAGCAATTGTTCCAACTGTGTTAATGAAATCTCTTACGAGAAATTAGATTTGTTTTCCTTTTGGTCACACCTTTTGGATGTCTTTAATAATCTCCTTTAAATGACTGTAATGCGGATTGTTACTGATGTTCAATGCTCTGTCTCGAGCTTTATTCTGAACACTCTCAAAAGACTGCTTGACAATTAAACAAGACACAAAGGGATGGCAAAATGGCATACTACTAATATGCTTATCTTTCACGCCTGCATACAAGGCTCAAGGTTCATACTTCTAATACATCATTGTTGGAGCATCAGTCAGCTACCAACAAATCTACCGTTCTGTTCTTCGAAGTCCATGCCACCATAAACCAAGTGGCAGAATTGCTCATAATTGCCACAAATGACGGGTCATTTTGGGTGTTTCCTGATTGACAGCAACAAATTAAGTACAGCTGTCTATTTTGTTAAATGCTAGTAACAAATGTGAGCATTTGCCTTGCAATACTAAAGACTCTACATACTTACTTAGATCTAACAGCTCCAGAACTGCCCTGTGAAGAAGTACAGCTGAAAAAATTATTACGTTAGCCTACGATATTCCTCAAAGTGAACAGAGCTTCTTAATTGACACTAACCACTTCAAAGACTCCAACCATTGGTTTGACCTCTTTCTTTTTTCCTTTCTTGACTTCAACTTCTGTGTCATCGTAGTCTGGCGCTGGTTCAACTTTGACATTTCCCATTGTGGCAGAATTGTTGCTAATTTTCGCATCAGTGTCCACGTCAATTTTCGACAACTTCGGATGGTAGCCGTTGGCAGTACCGTTGGACTCAGTCTTTTGGTCCAAATCAAAACTTTCTTTAACCATATTTCAATGTTTGTTCAACAGAATTTGACCTATAACACACAGCGTTACCTACACTATATACACAGGTAATTGGCACTATTACAGTTTTTCCGAAATAAAAAAAACAACATGTATTTACATGTATTTATTCATTTTATTTATTATACAGCTAATACCTGACAAGCATATTAAATCAGTGGTGCTAAGGAAGTCTGTTTAACGGACCTGCTCAAGGTCCATACACAGTAGGCCCCTAAATGCCGCTGGAAATGGCTGAATCCCTATATTCAAGGTAACACAGCAACATCTCAATGTGACTGGCTACCACTCACAAACATCCACAAAGACTGTAAAGATTAAAAAGCTGAGAATGGAACTGAAGACCTGCTGTAATTACTAATTTAACATTTAGCCAGCAAGTCTACCTGCCATTCAGCAAGCTTGCATGTGTGCATGCCTGGCTGTCAGCTAGCCAATCAGTGCGACTACCAATAAGCTAGATAAACAGCATGATGCTTGTATCCAGGCCTTCGTAAAGTGCTTTTTAAGCAGATTTGTTGTCCTCGAGACCAAGGTCTTGGTCTCGAGTGCACTCGAGTTCGTTTTTAAACATCTTGGTCTTTGTGTTGAGAGCAAAAGTCTTGATCCTGGTCTTGAGATTCAAAGTCTTGGTCTTGGTCTTGCAAGACCGGGACCGAGACTCGAATGTCAATATGAACTGTCAGTTTAGAAAACGCAAGAATTTAACAAATTTATTAAATAAATAATTACTAATACAATTGCTTTAGTAGCAACACGGTGTATGAGGCTTTACTGCTAATCCGGACAATTAGATTGACTTCCGGTTATTTAAAATGGGATGATTTAAAAAAGGCTCACGATTTGTACATTTACACCCAGTGCTTGAATGGCCATTGTGCGTGCCAGCGACTTTAGCACCAGTCCTGTAAAACGTATTTTTTCACATAGCCAAAGGGCACGTCTTGGTCGTGAAGAACCTTTGTAAATGCGAATTTGGAATTCTCTGCAGTCTACATTTACAGTTGTTTTGCTTGACTAAAATAAAAGACTCCTGTCTTCATTACAATAGCGAGTAGTCCGAATTGACAATTTTTTCAGTAAGGAGTAGAAGTCTGCAAATGATTGTGATTTTTTGGGTATTGGTCTTAATCTTGAGGTTCAAAGTCTTGGTCTTGATCTTGATCTTCAAAGTCTTGGCCTTTTTCCTTATGTTCAAAGTCTAGGTCTTGGTCTTGGTCTTGAGGTTTAAGGTCTTGACAACAAGACTGCTTTAAAGGATCTTTCAAAGCCCGTGCCACTGCCTATTAGCCAAATGGCCAGATGACTCATTATCAGCATGTGGTTTTAGTTTTGAATCAGCTTCTCAGGCTTGCACACGGGGACCCAAAATGGCGTGGAACACGGTTCACACACGGGGACCTTAAATGGCGTGGCACCAATTCAAACAGTTGATGGAGGATCTCACCTATGAATTCAAATTATAAATGAACAGGGTCGAGGCCATTCAATCGCTATAGAAATAGTGTACATATACATTTTACATTTCCTAGACAATCAGCTTGTTATCCACATCGTTTCTACTAACAGGTATTTCCCGACAAGCCCAGTTTTACCATGCAACCAAGTTCTAGAAAACCATAGAAATGGGTCAGTGTGCAGAATAGGAAAGTATCATCAAGTAGTTAGTAGTTAGTCGAATGACTGGGTCGCGCCAAGACAAGGCAGATCAAGGAAAACTCAAACGGGAAGAAATTATGGTTGAACTAGCTAGCACAATGTTTGTATCCATGATCCAATGATGTGGGTATCCAATGCTATTATAAATTATGATCGTAACACTGACGCAAGTCTTTCTGTCCTCTCTGGTTCCATCCCTCAACACGTTGCTGACAATAATACCTGCGACCACATTTAGCCTTAATCCATCATCAGAATTTCATATATAATACAGAAAGAGGTTTGATTGCAATCAGTTTTCCTTAGCTTTTTCATAACAAAACATCTGCATAGACTAACACACGTGTTTCATACACACACCCACACACGAGTCATTAACCTTGATGCAGGAGATTGTTTATAGGAGCAACCAGAAGACTGTCAATTCAATGCTCAAATCAGGGCCGGATTAAGATTTCCGGGGCCCTAAGCCAAGAGCCGAGGAAGACATTCAGGGGCCCTAACGCCTAATCGTAAAGCAAAGCCAATTACCAAATACGGGATTCTGAGCACTAAGTTCTAAACGTACACGATAAGCTGTTTGTTCTAATGAAACGGTTAAATAATAAACCTGGATTGCACGTGTACCGCTAATCATCCTTTCATTTAATAAGCATTTTATAATAATCATTTTAAAATTATTTTTCTAATTTAGGTTGCATAACTTGCACTTTACAGAACGTTTCAGGGTAAACGCACTACATTCTTTAAAATTATAAAAAATTATTAATTTGCTCCAGATTTGGAGACCCTCAAAACGTTGTGGAACTTGTGAGGCCCTAAGCCATGGCTTAGTTGGCTTACGCTTTAATCCGGCGCTGGCTCAAATTTGAAGAGCACTGTAAATATTGGTGCATCAAATTTTGATTAAAAATGTTTCTTTGCCCAGTATTCAAGACATTTAATTAAGAAAATTCTGTAACAAGGCACCTAATCCAATCTGAATACTTTCACTGCACTGCAATCATATTGCACTAGTCATCAACTGATTTTAATTGTAATTAGTAACTTCTATTGTGCCAGTTTCTAATGCACAAGGTATCAACCGATGGCACACCAAAACATGCCGTAATCAGGTCGATACCCAGAAGATCAGTCCATAAGACTGATCAGTGATCACTGATCATTGCTTCAAAACTAAATCAGTCTTTAACAGTTACCAATGTATCAATGAGAGTGTAAATTACCGTTTCTTCACTTCTGCAAAATGTTCATTAACTTTTCTGCGAAATTTCTATAGCAACAGTATCTTTGGCAGAATTTCAGAACATCTGATATAATGTCATCAGCAAACTGACCTAAACACGCAAATTGAAGTAGATAGATGTAAATCAGTAATAATATTACCAAAGTAACCTGATCATCAACGGCTTATTCTGCGCAAATGCGTAAGATCTTTCTGAAGCTTGAGCACGAAACCAACCACCATCGAGTAACTTACAACCGGATAAACTGAACTACCAGCCGAACAGCCGTCATTTATAGCCACACACGACTCTCCTTGAGGTATATATTGTTACATAAATTATAGTGTATTTACACAATGATGGAGGTATGTAATAAACGGCCATTGCGGTGATTCTCCTTGTGTTGCATCAGGTCAATAACGGTATTGGTGACTGGGCTTGTAATGTCGCTTGATGCCTGAAGTGGAGAGCGTTTAGAGAGGCTATAGCTGGAGTGATTCGGTGATGAAATTAAACCATAAAACGACACATAAAGTTGAGGATTTAGGAACAAGGCCAGACAAAGTTAATTCTGCGTGTTCATACACAGTTCATGCAGTTCCAAAATATGTAGCTAGTTAAAATAGCCTTGAGAGCAAAAATGTACAGAAAAACTTTAATTTAAGAGGTTTGCTGACTGATCAACACGTTTCGTACGTTATGCTGACTCATTTATGCTGGTCGATTTACTGACTGGGGCAAGCACAAACCTTACAAAATATGGGTAAAGTTTATGAGTCAAATGAAATTATGGATTTGTTCCAGTAGCATTTTTTTGGAGGAGTTTGAAGGACAAGCCAATGCATCAAGCTTGGGTTTTAAATGGTTCAGAAGACAAGCAAATCTGAGTTAGAACCACTGCAAGTTAACCAGGAACACTTAATAGCCCATCCTCTCTAGCCTCTATTTAAAAGGTGCCGCAGTGTCCAATGAGACAAAACTGTCATCCAAAGCATTCCACAAATCTACAACTGCTGCACTAAAGAACCTCTCATGTTCCTTTGGGTTTCTTAAATAGTCATATATGTGGATTGGATTCGCCTTTGTTTAATACTAATTCAAAGCACATCTCCCGCGACACTTCCTCCTTTCCAGTGATAATCTTATAAGCTTCAGTTAGCTGCTCCCTTTTCTTTCAAGTGTTGTTAGCCTTTCCGACCTTTCTGCATAGCTAAGATCCTTGTAAACCCATATCATTTTGGTAGGTCTGTTTGCCATTTCTACAGTTGCACTGTGTATTGTTTCAGGTATTGATTCCATATGGACTGCAGAGACTGAATGGCGCATAGTGCAGATATGGTACAGATGATAAAAAAACATGTTCGCTATGCTGTGTTTACAAACTCAGAAAGGTCATCTAGTGTCACAGCAGATCATGCACAGGAGTCAGTTTCTCAGCTAACTGCCCTTGAAGCTTGGCCATAAATATATTTCCGAGCATCATCAGCATACTGGTGAGCAACAACACACATGCAGAGAGGAAAGAACCTGGCTTATTTCCGCAGTGTAAAAAGGATATATGGAACTCAAACCACCATGTGTACATGGGTAATGGGGACATAGTAGCCGAAGGTGGCAAAGACCATTTTAATGATGGTAGCAGTAATCATGGCAATGAGTAACATTGAGTATGTACCATAATGGTGATTTTGGAAACAATAATTCTGAAGATAATGAGAAATTCTGTGATATCATTGTTTTTTAATTAGTAAATTAAATTAATTTTATAACACAATTTCCTATTAATCTTCTATAATACTGATAATGTAATGAAATCATTGTTATATCTTAAGGGAAAACAACAAACTGACCAAAAACAAATAGTTCATTAGCAGAAACCACTACATAAATGTGAAAACAAAAATGCCATGAAATGCATTACACAGACTGAACTTCTTGGTTTGAGTTAAGTGTTTAACATCAAGCTAGCATATAAATACTACATCGCATTGTAAACAACTTCTGAGCTCACGTATTTACTTTCTGCATATATAGATTTAGGATAGGCACTATGCTCAGAGTTGAATTTGTAGGAACAAGGCTAGAATGAGTAAATTCTTCGCAACATTCAGCGCAAACCAGTGCAGTCAGAGAATTGCTTGTAATACTCGGAGGTTAATTAATAGTGACAAGGCCAAGCTGAGTTAGTTTCCTGCTTCTTCGCTAGGTCTATTTTCAGTCTGTTGTGCAAGTGATAATATTAAGTGACCTTGTTAATACAAAACTATTAAGCATATCGAACTATCCATACATGGATAGACGCTTATGGTGAGACGTGTAGGCCTAAGTACAAAGCAAGCATGAGCACCCGCATGTTGGGGCAAGGGGCACTTGTCGTCCGTGGATTTTATATCTAAATTTAACTAAACATATTACTATTAATTTTAAATAATTAACATAGGTTATACCGACATATGGAATGTTTTCAAGCTAAGTCATACTGTACAAAGGAGCTCTTGTATATTGAGGTAGATTGAACAGCGCACAGCATGCATGAGGTTGACAAACTATGCATGGGGTGACAATCGCTTTGTCACAGCTGAACAGATGTTGGGGAAGGTTAATTAGGATTAGGAACACAAGTTAGGTGTGGGTTTCAACCATGAACTCCCAATACATAAATACATACATATATACTATTGTTATTTTTCTTCATGTATCTATATATACACATACACGTATATAGAGGAGTCTATGTACGTATATATATACGTACATGTACGTGTATATAGAGGAATCCATGTAGGAATATAGGCTTTGAAGGATCCATTAATCCATCATGAGTGCAGGGTATGCCTGTTTAAGCTGCCTGAATGGAGAATATTTACATATAGGCCCTATTATACATACATAGGCCTACGTACAAATATACACACATGTTATACACACACATGTACTCAGTAACACATAGTTGGAAGCAGGGGTTAAATTGGGGTGGGAACGGCGTTCCCACTGCTCTCGAAATACTTTGCTTGCGTTCCCACTGCTCACGCATGCGTTCCAATGAAACTCTTCATTGGCGTTCCCACTGCTCACCCAAACCACTTTAACCACTGGTTGGAAGACACATTAGTTTTCATCCTTTGATACGTCAGCAGACTAGGCTATTACATGCTGATAGGCTAGAACACATGAGGAAGGATATAGTCCAAGTTGCCAGTGTCTAATGAGGCGGCATAAAGGAGAATTGGACACAACTCACAAGCTATGCCTTACTGCATCTTTCCAAGAATTATTTGTCTACATGGCTTTGTCCCTTGCAGAAATTTCTGTGGTGCCCACGGTACACAGAGTAAAGGAGCACAAACTTAAAACGAAAAATCGATGTCTTACATCAATTGTATGGTGACAATAAGTGAGTTACTGTAAACTCTTAAACGTGACTGATTATATTGCTCAGGTTAGAAAACTGAAGAACGCGCAAAAGATAAACCAACCGTCTGACATAGGAGAAACAAGTAGGGAGAGAGACAGAGAAACACAACGCAATCCGATACAGCGTGTGACCTACACGTCAGCATAGACAACAGTATGCTGGCAACACAGTACCACTGCCCTAAATCGACTGTGGTGTTTGAGCAACACACTTAACCGATTCGACCTCAAATTAAACATGCTTACACTGCGTACTACATATACCGGTACTTGCCGAGTCATGCAGCCCAATTATCGCCTCGGCCGTTAGCGTCTACACACGGCCTGCACTAGCAGTAGCAGACAGCCTCTGCATAGGGCTGCCATCGTGGCAGCACGCGCTTACCAAACACGCAAGATAAGTTCAGCTTAACTCGGATTTTGAAGGCTTAAAGTAAACTGACGAGAGAATCTAATAAAACAAATATCACTATAGAAGTGCTCTGAATGAATGAATGAATGAATGAATGAATGCATACCGTATAGGGGCCTACAGTTTGGTTTTATTACGCTCATATCTTAATGACTGTGGCCTATAACTGCTGTATTATAGTTTTATTACTTCCTTTAGTTACACGACGACTGTCATCCTAATTTACCCGGCATACCTACTAATAAGCAGCGGTGTAAAGCTGTTTTAAAGTAATCATGATAAGAGATTCTTTCGTAATCTAAATGTTCCGTTCTTAATCGCCATTCTCAGACGTTTCAACGGTTCTTCGTTCGGCCTACTTTATTTTCTGTCATCATCACCGTCGTAATTGTCATCGTATCTTGACTCACGTTTCGATTGCTGGTCGAATGTAGATCCGGGATATGCTTGGTTTAGACCAGCAATTGCATCTACATGATCCGATGGCCTTCATATACGTACATAAACATACACATATACATACATATATACACACATACGCACATACATACATACATACATACCCACATGCATACATACACACACTGCTCGAAATGGAAAATTTTACGAAACGGAACGCTAGTCAAAGATATGGCAGCATTCACGTTAATTTCATAGTATTTTCCACAATAATTCATTTGACGAACCGGAACGGAACGCTAATTCATTTGACGAACCGGAACGGCGTTCCGGTGCGTTCCGGTCCATTTCGAGCACTGCATGATGATACACAATAGAGTCTATTACGTACTGTCACATGCTTGCTGTCTTGTCTCATGGTTATATTTAGATGTGTCGGCACCACTCCCTTAGAGGGAGTGCCTTAGAGGGAGTGGTGCAAGATCGGTTGCTATTATAAGCATAGGCGTAGACTCTGGGGGCAGCCGGGGCACGTGCCCCCAATAATTGAGATGGACTGTGCACCCGAAGCAACAAGACTTAGTGTAGAATGAATAGCCAAATGCCCTCCCAATATTCTGGACAAGTTTACGCCAGTTATTATAAGCGTGGCCTTTAAGGCATCGTTGAGTTTGGCTTTATGTTGTCCGATCCACAAGTATCTTTGGCTAGATAAGAGGCCCGCCAAGTCTTTTTTCTACTGAGAGTTTTCTAGGGGAACCTTATAAGGTTACCTCTTATTTAATTAAGTCCGTTGTCTCGGTTCTTTCAGACAGACGGCGAAGTTATTACTTTGAGACGTTTGTTAAGTGTACTCTTCGTTTGCTGAAGAGGATTCCGTTTTGTTGTAAGCTTATTCAACTCTTCGACTGGTGAAGAAGTGTTCGTCGTTTTCGCTATGATTTTTATATTCAACTCTTTAACTGCGGAAGACGTTGCTTTTCTTAGTCTACGTTCGTGTTGCATGTGGTGAACGGTATGATGAACGTTTCTACAGGTCGACTTGTGTGTATACATAGCCTAGTTATTTGCTTGTAAATAAATTCGTTTTATCATATCCTTAGACCGAGCCTATAACTCAAATTATAAGCGGACCATCTAATAATACATACATATAATACATAATGCATACAGACATACATACATATATACATACACACTGACAGATATAAATACATACATATATGCATACACACATACATACATACATACATACATACATACATACATACATACATACATACCTACACACATACCGTGACATACATACATATATACACACACATAAATACATACATACATACAGGCATAAATACATATATGCATACGGACATACATACATTACACATAACTACCTACGTACGTACATGCATACATATATACATATCGAGCCTATTACATTCAAACATACATGCATGCATACATACATACAGACATACCAACATACATACATACATGCAGACATAAATGAATTCATACAGACACAAATACAATATTCATACAAATATAACCTATATATACATACATATATATAAATATATATATATACCTGCATACAAACACGACAGTTCTACTGCGCCTAATGCTATGACAACTTCGCAGAAATTCATATCGACACAAACGCGATAGGTTTACACGATTTTTAAAAACAGATTCAGCAATTGCAATTAACTCGGACCTCCATTTGGTAACAGAGACTGTCCGAGTTAATAAATGTTGCTATAAAGCATGCTTTGTTTAAGAGTAAAAGCAGAACGTATGTATTATAAACCATTCCTTCCGTGCAATGTGAAATCATGAGTACGCAACCGGAGATTATAGGGGTGTTACCGTTTTGTTACGGCCAGCACGGAAGTAGGGTCTCAGAACATGGCTACGATCAGCTACGGATGCATTGAATAGGCGTTCATCAGCCTGCTGCCCAGTTCTAAAGCGCTTTGGGTGGATGAGGAAAGTTCTCGTTGTTTTTACTTCCTAGCATAAAATTTATTAGAGATGGGAAAAGAAAATTTACAGACGCAGTACGTTTTAATGTTTATATCCTGTAAAAAATTAACGAATAATAACGACACAGCGAATATTAAGCCGCTACAAGTCCACATTTACGCCGACATTGTGACAGCACATCTTCGTTGTCTTCATGATCATTTTCCATCATTAGCAGCAATACCAAAGTCACATTCAGTGCCATTCAACGATAACGTCGGCAATTAAAACCACAAGCTGTACAATTAGTAAGGTCTGCGTACTTTACTAGGAGGAATTCTGCGAACGTATGGCACAAATGCGAGTTTCTTTGCAGTCTTGAACAAGCCAAATGCCCAGTTATAGGCCTAACATACACCTAACTTGTCTACTCTGCAAGGCACTCACAGGCATTTACAAACCCCAAATGCTGTCACTTACTTGAACAACACCCGTGCATGTCTAAAAATATTGGGGGAAAATAAATCATTTCCCTGCTAGACATGGCACAAATAATTATATTAACCGGTAAACAGATTCAAGTATAAATATAAAACGCTTTAAAATAACATCTTAACTAGTACACTTCAGCAAAACAAATAAATTACCCTGTTACATGCAGATGTTTTCTGTAATTTTTAATTGAAATTCTGCAGACACATATTGAACAGACGTCTGTATGTATACATCGATGTTTCATTAGACAGAATAACACTAGAGGGTTCTTTCTAACGGGAGTCTGGTTGGAACTCTCCACAACACCTTAAAGGCTTGAGCTGCGTCATCTGAGACACTATCATCCATCAAAACCGATTCCACAACTCTCGAACTGTCTGCGTTAAGGATCTTGCATCATTTAGTAAAACTTGTACATGCGATCTGAACCAGAGGCATTCTTCATCTGGTAGAGGAACTGCCAAAGGGTGCAATGCCTTGCAAATGATACGAAAATGCAATGACTCGGAGCAGTTAATTGCTGATGAATTGAATTGTTGCTGTCCGCCACTAATTCAAAGAGAAGTCATCAATCACTCACATTGTCAAATGCATTCTTGCAGATCCTATGACTCATTTCTGTGGAATCATAGATAAGTCAACAAAAAGTCAAGTATTCTGATGAGATTATCCTAAAATTTTCTAATTGTCCCCTGCAACAAAACTTGGTATCTCAGCTCCTCCTAAACGTCAGCCTAACACGTTTCAATCTTCTGAGACCCACGCAGGAAGATCACCACACACAATATCGTCATCAGATCACCTGGGGTTGAACCCGAGTATTCCATGACTATCATGACATGTGCAGAATAAAATGTTCAGTTTGTACAATTTAGTATATACACATGCAATAAGTAATATTACTCAGACCCAGAAAAATAAATCAGATTTTGTCTACAGAAGCACAACAAATCATCGACAGACAAAGTCTCGCATAGGTTTAAGACTTCCTAGTGTTGAGAGGTCGTGTTGAGCTTGTAGTAGACGCCCTGTTGAGCCATAAGCTGTGAATGCGTTCCGATTTCAACGACCCTGCCATGCTTCAGGACAATGATACTGTGAGCATTCTGTATCGTAGACAGACGGTGGGCAATTACAATACTCGTCCTGCCTTCCTGAGCACGTTCCAGGGCCTCCTGAACCACCTGATTATGCAGATATAAGCATTGTTATACAATACCACATTGGCATAATTTCAGTATTATTTCAGACAAGTTTCTTCATATTATTTCACACTTTTAACTATTCAAAATGCAATTCAACGATCACGCAGCCCTTTTTCATCTGTTTCGTTAGTTGTATAGTCCACGATGTAATAACAGTGGATTATTTAAATAACCTCTTCAGAATTGGTTGAAACTACCGACGCAAGCCCTGAATCTGGTTGAAAACGTATATGTTAGATGACTGAAGAAATGTTACAGTGCAACATAAAATTCAAGAGCAAAGAAACCACGCTCAACATAATCTTAAAAACTGGAAATCACCCTCACAGCCTCATTTAAGCTTTTCTCAGACACCACGAAATGGGGCATCGCTGTTTCTGTTTGTTCATAAGCTCAATGATGCCTTCACTCCATGAGTAAGCTCTCACTGATAAAGGGGTGTATTATTCAAGCCTCAGAGTTACAACAAGAATATCGAATAACAATAATTGATAACCCCGCTTCTGAAATGCATAGTACATAAATATACCTTCTCGCTCTCTGTATCCAATGCAGAGGTGGCCTCATCAAGCAGTAGGATCTTGGGGTTACGGATGAGTGCCCGAGCAATGGCTATTCGCTGTTTCTGTCCTCCACTCAACTGTGCTCCTTTGTCCCCTGCACTTGTTTCATAGCCCTCAAATACAAACATCAGATGAACATTATTCACAGCCCAAAATTTAGTACTAGCTTACTTAATTTAGTGGTTGACAGTCCAGTGCTGGAATGTCAACTGAGAGGACGGGGTTCAAATCCCCGCCAGAGAAGAAATTTGTTTAAAAATTTCTGCTTTACCTATGAACCCTAGCCAACTTAGCCATATTGAGTACACTGACCGTACACTGTCATATACCATTAGCTGCAGTGTTAACTAACTAACAAGCAAGCCCAGATGTGTTGAAATCTGTTAATAAGTAAGAACCAGAAAGTCAGTGACACATACTTGTGGCAGAGTTGAGATGAAGTTGTGAATGTTGGCTTGTTTGGCAGCGCTGATGATTTCATCCAACGAGACTTCTCGGTTGTTGTCTCCGTAGGCGATGTTTTCACGGATGCTGCAGTCAAAGAGAACCGGTTCCTGTGACACGATCCCCACCTGCGATCGCAGCCACTGGATGTGCAGGCTATCCAATGAATGGTCATCAAGATACTGCCAAAAATCAACAAATTTCTTAGTTAATTAACAGATTTTTAAAAACAGTTCATGCCCACACTCTTAATTTAATACATCTCCACCAGTCTACTAGTAAGAAGAAGAAAAAGTAGAGCAGTCCCTTGAGCAGTCCCCTGATGCAACTTTGGGTGCAAAGGGTTAGCAAATCCATTTCTTTTAGCCTCAACATATGAGGACGTGTGGCCAGTCCTCTCCGTCGCCAACTCCTGTTCCCATTGACAGTGTACGGATTATAGGTGAGTCGGCTAAAGGGCGCAAGTAGAGCAGAATTCTTGAAACAAATTTCTACTCTAGCAGGGATTTGAACCCAAACTCTCAATTTTACACTCTAGCATGTTAATCACTACACTATCGTGCACCCTTTCGTATTTACAAAGAAACTAAGTCTATATATTCAAATATACATTCATTAAATCTGTCACTAAAATGAATCACAATTTATTAACTCTACCACTCAGATATACTTGACTTTGTGAGCTTACAATAAATGAATAACTCGAAATGAGAAGTGCCCACATTGAAATGAACTGCACTCATCATGAAAATTATTAGACAGAAAGCAATAGTAGTCTTACCAGAGTTCCGCTCGCTGGATTATAGAATCGTTCTATGAGTTGGACAATTGTGCTTTTGCCAGACCCACTGCTGCCAACGAGAGCAACCATTTGACCTGGTTTAACAGCAAGACTGACATCTTTGAGAATGGCAATGTCAGGACGTGTCGGATAACTGAAGCAGACGTTTTCTAGCTTCACAGAGCCATCAACCATTTCCTAAACATGAAAAACAACATACATTAATTGTGATGGCAATAGTAACATTAATAATTTTCAATAGAAAAGAGCAATACTATTAACAATGGCAAATAAGGTTGTTTTCATAGCAGCAAAGGTGCTGCCGCTGGTGTCAAATAGTGAGTTACATTCGAGAAAATGACTGGTATACAAACAATAAAATACATTAAGAACTTAATATATTTCGAATACATTGATCTCCATAATTTTGAAATCCGAAACTGCATTACAATTTCTATTATGGTATTCATTATAATAATTACTATTATTAAGGCTTATCCAGCAATTCTATCCATCTGTTGAAGATGTACGGCAATAGCAGATACTCAGAAACAAGTTACGGTTATTCAATCCAAAGAAGAATTCATTCTAAACTATTCATTCCAACTATCCAATCTAAATAGTATTTATGTGTTCATACCGAATTTTATTCAAATGTTAGATTTTCTTACAAGATAAACTAATTGCTAGCAACAGTTTCAAAGCACCCAATTTATTAGAGAAATAAATTTTTAAACACATTTCAGAACATAAAAATGACATGCATTATCACAGCGTCAAACACTTAAATTATAATATTAGCACCTTGTTAAAATTGCAGAAACAACTTATTTAAACAGCCAGAGTGGTTTAAAGTAATTTTTCATTGTACATGAAATTTACTTTTCTATAGTCTCAAAGAATAGTTTCTAGATGTTTCAAGAATATTCAAATATGATAAAATAAGAAATTAGCATTAGCACATGGCTGCCCCTAGAGAAGTACTAACCAGCTTGGATCCCGCCTCTGAACTGCTGTCAGGGTTTGGGACACGGTCAAAAAGGTAGAAGAGTCTTCCAGCAGCATCAAGCGCTTTGCCATAGTCAGGCGCAAATGACGCGGCTCTGCCAGCTGCCATGGCACCAAAAATGATAGCAAAGAAGACCCTGGAAAACACATAGCCAATTGATTTGAACAGAGTCTACATTAGGTTTTAAATAAACACCTCTATAGCTTTTGTTGCTACAAGCGTTTGCCATCAATTCAGCCACCATTAGTTAACTAAAACTTTGGTCTTTCAATATGTAGCATATAGTATTGTTCTTTCGCAGGATTATTAATGGAATTTCTTTCTCTAAGAAATATATATTCTTATCGTCAGGTTCACAATAAACAGATTGCATGGCTTGCAGTGGGCTTAGCCATCATCTGACACCATGGTGAAAGACATAGGACGAATGAAGTTACTTGGCTGTGGATTTTTACATTCGATCACACCTTGTTTGCCAGATCATACAGAACTTACAATTAGTAGCCTGATTCTCTTATTGGCCAAGTACTACTCTTTTTACTCACGGATATTTTTTAGTCTCTTTACATACTTGAACATGTCATAATATTTGAGTTTGCCAGTGTCGATGAGGTAGGCACCATACGTGAAGCAGGCAGCATCTGCAAAGAAGATGATGCTCTGAGAGACAGAAAAAGCAATGCTGACGATGTGCGCCTCCTTCCTTCGCTTGCTACAAGCAAACCAAACATGGCAACATGAACAGAAACACAGCCAAAAACATCACGAATTTCAAACTTATCTCAAGTAGCTATATATAAGTGGGCAATAAGGAAAACTCAACCAACCCAGGACAAACCAACTCACGAAACCAAACCTGACGCAGGCTCTATCTTTACGCTGGTTGTTTCAGATTATCCTAACATACCCGTAATGTCTTTAAAGAAGTCCCTCACTAGCCTAAATGAAGTCAGAGTTGAAGAAGTATAATAAGTTCATCTGTTATTGATACCTACAGAGCAGCGGAATGTCATCGTTGCATCCGCGGTCAGTGCAGGACCCTATCCAGATGAACTTTCCTCTCACTCTTGGCTATCTCAACAAACTGTTAGAGTAAAGGCACCAGTGAGGGTTTAAAGTGCTGTCTCTTCTAAGTGGCACACTGGATGAAAAGATGGACTTACTCTCATTTCTTAATGCACTGTGTGCAGATCAAGCTCTCAAATGGGAAGCAACTACGACAGATGCTTTAGTGGCAGTCTTGGATAGTACCATCTTAGAGGTAACCAATTACTGCTCACAGTTTACTTTTCACAGTAACTGGCTACTTTTCCAAAGTAACTAATTACAGTTTGCAGCTACAGATGGGAATGGTAAAGTCAAAGTCACCTTAAGGCCTCGACTTTGCCCGGTTTTAATGAATTGATCGGGAGAGATCCATCACCACCGCTGTCCGTTTGAATGGGTGCCACGCCATTGAAGGTCCTCACGTAGAGAACAACATGTTTGTGAGTTGATCGGTACAACTATGTAAGAAAGGGAAATTACGCGGATGTTCGGTAGTTCAAGATAAGAGACTGATCTACTAGCTCTGCAAATGCTGAAAACCCATTCAAGCAGTTGCAGGTCAACAGGAGAAGTTAGTTTTGGTCACACAAATATATTTTCATGGTACCGTCTCATTGTCAGAACCACATAATACTAATAATATTAACAATACCTGTAGACTTTATCGAGTTCATTGGTGTACTTCAGGTAGAAAGCTTCTTCTTTCGTTAGTGTTGCAACAGTACGGATATTTTCAATTGCTTCAACTGCAATCTGAAACAGCCCAATTATAATTAGCTTTCTAGGAGACCATAATTCAATTAAGAGCCAAGAGCCTCTTTGGAACAAGATTACAGCAACTTCTCAGAACCTCTCAAAGGGAAACAAGGAAATGACAAACCGATTAAGAAGTTCGGAGATTACGATTATAGCGGAGTTGGTTAGGGGCACAGATAGAGCAGAAATCTTGAAATTTCTGCTTTGGCAGAGATCTGAAGCCCCGACCTCTCGGTTGGCAGTCCAGCATGCTAAAACCACTAGACCGCTGCACTTCCCCGAGCAATAACCATGCAAGGATGAAACACAATTCCTGCCATATAATGTAATGTAACAGGGCAGTTTTTGGCCACATTTTAACAGGTGCTCAAAAGTCCTGTGCACAAGGGTACTTGAAAACTCAGAGCATCATTCAAGATACAAACATTCGTATTTTCAATAATTTTGCCTAAATAATGAGATCATGCAAGAATTCGTCTTGATTTGTTACGTACTGAGGCTGCCTGCTCGATTGGGTCGTTCTTGTCGCCTCCTGTCTGGACAACACGCATCTGGATGAAGCCAGACATGAGAGTGAAAGGGGCAAAAGCAAGAACAAGAAGGGTCAGCTGCCAGCTGTAGACAAAGCCAATGACGAGACCCAAGGCAATGGCAGCAATGCTCTGCACTACGTAACCGATTCTTGATCCAGCAGCCTAGAAAATAATAGACAGAAAATTATTCACAAGAAATTATATCAGATCTTTACTAAAACTTCATCTCCTCCTTGACTCATTTCGTCTGTAGGCTGTTTCCATGTCTTCTCTGATTCCCATCTTGAATTTTGACCGAACTCAACCTGGAATTTGGCTTGCAGACAATTTGTATCGACCATCGACTAATGGCTTAAGCATTATGACACTGGCACTACAGAAGTTCTTACATTGTATTAAGTTTATCGCGTTCTTGATTGGAATCTACTTATACTGCGACACGTGGTCCTGTTCTCATAAGGAATAACACTGGGCATCCATGTCGCTCATTTCAATGAACATTAAATTTGACTGTAATGCATTTGGAGATTTCAACCATGAAACTTAAGAAATAAAACTGTTAAAAAACTATAAGAAATCAAAATTAACATAAAAAATAAATTTTAAACTTTAAATAAAACATATTTAAAATTTTTAGAAACAATATCAGACTTTCTGCTTCATCAAATAATAAACTAGCACGTGAAAGCAGGCCTAAAACACGGACATACAATTATTACCAAAAATGACAAGACAACGAAAGAACACCTCTCAGTTAAACTTCTTTAAAAAATATTTTAAAGGTTCCTAATTATTTTTGAATTTTTCTGTTAATCACTTTAAAAGTTTTCATCAGGACTTAAGAGTTGTAATCCATACCCCTCGGACAATGGAAGCATCGGCGGCCAGACGAGAACATAGGGCTCCAGTTGTGTGCCTTCGGTCAAAGTAAGCAATTTCCTGATTATAAAAGAAGCTCCATATTGGAAGACATAACATAAACACTAATAATAATTAGTTATCGCATCAAAATTATGTTAGAAACCAAATTAACATTTTTCTGTCCATCGAGAACAATGAGCCAAACCTCCAACATAGTCTACAAGTCTAATGTCCTCCGTGCACGCTTAACTCTACTCTGCCACTGTAGTTTTCTGAGAGGGTCAGTCCCAAGCCTGGATAAAGGAGTGCAACATCACTGGCCCTGGAACCTATAACATTGGTCACATGCAATGCAGGGCAAATACTCTCCTGTTTGTAAATACTCCTTGGCAATTTCTTCTAACAGTTCACACGACGTCATAAAAGTGATAAATTTATACTTTATTGTTGGGAAATAGTCCTTCAAAATTTCGTTGTCCCATGAATGAAGATGGTCCCCAAGACCGACAATTACGTTAAAATCGTCAGGGAGGGCAGGATGGGCAAAGCCAAAAATAAGCTCGAATTTTCACTTGCAATGTCACTTATAATCAAGCATTCCAACAAAACAAATTCTTTTCCTTTCCTATCAATCCACTCTTTTTTTTCAACTCCTCACATGACGGGCAAATAATGTAGTAATTAATAATATAATAGAACAGAAATGGGGCAAAATCAACTTTCTTGTAACGCTCCTCTCATTGGCCGCTTCAAGCTAATGAACACCAATGACGAAAAACGTCACTGTTTATAAAATGGCGACATGCCAACCGAACTTCGGTTCACACTTCATTCGGTGTATATATATATATATATATATATATATATATCGTAAGCGGCTGCTCCTTTAAACTAACGACTTGAGATTAAACTAATATACTTAGGATGCGAACAGGTTTAAACGGGCCAATTTACTTAGTGCGCACGGCTCGGAAAGGGATTAAGCTAATTTAGTTAGGTTGCGAACAGGCTGAAACGAACGGGCTTAACGGGTTTAAATAGGCACATTTTGGGTCAATTTACTTAGGCCGCGCGGCTTCAAACGGGATTAAACTTGTCTTAAGACGGGCAAACATCTAGTTCGAAATAAACCAAGCACAGCTAGACACGTGCCAAGATATTAAATCTAAATCATAGTCCTAACTACCAATTAAATACAGCAGCTATTCATCACACCCGGAAAGTTCGTATCTTTTCGAATTTTTATTAACAATGAGTTAATATTTAATAAAGTCCACAAATTGTACTAAAATTAGTCAATTTCCAAATTGCAACAATTGAAGTGCTTTGGTTGTTAAAAGCTCTGTACTTTTCAACACTTGAACGATTACACAGAACTAAAAGTGTAGGGAAAACAGTGCAACTCATTGTTAAAGTGTTAATATAAGCTAGTAGTGGTAACATTTAGACAAATCAGATAATAGTTGTTTATTTCAACTGAATCTTGTAAAAGAAAAAGGGAGAAATCAACGCACCTGTTTTATAATTGTTTCAAATGTCAGGTTGCGAAGTCTCATTGTAAGTAATTCACCTGTACGGGCGTACATTGCATTCTGCAAGGAAAAGCAATGAGCTAATTGTCACTATCAACATCATCACCAGTTTTGCTGGTGTTATAATTGTTATAGAGAGGAAAGCACCAGCATCACAACTGCCATCACGTTTACTATTTTCGTCATCATCATCATCAGCAGGAGGATCTTAATCATAATCATAATCATTATCATAACCACCACCACCACCACCACCACCACCACCACCACCACCACCACCACCACCACCACCACCACCACCACCACCACCACCACCACCACCACCACCACCACCACCACCACCACCACCACCACCACCACCACCACCACCACCACCACCACCACCACCACCACCACCACCACCACCACCACCACCACCACCACCACCACCACCACCACCACCACCACCACCACCACCACCACCACCACCACCACCACTAACTTCAACCTGCCATTGTATGACTAATGAAGAGAAATCTCTAGTCATAAGACTTTGGAAGAAGTAAACGCAGATTCACAGAACGATTCACCGTCCAAAGTGCTTTTGGCTACAGATGTCGACAAAAAAAATCATCTTTTCCTAGAATCACTTGTCTGTAGGCCCTATGCTGTTTCTGTCTGTTTCTGTGTCTTGTCAGATTACCTTCTTAGCTTTAGACCGGACTCACCCTGGATTTTGGCTTTGCTTCATAGCGATCGTCAACTGCTGCCTTCAGCCTTATTACATTGGTGCTATAGAATAAGCAGGTGCTTTGCACTTTTTACCTTTAGAGCAGCCAGGGGCGTAACTTTAGTCTAAAAAGTGGGGGGTACCAATACCTTGGTCCAAAAAGTGGGGGTACCAATTTCTTCTCCACTTTCACATTTCCAATGATGACCATTTTGAACATATTCCCTGCCAGTATTCTAATTAACTTAGGCTCTCGATTTACCTGTATATCTAAGTACTTTCATACTTTTGGCAGAGACTGCGTTCTCTGGGAAGGCACAATAATAAAATATTGATTGGCATTGTTGAAAAAGTGGGGGGTACAGTACCCCCCTGTGAACTGAGTTTTGTGTACAGTCTTGCAGTGCGAGATATTGGCGTATATATTTAGTGCGCTTACTTTAGTTTCACGTGTATATGTATATATGATAGATGTATAACGTTTAGTCTTAGTGACACGCGCGGCCGGCCGATATCGGCAGCGGCGCGCTATATGTATATTATTAGAGTTCGCTTAGGCGCACAGAAGACAGGTGTGTCAAGAGGCGCGAAGAATTATGCTGACTGGAGAAGTTTGAATTCGTGTGTTCGCTGTAGTAGTGTGGCTGACTAGTTGAGTTGTAATCGAATTGAGTTCTGTCTGTTTGTTTCTTATTAAACTAAAAGATATTAAACTGTGTTGGTGATTAATTCAGGTTAATCTACACAGTAGAAAATAAAGCTACTTAGGGCCTATACGTAGAATTAGTGTTCAAAAGGTGAACGTTAAATAGGCGTTAGGCAAGAAGAGAACAAGGATTCAATCAGAAGGATTGTCAACGGAAGGATTGGGTTGACATTATTGGTGGCAGCGGCGGGATGGATAAGAACTCACGGTGGATAAGAACTCACGGTGGATAAATACTCACGGTGGATAAATACTCACGGTGGAATAAATACTCACGGTGGATATAAACTCATAGTGGATAAAAATTCTCGTTATCGCCGAAGGAGGTGATAAAAGAATTTACAACGGTGATAGAAGAATCTACGACGGTGTTAGAAGAATCTACGCGTTGTTGCTGTGTGACGAGTTTACGATATCAACGACGGTGGAACACGAGAAAACGGTATAAAAATTTCGTTGTTTTCCACGAACAAATATAAAAGAAATCCCGTTTGTTTATCGATTCACACAACAAGAAAAACCGTGACTTCTTTGAAAAGAGAAATCACCAAAGTAAACAAGTAAGATGGAGAAACTAAGTGCTGAAAGACAAGCAGATATTAAGAAGATGTCTACGGAAAGGCTAAAACAGCGTTTGTTGAAAGCCGGTTTTAAGGAAGAACAGTTAGAAGGTATGTCACGTGGTGACATGATTCAGGAACTCGCCGAAGTGTGGGTGAAAGAAGAAGTCGAAGAAGAAGGTGCCGTTGGCGGTGCCGTAGAAAAGGCTATTGAAAAACCTCCTGCGCCTATGTCTATGGAAATGTTAATACAGTGGATGATGATGAAAGAAGAAAAAGAGGAGAGACGAAGACAAGAAGAGAAAGAAAGAGAGGATAGACGAAGACAAGAAGAGAAAGAGCTAAGACAAGAAGAATTACGTCTTCAGAGAGAGAAAGAAGAGAAAGAATTGCGCTTGCAGAGAGAGAAAGAAGAGAAAGCGGAACTTGCAAGGCAAGAAGAATTGCGCTTGCAGAGAGAGAAAGAAGAGAAAGCGGAAATTGCAAGGCAAGAAGAATTGCGCCTGCAGAGAGAGAGAGAGAGAAGATAAAGCAGAACAAGTGCGTAAGGCAGAACTGGAATTGCAAAAGCATCAATTTGAGATTCAGTTAGGACAGTTGAAAAGAGATAGGGAAGATGCTGAAAGAAGAAGACTAGAGCAGATGATTGAATTTGAAAGAGCTAGAAAAAGTGATGAAGAGGTTCGTCAGCAACAGATTGAAGCAAAGAGAATGCGCGAAGAAGAAAAAGAAAAAGCGCGAACGTTAGAGTTAGAACGCGCAGAACAGATAAGACAAGAAGAACTCAAATTTCAGAAAGAAAGTTTGGAAAAGGCAGAGACAGAAAGACAAGAACGTCTGAAACTGGAGAAATCAAAATTGATATTGAAAGAAACGCAAATGAGAGAAGAACGGGAAGCAGAAAGAAGGAAACAGCAAGAAAGTGAAACTTTGGTGTCAAAAATTAAGAAAATAGGTGATGCAATGAAGCATGTATTGCCTCAAATGCCAACTGATATGATGGAGGTGCCATTATATTTTGAAACAGTCGAGAACGCATTTCGCAGTTTTGCTGTGGAAAAGCCGTTTTGGGTGAAATTATTACTACCATTGATGACGCCGAAAGCTCGAACCGTTCTAAATAGATTGTCATTCGATGATCTAGACAATTATGATAGAGTCAAGCAGCACTTATTAAAAGAATTTAAATTGACCTCGAGAGAATACAGAGCCAGATTTGTGGATGCTAAGAAGACAACAGAAGAGACTTATACGATGTTTACGGCAAGATTGAAGAATTTGCTAAACTATTACGTGAGAAGTCGAAACGTGAACAAAGAGTATGATACGCTCTTTGATTTGCTGGTAGCGGATAAGCTAAAAGAATGTTTACCGCCAGGTCCACTACAGTTTGTATTGTCGAAGGAAGGAATTGACTGTCTTCAAGCTAGTGCAGTGGCAGACCTAGCAGACATTCATGTAAACAATCGAATTGGGTTTGCGATCCCAAATATAAACAGTTATCCTTCTCAACGTTCCGTAAACCAAAGCCAGAGTGGAAAGTGGAAAAGTAATCCAGGAACAGGGAATCAGTTCAAAGGTAAAGAAGTCAAGGCTAGTGTCCCTGTACCCAATGAGACCAGAGACGTGACGTTTGGTCGTCAGGGATTTAACAAATCGTCAGCACCGTTTGCCAAGAGGGAAGGCAACACATCGTTTACGCAGTATAAGAGAAATGAAGGAAATGAACAACGAGGTATGGTTGTGAAACGTTGTCACAACTGTGGTTCAGACAAACATTTGGTTAAATTTTGTCCAGTTCCAGTGGCAGCAGCTAGTTCTAGCAGAAATCAAGAACACACAAGGGTGAATCTGATTCAAGTGGTTAGTGATACAGGTAATCAAACCGCGAGTCAAGAAAACCAAGAGACAGAAGTAAAGTCAGTAATGAAATGTGGTATTCAAAAAGAAATTCTATTGGATGCTGAAATTCAGAGAGAAGTCATAGGAAAAGATGACAGTCGAATATTGAAGAAATCGTTCTTGCAATATGTCGAGGTTGAAATTCGTGCAGTAGACGGTAAAGAGCCAGTGAAAGTCAAAGCACTGTGCGACTCGGGAGCAGAAATTCCGGTGATTAGTGAAGAATTACTGGAAGGCATGAAGGTGGAACAAATTGGAAAAGTGAATTTGCAATGTGTGGCAGGAGATGCCATTCCTGCGAAGTTAGTGAAAGTCGATGTTAGACTGTGTGGTAGTGACGTCGAAGAAGAGGGATTTCCGCGTCAAATCCAGTGTTCACTTACACCTTATGTCACTTTGATGTGTGCTAGTATTGCAAAGATGGGCAGTACAGAAAGATTCTTGTTGCATCCAGAGATAATTGCCGAATTAAAAGCCGTACCACAGATGAAAGTTAAAACGATACAAGGAGATGTGAGTGTACGAGCAAATGTAATGACGAGAGCGCAGAGTCGAAAACAGGAAATGGTAGATGTTGATGAGAAGAATGAAAATGGAAGTTCAAGTGATGAGGAAAACGAAAGTAATGAGCAACGAGGCTTATCGCGAGATGGTGTAACATCAGAGATAAACGAGCAAGAGATGGCTGCATGCGAGAATGGCACATTAAATGAAACGGAAGAAGACAATGAATGTGATGTGGGGATAGGAGATTTGTATAGAGATGAAGAAATGGACGAAGAACAAAAGGTGCAGATTGCCGATTCGAAGAAGTTCGAAGAGCAACAGAGAAAGGATGAATCGTTGAAGCCGTGGTGGAAGTTAGCACAAGAGAAAGAATCTGAATTCTGTGTGATCAACGGTTTATTACATAAGAAATATCAGATATTAGACCAGACGATATATCAACTAGTGTTACCAAAAGAGAGACGAATTAAAGTGATGGAATTGGCGCATGAATCAGTGTTTGGAGGACATCTAGGAGAAGAGAAAACAAGAGAACGAATAAAATTATCTTTTGTATGGCCAAAGATGAGAAGAGACATTGTGAAATTTTGTAAGTCTTGCGAGAAGTGTCAACTAAAGGCAAGGAGTCTGGTGATGGATAGAGTGCCTATCACTCCAGTCTCAAGAGAAGAGGTCGCCTTCAGGAGAATGACGATGGACCTCGTTGGCCCGATCGATCCAGTATCTGCTGCAGGTCACAAGTATTGTTTATGCATTGTGGACTCGTGCACCAGATGGCCTACAATCTTTTTATTGAAATCGCTGACAGCGAAGGCTGTGTGTGAAGCGTTGATGGAACTGTTCATGAACGTTGGTGTACCGTCCGTGATCACCAGTGATCAAGGAACGAACTTCACAGCCAGTTTGACAAGAGAATTTCTCGATTTAATGGGCTGTAGTCCACGATTCGACACATCAGGACACCCAGAGGCTGCTGGATTAGTAGAAAGATGGAATCAGACATTTAAAAAGATGATCCATCATGTGATAATAGACAACCCGAGGAAATGGCACAAGATAATTCCTTTCACAGTGTGGGCATTACGAGAAGTGCCGAATGCAACTACTGGAGTATCACCATATATGCTTGTCTATGGAAAAATTCCGAGAGGACCATTGGCAATATTAAAAGAGAGTTGGACTAGAGAAATAAACTTACCACCTCATGTTGGAGCTAAACCAGAAAAGTATTTGAAAGAACTCAAAGAAAATATGGAGAAAGCATTATTGTTTGCAGAATCCTACTCTCGAGAAAAGCAATTACAATACACGAATCAGTATAACAAGAGAGCAAAGCACAAAGAATTTGAAGCTGGTGAGAAAGTCATAGTTTTGTATCCAACGTCAACGAACAAACTTATTTCTCGATGGCATGGTCCATGTACGATCATACATCGAAGATCAAAGTACTCTTATTTAGTCGATATGGGTGAAAATGGTCAAAAAATAATTCACGCCAACAAGATCAGAAAATATGTTACTCGAGCATTAAGTTGTGGTCTAATCGTTGAAGAAGATGAAGATTTTGGTTCAGTGGTTGAATTACCAATGAGGAATGAGGTTCAAGATGACAAGAATTCACTTAACCTCGATCCTGAACAAATTAGCCATTTGACAGTAACTCAGCAAGAACAGTTGTTGAACGTTTTGAACAAATACTGTGACAGATTTTCAGAAAAACCCGGATTATGTACATTGGTTGAACGTGAAATTGAACTAAAACCAGGATTTCGTGGAAAGGAATTTGCAGCATATCGAATTCCTTTGATTTATCGAGCAGAAGTGGAACGTCAGATCAAAGAAATGTTAAAAACAAACATTATTAAACCATCATCGAGCAGAATGGCAAGCCCTTTGGTTATTGTTAAAAAGAAAGACGGATCTTTAAGACTTGCCTGTGACTACAGATACATTAACTCATTCACAGTGGATTGTAAATATCCGATGCCGATTGTCAGAGACGTTTTGAACAAAGTTGGAAAGTCTAATGTGATTTCCATCTTGGACTGTCGAAGTGCTTATTGGACTTGTCCTGTAAAACAATCTGATCAATGGAAGACAGCTTTTGTAACACATAATGGACTGTATGAATTTACTCGTGTTCCTTTTGGAATGATAAATTCAGGACGAACTTTTGTTAAGGCGATAAATTTAGTTTTACAGCCTATAAGTGACTTTGCAGAACCGTATGTTGATGACATTGCTGTGCATTCTGACAGTTGGAAAGTTCACTTGCAGCATCTAGATGCATTTTTGATGCAAATGAAATTGCATAACGTTACTTTGAATTTGAAAAAATGCATATTTGGTAAGAGTGAGGTAAGGTTTATCGGTCATGTGGTTGGGTCTGGTAAGATAAAGATGAATCCAGACAGAATTGAAAGTTTGACTAATTTGAAGATCCCAGAAACTAAGAAGCAAGTTAAGCAACTGCTTGGATTTTTTAATTATTACAGACAGTTTATTAAGGACTTTGCACAGATTGCGAAACCTTTATCTGATTTAACTAGTAAACGTGTTTCTGATAAGATTGATTGGACTGTTGAACATCAGCAAGCATTTGATTTACTTAAAGAGGCTGTGCGATCCAAAGTAGTGTTATATGTTTTTGAAGTGGGAAAACCATTCAATTTGTACTGCGATAGTAGTGACTTTGCAGTCGGTGCTGTTTTAACACAGATGGACGACAAGGGAATAGAACGCCCTGTGTCATTTATCAGTCAGAAATTAACTGATACCCAGAAGAGATGGGCTACTGTGGAAAAGGAAGCCTATGCTATTGTTTGGGCTCTAAACAAGTTAAAAGAAATTATAATTGGATCAAAAATTTTCATTTTTACTGATCACAATCCTCTTACATATTTGACCGAGTCAATGTCTAAGTCTGCTAAACTTGTGCGTTGGGCGTTAGCCTTACAAACTTTTGATGTTGAGGTGAAGTACAAGAAGGGCAGATTGAATGTTATTGCTGATTGTTTGTCAAGGTTATAAGTAATCGTAAGACTGTTTATTAATTAGTTAGATATATATATGTTTCATGTATTTTGGTAATTTCGCAAATTTTGAAATTTAATTTGCTCTATTCCAGAAAAAGGAAGGAGGTAATAATGTGAACTGAGTTTTGTGTACAGTCTTGCAGTGCGAGATATTGGCGTATATATTTAGTGCGCTTACTTTAGTTTCACGTGTATATGTATATATGATAGATGTATAACGTTTAGTCTTAGTGACACGCGCGGCCGGCCGATATCGGCAGCGGCGCGCTATATGTATATTATTAGAGTTCGCTTAGGCGCACAGAAGACAGGTGTGTCAAGAGGCGCGAAGAATTATGCTGACTGGAGAAGTTTGAATTCGTGTGTTCGCTGTAGTAGTGTGGCTGACTAGTTGAGTTGTAATCGAATTGAGTTCTGTCTGTTTGTTTCTTATTAAACTAAAAGATATTAAACTGTGTTGGTGATTAATTCAGGTTAATCTACACAGTAGAAAATAAAGCTACTAAGGGCCTATACGTAGAATTAGTGTTCAAAAGGTGAACGTTAAATAGGCGTTAGGCAAGAAGAGAACAAGGATTCAATCAGAAGGATAAATTCTTTTATCCGCAGAAAGAGGTGTCAACCCAATCCTTCCGTTGACACCCCCAGTCCAAAAAGTGGGGGGTACGGGTACCCCTCGTACCCCCCACAAATTACGCCTATGAGAGCAGCGCTTTAGAAATTTGGATTTTATTATTATTATTATTGATTGTTATTAATGAGAAGACAGTAAGGCTGTCCAACCATGATCGTCGTGGAAACTCCGGCGACTACTCCGACAATGACAAATATTATACAGAGGATGTTGATCTTTCGCTCCTGTTCTTGTTTGTCGGCAACCGCGAAAACCTGACAAGACATCAGAAATCTTAAATAACGTCGTGTTCTCCGCAAACGTAAGGTTCATGGTTTTGTTTTATATGAACTTTATGTAACGAAATACCAAACAGATGCTACAATGCCTTCAGTGAAACTGCACTTGTTAACCCTAATAAGATAAAAAAATAAACTTTTTCAAAAAGACAAAGAGTGTGTTCTTACTCCGAGAAGTTCACTGAAGATAAAAGAAAAGCACGGCTGAATACATCCGTTGACAATGGCTGCAATTGTTGCAAGGATGATGTATGGCCATTCTGGAGCATTCATCTTCATCAGTCGCCAGGCATCTGGTTTAACTGATTCAGCCTCTAGATTCTCGTCATCCTCCTTCAACAGAAATAAAGAGACAAAAAGTCAAACAAACAATTAAATTAACGTTTCATAATAACACCAATAACTTGCTAGAATATTATTATAGTGCAACATCTGCATTCTGACAAAATAATCTACCAAAATGACAACCAACATGCATGGCTGATGAATCGCAGTCATATGTCAACGATAGCCCATAATCGCAAACATAGCTCCAACTGACGGTATACGAATTGCATATGCTTTTCAGTAATTTATTTGAAGCCATATCAATGCACTGTTTTCAACACAAAAATGTTTGCATGTACAAATGACCAATTGTTAACACAGTATATCATAGAATAACATCTTAAAACACTGCATGGTCTATTGCAACCAACGGAACATTAAAAAACACATTTCATCATCAGCTAAGAATCTAAAAATGGAATATACTGTTAATAAGTTAAAGAATTAATCACAAGAAACATTTAATTTTAAACAATAACGAGGCACATTTCACTTGAAATTAACAGGGAAAGTACCTCTTTTGTATTATCCGACGTAGCCAACTTTGCGCTTGTCACCGAAAGTGTACGTATAATAAAACTCGACTTTCTTGACCTCAGTTTATCCGGCTTTGATATCATCACTATAATACAAAAGGCATCACACCAACTTCACTCAACTAGAGATCCACACTAATCATATGATATTATTATTAACTCAGTATAATGTAACTACGGCGATTTATCGGTAACATGCTTGGTCACAATTCATGCGGGTTCGTAGTTTGCGTTCAGGTGTCTCTGTCAACAAGCGGTAGTTGGAATCAGTGTAAGCTGAGAAGTAAATGGCAAGACCTGTGACGATGCACTGGCCTTGGGATTTGTTCACTCCCGGCTGAAGAACCAATTGTAATCGTAATGGTAATTTCTAAATTTCTAAAGCGTTACTCTAAAGCCAAGCGCAAAGCACCAGCTTATGCATCACGCCAGAGATCATTGTCCAGTGGAGGTCCGAATCTGGAGGTCAGAGAGAGGCTGAGCAGCTGTTACGACGAGTTTCATTGAGGATGATAAATCTTGGAAGGCAGATGATCGGATGGATTAGGGTAGGAATTGATCAAGTGAAGCAAATGAGTGTCACCTTTGTGTTTCACAAGGGATATGGGTGCTCTACTTTACTTAATATAACTAGAAGCCATTCACTGTGCCTCTCAGAAGCACCGTGTACATCATCACAGTACATGAAAATATAATTTGTCAACGGTGGCCTTTGAAACAACATCAACCTATGCCCTGTGCAATAGATAGATTCCAGAGTCAAATAACTCGTTAGCTAACGGATTAATTATTTCCTTTTTAAAATATTTATTGTCAAATACTGTAGAATACAACAGACGGCTTAACTTCCTAAAACAGTGTGAAGTAATATTAACAATAGGCCCTATTTCTCACTGCCACACAACGGGCGTATCAGCGCACACTAGTGACAATGGTGTATGACACGCCCTTTTTTAAACTAAGAAGAATGAACCTCGGATGAAACGATCAATATTCAGAGGCACTAGGAGAGCAGAGTCCAACGACACTAACAAATACGAATGAAGTGATCGAGAACATGTTGGAACTTGCAAAGACTCTGACTCATATATTTCTACAACTGTAAAGCACTTTTATAGCTAACCGTCTCCGTAATCGATTTCGTCATACTCATCACCTTTCTCATCCTTACGTGTCTGAAATTAACAAGCATGTAAATGTTTACAGTGGTACAAGCTGGGAGAACTGCAATTAATAACTCCCAAAGTCCCACCTACCTTTGTTTTCATGAGCACTGATAACAATAATTGCAAAGAATAAATAATCATCATATGTGTCAACAAACGTTTCACGGTACAAAGAGCTCATCATTTCCTTCAGCACTTTGGGGTGTTCGCTCAATGTGCCTTAAAAACTTACTGATTGATCAATCACTCAATCGATGGATCCATTGATTAAAATTGACAAAGTTCACTGATTAACTTTAAAGCTGTTTTCTTAAGTTTCTTAAGCTGGAAACAAATAAGTGAAGAAATACAGTAGAAAAAAGTACCTGGCTGATCACAAGTTGATAATAAATGCCTCGAATTTTCATGAGATCTGAGTGCGTTCCTTGTTCTGCAATTACTCCATTCAAAAATGCCGCAATGTAATCAGCTGTTCTAATTGTTGACAAACGATGAGCAACAACGATTGTAGTTCGACCCAAACGAGCCTAAACATGGCATGCAAATATCAGTGGCGTAGCTAGGGGGGGGGCAGGGGGGACATGTGTCCCCGGGCGCCAAGGGAAGGGGGCGCCAAAATGAGGGTTAAGATAAATAATTTTACTCTTAATTTTGATGCAGTTTTAACTAATTTATCACAAATGAATGCATAAGATTTAATTTTAGCGCCCCAAATATATCCAATTATATCCTCATTACTTACAAATAAGTTCTTAGGTATGATTTTGGCGCCCCATTGAGCACTAAGGGGAAACATGCATGTACTGTCTGTATTTTTCATATTTTATTTCATTAAGAAAAATAAAAATTGCCATTCGATTATGTGGAAAATGTGAAATAGTAAAACGGGGGGGGGAGGGGGCGCCAAATTCATAGTTCGTCCCCGGGCGCAAAATATCCTAGCTACGCCACTGGCAAATATCGATACTACTGTACCACAATGCAAAATAAAAATCCAGCATTCCCAGCGATATGGTGCAATAGAAAGTCACTGCTATTTGTATCATGTACGTATGTTACAGGATTCCATGAAAATAGAGCATTTTAGAAGCTGCATTTCTTGAAAAATTGGTGGAAGTATGCAGCAAAAAAATTAAATTTATACTGATCATGATTTCAATACTGAGACACATTTTATAGATTGGCTTTTAGAATGTGATGTAAATGTACAGTACACGTTTTCATATAGTGACCGTATGGCCTCGACCCTGCTCATTTTTCAATGAAATGATCGAGTGAGATCTTTCACCGCCCGGTAGTTACAAGTAGTATAAGTATCCCCACATCAGCTTACAGAGGCAGATATTAGGCTAGAAAGTTATATGAGATACAGGTGACTCATCGGCAGTGAATAGTCCTTGATGATGTCTTCTAGGCTAATGGTGACATATCGCTTTTAAAGTGTATGAGAGAATAAAAACAGAGACACATATAAATTAGTAAAATTCTAAAAAATAAAATGGTCAGAAAGAAAAACAGAAGTAAGAGACAACGAAGGCAATAATCAGATGGCCAAAAGAAAATCTACATCACTTTATGGTAACGAAAATGATGATATTATATTCAAGAAGTGCATTTTTTGTGCCCCTACTAAAACTACCAGATTATCAACGGTTCAAACCATGACAATTAATCCACACTTGCAATTTTCACATAATTGTATTTGCAATTGGACTGCTCAACTGTCATTATGAACGAGAATTACGTCCATATGTAAAACAATGCACCGCGAAACTAGAAGAGTTATCAGTGGCGGCCCATGTTATATTACACATATGGTTTCAACAAACGCAAGAAAATGTCCTGCCAGACACTTACAACAGCACCATTTGCACACACCTTATCGAGAGCCGCCTGGACTGTAGACTCGCTCTCTGTGTCGAGTGCTGACGTAGCCTCGTCCAAGAGCAAAATCTGTGGATCACGAACAAGTGCTCGAGCAATTGCTATTCGTTGCTTCTGCCCTCCACTCAGCTGTGCACCCCGTTCACCAACCAGCGTTTCATATTTCTAAACGAACATAAAAAACAATATTGAGTGCAAACAGCTCCTTTCGTATGAAACTTCTTTTATAAGTCATCTTTTGTAGCTAGCCTACTAGCCGCCAACAGAGGTGATTGTAGGGTTGCAATGGAGAGGCTCTCGCCCCCATATACCTCAATGCATGACATGAACTCTTTCTGATACGTTCTATACTATACTGAAATCTATTTCGCTGTGCTGGAGTCGGGGTCACCTCTGAGTAGCCCCCCTGAAGAAGTGCTAAATAAATATTCGCATGAATGAATGAATGAATGAATGAATAACAAGAAATCGCCCAAAAGAACCTCAACCTTTGGAAGCTCCTGGATGAAGTCGTGAGCATTTGCATTCTTCGCTGCTCTTTCTATCTCCACCATTGTTACTCCATCTTTTCCGTAGCGGATGTTTTCTGCGATGGTTGTGCCAAACAACACCGGTTCCTGGCTAACAACTCCAATGTGCTGCCTCATCCATTTAATATTCATTGTACGAATATTGACGCCATCAATCAGCACCTGTAACAGCATGTATTGTAACTGTCCTATGGTATTGTCATTATATCGCTTCTCTTACTTATAACAGCAAATACAGTAACTGAATACTATTCATGCACCCCTTGCAGTAAAACTAGCCTACTCCAAGGTTTCCAAACTGAAAGCTAACCATCACATCACCTGAAGCAAAGCACGTAAGCATCATTGTTTAAACATAATCAGCATGATATGACATTGGAATCGTGTATTTTAATGATTGCAATAGTTCAATTACCTCATACGGTATTTTTTGCCAAAGAAATTTATAATTTATATGTTCCTCTTCTAGATTACACTAATTTCCAATCACCAGAACTGACTGAATCACACTGATACTGATAATAGCACTAGACAGCACTATACCACACACCATGGCGACTGCGGTAATTGGCTCAGCAACTATCGTGCAAGTTCAAACTTTCAGTCCAGAAAAATTGTCAAAATACTCAAATTTCAATACTAAATTCAAGGCTAGCATATGCAGTCATATGCCGCAGAATGGTTTTATTAATAATATATTAAAAGAGAAACGAATATTCATGACCAGCGATGTAACTGTTTACAAAATGGCGACATTCCGAGGCAGATTGGTTTCACACTTTATTCAACGGAAATTTACCGTAAAGGCTGCTCTTTCAAACTAAAGCCTTCAAACGTGCTTAATTTACTTAGGTGGCGAACAGACCGAAGCGAACGAGCTCAACGGGTTTAAACGGGCCAGAAATATAACGAAGTGAGGAACTGAACAGCGGCCCAAAAAGCCATTCACGACTTGATTTGAAATAGCGCCGATAAATAATACTGCCTGTAGAATTGGAAAATACATTTTCAATTTTTTTAAACCGTCTTAGGACGGGCAAACATCTAGTGTAAACATATTAAGATAATATAGCAGAAATTAAATAAATCTTATAGTAGTATACAGACCTCTCCCTTCTGAGGGTCATAGAATCTTTGGAGCAGCTGGACTGTTGTGCTTTTGCCACATCCGCTGGACCCCACAAGTGCCGCTGTTTGACCTCGACTGACCTTCAGGTCTAAGCCATTCAATACCTGTTGCCAAAAGCACAACTTATCAGCCGGCAAATAAACCAAGCAGTCGATCAATGGATCAATCACTCAACCGTACAACCAATCAACAAAAAGATTCCAATCAGTTAACTACCATAGGCCTATTTAACCTACCTTCCAGCAATTGACCATAGTCGTTCTTGCATAAATCGCAAGCAAAACAATGCACAGAAAGCTAGAACAGTCACAAACGGTGGGCCCACGCACACACGTGTAGCCCATCCATCGGATTCCCGTCAATGGTTTATAGATTCCATCATATTCACATGTGACTAGTCAACCTAATAACCCAGTATGACCACAGTGCAGCTTCTACATGTACATGTACATTGTATAGTACTGAATTTAAAATTGCAGGAACAGTCTGTTACAATCAGAGCATATCAAAATGTTGCAAGAAGAGTATCCAACTGAAATAATGGCAGTTGACAAGCCTCATCAACACAAATGCTTACTGGTACGTCGGGTCGTGACGGATAAAAAAAGTGAACATCGCGGAACTCGATGTTGCCTTTAACCTCATCGAGCTCGCTGCCTTCGGATGAGCTACTGTCAATAGCTGAAACCTAAATCACAGAAGTTCTATTATCAATACTAACAAAAAATCCTACTCTTTATTGTGATAAATAATTTTAATTTGTCAATAATTCCACCAACACAGCTAATAAGAAACTTGATTTTTATTAGTACATGTAGTAATAATAAATAATTTCCTAACCAGATCTTGAAGCTAACGTATTTATTGAGACTAGAAAAAATTAAATTGTAGGTATTTACAATTAATGAATAATATTGACAACAACTAAGTAATATTAATAATTGATGAGTAAAATTTATGCCAATAGAGGAACTTATTCACGACTACTGGTGAAGTAGCTGTTGCCTGCAACAAGGACTGACCAGGTCAATGAGGTTGTAGACGGCATAGGCTGCACCTCTGGAGTTGGCAAAGTCCTGGATGTGCGGTGCTGCACTGCCAATGGAGATGGCTCCAATGAGGATACAGAAGAAAACCTAGAAACAGATACGCATCGTACCAGGGTTAATTGCAGGTCACAATGCCAAACACTCGTTTCATAAAAGTTCAGTTGAGGTATATACAACAGAATCCAACTGAAATTTGATAATGCCCCTTACAAAGCTCAGAGGTGCACTCTGCGCCAGTCATAATCGTAATCTTCACACTTCTGAAGCGCCGCTCGCAGGGCACCACACTTTTCGTGAGTGATGTCTCTATGAGTCTCTCCGATGTTAAATGTCATTAAGAGCAGAGCATATGTCAGTTAGCAAATTAGGTTACAGACTTTAACAACCAGAGTGTACTAAAAGCGACTGGGAAACCAATGCAGCTTGTTGTAAAAGTGTTAAGCAGTTACTACAAAATTCATCTTGTGTTTAAATCCTGGTTTTAGGCAACATTCACATTGTCTTATTAGTCCACATAAGAAATATTTGCTTTCGGCAATAAAGGTGTAGTTTCAGAGATATAGGTAGTGTGTTTGAACGCATATACACGTACAGTGTATGCTATATGAATGCATGCATGTATGTTTGCAACAATACACTTCATGAAGCACCTTTTTAGTACCTCCCAAAATCGCTTGAGCCAAAAGGTCGTTTGTCTTCAGAAACATTCACTTGATATATAAACATGCAACTTATACCATACACTGAACAACAAAATCGCCTTCAACCGCATAGCTTTGCCAACATCTTACACCAGATACCTGTAAACATATTAGTATCTCATGCATACTAAATCGTGTATCCGATACTGATGCTTTTCAGTTGCCATCATTTGAATTATGTAATAGAAATAGCAGGGCTTCCCTGGATAGCGGGACTTCCATCCCTTTAGGGTTACCCTTTGCTATTCGCGACTACCAATGATAGTTACATACTAAGTGTACTGTTTACTATTATATGACAATACTTCAACTTAAAACTGTTTCGTTTATTACTTTTCTGAATGCTAGCAAGTGCTTCTACCCAGGGGCTCCGCCAGCGTGACGAACCCACCCACCACATCAAATCCACACAAGGATTAGGCATCGCATCAATATTTTTGACAATTTTACTTTGTAAGTTGGGTTTACCGTACAGTGTATAAATAATATCATATGATATCAAATGCATGTGTTATACCGTACTTTTATGAATCACTCTGAGTCATTTTCAGTGTATGACTACGAGTGGCAGACAAGGGACGGGTGTGGATGGAAGGAGACGGGAGGGGTGTGCGTCCAATTTTTAAAAGCCTGGCGCCGCCCCTGCTTCTACCATCAAATTATCTTATACCAGTTGTTAATCTAGGCACTTCACAGTTAGCGGATGCTATTAACTTACTGTAATATTGTCGTGAATATTAATAAAGATCTATTGATTGATTGATTGATATCTCACCATCAGCATGGTCCCAGCCGTATAGCCCTGACCATTTCGCACAAGTCCGGATCCATACCAGAAGGCGAGACCGTATGAGCTGAACATGACAAGGAAGATTGAACCCATTCCAATGCCTGTGATCCATCCCTTCCTTATTCCAAAGTTCTTTGCATCGACCAGATTTGCGGCATACCTACAGTAGACATTGGTACAGTAAGGTAACTTAGGTAAGACAAGTTTACAAAGCAATAGACAATCTGTCAGACATATTTCACTCAAAGCATCAGAAAGCTAACCCCAGCCACAGCAGTGAAAGGCTGATGTTTCAATTAACAACCAGTCACTGTGCAAAGTATTTGGCCTCCATTTCATGTTTTTTGGTTTAGCTGCAGTTGAATGCACCTATCAGTATCTTCTTTTCAGCCTCTGCCCCCTCTCTTCTGGTCTCCTGGAAACCAGACCTATGTATTTCTGAACAACCCTATGATATGACGCAATAAGCTGGTGCCCTGTGTTGGCGTATAGTTACTCCTAAAATTTAATAGAGGAGACACGTTCCGCCCCAGGTATAACTTGTGGGATAGAAGGCCCTACTCGCCTCATATTAGATATAATCATCTCCTTCGTTTTTGAAAGGTCTAGGCAAAGGTTATTATTTTTCCCCAATCAGGAATGTTTGCCAATTCTTCTCGCGCAGTGGAGATGCGAGATGAGCCATAAGTGTGTTGTATGTTTGTATGCATGCATGCATGCTGTTTGGAAAGGTCAGGTAAGCTTATAAAAGAAGTCTTTACCGGATCATAAGGCAATAGCAGAAGTGAAAAGCAACAACAACGACGCCATGCACTATATACAAGAGGAAAGAAAAGTGCTGGTATCACAGAAAGTCATGAAACTGCCCTTGAATAGATTAAAGTTAAGAGAAATTTTTACTACTTTACCTCTTACCCTCCTTTTTCTGTCCACTAAAAGCTGTGACCGTGCGAATGGCACTAATCACTTCTTCTGCCACGGCTCCGGCTTTTGCATACGCCTTCAGCTCTTGCTTGGCCATCGTGGAAGCAACCTGCAAAGATGGAATTACCATAACCATCATTGCTATCGCAGTCAAGCATACAATGCTAGCTATGTAGGTGCAACTATAACTGGATATACGAGCACCAAATATCAGAATCGTTCATACAGTGCTATTATCCATGTATGTCAATAAAAGTAACTGGATTATATATATACCACTTGAATGTCGGACTGATTCATTACAGAAAGCTACATAACCTAAATTTTCACTTCAAGTTATCAGTTTGTTCATAATTCAGCTGGGATTCAGATGATGCTGGATAGTGTAGTGGTCAGCGTGCTGGACTGTCGGTCGAGAGGTTGGAGATTCAAATACTTGCCATATCTGAGCCGAGATTTTTGCGCCATCTGCACCCCTAGCCAATTCAGCTACAATGAGTACACTGACCGTACACTGTCGGTAGGAAGATGATACGGCGAGGGAGCGCTAGAGGACTGGCCATCCGCCCACATATGCCAAGGCCAATAAAATGAAGTCACCAACACTTGATACCCATGGCTGCCTCATCGCCAACTTAAATGACTGCACTTCTTCTTCTCATAGTTCAGGATATGATAAAAATATCCATTTTGGTGACAGCGTGTTAGCACACCCTCGAGCGCCCAAAGTGACCAACAGTACACAGCAATATTCTGTGGAATGCACATGAATTATAGATTAAAGACGAGATAGCCTATAGACTCTTGTAATGTAAAGCTTTGCTCATCAAGAGTATCTAGTCCACATGGTAGCAGGCCCAGGTTTGTCTGGCTCATATGAGCTGCAGAAAGCCTGGATATACTTACCATCAACTTGCAGAAAGCAGTTAAAAGTCAGTGGATTCCAAATTTAGGGTCCGCAATTTGTTGTACAGCACAACTTAATCCAAATTAAATGCAAAAATTGATTGGAAACACTTGGATATATAGAAGTAATAGAAGCAACTTCAAGCAATAGAAAACAATTAACTACATTTACTGAGTAAACAATGCAACCACCAACACCACCGTCACAACCACGAACAAAAGCACCATTATCAGTACTTACTCTGCCCATGACCCCACCGGTAATTGCCAGCAACGGACTGACAGCAAGAATGACGAGTGTCAGCTGCCAACCTTTGGCAAAACCAACGATAAATCCAGCAATGAAGGCGCAAAAGTACTGGAGTAATAATGAGAATTTGTCACCGATTCCAGCTTCAATCTGATCGACATCACTGAAAGAAATTTTGATAACCACTACACACCTCAGCATTGGAAAGAAATCCTAGCAATCGAGTAATCTTTTACTCAACAACAAATATCATAAAAGATACATTCAAATGATGTTTGATGTCAAACAGTGGACCGTAAGAAAGTCCCAGTATCAGTTCTATACTTATTTTTACACTAGGCCTAACAGCATTTAGTTTACCTGTTTAAATCATTCAGAAGTATTTTAAAATTCAAATCAACCCAGTGAAAATTTATCAGGAATTCTGAGTAGCAGCAAATGAAGCAATAATTAAGAAGCGTTGCTCATTCTCATTATACAATGTTCTGATGTGTAAAGGCATTTAACAGCAGCTCATGAAAACACATTTAACAGCAGCTCATGAAAACACATGAGAGCTTGAACAAACGAATGGTTAAACACTCTGACGACGAGAAGCATTGATTTCCCAGTCACTTACACTCTCGCTGTTAAAGGGTTAAAGTGTTTCACAACAATTTAGGCCAACGCGAAACGACAATAGGAACAAAGCTGCATAATATTGGAAGCAGAGTTGATGTTTAAAGGCACCTTCATTTCCATCAGGACAACCCACTCCATCACCTATCGTATGCTAATTTAATTTTTGTGCCACAAAAAGTAGAAGTTGGATTTTAAGGTTTTTCGTGCATTCAGTATTTTGCCTAAACGCGAGGGATTGGATATGGCTGACCCTAATAATTTTAGGCCGAAAGCTATTGTGTCCTTTATCTATAAAATTATGGAAAAGGTATTAGCTACTCGGCTTACTGTCCAACTAAAGGCTGATTTTCAGAGACTTTGCTCAAGATTTGTGACACAATTTCATCTTGTATCAAATAGGCCGAGGCAAGATCATTCAGATTCTGTACATGGTTACATCCAACGCTCAATAAAATTGCAATGACCACTCTTAAAACCCCAGAAAGTACGTCAAGCATTATCGTAAGTAATTAATATCATCAACACCAACACCACAACCACCAACCTCCCATTTACATGGTAACATTGCCATATGACAGTGATCAAAAGCATGGCAAGCATATTTTCATGCTATTGTAGGCCTAGTAGTCATTCACAATGCACAGTTGAGCTTTCTGGAGCAATACAGAAAGTTATATGATGACTGGCTGTAGACTTCTCTTAAGCAGTTTGTTGCATGATTTGTTAAATGTCTCACTTCTGTTAAGCGTTTGTGAATTTTGTCTCTAAACTTACTCGACAAGTCGTGTGTTGAGCTCTCCAACTTCATGCGTGTCAAACCATCCAATGTCCTGACGAAGAATTGACTGCAACAGAAGACCTCGGATCTTCTGGCCTTGGACGAGAGCGGACACTTGCCAAGCGGCCATCTGGATGTAGCCAATCACTACGACTGCACAGCCTAAGTCTGTAAAGCAACAGATGTAGCGATGCTATTCATTATTCATAATAAATATTTCTTAGTCGTAACATATAATTATATTCAATTTATTTCAAGTCAATATCTGCTTTCTTCTAGGTAGATACATTCTCTTTGAAGATATATCCTTCATTTTTTAATCATCTCATCATAGAGTACACGATAACTATAATGTCTTATTTACATTACAATGCATTATGTTAATAATAATAATAATTATATTCTTTATTATTTCAAACCGACAGACGAAGTAAGATTACATTGAAACATGAAAGTACAATTAATATCTTAATTAAACACACGGTTTGGCAGCCATGCAAGGCGCCGCCTTAGAGGGGGGGTACGGGAGTCGATCCGCGTACCTTATGCTCTTCTGGCCATGAGTGTTACCACTACTTTATCCCCATCCCCTAAGTTCAGTTAGGGTTCCAGGCTGCGAATAATACCAACATGGCGAACGCTGTTCTACTAGCGCCCTCTAGTCATCTCGACAGTAGCTGACCACGAAAGTTTCTAGAAACAAGTTGCATAAGCCATCTTATTAAAAATAAGAAGGCGATGGAGAGGACTGTAAAATCCATCTACACAAGCCAAGAAAGAAAGAACTTAAATATCAAGAAAGTATAATTGCAATAATTCTTCAAACATGCTTCCACCTGTGCAGTTTCGTAATCGTAATCTTCACATTTTCTAGAGAGCTACTCTAAAGCTCAGCGCAGAGCATCAGCGAATTGTTTTAGTGACTAACTGTAAGTTATTGCATATCATATCATGTGTGCAATTCGCAGATCTCATTATGTTGTTAGCTTCACGAGAGCATGATCCCCGCTACATCGCAATTGTCTAGCACTAACACCTACATATACTAACAGACATAGTAGAGGGAGTACTGCTGCATTGTGCCAAGCATGCTATCTTTTCCAAGCTCCATCATTTCGTTGGCAATTTCTGTCTGGTTCACGCTGTACAGGTAATCTCTAGAGACAGAAATGTAAAAAGAACTTCTTAAGAAAAATCACAACTAAAAGCTAAAACAGTCATAGCAAATTGCTAGTAGGCCTATGTATCAATCAAAGAAAAACATCAAAAAATACATACATAAAAAACAGTAAGCTGAAACCAATGGTTAATACAACAGCTAGAGTCAACCACTTTTCAGACGCTTTTAAAATCTGTAACATTACAGCACTTTATCAATCAATCAATCAACTTAGTTTAATGCCATTAATCATAGACTCAAGATCACATTAACGCAACTTATTACATACAAATAATTTATAGGAGAGGAATTAACAATTAAGCTGGGGTCAAGCTATAACAGTGAAGACAATGAAGATCAACTATAATTATAAGCTCAAAATTACGACACTCAAACAGCAAATGCCGATGACTCTAACGCCACCACCACCAATTTCATCACCAAAGTAACGTCATTTTGATACCCGAAGGATTATGTCCCACTTATAATTCATTCACTCATTCTGGATACTTATATAGCGCTTCTTCAAGAGACCTACTCAGAGGCTCTCCCTGCCCAGCCACGGCTAAACAGATTGGACTTGAGTTGTCGTAAGAAAACAGGTGAATTATTCCGAGGGAAGCAGCGTAAGGATATCGGAAGACCATTCCAGGTAGACGGGCCAACAATCGAGAAGGCTCGACGTTGCCTGACTGCGGGGCGTGCCCGAGGGACCTCTGCGAGAGGCTAAGTCAGAAATCGGGCAACAAAGTTCAGACAGGTAGGATGGGGCGTTACCGAAGAGACACCGCCAGAATACTGCTGCTATGTAGGGGAGATGCGCTCAGAGGCAGGAAGCCAATGTAAGGCGTCACGCATATAGGCATCATCATTATGATTACAATTCTATATGATAATTATAATTATTCTGTTTTCTTATAACTACATGTGTGTATATGTAGTTATATGTCCCACTTATGATGATACTTATAGGTTAATCGTAATGATTACAACCACATGATTATCATAATTTATTGTTTATTGTTATAACTAAGCGCATGTTCGTTGCCGACCTGGCAATTTCACATGACCATGAATGAACTGGACATTCAGCTTACATACTGAGATCATGCTGCACGCTTCACAGTCCTCTACGAGTGATCAGTTAAGTTGGCAACATTTACACAGACAACATTGCCCTTCATTAGGTCCTATATTACTGTAATTCGTAAGGTTTGACTATGGAGCTTACTTGAATTTCTCGGGGTTCTCCATTATCATGTCTTTGGTGATGTTTGGGTTGGCTGCGGTGATTTTCGGCATGACTGTATCAAGGAAGGTGTACATCTTCTCATTGTTGATAAAGGCATTCGACAAGTTGCCAAAGATGACGACCATGACTGGCATTGAGGCACCGTGGGCACAGGCACACAGCGTGCCCACAATCATCAGAAAGCGCTCCTTGATGCTCGAGAAGCGAAACTGAAAGCAAATCCAGTAAACATGGAAATGAACTCATTTTGCATTTATTTTCTCCTACACAGGTTATACATACCACTGTGTACAATAGAACAATGTAAAGCCCTAACCATGCTCAAGATCCTTAAACACTGACAGTCCTCAGTTGCTGCTATATTAACAGGTGACAGCTTATCAAAACAGATGTCCATGCTTCTGTACAATGTAGTGACATTCAAAGTGTTTCCTGTTAACCGCATAGGGACTTTTTGGGCTGCGTTTCTGAAAAGTATTCAACACAGCTTTGCACTTACAAAGTTTACAGAAACTGACAAAATATGTAATTGTTGCAAATGTGTTAATGAAATCTGTTATGAGAAATTAGTTGACCCCATTAGCAGGATTTGCTTTGCTTTTGATCTCACCTTTCCAAAGTCTTTATAATTTCCTTTAAATAACTGTAATATGGATGGTCACTGGTGTTAAGAAATGTTCAATGTTCTGTTTCAAGCTTTATTCTGAACATGCATATGCCCCTAAAGTTCACTCACGTTAGACTGCTTCACAGTTAAACAAAACAAAATGACGTGGCAAAAAGGGCATACTGCTAATCTGTTTGTCTTTCACATGAGCATCAGTCAGCTACCAACAATCTGCCGATCTGTTCGTCGAACTGTATGCAATCATAAACCTAGTGGCAAAAGTTTTCATGGTAGCTGCAAATGACGGCTCATTTTGGGTGTTTCCTGATTGAGAGTAACTAATACCTACAGCTGTTTATTTTATGAAATGTGAGCATTTGTCTTACATTACTAAATACTTTACTTACTTACTTACTTACTTACTTAGATCTAACAGCTCCAGAACTGCGCGGTGAAGACTGCAATACAGCTGAACAAATGTTACTTTACAATATAAGTGAAAAGAGCTTCATAATTGACACTAACCACCTCAAAGACTCCAACCATTGGTTTGACCTCTTTCTTTTTTCCTTTCTTGACTTTAACTTTTGTGTCATTGTTGCCTTTACCTGCTTCAACTTTTACGTTTCCCATTGCGGAAGAATTGTTGCTGTCTTTCGCATCAGTGTCCCTGTCAATTTTCGAGAACTTCAGCTGGTAGCCGTTTGCAGTACCGCTGGACTCAGTCCGTTGGTCCAAGTCAAAACTTTCTTTAACCATATTTCAATGTTTGCACTGCAGAATTTAACATAAAAACGCAATTACCCACACTTTATATAAATATATATATATATATATATACACACACACACACACACACACACACACACACACACACACACACACACACACACACACACACACACACACACACACACACACACACACACACACACACACACACACACACACACACACACACACACACACACACACACACCTACACACACACACACACACACATACACACACACACACACACACACACACACACACACACACACACACACACACACACAACACACACACACACACAGGTAATTGGTACTGTAATAGTTTTCCGAAATCAACAAAGGCAACATACTTGTTTACATGTATTTATTCCTTTTATTTATATCCAGCTAATATCTGACAAGCATCAATCAGTGGTGCTAAGCAAGTCTGCTCAAGGTCCATACACAGTAAATGCCGCTGGAGATAGCTGAATCTCAATACTCAAGGTAACAAGGCAAAATTTCAACTGACTGGTTACCAGTGACAACGATCCACAAAAAGACTATGAAAAGATAAAAAAACTGAGAATGGAACTGTACTGTAATGACTAATTTAAGATTTCTAATTTAAGAAGTCTAATTTAAGAAGTCTATCTGCCGTTCAGTAAGTCTGTCAGCTAGCTAATCACTGCGACTACCCACAAGCTAGATAATCAGTATGATCCTTGTATCCAAGCTTTTGAAAAGTGCCTTAAAATTAAGAACTTTTCAAAACCCGTGTCAATTAGCCAATTGGCCAGATGACTCTTTTTCAGCATGTGGTTTTGGCTTTAGACCAGCTTCTCAGGCTTGCACAGGGAGACCCTAAATGGTGTGGAACACGGTTCGCACACGGGGACCTTAAATGGCCTGGCACCCATTCAAACAGGTATACCAAATGGATCTCACCAATTGGATCTCACCTATGAATTCAAATGATGAATGGGCAATGTCGAGGCTATACGATCGTTATAGAAAAAACGTGTAGTTACACTTGGACAATCAGATTGAGAGATGGAGCCTCATTTCCAATAACTGGTAGGCCTATTTCCAGACATGTCCAGTTTTACCACGCAAACAAGTTCTAAAAACCCGTGGAACTGGGATAGCATGCAGAATAGAAAAGTAGCATCAAGTAGCTGGTTGAGTCCAAGGTATGCCGATTTAAGCTGCCTACATTGAAAATATTTATCCATAGAGGAATATTATACATACATACAAATATACATACACACATGTACTCAGAGAGACATCGTTGGAAGATACATTAGTTTTTAATCTTTTGACACATCAGCAGACTTAGGCTAGAACAACCGAGGAAGGAGATAGCATGGTGTCCAAGTTGCAATGTCTAATGAGGCAGCATACAACTTTAGGAGAATTAGACACAACTCACAAGCATGTGGAAAAATGAACAGGATATGAAGAAGTTGTCAGTCAATCAATCAAATTCGTTTATTCATACATTAAGCTGACACAGACGCAACTTAGACAAGCTAGACTAATTGTACTGATTGTGCAGAATCAGCATCAGGCCTAAGTTTCTCCACAACAGTTCATTGCTTGCATAATATGAATTTTAAATCTATATGAATATGATAAAACAATATAAATTCTTTATGGATTACTGCCTTCTTTTGATACTTTGTAATGTTTATTTTACATCAGTACAGAAATAATTATATCTTAAACTCCATACCTTACTGCATCTTTCCAAAAATTATTTGTAATACATGGTTTTGCCCCTTGCAAACATTTCTGTGGTGCCCACGGTACACAGGGAAGTAGGCCTAAAGCAGAAATTTAAAAAGAAAAATCGATGTCCTATAAAAGACTTATAGGCCTATCCATGGCATAGTGACAAGTGAGTTACTGAAAACTCTTAAACATGACTGATTATATTGCTCAGGTTAAAAAACTGAAGAACGCTGTCTTCTAATAAGGAAAGTCAAAGTGCATAAGATAAATCAAACGTCTGACATTGAAACAAGTAGGGAGAGAGACAAAGAAACACAATGGCTCTAAACTGATACCTTGATTGACTTACAAATCGAGATGCAGTGAGTGACTTACAAGCCTGCGTAGACAACTACGCTGGCTACACAGTACTAATACACTGCCCCAAATCGATCGTAGTTTTTGAGGTTGTGCAATCCACTGTTTACCTATTCGACCTCAAGTTAAACATAGTACACTCCATCCAGGGGCGTCTAGCCCCCCAAAGTCATTGGAGCAACTTCCCCCTACCCTTCCCTCTTCGTTCCCTCCCCCATGATATGATGGCAAACACAGTGACAGATCTCACCCCTATTTCTTGGAATGAGCATTTGCTCCAAGGTTTACATGGTGTAGACGCCTCTGACTCCATCCTACATAATACTGGTACTTGCCGAGTCATGCAGCCCAATTAGTGGTACGCTAAGTGTCATTACGTGGTACGAGAAATATTCAAAAGGATTACATTCTTGAAATTATATATTATAATATTTAAATTTGTCTACCTTCGGTCCTACGCTAATTGCATGGGCACTTCACGCTCGCCTGTTGTTTTTGATCTGACCTTTACTGGTGGTACGCCAACATTCGATATTTTATCTGGTGGAACGATAAAAAGAAAGTTTGAAAACCGCTGGTCGAAGCTGTTAGCGTCTACACACGGCCCGCACTAGCAGACAGCCTCTGCAAAGGGCAGCCATTGTGACCGCACGCGCTTACCAGACGCAAGACAAGTTCAGCTTAATTCGGATTTTCAAGACTTAATGTAAACGACGAGAGTATCGTATAAAACTTATAACACTGAAACGATCGGCGAATTTTGACAAATTATTCTTCTTTTTGTACAAATTCTTCGTAACAATTTTTTTAAGCAAGATGTTTTCGAAAATATGAGCGCTTACATGCAGTTCAATTTCTCTACCCGTTATTACTCAGGTTAGTCAACATCTAATAATTGATTAGTCCCAATTAACACAGAATACTTTTGAATGAATTCCGGTGATTTATTACGATGAACATAGATGACTATTTCATGAATTGACTGCTCCAATACAACACAGTAGAAACCTGTGATTTGCGTGTTGGACTGGCAATCATTGAGAGTGAAAGCAGAACGTGTGTACATGTAGCCCTATTAAAATTTGACTTTATTTTACATTCGATGGTAGGTAGTTACTATCACAGAGTTCATTTAGGTATGTAAAGTAATGATGGAAAACAGTTAAGTAAGCAGACACTGAGGCTCCCAGGGAGATAGAAATAGGATAAGATGTGTGTACAGTCTTAATGATGGGCGCCTTGTATGGCTGCCGTACACAGTTAAATTCGACTCCTGTAATAACTTGTGATCATCCGTTTATACTGATTTGTAACCATACTGCGTAATTGTCAGTTTGAAGATATTAAACGAATATATAAAAATGAATAATATAGGCCTACTGCAGCTGGTCAGAGAGTTCTAGTCCAGCGCCACGTCTTCAGATAGGTTACAAGCGAGGATTTCACATACTTGACAAGTAGATAATTCGGTATAATAGATGACACAGCAGATGGACAATCTTAGAAGCATCTGGAAAGAGTGATCCATCCACGTCAGTAAGAGGTTTCCATTCGTCTATACTAATAAGGTCGGTTTCACAAAGGCCAACCTTCCAGTAGCTGACCTAATGTCAATCTAGGGATCCAAGGTAAAGTCCTATAGGGTTGATGAACCAATCACGAGATACTTTTCCATGGACCTCAGAATAACATAGGCCTATAAGTCTGTAGGTAGAGAAATCAGTGAGCGGTCAGCAGTCAAAAGAGCAGTAGTATTCTGTATTCGACTGGCATGTCTAGAGTTAAGCAGACACTAAGCGTTCGTCTTAGTAAGTCTAGAATAAAAGTTCTTGTAGTTGTTGCAATGTCGTAGCCATCTCATCATCGTCAATGTCGCGTAGCGTAGGCTAATTGAACGATTGTATGTAACTGAATTACTCTGTATTCGTCAAGAGACATTCGTATCAGAGAATGACAATAAAGACTTCAACAGAGAGAAGCTAAAGTCTGATATATCTCGTCAAACAGATAGCAGAAACATTCTGTGATATTACTAGGCGAGGCACACAACTGGTCTTCGTTACCTAAGGCTAAGAAAATGAAGTTGATATAGCACTTAGCTTTCAAGCCACTTCAACAGGGCTTCGGTTTTTAAGAGACTAGCCTCTCTTTCTTCTCTACCTCATCCCCTTCCTCCTTATCTTCCTCCTCCTTCATCATCTCCTACTCATGATCTTTTTTCCTCCTCTTCCTCAACCGTGAAGTTCATAATATGATTCCTTCGTCATGATAGAGGTCATTAGTTCACACGGTTCTCCAGACGTTATAGCGCGACGTTCTTTAATATGACGCTGCTGTTCAAGTGGTGAATTGTAAATGTGATTGTTGTCATAATTGTTGTTCTGTTGTAGCAGTAATTATAGTTGTAATCGTTATCGTAATTGTAAAGTTGTAATGGTGCTGTCGTCTCACCCGCTGTTCCTGTTGTTCTAATTGCAACAGGACCTGCATACAAGAATCGACACTGGCATGAGAAGTGCTTCAAACGCTCCGACTGCCATATGTCGCTGGCTGATCGTCCGTTCGCCGACAAGAACGAAAAGCTCTCCTGCGCCGATTGCCATGACAACTTCGCAAAAATTCCTGTCGACATAGGCGTAATTTCTGGGGGGTACGACGGGTATCCGTACCCTTACTTTTTGGACTGGGGAGTACCGCACCCTCACTTTTTAAACAATGCCAATCAATATTTTATTATTGTGCTTTCCTAGAGATCGCAGTCTACGGGTCTTGCTTCGTGTATGTAGTCAGAGTGAAGAGCATGAACCACAAAAGTACGAAGTACTTATATACACAGGTAAACCGAGAGCCAGACGAACTGAGTCACAGGCAGTCAGACAGGCAGACTTTCACACACACAGGTCACCCGACTGACTGACCGCCGTGACCGGTCCTCAGGCCGCAGACGCCATAGATCTGAGCCAAAGCTACTCTTCTTGGAAAGATGTCACATTACCCTCACTCTCCGTCTTATGGTTGTCATCTTAGTCATATCGTGATGTGGAGATATAGGTCAAAGCGCCAGCTTCTATGTCGTTCATCAGTTACAAATCCGTATATTGAACCACGCTCATATTGTCGGCATTGATATGACTACTAACCCCTCAGTCCGCTCACATTCTCAGAATCCTATCCGAACCCATCAAAAGCCTGTAGGGAATCCTGCCTCTTAACGGGTTCACTGTCATAATGATACATTTGGCATAGTTGAGGTTTTGAATGACAATCTGGCGCACTAACATAAAGCAGATCTACGGCAATTATCAATGGTTTTAGAATAGTTCAGAAGTCTGTCAGTTTGTTTCAGCAACACTGCTTTATGCCCGCGAGTGTCAATCTCCCACAATGTCCTCCTGAAGCTTCACCTGTGTTCATCTGAGACACTACCATCCATCTAACCCATTCCACGGCTCTCGAACTGTGTGCGTTAAGGATCTTGCAGCATTTAAGAAACTTGTACAAGCGATCTGACCCACAGAAATCCTTCGCCTGGTACTCCCAAATGATGTAATGCCTTACAAATGGTCTGATAATTAATTCAATCACTCGGAGCAGTGAATTGCTGGTGCAGTGAATTGCTAATGCAGTGAATTGTTGCTTTCTTCCACTAATTCAAACAGAAGTCATCAATCACTCACGTTGAACATGTGTATTCTTGCAGATCCTGTGACTCATTTCTGTGGAATCATTGATTAAATCAACAAAAGCACACATATTCTGATGAGAAAATTATCATAAAAAGTGTGTATATAGTACTGCCACCTGCAACAAAACTCAGTATCTTAGCTGTTCCTAAAGGTAGGCTAAGCAAGTCAGTCATAGCATGCCTTTGTCAACTCCAATATTCTGAAACCACGCAAGATCTTCTCCCAGAAGCCATGTTAATTGGCCCAGAGCAGGTCTATAATGGGCCAATGGTGGCACAATCTTGGCCAGTTGAACTTGGCTGTAGGGTAGGCCGAGCACAAGCATATGAACAACTATGTTTCATACATGTTGCCTAGGTTGCCACATCATAACACACAATATCGTCATCTTATGGGGTTGAACCCGAGTACTCAATGACTATCACGCCACAGAATAATGTTTAGTCTATACACCAGTGGTTTTCAACCTTTTTGTAGTGACGGAACCCTACACAAGCACTCATTTGCTCGCGGAACCCCGGGGCGTTTTATCCGTCCATTTTTCCAAGAAATTCAAGTAATTGTTACTTGTAATGTTGGGATAATGTTGAAATTTTAGAATGTTAAACCTTTAATATAAGTTTTTTGCATCTCTGGTGCAGGCTGTTATAAATACATACTTTAGTCTAGCACTCTAGAGTAGTGCACAGAAACAATGTCGGTAAACAACATGTAGTTTACTGTATTTTGCCGGCAACTAATTCTGACAGATGGATAGAAGAGATATATAGAAACGCTAGGCTGTAAGTAATTAACTTCCAAAATTTGTTTAATTTGAACTATCCTTAAGAGAATAGGCCTACTCGTCACTACCGCTTTTACCCTTGAGTTTTTTTTAACTTCTTCACTTTCACATTTAAGGCACGACGTAGGTGGCCACTCCGGTTACCTCTGTTACGGGAGTGGTGGTAGGGGAAAAGTGTCTCTGATCACTACCCTCTCCAGACCTACCTCCCGCACTGATGAGTAGTGGGACACTCGTCCACGGAGTGCCTTGATACAGCTTCCATCGCTAGTTCCAGGTAGGCAATAGTGAGCCCACTTCTTCCTCCCCTTTGGGTCGGGGATTCCAGATTTCGTCCTGCACGCAACTGAACGGCAACAACGGACCAACAACAATTCGCTTACAGGCGGCGGCATAGCAGTTTCCCGTCCACTCTAAGGTACCTGCCTCTCTCCCCTTGGTCCTCTCTCGTGGTCCCAATAACTCTAATGGTATGTGCCAGTCCTCCGCCCCGGCTACATACGAGGTTCTACACAACGGTCAGTTAACACAGTGCAATCACAACTGCACCAAGTGGTTGGCCCTCGGCTCGACCCAAGGTCATCTCAGCAATTCAGGGCTATTGTTGGCACATTCTCCCTCTATCCCAAACGGGAACAGGTCGGGGGTAATTAAACCAATTCCACGCCAAGAGGGTTGGCTATATCAGAGCGCCTAGTTAGCCTACCCCGCCGTTTACCCGCGTAAAAATGCAATGCAAATATAAAATGCAACGATACATTCCCGTAATAATTATTATGTTAACATAGAATTGTGTCTAGCATGAACGCCTGAAAGCTGTGAAGAATTCTGTTATTTGATCATCCTTTTGTGAAATCAGTTGGTGGTTTTTAAATTTAAGACTGCTGCCGCGGAACCCCTGGCCGACGCCCGCGGAACCCCTGGGTTCCGCGGAACCCCGGTTGAAAACCACTGCTATACACTGTAGTATATACACATAATCTTATATATCAGTTAATTGCACTCAAAGACCCAGAAAAATAAATCAGATTTTGTCTACAGCAGCACAACACATCGACAGACAAAGTCTCGTATAGGTTTAAGACTTCCTAGTGGTGAGATGTCGTGTTGAGCTTGTAGTAGACGCCCTGTTGAGCCATAAGCTGTGAATGCGTTCCGATTTCAACGACTTTGCCGTGCTTCAGGACAATGATGCTGTGAGCATTCTGTATCGTAGACAGACGGTGGGCAATTACAATACTCGTCCTACCTTCCTGAGCACGTTCCAATGCCTCCTGCACCACCTGATTATTCAGATAACATTATATGCGATGTTACACAATACCACATTGGCATAATTTCAGTATCGCTTTAGAAATGAGTTTGTTCATTATTTCACATTTGTTACCATTCATAATGCAATTCAACGATCATGTAGCCTCTTTTATCTGTCTTGCTAGTTGCATAGTCAAATCAAATCAAATTAAATTTGTATTGAATCGAATACAAGACCAGTATTTTTTGGGGGGGATAGCGCACTGGATAACATCTGGCGTAGAGTGCGAGAGGTACAGAGATCGAGTCCCATAGGCGGACATGCTTTGTAGGCTGCAATTTGCGCCGTGTATTGCAGGCTGTCTGTTCTGTTAGTAGTTAAGGTTTATCGCATAACATGTACATGTACAGCGCAGTGCGTTTGCAGGCGCTTAATTAAAGAATAAATATTATTATTATTATTATTATTATTATTATTATTATTATTATTATTATTATTATTATTATTATTATTATTATTATTATTATTAATAGTCAATAGCATAGATGCGCAATCTGTATCACATCCATAGATAAGACATTATATATAATCTAACATTGATGACTATAGTGATTTTGATGTATTTCCTTTTAAGTTTAATGCAATAAGACCAGTGTTTAATCTAGACGTCTTTTGGGGGGGAAATTTCCCCCCCCCAGGATTGAAGTCTCCCCCCAGAACTCGGCAATATTGTAAGGCAGAGACCTTTTTGGGGGGAAATTCCCCCCCCCCCCCCCGAGAAACCTTGTTTCCCCCCCCCCCAGAACAGGGGGACTAGATTACACACTGAATAAGACGATCCCCGGAGAAAAGAAGTTAAATAGGGTTATCTAGTCATCCCCGATAGTGATTATCAAAGGTTCATATCGTCAATAGGATGTAACACTCTTGCTCCGTTAACAATCATCCTCTTTTAAAGTAAGATTAAATAAAGAACAGTAGATAACTTATTGAATAGCTAATACTGATGAAAGCGATTTATAACAGATTTGAATGCACTTAGTGATCGTAATGCACGTGTAGGCCTATTAGGATCAATGGAATTCCATAATTGTGGGCCTTTTCTTTTAACTGAGAAGCTGCCTATATTTGTCCTGCACATACCTCGGATCGGTACTTCCCCTTATGACGGGTAATTATGGACTGCAGCATTTAAAGTCCACGGTATAGGCCTATTTACAGTGAAATATTTAAATCACCTCTTCAGAATTGCATGAAAGTATCTACGCAAGCCATGAATCGAGTTTTAAAAGCACATCTTAGATGATTGAAAGAAATGTTACAGTGCAACATAAAGTTAAAGAGCAAAGGAACCAAGCTTAACATAATCATAAAAACTGACAAACTGAAACACAGCCTCATTTAAGCTTTTCTAAGACACCATCAAATGGAGTATCGCTGTTTCTGTTTGTTCAAAAGCTGAATGATCCCTTCACTCCATGACTAAGCTCTCTCTAATCACTTTGCCCTTCACTCCAAGACTAAGCTGTCAACGATAAAGGGGTGTATTATTCAAGCCTCAAAGTTATAACAAGAATATTGAAGAACATTCCTTGAATGCAACGCTTCTGAAATGCAAAGTACATGAATATACCTTCTCGCTCTCTGTATCCAAGGCAGAGGTGGCCTCGTCAAGCAGCAGGATCTTGGGGTTACGGATGAGTGCCCGAGCAATGGCTATTCGTTGTTTCTGTCCTCCACTCAGCTGTGCTCCTTTGTCCCCTGCACTTGTTTCATAGCCCTCAAATACAAACATAAGATGAACATTACTCACATCCCAAAATTTAGAACTAGCTTACTTAATCTAGTGGTTGACAGTCCAGTGCTGGACTATCAACTGAGAAGTCGGGGTTCAAATCAACGCCAGGGAAGAAATTTGTTTTTCCTGTGAACCCTAGCCAACTCAGCTATAATGAGTACATTGACCGCACACTGTCATATACCATTAGCTGCAGTGAAAACAAAAGGAAGTGCAAAACCCGGATGTGTAGAAATCTGTAAATAAGTAAGAAGCAGAAAGCCAGTGACATGTACTTTTGGCAGAGTTGAGATGAAGTTGTGAATGTTGGCTTGTTTGGCAGCGCTGATGATTTCATCCATCGAGACTTCCCGGTTGTTGTCTCCGTAGGCGATGTTTTCACGGATGCTGCAGTCAAAGAGAACCGGTTCCTGTGACACGATCCCCACCTGCGATCGCAGCCACTGGATGTGCAGGCTGTCCAATGAATGGTCATCAAGGTACTGCCAACAATCAACAAATTTCATAGTTAATTAACTGGTCTCTTTTAAAATAGTTCATGCCCACACTCTTAATTTAATACTTTGATAAAAACAAAACACTCATGCAATAAAAACATCTCCAGCAGAGTACTAGTAAGAAGCAGTCCCTTGAGCTAGCACTGATGCAACCTTGGGTACAAAGTGTTAGAGACTTCATTTTTCTTGACCTCGGCATATGAGGGCGGGTGGACAGTCCTCTCCCTCGCCGTCTCCTGTACTCATCGACAGTGTACGGATAATAGGTGAGTTGGCTAGAGGTAGCAAGTGGGGCAGAAATCTTGAAAGAAATTTCTACTATAGCAAGGGTTTTGAACCCAACCTCTCAATTGACAGTCTAACAAATTAATCACTAGACTATCATACACCCTTTCATATTTAAGTCTTCTTAATCACATATACACACAATAAATCAGCCTCTAAAATTAATCACAATTATTTAACTCTACCACTCAGATTTACTGGACTTTGTGAGCTTACAATAAATGAATAACCCAAAACGAACAGTAACGAAATTAAAATGACTGCACTCGTCATCAAAATTACTGGACAGAAAGCAATAGTAGTCTTACTAGAGTTCCACTTGTTGGAATATAGAATCGTTCTATCAGCTGGACAATTGTGCTTTTGCCACACCCACTGCTGCCAACGAGAGCAACCATTTGACCTGGTTTAACAGCAAGACTAACATCTTTGAGAATGGCAATGTCAGGACGTGTTGGATAACTGAAGCAGACGTTTTCTAGCTTCACAGAGCCATCAACTATTTCCTAGACAAGAAAAGGAACAAGCATTAATTTACGATGGCAATAGTAACATTAAAAATTTTCATTGGAAAAAAAATTATTTACAATGGCAAATAAAATTTGTTTTCATAACAGCTACGGTGCTGCCGCTGGTGTCAAATAGGCCTAGTAAGTTACATTCGAGAAAATGATTGGTATACAGAAAAAAAAATACAGTTAGCAGTTAATGTATTTCGAATAATTTGATCTCTAAAACTTAGAAATCCGAAATTGCATTACAATTTCTTTTATGGTATTTATAATAATTATTACTATTATTAAGACTCATCCAGCAATTCAATTTATGTACAAGTATGGCAACAGCAGGTACTCAGAAACAAGTTAAGGCTTTTCAATCCAAACAAGAATTAATTCTAAACTATTCATTTCAAATATCCAATCTAAATAGCAAATCTATGTGTTCATACCTAACCCATTTCAAATGTTAGATTTGCTTACAAGATAAACTAATTGCTAGCAGAAGTTTCAACACACCCAATTTATTACAAATTAGAAAAATACATTCTTAAACACATTTCAAAACATAAAATTACAGCGTCAAACACTTAAATTATAATAATTAGCACTTTGCTAAAATTGCAGAAACAACTAATTTAAGCAGTCACAGTGGATTAATGTAAATTTTTCATTGTGCATAAAGCATACTTTTCTACAGTCTCAAAGAATCATTTCTGGACGTTTTAAAAATATTTAAATTTGATAAAATAAGAAATTAGCATTAGCACATTGCTGCCCTTAGAGAAGAACTAACCAGCTTGGATCCCGCCTCTGAACTGCTATCAGGATATGGGACACGGTCAAAAAGGTAGAAGAGTCTACCAGCAGCATCAAGCGCCTTGCCATAGTCAGGCGCAAGTGACGCGGCTGCGGCAGCTGCCATGGCACCAAAAATAATGGCAAAGAAGACCCTGGAAACACACAGGAAATTGGTTTGAACACAGTCAATGGGTTTTGAATAAATTCTTCTATAGCATTTGCTGTTACAAGCGACTGCCATCAATTCATCCATCATTAGTTAATTAAAGCCATGGCCTTTCAATGTGTAGCATGTTGTTCTTTCATAAGATTAATATTATTGGAATTTCAATCTCTCAGAAATGCATCTTCTTATCGTCAAGTTCATAATATACAGACCATCAGATTACATGGCTTGCAGTGGGCTTAGCCATCATCTGAAACCACGGTGACAGACATAGCACTAATGAAGCCACTGATCGAGCATGAGAAGGGGAATCCGCGCCGTGTCTGGGCCGCGCTCTCTGACGTCCTTGGTCGTTCATCTACTCCTCGTCTTCCGACTCAGTCATCGTTTACGGCTGCCGATTTTCTGAACTTCCTTCAGACTAAGATTGACTCAACACACCAAGCAACTGCTAATGCTCCACCTCCATCGTTTCTACCTACGACTTCTTCGCTCTCAGCCTGGGACCCTCTTCAGCTAACTACCATCCGTCAACTAGTTCTAGACTCCCCCTCAAAGTCTTGTGAATTGGACCTGTTGCCTCCGTTTTTACTTAAGGATTTCATTGATGACTTTGTTCCGTTTTTGCAATTACTTTGTAATTCCTCTCTGACCCAGGGTTCTGTTCCCGTCTCCCACAAGCGGGCTGTCGTCTTTCCCTCCATTAAGCGTCAAGGTCTGGATCTTAATTCTCCAGCTAATTTTAGGCCCATCTCCAACCTCTCCTTCCTTTCTAAGCTCCTGGAACGGTGTGTTGCTTATCAACTGGTCCACTACCTCGACTCTAATTCCCTCATACCTCTATTTCAATCTGGGTTTAGGAAATCTTACTCAACTGAAACCCTACTAGTCCGGCTCCTAGCCGACGTCTTCCAAGCCCAACGATGGTCATGGCACCCTGTTAGCTCTCTATGATATCAGCGCAGCCTTTGACACGGTAGACCACTCTATTCTCTTAAATTGGCTATATATATATATATCCTTCGGCATCTCTGATAGTGTCCTTTTATGGTTCCGCTCTTTCCTCTCTGACAGGTCCATCTCTGTGGTCTTTGGATCACATCGTACTCCTTGGATCACTACCTCCTATGGTTCCCCCAAGGCTCTGTTCTTGCTCCTCTGCTCTTCATCCTATATACTTCGGACCTTGGGGGGATTTTCCAGCAGTTTCGTCTCATCAGTATGCTGATGACACCCAGTCTCTAATACATGGTCCAGCCTCTTCTGCTGTCCAAATGGTCGAACGTATCTTAGCAGCAGCCTCTGCTCTGGATTCTTGGCTTTCCTCTAATCGCTTGCGGCTGAACCCCGACAAGACTCAGTTTATCTGGCTCGGTGGTCGCCTCCAACTCAGCAAGATTGATTTTGAATCTCTACATCTTAGGTTTCCCCTCTTTCAATTCTCCTCCTCTGTTCGTGACTTGGGGATTTTCCTTGACCCTACCCTCTCCTTTACTGATCAAGTTACCGTAACCTTGTATCCCGATCTTGCTTTTATCATCTACGCCAGCTCCGATCCATCCGCAAGTCTCTTTCATTTCATGCTGTCTCTTGATCTGCACTCGGATAGACTTTGGCAATGCTGTGTACATTGGCCTTTCCTCCAATATGCACAAACTCCAGACTATCCTTAATGCTGCTGCTCGGCTTATAGGTGACATTTCTAAGTTTGCCCACATTTCGGCCTTTATCCGTGATTCCCTCCACGGGCTCCCTGCTCACCAGCGAATTCAGTTTAAAACTCTCACTCTCATTCGCAACTGCCTTACTGCCTCTGCTCCGTCTTACCTAATGAATTTTTGCAACCCAGTTTCTTCCTTGCCTGCGAGGGCTTCCTTGCGATCTTCGGCTCGCGGCCTTATGATTGTCCCTCGCATGCAATCTTCCACGGCACAATCTAGAAGTGTCGCCAATGTTGGCCCCTCTGCTTGGAACTGTCTCTCCTTGCTTCTCCGCCAACAGCTTCTTGCCCTCTCTCCTCTCCAGTTCCGTAGACGCCTGAAAACTTTCCTTTTTGCCGGTGCTGGCATTCATGCGGGTTGAAAGCGCCACTGATTCTAGTGGCGCTATATAAGTTTTCGGTTACAATAACAATTACTTCATTGTAGTTCCTTTCTGACATACACTCAATCACACCATGTTCGCCAGATCATACAGAACTTGCAATTAGTAGCCTGCGTTTCTTACTTGGCCATATAATACTCTTCTGACTCACGGATAATATATTTAAGTCTCTTTACGTACTTCATCATGTCATCATATCTGAGTTTGCCATTGGTGATGAGGTAGGCACCAAACGTGAAGCAGGCAGCATTTACAAAGAACCTGATGCTCTGAGAGACGGAAAAAGCAATGCTGACGATGTGCGCCTCCTTCCTTCGCTTGCTACAAGCAAAGCACACATGGCAACATGAACAGAAACACAGCCAAAGCAATGAGGAAAAACCAACAAACCAAGGACAAACCAACTCACGAAACCAACCAGAAGCAAGCTCTGCCGTTACACTGGTTGTTTCAGATTATCCTAACTGACCGGAAATGTCTTTAAAGAAGCTCCTCACTAGCCTAAATGAAGTTCGAACGGAAGAAGTATAATAAGTTCAGCTGTGAATGATGCCTACAGAGCAGTGGAATATCATCGTTGCATCCGCGGTCAGTGCTCCACCCTATCCAGATGATCTTTCCTCTCACTCTTGGCTATCTCAACAAACTAACTCTTGGAGTAGAGGTACCAGTGATGGTTCAAAGCGCTGTCTCCTTTTACTGAGAAAAATGGATGACAAGAAACTCTTGTTTCCTGTTGCAGCAAGTACAGATCAAGATCTCAAATGGGAAGCCACTACAAGAGGTGCTCTACTGGCAGACTTGGATAGTTACATCTTAAACGGTAACTAATTACTGCCCACAGTTAATTTTCAAAAGTAAGTGGCTACTTTTCCAAAGTAACTAATTATAGTTAAAAGCTACACATGGGAATGGTAAAGTCAAAGTGACCATAAGGCCTCGACCCTGCTCTTTTTAATGCATTGATCGGGAGAGATCCATCGCCACCGCTGCCCGTTTGAATGGGTGCCACGCCATTGAAGGTCCTCATGTAGATATCAACATGCTTGTGTATTGACTGATACGACTATGTAAGAAAGAGAAATTGTGCCGATGTTCGGTAGTTCAAGATAAGAGACTAATCTACTTGTTCTGCAAATGCTGAAAACCCATTCAAGCAGTTGCTGGTCAACAGAGGAAGTTCCTTTTGCTCACACAATTTATTATGATATTATTGTCTCCCTGCCAGAACCACAAAATACTAATAATATTAATAATAATATTAAAAATACCTGTAGACCTTATTGAGTTTATTGTTGTACTTCAGGTAGAAACCTTCTTCTTTCGTTAGGGTTGCAACAGTACGGATATTTTGAATTGCTTCAACAGCAATCTGAAACAGCCCATTCATAATAATTAGTTTACTAGGAGACAATAATGCAATTAAGAGCCAACAGCCTCTTTGGAACAAGATTACAGCAACTTCTCAGAACCTCGCAAAGGGAAACAAGGAAATGACAAACCGATTAAAGCAAAACAAAAAATTGGCAATTACAATGCAAAATCAGTCTCAATCAGAACCTGCATCCAGATAAAGCACATAAGAAAGGCGCTACGTAAACAGTCATATACCAATATCACATACGCAATGCACTTGAGAATTACAACCAGTAACCGAGAGCACACTTCAATGACAACCTACAAGTAAAACTGATATCCTTCGTGCTCTCATATGGATCGAAGATCGGTAAAAGATCAGCAACGAATAGAAGACCATGAACAATAGCATAGAAGACAAGACGAGCAGTCCCTGAAGCTACTAGCTTCATACATGGGTATCAAGTGTGACTTCATTTTCTTAGCCTCGGCATATGAGGGTGGGTGGCCAGCCCTTTCCGTCGCCGTCTCATCTTCCTACTACCCGTGTGCGGTCAGTTTACTCATTATAGTGTCTACCACCCCCGTGATTTCCACTCAAAACTGGTCTTATCTTTTGAAGAACTCCTACCCTGATTCATCTGAACCTCTACCTCTGCCTGGCAAATCTTCTCGCCCTAGACGACATCCGCTGTAACAGCTGCTTTGCCTCTCTTCACCTGGACTCTCTGGTAACCGGACTACAGGCCTTCTTTGGACTACTCTGGACCACTGAATAGGCTGGTGCACTGCGCTTGGCCTTTGAGTGGCGCTTTAGAATTTCTGAGATTACGAATATAGCTGAATTGGTTAGGGGCAAACGTGGAGCAGAAATCTCGACACAAATTTCTGCCTTGACAGGGATTTGAAGCCCCGACTTCTTGGCTGACAGTCTAGCATGCTAAGACCACAAATGTAACAGGACCTTTTACCCCCATTTTAACTGCTGCTGGAAAGTCTTATGCAAAAAGGTACTTGAAAACCCTGAGCATCAGTCAAGATATAAACATTCATATTTTCAAATAATTTTCCCTCAATAATGATATCAAGAAGTGGTCTTGATTTGTTACGTACTGAGGCTGCCTGCTCGATTGGGTCGCTCTTTTCGCCTCTTGTCTGGACAACTCGCATCTGGATGAAGCCAGATATTAGGGTGAAAGGGGCAAAAGCAAAAACAAGAAGGGTCAGCTGCCAGCTGTAGACAAAGCCAATGATGAGAGCGAAGCCAAAGGCAGCAATGCTCTGCACTACAAAACCGATTCTTGATCCAGCAGCCTAGACAAAAATAGTCAGAAAATCATATATATGGAATTATATCATATCTCAACCATGAAACTTAAGAAATAAAACTTTAAAAATATTACAAGAAATAAAAATTAACATAAAAAATAAATTTTGAACTTTATATAAAATATATTTAAAATTTTTAAAACCATCAGACTGTCTGCTTTATCAATTAATAAACTAGCACGTGAAAGCAGGCCTAAAACACGGACATACAATTATTACCAAAATGACAAGACAACGAAAGAACATCTGCCTCTCTCACCTAAACTTCTTTCTTGAACATATTTTAAAGGTTCCTAATTATTTGACTTTAAAAGTTTCCCCCAGTACTTAAAAAGTTGTAATCCATACTCCTCTGACAATGGAAGCATCGGTGGCCAGACGAGAACATAGGGCTCCAGTTGTGTGCCTTCGGTCATCAAAGTAAGCAATTTCCTGATTATAAAACAAACATAAACACTAATAATTAAGTCATCGCATCAAAAATTAGAAACTATGTAAGAAACCAAATGAACACTTATGCAGCTGTCTTTTAAAGGTGCTACATAAATGTGTTGATAAATAACGCAAATATGCTGGAATGCATAAGTCTGCAAAGTAGCTCGGTGCTAGACCATGAAGTGCTTTGTAAAGACGGAGGACAATTTTAATGTGGAACCGAGCTGGAGATATTAATTTTGTTTCGTTACTATAGGCCATCTAGCGATTGACTAAATTATTCGCCAGAAACTTCACAACAGAGCTCGAGTTTATTTCGTACACTGGAAAATGCACTTTCAAACTGTTTTTAAACCGTCTTAAGACGGGCAAACATACAGTTCAAATTAAACCAGGCAGAGCTAGACATGTGCCAAGAGCTTAAATCTTAATTATAGGCATATCTACCAATTAAACACAACTATTATTTTTTAGCCTTTTTGTTATTAAATGAATTAATATTAAAGTCCACAAAATGTACTATAATTAGTCAAATTAAAAAATTGCAGCAATCGAAGTGCTTTGGTTTTTAATAACTCTGTACTTTTCAACACATTACCGATGAGACAGAACCGAAATTGTAGGGAAAACAGTGCAACTCATTGCTAAAGTGTTAATATAAGCTAGCACTGGTAACATTTAGACAAATCCGATGATAGTTGTTTATTTCAACTGAATCTTGTAAAAGAAAAAAGGGACAAATCAACTCACCTGTTTTATAATTTTTTCAAATGTCAGGTTGCGAAGTCTCATTGTAAGTAATTCACCTGTACGGGCGTACATTGCATTCTGCAAGGAAAAGCAATGAGTTAATTGTCATTATCAACATCATCACCACAGTTTTGTTGGTGTTGTCATAATTGTGAGGAAAGCACCAGCATCACAACTGCCAACATGTTTACAACTTTCGTCATCATCATCATCGTCAGCAGAAGGATCTTAATCATAATCATTATCATAACCACCACCACCACCAAATCCACTAACTTCAACCTGCCATTGTATGACTAATAAAGAGAAATCTCTAATCATAAGACTTTGGAAGAAGCAAACACAGATTCACAGAACGATTCACCGTCCAAAGTGTTTTTTGGCCTTCAGATCTCGACTAAAAATTCATCTTTTCCTGGACTCATTTTGTCTGTATGCTATTTCTGTCTGTTTCAGTGTCATATCAAATTACCTTCTTAGCTTTTGACCGGACCCACCCTGGATTTTGGCCATAGTGCGACCGTACGTTACCTCCCGGAATAACGTACGCGTACCGTACGTACGTTATTGAAAAAAATAACGCGTACCGTACGCGTACGTTAAAAATGCCACAAATTTATCTGATCATTCACAAAGAACCTCAATATAACCATAGTCTTATAAGGTACGCGTGCCGTACGCGTACGTCAAAAATGATCAGTTTAGCTCTACAGTAATTGGCTCTCCGTACGCAGCCCTAGTATTTACGAACCGTACAGAAATTTAGTGTTATCAATAAAATGACCAATGGCACTGACGATCCTATAAAATCTATACATTAGACAGATTATTTGGAATTTAAAAGTTTGAAAGTAGAGATCACTGAACAGCCACAGATGACTGATGTAATGATTCAAATTGTTTACGACCGTCAATCACCAACTATTATTGACTTTCCTTGTGCATAATGTTATGTATTTTATTTTTGTCATGAACAGGTGTGAACGTACGGTAACGTACGGCATAATAACGTACGCATACCGTACGCACGTTATAGAAAATAATAACGTACGTACCGTACGTACGGTCGCACCTTGATTTTGGCCTTGACAAAGACTGCTTCATAGCGATCATCAACTGCTGCCTTCACCCTTATTACAGTGGTGCTATAGAATAAGCAGGTGCCTTGCACTTTTACCTTTACAACAGCTTTAGAAATTTGGATTTTATGATAATTATTTATTGTTATCAATGAGAAGACAGTAAGGTTGTCCGACCATGATCGTCGTGGAAAATCCGGCGACTACTCCGACAATGACAAATATTATACAGAGGATGTTGATCTTTCGCTCCTGTTCTTGTTTGTCGACAACCGCGAAAACCTGACAAAGACATTAGAACTCTTAAAGAAAATCGTGTTCCACGCAAACATAAGGTAACACCTGGATCAGGTGACCCCGTGGTCTTGTTATATACGAATTCATTCATTCATTCATTCATTCGAGGACTTATCTAGCGCCCCTTAAAGGGAACTATTCAGAGGCGCTCCCGACACCGGCACGCTCAAATAGTACAGTTTTAAGATAAGCAAGAAGCAGGCCAGGGGGACCCCAGGGCACAAGCGGAGCTATAAAGTCTATTCCAGACCACCGGGCCCACCATTGAAAAAGGTCGACTTTACACAGTCGTGGACCGAGCGAAGGGGACTACAAGAACCAATTTTCTCGCAGAGCGGAGGGAACGTCGGCCTTGGGCACCTGAAACGGAACAGCAATGCTCTCGAAGGAAGGCAGAGGCAGGGCCCTGACAACATCGCCATACTAAGGCAGCGATCCTATAATTACTGAAAACATGTAACGAAACACCAAACATATGCTACATTACCTTCAATGAAACTACACGAGTTCGTTAATCCTAATAAGACAAAAAAACTTTTTCTAACAAGACGAGGAAGTGTTCTTACTCCGAGAAGTTCACCGAAGATGAAAGCAAAGCTCGGCTGAATACATCCGCTGACAATGGCTGCAATTGTTGCAACGATGATGTATGGCCATTCTGGAGAATTCATCTTCATCAGTCGCCAGACATCTGGTTTCACCGATTCTGCCTCTAGGTTCTCGTCATCCTCCTTCAACAGAAATAAAAACACACAAAAGTAAACAAAAAACGATTAAATTACGCTTTCATAATAACACCAATAACTTGCTAGAATATTATTATAGTGCAACATCTGCATTTAGACAAAATAAACCACCAAAATTACAGAGACAATAATATTGTCAACAACCAACATGGCTGCTAATATGCACAAAGATATATCTTCAAAAAGTCGTTTTTATTTTATTGTTGTTGATAATAAAAATAGCAATCATTGACATTGAGGATAATTCATTGCCTGCGACAACCAGCGCTTGAATGTACTGTATACTCGCATTTCAAGGCACATTCACAGAGTTGTTAGAATATAGCTAACATCCAAAATGGGGACAGAACTTAATTGTTACTGAATCGCAGTCATGTATTATTACGTCGCCTATTCCCTGAGCAGCGCTTGAACAGCTATGACCTTAGACCCTGGCCTCATGAGTTCATGCTCCCAGCTAAAGATGATAGAAATTTTATTTGCAGGGCATTACATGAAAATGTATATTAACTGCTAACCCTTCATGTAGGCAAGGAATCAATAGCAAGAAGAGCTAGCGAAGACTACCAATCTAGCACCCCTCACTGTAGTTGCTATAGCTGGCACAAATTGTTCTAGACATTAAGTGTTATAGTTGCGTCTGTGTCAACTGTATTATGAATAGACGAAAATTTATTGATTTTTATAAATACGTAAGTGATAGCCAATAGCAACGATATAATAGTATACTGACGGTATACGAATTGCATATGCTTCTCATTAATTTATTTGAAATCCCGAGGTTTTGTTTCTATATCAGTGCACCGTTTTCAACACAAAAATGTCTGCATGTACACATGACCAATTTTTAACACAGTATATCATAGAATAACATCTTTAAACCCTGCATGGTCTATTGCAACATAACATTTAAAAACAAACTGCATCATCAGCTAGAAATTTAAAAGTGGAATAGACAGCCAATAGATTAAACAATTACGAGACACATTTCATTTTAAACAATTACGAGACACATTTCATCTTAATGCAACAGGGAAAGTACCTCTTCTCTTTTATCCAACTTAGCCGACTTTGCGCTTGTCAGCGAAAGTGTGCGTCTAATTAGACTCGGCCTTCCTACAAGACTTGACCTCAGTTTGTCCGGCTTCGACATCATCACTATAATACAAAAGTCACAACACCTGCACTCAACTACAGATCCGCACTGATCAATGCAATCATACGTTATTACTATTAACACAGTGTAATGTAACTACGGCGGTTTATCGGTAACATGCTTGGTCACATATCATGCGGTTGCGGGTTGGTAGATTGCGTACACGTGTCTCTGTCAACAAGCAGTAGTTGGAACCAGTGTAAATTGGAAGTAAATGGCAAGACCTGTCACGATGCACTGGCCTTGCACCCAAGACCTTGGGATTTGTCCACTGCCGGCTGGAGGACCAATTGTAATCGTAATCGTAATTTCCAAATGTGTAAAGCGTTACTCTAAAGCCAAGAGCAAAAACTCCAGCTTATTAACCAGCGCTGCATCACATCAGAGGGGTTGTTGATAGATCGATGTCCAGTGGAGGTCCGACAGAGCAGCTGTTACGGCGGGTTTCACTGAGGATGAGAAAGCTTGGAAGGCAGAGGATCGGATGGATTAGGGTAGGAATTGACCAAGTGCAGGAAATGTGTACCACCTTTATGTTCCACAAGAGAAATGGGCGCTCTACTTCACTTAATTTAATTAGAAGCCATTCACTGTGCCTCTCAGAAGCACCGTGTACATGAAAAAAATTGACAACGGTGGTCTTTGAATAATGTCAACCTATGCCCTGTGCACTAAACAGATTCCAGTGTCACATAACTCGTTAGCTAACGGCTTAGTTTTTTCCTTTTTAAAATATTTATTGTCAAATACTGTAGACTATCACAGACTTCCTTAATTTACTAAAACAGTGTGAATATTAATAAAATTTCTCATTACCACACAACGGATATTATCAGTGCACACAGCGACAATGGTGTATGTCAAGACATTTTTCAAACTTTAGATGAACCTGAGATGAAACGATCACGAATCAGAGGCACTACGAGAGCAGAGTCCAATGACACTGACAAACACGCAATGAACTGATCGAGAACACCTTGTACAGACTGCCTGACTCATATATATCGTTCTACAACTGTAAAGAACTTTGATAGCTAACTCGCTCCGTCATCGATTTCGTCATCCACGTCGCCTTTCTGATCCTTATGTGTCTGAAATTAACAAGTATGTGTAATACATAATGACTGTATATTAACATAAGTTACTAAGCAGGGAGAACTGCAGTTATAGCTCCCACAGTCCCATCTGCCTTAGTTTACATGAGAACTGATAATAATTGGAATGAAGAAATTATCATCATACGAGTCAACAAACGTTTCACTGTATAAACAGCTCAACATTTCCTTCAGCACTTTGGGGTGTTCGCTCAATGTGCCATGAAAACTTACTGATTGATCAATCACCCAATAGATGAATCCATTGATTAAACGACTAAGTTCACTGATTAAGTTTTAAAGCTGTTTTCTTAAGTGTCTTAAGTTGGAAATAAGTAAGTGAAGAAATACAGTAGAAAATATAGTACCTGGATGGTCACAAGTTGATAATAAATGCCTTTAATTTTCATGAGATCTGAGTGCGTTCCTTGTTCTGCAATTACTCCACTCAAAAATGCCGCAATGTAATCAGCTGTTCTAATTGTTGACAAACGATGGGCAACAACGATTGTAGTTCGACCCAAACGAGCCTAAACATGGCATGCAAATATCGATACTACTGTACCACAATGCAAAATAAAAATCTAGCATTCCTAGCGATATTATATAATAGAAAGTCACTGCTATTCGTACCATGTATGTATATAACAAACCATTCCATGAAAATGGAGTAATTTAGAAGCTGTATCACTTGAAAAATTGGTAGAAGTATGGAGCCAAAAAACTGATATTTATGCTGATCATGATTTCAATACTAAGGCACACATTTTATATATTGGCGCTAAAAATGTGATGTAAATGTATACGTTTTTATGTAGCGACCGTATGGCCTCGACCCTCCTCATTTTTCAACAAATTGATCGGGTAAGATCCTTCACCACCGCCGCCCGGTAGTCACAAGTAGTACAGGCACCCCACATCAGCTTACAGAGGCAGATATTAAGCAAGAAAGTTATATGAGATACAGGTATTTCATCGGCAGTGAATTGTCCTTGATGATGTCTTCCGGGCTAATGCTGACATATTAGTGTTAATGTGTAGGTGAGAATAAAACCATATAGGCATATAAATTAGTGAAAATCTAAAAAATATAATGGTCAGCAAGATAAACGGAAGTAAGAGACGATGAAGGCAAAATACTGATGGCCAAAAGAGAATCTGCATCTACTAAACTATCAATGGTTCAAAACATGACAATCCACACTTGCAATTTTCACACAATTGTATTTGTAACTGTACTGCTCAAGTGTCATTATGAACGAGAATATTACATCCATAAGCAAAACAATGGACAGCGAAACTAAAAGAGTCACCAGTGGTGGCCCCATGTTATATTACACATATGGTTACACCATGCGCAACAAAATGTCCTGCCAGACACTTAAAACAGCACCATTTGCACACACCTTATCGAGAGCCGCCTGGACTGTGGACTCGCTCTCCGTGTCGAGTGCTGACGTAGCCTCGTCCAAGAGCAAAATCTTTGGATCACGAACAAGTGCTCGAGCAATTGCTATTCGTTGCTTCTGCCCTCCACTCAGCTGTGCACCCCGTTCACCAACCAGCGTTTCATATTTCTAAACGAACATAAAAACAATCCTGAGTGTAAACATCTCCTTTCGTAGGAAACTTCTTTTATAAGTCAACTTTTGAAGCTACCAAACACCAACACAGCTGGCTGTGTGGTTGCAATGGAGAAGCCTCTCGCCCCTATTCATCTCAATACATGCACGGGGAGAACAGAGTAAGTGCCAACAGTTGAAAAAGGCGGACGGGAAAGGGAAGGAGAACCCAAACACCCATACACAAAACCAAAAGTCGGCGCCGATGTAACAAGAAATCTCATATAGGACCTCCTAACCTTTGGAAGCTCCTGGATGAAGTCGTGAGCATTTGCATTCTTCGCTGCTCCTTCTATCTCCTCCAATGTTACTCCATCTTTTCCATAGCGGATGTTTTCTGCGATTGTTGTGCCAAACAACACCGGCTCCTGGCTAACAACTCCAATGTGTTGCCTCATCCATTTAATATTCATTGTACGAATATTGACGCCATCAATCAGAACCTGTAACAGCATGTCTTGTCACTGTCCTATTGTATTGTTGTTATATCGCTCCTCTTACTTATAAAATACGGTAACTGTATAGTATTTATGCACCCTTTGCAGTAAAACTACTCCAAGGCTTCCACATTGAAACCAAACCATCACTTTTCCTGAAGCAACTTAGTAAGCCTAAATTTTGAACCATAGTCAGCATGATATGATATGGGATAGGAGGAACGTTTGCCCTCTTTAACGCTAAAAAGACAATTCCTGTTTGCAAGGAACAATTAATAATAGATGATAAGGGGGCAGCAATGTAAGAGCCTGGTTAACTAGACTAGGGTTAATAAAAATTATCATGCCGTGTACTATGCATGGGTAATCTTCAGTGTACGACTTAACAGAATTACTCCAGCCGGTGTTGTTGGATGAACTGCAAAAGAATTTAGGATGGAAGGATTTAATTCAGGCTGGAAGGAATTAATAAGATAATATAGCAGAAATAGAAATAAAATAAATTTAATTCAGGCTGGAAGGATATGATAAGATAATATAGCAGAAACAAAAGATTTTAAATAAATCTGATAGGATTACAGACCTCTCCCTGTTGAGGGTCGTAGAATCGCTGCAGCAATTGGACTGTTGTGCTTTTGCCACATCCGCTTGACCCAACAAGTGCCGCTGTTTGACCTCTACTGACCTTCAGGTTTAAGCCATTCAGTATCTGTTGCCAAAAAGACAACTTGTCGGCCAGCAAATCAACCAAGCAGTCGATCAATTGATCAATCAATCAACCGAACAACCAATCAACCAAAAGATCCCAATCAATAATGATCAATCAATCAATCAATCCCAAATACTGATCAATCAATCAATCAACCGAATAACCAATCAACCAAAAGATCCCGATCAATAATGATCAATCAATCAATCCCAAAAAATACTGATCAATCAATCAATCAGCCGAACAGCCAATCAACCAAAAGATCCAAATCAATCAGCCAACTACCATATGTAATCTACTTTCCAGCAATTAATGTGATAGTCGTTCTTCTATCAATTGCAAATTATTCTATCAACTTCAAGAGAACTCAGTCATTGTGGTGATACACTGTGGTGCAGAAGAAACCAATTAACAGTGCAGAGAAATCAGAAGCAATAAGGATCCCAGCAAATGTATGTATATATGTATGTACTATGCGTATACATATGTATGTATCTGGTCATTTACCATTGTGCCTTTTAAGTACCTCACAAAATGTTGCCTGAGTGAGTATTCTATGTTAAATATTATTAAGAGCAGAAATGTCAAGCAAGCAAACAATGCACAGAAAGCTAGAACAGTCACCAACGGTAGGCCAACGCACGCACGTGAAGCGAAACCAACGGATTCCCGTCAAAAGTTGATAGATGCCATCATATTCACATGTCACTAGCCAAACTAATAATCCAACAGGACCAGAGTACAGCTTCTACATTGTACTGTACTGAAGTTAGGATTGCAGGAACAGGCCGTTGCAATCAGAGCATATTAAAATGCTGCAAAAAGAGAATCAAACTGAAATAATGGCAGTTGACAAGCCTCATCAACACAAATGCTTACTGGTACGTCGGGTCGTGACGGATAAAAAAAGTGAACATCCCGGAACTCGATGTTGCCTTTAACCTCATCGAGCTTGCTGCCTTCGGATGAGCTACTGTCAATAGCTGAAACCTAAATCACAGAAAGTTCTATCAGCACTACTAAAAGGAAAGCCAACTCTTTATTAGGTTAGTAATTCTAATTTGTCGATCTAATATCACTATTAAGAAACTTGATTTTTATTAGTGCATGCAGTAATTATAAAGAATTTCCTAACCATAGCTTGGAGTAAAGGCATTTATTGAGGCTAGTAAAAATTAAACCCTATGTATTTACAAACACTGAGTAATATTAACAATTCATTAGTAATATTAAACAACTGATGAGTAATATTTATGCCAATAGAGAAACTTATTTATGACTACTGGTGAAGTAGCTGTTGCCTGCTACAAGGACTGACCAGGTCAATGAGGTTGTAGACGGCATAGGCTGCACCTCTGGAGTTGGCAAAGTCCTGGATGTGCGGTGCTGCACTACCAATGGAGATGGCTCCAATGAGGACAGAGAAGAAAACCTAGAAGCAGATACGCATCGCACCAGGATTAATTGCATGTCACAATGCCAAACGCTCGTTTCAAAAAAGTTCAGTTGAGGTATATAGGCCTACAACAGAATCCAACTGAAATTTGATAATGCCCCTTACAAAGCTCAGAGGTGCACTCTGCGCCAGTTATAATCGTAATCTTCACACTTCTGAAGCGCCGCTCGCAGGGCACCGCCGTATTCATGAGCGATGTATCTATGAGTCTCTAGAATGTTAAATGTCATTTAGAGTAGAGTTTGTCAGTTAGCGAAATTAGGCTTAACAACGAGCATGTAGTAAAAGCGACTGGGAAACCAATGCAGCTTGTTCTAAAAGTGTAAAGCAGTTACTACAAAATCCATCTTGGGTTTAAATCCTGGTTTATAGGCAACATTCACATTGTCTTATGAGTCCACATATGGAAAATATTTGCATTCGGCTGTAAAGGTATCTATGTGTATATATATATATATATATATATATATATATATATATATATATATATATATATATATATATATATATATATATATATGTAACAATACACTTCATAGAGCACCTTTTAATAACCTCCCAAAAGCACTTGAGCCAAAAGGACTTCTAGCTTCAGAAACATTCACTTGATACAACTTAGACCACACACTGAACATCAACATCGCTTTCAACCACATGGGTCCGCCAATATCTTACACCAGATATCTGTACACATCTTAGCATATCTCACCGTCAGCATGGTCCCAGCCGTATAGCCCTGACCATTTCGCACAAGTTCGGATCCATACCAGAAGGCGAGAGCGTATGAGCTGAACATGATAAGGAAGATTGAACCCATTCCAATGCCATTGATCCATCCCTTCCTTATTCCAAAGTTCTTTGCATCAACCAGATTTACGGCATACCTAGACGTGGGTACAGTAAGTAAGACAAGTTTACAACGCAACAGACATATTTCACTCAAAGCATCAGAAAGCTAACCCCAGCCACAGCGGTGAAGGCTGATGTATCAAATAACAACCAGTCACTGTGCAAAGCATTTGGCCTCCATTTCATGTTTTTTGGTTTAGCTGCAGTTGAATTCACCTATCAGTATCTTCTTTTCAGCCTCTGCCCCTTCTCTCTGGTCTCCTGGAAACCAGACCTATGTATTTATGGACAACTTTCCTGACATGACGTAGCACTTCTGAATAAGCTGGTGCCCTGTGTTGGCTTTTAGGTAGCGCTTTAATAATTCGGTTTACAATAATAAATCAGTAGACTTTAATTTGCATCCACCTTGATCAAGTTGGACACCAACTTAGACAATGCATGCTGGAACATCCTAATAGGGATCGTTTTGGCAACAAAATCAAGTTTCATGTAATACCATACGTTGACTGACTGACTGGTGGTAAAAAATGGATTAAATCTTCCAAATTTAATCAAGAAGAATGATTGAAGAATTACCATATAAATGAAGAAAAACTTAAAAATACACAGAGTACAACTGCCGAGAGTAGCATAGATAAATAGCAAAGAAATACCAAACGACAACTAAACAAAGTGTAAATTACGCTAGTCAGATTTTAAAACACAAGAAAATCGTTATAAAAAAACTGGCTCAAATAATACTAGATTTGCCACACACCAGCCACACCAGTCAACTTTGGAAAGGTCAGGTAAGCTGATAATTCATCTGTTCATTACACAGCTCGTTAAGCAACAGAGCTTAGAGATGTGGTCCAGCCTGGCTGAGGCTTAAGAAAAACCCCGTTGACCCCAACAACCAGACAGCTTTTCCTTTCACGTGGCATGATCACAGACTTTCATTTTCACACCAAGCGCTGAGAATTGAACTGTGCCATCGTAAAGGTGTAAGATTTTCACTTGAGTGTACATGTGTAGTCAAATCAAATATACTTTTATTCTTCTACCGGTTCACACAGCGCAATAATATTGGTAACAATCATAGACAAGTAACTAATGAATAGAAATGTCTAAGCAGAAACTCACTCATTTCAAGCTAATACAAATTACGATATAAAACCCTCAATATAAAGTTTTTATCGTTTTTAGTTGGAAAGGAAAAACTGTGAGCCTGAGGGCGAAAAAGATAAGGAGTGGGTCGGCTCTCTGGGAAGTAAGGGCAAAGAACATGTTCTGGGTTGGAGACCACTGCTTTAAATAGCCGGTCGTCAGCCAAGCGAGCGAGATCATCTGCTTTCTGGATGGACAAAGGAGTAAATCTATTTTGCGCATACGCAGTAGAGCAGGGCTGTAGCCGAGGGTATACGCGGATATACAGCGTATACTCACCTCTAGCGAAATTTGAGAGCGTATACTCAGCGCTCTAGACGAGGGTATACGCGGTTTTGGCAGGTTTTTAGAGGTTTTTAGGGCGAATGACTAAAAAAAGGTCATCAACTTTTTCAGAGACGAAATCGTAAAAAGTCAGAAAATTTTAAGGGAATTTGTGAAAAGTCTGAAATTTTTCTTAGACGAATTCCTAAAAAAAGGTCTTCAAATTTTTTTTACGCCGCTGGTCACCGGTAGCGTATACTCACCTCAAATTTTACCACTACAGCCCTGAGTAAGAGCCCATCGACTCTGTTCTTTAACCCGTACTCAGGTAATCCCACCATGAGAGGGAGGCATACATAATACAGGATAATGTGGTTGCCCTTGCTATATCGTGCAGTACTGACGATGGAAAGCCATATGTTCTAAGGACTTTCAGAGCATAGAGGGATGAAGATAAGGCCGTTAGGTCGGCATCCAGATGTGACTCTATCTTTAAATCGGAGCGTATAGTTACGCCTAAGATTCTAATTGAGAAAACACGTTCCGTCCCTGGTATAAGTTGGGGGGTCTCTTTTTAGATATAATCATCTCCTTTGTTTTTGAAGGGTTTAGGCAAAGGTTATAATTTTTTGCCCAGTCAGAGATGTTTGCAAATTCTTCTCGAGCAGTGGAGATGCGAGATGAGCCAATCAGGAGATAAGTGTGTTTGTATGTTTGTTTGTATGCATGCATGCTATTTGCAAAGGTCAGGTAAGCTTAAAAAAGAAGTCTTAACCGGATCATAAGGCAATAGTAGAAGTGAAAAGCAACAACTACGGTGCCACGCACTATATACAAGAGAAAAGAAAGTGCTGGTATCATAGAAAGTCATGAAACTTGAATAGATTTAAGTTAAGAGAACGTTTTCCTGCTTTACCTCTTTGCCTCCTTCTTCTGTCCACCAAAAGCTGTGACCGTGCGAATGGAACTAATCACTTCTTCTGCCACGGCTCCGGCTTTTGCATACGACTTCAGCTCTTGCTTGGCCATCGTGGAAGCAACCTATAAAGATGGAATTACCATAACCATCATTGCTATCGCATTCAAACATACAATGCTAGGTATGTAGGTGCAACTATAACTGGATACACGAGCACCAAATATCAGAATCGTTCATACAGTGCTATTATCCATGTATGTCAATAAAAGTAACTGGATTATATATATACCATTTGAATGTCGGACTGATTCATTACAGAAAGCTACATAACCTAAATTTTCACTCCAAGTTATCAGTTTGTTCATAATTCAGCATGGATTCAGATGGTACTCGATAGTGTAGTAGTCAGCGTGCTGGACTGTCGGTCGAGAGGTTGGAGATTCAAATACTTGCCATATCTGTGCCGAGATTTCTGCGCCACCTGCACACCTAGCTAACTCAGCTATAATGAGTACACTGACCGTACACTGTCGGTAGGAAGATGATACGGCGAGGGAGAGGACTGGCCATACGCCCACATATGCCAAGGTAAAGAAAATGAAGTCACCAACACTTGTATAGCGCGCTCTTCAAGGCAACTATACCCATGGCTGCCTAATCGCCAGCTTAAAGGACTGCTCTTCTTCTTCTCATAATTCAGGAAATGATAAAAATATCCATTTGGGTGACAAGGTGTTAACACACCCTCGAGCGCCCAAAGTGACCAACAGTACACATCAATATTCTGTGGAATGCACATGAACTATGGATTAAAGACGAGGTATATAGCCTATAGGCGCTTGTAATGTAAAGTTTTGCTCATCAAAAGTATCTAGTCCACCTGGTAGCAGGCCCAGGTTTGTCTGGCTCATATGAGCTGCAGACAGCCTGGATTTACTTACCACCAACTTGCAGAAAGCAGTTAACAGTCAGTGGATGCTAAAGTTTGGGTCCTCAGTTTGTTGTACAGCACAACTTAATCCAGCTTAAATACAGAAAATTTGATGGCAAATACTTGAAGCAATAGAAGCAATGGAAGCAATAGAAACAACAAACTACATTTATTGGGTAAAAAACAGAAAACCACCACCACCACCGTCACAACCACGAACAAAAGCAACATTACCAGTACCTACCATGCCCAAGCACCCGCCGACAATTGCCATCAACGGACTGACAGCAAGAATGACGAGTGTCAGCTGCCAACCCATGACAAAACCAACGATAAATCCAGCAATGAAGGCGCAGAAGTTCTGGAGTAATAATGAGAATTTGTCACCTATTCCAGCTTCAATCTGATCGACATCGCTGAAACAAAATTTTATAACCACTACACACCTCAGCATTGGAAAGAAATCCTAGCAATCGAGTAGGCTAATCTTTTACTCAACAACAAATATCATAAAAATATACATTCAAATGATGTTTGATGTCAAACAGTGGACCCGTGAGAAAGTCCAACTATCAGTTCTGTACATGGTATTACACTAATTGCATTTAGTGTACGTGTTTAAATAATTCAGAAGTCTTTTAAAATGCAATTCATCCTAGTTAAAATTTATCAGGAATTCAGAGTAGGAGCAAGTGTAGCATTAGGAAGCTCCTAGCATTGTTCGATCTCATTATACAATGTCCTGATATGTGAAGGCATTCAAAAGCAGCTCATGAAAACACACGATAGCTTGAACAAATGAATGGTTTAACACTTTAACGAAAAGCCTCATTGATTTCCAAGTCACTTACACTCTCGCTGTTAAAGGGTTAAAGTGTTTCACAACAATTTAGGTCAAAGCGAAAGGACAATAGGAACAAAGCTGCATAATACTGGAAGCAGAGTTGACGTTTAAAGACAGCTTCATTTCCATTAGGACAACCCAATTCAACACCTATCGTATGCTAATTTAATTACTGTGCCACAGACAGTAGGAGTTGGATTGTAAGAGTTTGCGTTCATTGAGTTTTTTTGCAACAGAAGCGGTCCAATGCGCTGTGGCTGCGACGTACGTCAAGGCGATCCTCTGTCGGCCGTCCTGTAATGGACGAGGTCTTGTCTGGGCTGAACCCGGCCATCGGACACTTCCTGAATAAGGAGGTTATGGTCCGGTGTTTGGCCTTTGCTGATGACCTTGTCCTGATCGCATCTACTGCAGAAGGTCTGCGGGAACAGGTGGACGAGTACAGCGCGCGCTGAAGTTGGGCGGGCTTCGACTGAACCCGGCTAAGAGTGCCTCCCTCAGGATCGACATTGATGACCAAAGCATCGACTGTCAATCGTTTCACCCGCTACGAGACCACGATGACGGATCTTGTTAACATCTTACTTCCGTCACGCACAGCCAGAACTCGCCGGTCTGCTCTCACACCGTGGTTTGACGCTGCGTGTCGTTCGTTTCGGCGCCGTGTTCGTCGTCTGGAGGGGCGTTACAACCGCACTAAGCTGCCTACTGAGCCTGGGTTCAAAACGTCCGTAAAATGCATCGGCAGTACAGACGGAAGGAGCAGGCCTACTAGGAGCATATAAGATCGCTTGCCACTCGGGGATACTAAGAGGCTCTGGTCGATCTTAAATAACCTACTTGGCCGTGCTCGACCCGCTGAACGCTAAGCTACGCCACTCTTCTCGCCAGATGCCTTCCTCGAGGCCTTTACAGCGAAAGTACATTCTGTCCCATAGGCCACTGCCGGTTTTCATCCGCCAGTCTATACACCGAATAGTTGCGAGCTCTCAAGCCAGGACCTGCGACGAGTCATCTTAGCTTATGCGCCTAAAACATACGACTTGGACCCGCTCCATATATCTCTTCTTCAAGAGTTCGTGGATATTCTTCCTTTCCTGACGGTCCTCTGCAACAGCTCCCTCCGTGAGCGCATCTTGCCTGTCTCACAGAAAAGAGCCATCCTCATCCCGGTGCCTACACGCAAGGGATTGGATCTGCCTGACCCTAATAATTTTTAGGCCGATAGCTAATGTGTCCTTTATCTATAAAATTATTGAAAAGGTAGTAGCTACTCAGTTTAGTGTCCACCTTGATATGATCTACGGAGACCTTGTTGGCACATTTCGGACATTTATTGGGTCATTGATAAGTCACAGGTTACCCTATTGGCACTGTTAGATGTAAGAGCTGCATTCGATATAGTTGATCACACTATTCTTTTGACACGCGCCTCTGTGTACCTGCTACGGTCTCTCTGAAAATTTTCTTGATTGGCTTACCTCATACCTCCAGGACTGCTCTTGCAGCGTCGCCTGTCAGTCTCTAGGTCACCCTGGGTTCCTCCTCCGTTGGCCTGCCCCAGGGCTCTGCTCTGGGTCCCCTGTTATAAATACTCCATACTGCACAGCTTGGTCCCCCTTGGCGCCCGGTTTAGTCTTACGCGGATGACCTCCAAGCGTACGTTCATTGCTCGGCATCGTCGGCTGCTGCCGCGGTTCGAGAGATTACCCGGGTCTTGGGGATGTTCGAGGCCTCTATTTGATCACAAGCATAACAAGCATATTTCATGCGGCCGTAGTATTCATCAATACACCATCCACATTACACAGTAAAGCTTACTGCAGCAATACAGAAAATTATATAATGACTGGCTGTAGACTTCTGTTATGCAGTTTGTTGCATGATTTGTTAAATGTCTCACTTCTGTCAGGTGCTGAATTTTGTCTCTAAACTTACTCGACAAGTCGTGTGTTGAGCTCTCCAACTTCATGCGTGTCAAACCATCCAATGTCCTGATGAAGAATTGACTGCAACAGAAGACCTCGGATCTTCTGGCCTTGGATGAGAGCGGACACCTGCCAAGCTGCCATCTGGATGTAGCCAATCACTATGACTGCACAACCCAAGTCTGTAAAGCAACAGATGCAGGGATACTATTTATTATTCATAATAAATATTTCTAAGTCGTAGTATATAATTATATTTAATTTATTTCAAGTCTATATCTGCTTTCTTCTAGCTAGATACTATTCTCTTTAAAGATACATCCTCCATTTTTTAATCACCATATTATGGAGTACATAATTAATATAATGTCTTATTTACATTACAATGCATTATATTAGGGTTCCAGGCTGCGAGTAATACCAACAACATGACGAACACTGTTCTACTAGCGCCCTCTAGTCAAATCGGTATACAGTAAGCGACCATGAAAGTTTCTAGACACATGGTGCATAAGCCATATATTTAAAAATAAGAAGACAATGGAGAGGACTGCCCTATCCATCTACACAAGCCAACTAGCCAAAGAAGAAAGAACATACATATGAAGAAAGTATAATTGCAATAATCCTTTAAACCTGCGCAGTTTCGTAGTCGTAATTTTTAAATTTCTAGAGTGCTACTAAAGCTAGGCGCAGAGCACCAGTTTATTGGTTAAGTGACTTGGCGTCCGCAAAATATTTTTGGAGGGTAATATTTGTAGGGGCAAAAATTTTATAGGGTGGGAGCAAAATAACACTTTGGCATATTATAGCTATTCATGAACACAAAACACGTGACAACGTTAAAAATAAATACTGGTCATGGACTTTATCTAAGCAATGAAGTGTTAATTTTCTCATTGGAAATCGTGTTGGGACTGTTGTAACAATCATAATTATCAAAAGATTTAATTTTTATTAAATATTTGCAAAATCTAGGGACAAATGTCCCCCTTGCCCCCTCCGGACGCCCACGAGTGACCCATTGTATAGTAATGTATATCATATCATATAATATCATGTGCATTTCGCAGATCTCATTATGCTGCTAGCTTCCTGAGAGCATTTTCCTCTCTACACGCAATTGTCTCGCAGGAACAACTACATATACTAACAGACATAGAAGAGGGAATTTTCCTGCATCGAGTCAAGGATGCTGTCCTTTCCAAGTTCCATCATTTCCTTGGCAATTTCTGTCTGGTTCACGCTGAACAGATATTCTCTAGAGACAGAAATGTATAAAGATTAAAGAACTTCTTAAGAAAAATCACAACTAAAATTTATAAGAGACCCAGTCACAGTAGTTTGATATTATGTATTAATGAACGAAAAACAACTTTTAAAAATAAATACATAAAAAACAGGAAGTTGAAACCAATGGTTAGGTCAATGCAACAGCTAGAGTCAACTACTTATCAGAAACTTTTAAAATCTGTAACATTACAGCACTTTATCAATCAATCAATCAACTTCGTTTAATCATAGACTCAAGATGACATTAACGCAACTTGTTACATAGAAACAATTTATAGGAGAGGAAGTAACAAATAAGCTGGGGTTAAGCTATGACAGTGATGCCAATGAAGATCACCTAAGTTCAAAATCACGACAATCAAACAGCAGATGCCGATGACTCCAACGCCACCATCGACAATTTCACCACCAAAGTATCGTCATCTTGTTACCCGAAGGATTATGTCCCGCTTATAATGATACTTATCATCATTATCATTGTAATTCTATACATTATCATTGTTTTTTCCTATAACTACATGCATGTATGTGTAGTTATATGTCCCACTTATAATGAAACTTATAGTCGTTAGCACTGCAATAACATGATTATCATAATTTATTGTTTTTTCTTATAACTACATGTATGAACGTTGCCGACCTGGCAGCTCTCTGCTGCATGCACACTTGACCATAAAGGAACTGGACAATCAGCTTACATACTGAAATCATGCAGCACACACGGTCGTCTTCGAGTCTCCAGTTTAGTTGGTAACAATTACACTGACTACACTTCGTTGCATTACATTGCATTACTGTCACAAGGTTCAACTATGGGGCTTACATGAATTTTTCGGGGTTGGCCATTATCGTGCCTTTGGTGATGTTTGGGTTGACTGCGGTGATTTTCGGCATGACTGTATCAAGGAAGGTGTTCAGCTTATCATTGTTGATGAAGGCATCCGACACATTGCCAAAAATGATGATCATGACCGGCATTGAGGCACCGTGGGCACAGGCACACAGTGTGCCCACAACCATCAGAAAGCGCTCCTTGATGCTTGAGAAGCGAAACTGAAGCCAAATCCAGGAAAACATCGAAATGAACTCATTTTATATTATACAATATTTTCTCCTGCACAGGTTATACATATACCACTCTGTACAATACAACAATGCAAAGCCTTAACCATGCTCCAGATCCTTACAAAGTCACAGTCCTCAGTGCTGCTATGTTAACAGGTGACCACTTGTCAATACAGATGTACCATGCCTTTGTACAATGTACTGACATTCAAAGAGTTTCCTGTTAGCCGCATAGGGGTTTTTTGGGCTGCATTTGTGAAAATATTTAACATAACTTTGCACTTACAAAGTTAACAGAAACTGACAAAATATGTAATTGTTGCAAATGTGTTAATGAAACTGTTATGAGAAATTAGTTGACCCCATTAGCAGGATTTTCTCTCCTTTTGATCTCACCTTTCGGAAGTCTTTAATAATTTCCTTTAAATGACTGTAATATGGATGGTTATTGGAGACTTTAAGAAATGTTCAATGTTCTGTCTCAAGCTTTATTCTGAATATGCATATGAACCTAAAATTCATGCTCAAAACACTGCTTCACAATTAAACAAAACACAATGAGTTGGAAACATACAGCTAACCTGTTTGTCTTTCAGCACTGCATCCAAGGTTCAAGGTTCATACTTCTAATTGATCATTGTAGAAGCACCAGTCAGCTTCCAACAAATCTACCGTTCTATTCTTCGAACTCCATGCCATCATAACCCAAGTTGCAGAAGTGCTCATAGTAGCCGCAAAAGACGGGTCAATTTGGGTGTTTCTGATAGACTGCAACTATTAAGTACAGCTCTTTATTTTATTGTTGGTCTTAAATGTGAGCAATAATGTGAGCATTTGTCTTACATTACTAAAGACTTTACTTACTTACTTAGATCTAACAGCTTCAGAACTGCCCTGTGAAGAATGCAGTATACCTGAAGAAATGTTACTGTACATTGTACAGTGTACAATATTCCTCAAAGTGAAAAGAACTTCTTAATTGACACTAACCATTTCAAAGACTCCAACCATTGGTTTGACCTCTTTCCTTTTTCCTTTCTTGATTTCAACTTTTGTGTCATTGTTGACTTCACCTCCTTCAACTTTGACGTTTCCCATTGTGGAAGAATTGTTCCTGTCTTTCGCATCAGTGTCCACGTCAATTTTCGAGAACTTCAATTTTTATTACCCTCTCTGCAAGTTACACTTTTCTTGCATAAATCAGTGTGAACCTCCACCTGTGACACCGTCCCATGAAGTCGCTCGATTTTGTTAACACGCTGTATACGTGTAATGTGTTGTGGAGCTACCTATGAATTACAGACACATTTTATCTAATCAGAATGAGCTAAAACTCACATCGGCAATATGGGATCTGGGAGAGAGGAAGGCACGGCCCGGGAGAGGGAAGGGAAGGAGAGAGACTGAGCCCGGTTGTTTAGTGGGGATAGAAGCCACTGTACGCAGGGTAGAAAAACAGAAACTTAAAAATAAAAATCGATGTCTTATATCCATGGCATGCCCATGGTGACAAGTGAGTTACTGAAAAGTCTTAAACATGACTGATAAGGTTAACCCTTTATGGACCTAATTGTTTTTAACCTTTTCTTGATTTCATTGAAAAAATATAAAATAGCAACATAGCAGTGGTATAAACAAATGCTCGCTGAGCAAAGACTAATATAATTTATCTGGATACGCAGTAACAAGTCCGCCAGCGCATAAGTGCAAAAATGCACCACAAGTGAGCTGTATGACCTGCAAGGTGAAAGTGCAAATATGCACTTCAGGCCCATAGAGGGATAACGCTTATAGTATATTGCTAAGGTTAGGCCTCAGTGAAGAACGCAGTCTTGTGAAAAGGAAAGCGCAAAAGATAAATCAACCGTCTGACAAAGAAACAAGTAGGGAGAGAGAAAGAAACACAACGATTGTTCCGATGGCTATAGATACATATCGATATAGTGAGTGACTTACATGTCTGCATAGAAACCTATGCTGCCTACGCAGTACTAATACACTACCCCAAATCGATCGTAGTTTTCAGGTCGTGTGAGTGCAACCCACTTTTTACCGATTCGACCTCAAGTTACAAACACATAGTAGGCCTACACTCCGTCCTCCATATACTGGTACTTGCAGTCATGCAGCCCAATTATCGTCTAGGCCAGCGGATTTAAACGGTGGTCCGCTACCACTAGTGGTACGCCAGGTGTCAATAGTGGTACGGTAGCCTACGCGAAAAAGGTCAAACAGATTACATTCTTCAAATCATATATTAATTTTTTAATTTGTCTACCGGTTCTACGCTAATTGCAAGAGCACTTCACGCTCGCCTGTTGTATTTGACCTGACCTTTGCTGGTGGTACGCCAACATTCGATTTTTTTCCTCGTGTAACAAAAAAATTAAGTTTGAAAACCGCTGATCTAGGCCGTTAGCGTCTACACACGGCTCGCACTAGCAGACAGCCTCTGCACAGGGCAGCCATCGAGGCCGCACGCCCTTACCAAACGCAAGATAAGTTCAGCTTAACTCAGATTTTGAAGACTTAAAGTAAACTGACGAAAGCATCTTATAAAACTTATAACACTTAAACGATCGGCGAATTTTGACAAATTATTCTCCTTTTGTACAAATTCTTCGTAACTATATTTTAAACAAGAAATTTCCGAAAATAAGAGCGCTTACATGTAGTTCAAATTCTCTACCCGTTGTTACTCAGCTCAGTCAACAGCTTAGTCAAGATGTACTTTTATTCCTCGTGTTTTGTTCAAAGACGCGTATTATATTAACACATCCCTTTATTCCTCCTCTTAAAGCCATGCTATTAATTATTATCGTGCTTCTGTAATCTAGCTGTTGCTTTATTGTCAACTGGATTTGTTTAATTAAACGAATATTGACTGATCTAATTGATTAGTCCCAATTAACACAAATTATTAGGCCTATCGTGCTTCTGTACATGGGCGGCGATCCGGGGGTAGAGGGGGACAAGACCCCCACCTTTAAGAGTGGGGGGGACACGCCATACATCGGACCCCCCAAATTTTGAGGAAACACCAAAAAAAGGTCATAAAAGTTTTTCGCGCCTCAGCGCGAAAAAATTTTTGCCCTCTTTTTTCACAAGATCAGTTCAACTTTTTTTACCTCTTTTTCACAAGATCAGTTCAAAACTCTTTTTTCACCAGATCAGTTCCAAAATGTCCCCCCCCCACCTGTCAAACAAGATCGCCGCCACTGCTTCTGTAATATGTTGCTTTATTGTCAACTGGATTTGTTTAATTAAACGAATATTGACTGATCTATTTGATTAGTCCCAATTAACACAAAATACGTTCGAATGAACTCCCACTTCAAAATCAAATCAGCACAAATATTCGTTTATTCATCAAGCAGTTGACACAACGCAATTGCTTACAATCATAGATAGGTAAAATAACAAATAGAAATCTATCAGCTAAGTTTCACTCAATTCGAAACTGATACAAAATATGATGTAATGTAATTATTTATACTGTGGTAATACCCTCAATAGGCCTATATACTATAGGGCCTAAAGTTTTTATTATTTTTAGTTGGAAGTGAAAAATTACGTGCTCGAGGGCAAAAAGGTAAACAGTGGGTCGGTTCTCTGGGAAGTAAGGGCAAAGAACGTGTTGTGGGCTAGACATCACTGCATTAAATAGCCGGTCGTCAGTCAGGCGAGCAAGATCATCTGCATGCTTTCTGGATGGATAAAGCCTAAAGGAAGGAAATCCATTTTGCGCAAATCTATCGACTCTTCTTTTCACCTTTCCTCAAATCAGTGCTTTTTTCAGCCGGAACGTGTTCCGGCACCTTTTTTCAGGTACTAATAAATAATTTATTTATTTTAATAATGAAAACAATAATTTAGTTTTTTAATTTAAGTGTTTTGAACTTTCTCAGTGTTTATTGAGACCCCTCCCAACTCCGAAGCCTGTTTTTCTCTGGATTTTTGCCCGCCCATAATTATTCCGTTCCGGAACCAACGGAACAATTGGTACTATAGGCCTAGGCCTACTAGCTATTTATATAATCATCATCATCACGGTCCGACACAATGCCATTTGGCGGCAATGGGTGCGAATAGCCTACATAGCCTATATCTTAAATTTTCCTTGGTCGTTTGTCAAGTCCAGGGCTCCTCTCATATTTCGTCCAAGTTGTAGGCCTATTCCTTCGAACATTCCACGTAGCTATAGCTATACGCAAAGACCCTTCATAGACACTCGCATATTCTGGGGTTTGACTATCATTAACCGCCATTCTTTCCACATAGCCAAACCTATGGTGCCTTTGCGGAAGTCCAAGCAGCAGTGCAGTGCTCGAAATGGAAAATTTTACGAAACGGAACGCTAGTCAAAGATATGGAAGCATTCACGTTAATTTCATAGTATTTTCCACAATAATTCATTTGACGAACCGGAACGGAACGCTAATTCATTTTGACGAACCGGAACGGCGTTCCGGTGCGTTCCGGTCCATTTCGAGCACTGCAGCAGTGTTGTTTGGATACTCAGAAAATAAAAATTACAGAAATGTCAAGACTACAGAAAATTAAAAATAATATAGGGCCTAGTATCTTGTTTGACAGGTGGGGGGGGGGGACACTTTTGAAATGATCTGGTCAAAGAAGAGTTTTGAACTGATCTTGTCAAAAGAGGTCAAAAACATTTTTCGCGCTCACCCACGATAACATTTTATGACCTTTTTGGTGTTTCTTCAACATTTGGGGGGGGGGAATGTATGGTGTGTCCCCCCACTCTTAAAGGTGGGGTCTTGTCCCCCTTGACCCCCGGGATCGCCGCCCATGCCTACTATGTGTGGCAATCGAGCACTTCACAGGTCACAGCCTAGTTGACTTAAACCCAGTTCACCCCCTGGAGTCACTGACATCACTACCCCCCTCTACTTCCAACGTCAAATGGTCTTTCTCTAGGCCTACTATTATCTCTGTCCATAGCACGTGACGATTCCTGCCAGAGAAGGTTCAGGTTTGGCCGCTATCTTAAGACAGGAAAATAGCGCTATTAAGTTTTGTCTCGTGATCTAACTCTTCCTTTTCCCCGGTCGCCAGGTGGGCCGTGCCTTTAGGTGGGCAACGCCCTGCATGATGATGTCCTATTCCATTCCTGCGCCACCACACAACCGCCATAATCACCGATTACCACCGCAGCACCCTGCTGTCTCCTCGGCTTGACCTCCCGGACTCTGACCTGGCACCCATAGGCGTAATTTGTGGGGTACGAGGTAGTCCCCGGAGTCAGTCGCTAAGGAGTTAGCGACTGACTTGATGAGTTAGCGACTGACTTAGCGACTCAGTCGACTAAGTCGCATGCTTATCGACTGACTAAGTCGATTAGACTTATCGACTGACTTAGCGACTTGCTATCGACTTCTCATGTAATCAGGTATATTTATTGGACATACTTGATTACCTACCAGTATAATGCATTTCACCGCATACTGTACTGACCGTGTCATCATTTCTGTGGGCATTAGATGGGCTCTATACGAGTCCAATATGGGAATATGGTCTCGCTTCATGTGGGATTGCTGACAGAGAACAGACGCGCGATGACTTTGAAAATTAATGTTAATGTGAATTCGTGAAATTGAGCGCTTGACAAATCGAATGAAGCTAGGAGGATTTATAGCAGTACCCGATCTTATGGCCAACCAGTTGGCCTAAACTGCTGATGCGTGGCTCTTTCAGGCAGTAGCAGAGAACGAGAATCATGTACTCCGGCACTTATTCCCAGTATAAGAATTGTAGAAAAAAGACTGGGGTTAGACTTTGATCCATGTGGATTTGGACATTTTATTCGTACTTTCCAAACTGATGTCAGCGAAATTTGAAAGCAGCTGATTTCAACTCTAGCAGTTTTGCAAGTCAAACTCGAATCAAAATCAATTACTGTGTTTAAAACTTCAAAAATGCATACATGTAGGCCTACACCATGGAAATTTCTCCACTTTGGCCAAGATTCACAATCAAATAATGTTAAATCACACCAGCACAGCTGAGGGGTTGAAAACGACCCCCTAGGGTGTGCAATGAAGACTTAACTGTGGGTCCTAAGCAAGACTAGGGGTTTAACCCCCAACCCCGATAATTCTCACCCTGCTTATTCCCCCCTCTTCGTAATCATCAATACCATCTTCGTAATAGAATACACAAATTCACTTTACCAAAAAAGACAATAACAACTATATCCCCCACATTCTCTATAAGAACTCTTACTAACAGAGCAAACTGTTTCTCTTATAATGTGCCAAGTAGCGGCATATCACCTTGTTTTCCTTAACAAACGATTATTATATTGTATTGTATTGTAAATGTTGCTCATGTACTGCTGCTGATGTCTTTGTCAAATCGAAATTCGGAAACCGCGATTAAAACAACAAGCTAAATATTAAGTGAACAAAGTCGCTAGCAGTCGATAGCTTAGCGACTGGTTTCGACTTGAGGGCTTAGCGGCGGCGGCGGCGGCGGATGGCGGCGGCGCCGGGGACTAGTACGAGGGGTACCCGTACCACCCACTTCTTTGACTGAGGGGTACCGTACCCCCACTTTTTAAACAAGGCCAATCAATATTTTAGTATTGAGCCTTCACAGAGATCGCAGTGTCTGCCTTTCTTCGTATATGTAAGAAATTGGTACCCCCCACTTTTTAGACCAAAGTTACGCCCCTGCAGTAGATAGGAATGTTGCTGCCGAAGACAAAACACCTAATCCTAGGTTCAAATCGCCTCCTACTAGGTTCAAAATCGCCTACTCACCTATGCTATAGGTTGGAAAATCTCCGCCATGCACGAACCTAGAGATACGGGGTATGATGCCCCACAAGCCCCTCATAGGGCGACGCCGCATTCGTTGAAACTAACTACGCAATAAACGGGCAAAAAAACCTAGCCACATGTGGTTGTTTCGCCTTCGAGCAATACGTAAACTAACCCCACTTTTTTCGTAATAGCATTTTTGAATAATCGTTTCACAACGTCATCAAGTTATCGTTATCAACCCACGAATTGAACGAGTCTGGGTACCCGAGCCATTTAACGAACGATTTCTTTCCGCGTTTCCTGATAAGTTTTTCGATCCTAAATATTTCTTGAGTCGTCTTCTGTAGCTCCTGTTCATAGAATGAGCCTTGTATCTCCTCACCATTAGAATCGGTAATCTTATAAATTGGAGGATCCGTGTATTGAACCCGAGATACTATAACAACCTCCTCCATCCATCTGGGGGTATATCCTTTCGAAAAAATATTCTTCTTTTTAGTTATTCTGACTTTATCTCCGATCGAGAATCTAGGCGCAACAGGCTGTGAGACTTCTCCACCGTATAAATTCATCCATACTGCTTTTTCATTCGTTTTCATACTAGCCTTAGCGGGAGTCATTTTGATGGAAGAATGTCTCGTATTGTTGTAATTACTAACCATTCCATCTAAAACGTCGATATATCTTCTCGTTGAATTAGCTGTAAAGTACTTAAACATTTTATCTTTCATCGTCCTGTTCCATCTCTCAACAACGCAAGATTTTTCTTCGTTCTCCGTAGAGTATAACCCAACCAAATTCTTAACGTTTTTGTTATAAAATTCTTTTCCCTTGTCAACCCATAATTTAACAGGCTTTCGTCCGCTCTCGAGTATCTTCACGAAGCCGCTAGCTGTAGATTTCCCACTCTTATCATTCAATGGCACTATCCATCCGTACTTTGAAAACACATCTATAACGGTTAATAGGTATTTCACACCATCGTTTTCTTTAGCGAAGGCTTGCATATCGACTAAGTCAGCAGCCCATATCTCATCTATCCCACTAACGTACACTTTTCTCTTTCTAAAATGCTTTACTACCGGTTTATGTAATTCATCCGCGAGTTCGTCGGTCCATTTTGGGTCGGGTTGTAATTTTAGGCTTTTTTTAAACCTAACCCGAGACTCGCTTTAGTATATAAAATAGGCTTGACTATGCTCCTCTCTATTCGTTCCCGCAAGCTAGGATTAGGAATATTATTCAAATCATTAATCATCGCTCTATCAGCGATATTTCTAGAAGCCGTATCAGTGTGTTGGTTGTAAGCTAAATCATGAATATACGCGGCACTATCAACCCTATCAACGGGTTTAGACCACTCTTTTGGAGTTCCATCAGGATTCAACCGCAAATCTAGTCTAGTTCCTGGTCCTGTAAACTGATGGCCTGGTAAATGCATCTCACCCGGGAATTTAGTCCAAGGCAACTTAATACCGCTAGTTACTGAATTTAGAGATCCGACTAGATCACCGCCTTGTACCGCTTTCACGAACTGCGTCTTTATTTTTCCGCAAACATCGCACGTGCCTCTGAGCATCGACCTCCCATTCTTCGTTATAACGGTCTGTACGTTTCTAGTTTTAGTATGATTTTTACACTTTACGCAATACATTTTAAATATAACTAGATATATTTAAAATGGAGGTCGTAAATTTTTCATGGAACGGTGCGCTATCTAAGAGGTTCAATAATCCTCTTTTACCGCCAAGCATAAGGGGATTAATCGTAGGAAAGTCTGGTTGTGGTAAGACTACATTACTGATGAACTTACTTATAAGACCTGGGTGGTTAGACTACAACAATCTACAAATATTCGGTCGGTCTCTCTTTCAACCAGAGTATAAAATTCTGAAAAAAGCATTTGAAGAAAAGCTACCTAAGGAATTCATAGTCGGGTTATTCGGTTGCCAAGACGATATCGTAAGAGAAAATAGTTCACCAGCAGTTGTAGCTGAGGAAATGGCTAAAGACCTGAATAAGAAATCCGATATATCTTCCAAGTTCTTTGAATCGGCCGAAGACGTACCAGACCCGAAAGAATTGGATCCGGAGAAGAACCACCTAATGATATTCGATGACCTTCAGCTAGAAAAGCAGAATTTATGTGAGGCCTACTACATCCGAGGAAGGCACAGCAATGTTGACTGCTTCTATCTCGCTCAAAATTATTTTAAATTGCCGCGACAGACGATTAGAGAGAATGCAAACTTTATCTGTTTGTTTCCGCAAGACCAGAAAAATATTGATCATATATACGGCGATCACGCGAGTATGGACATATCTAAGGACGAGTTTAAGAAACTATGTCAAAGAGCCTGGAAGCGACGCCATGGCTTTGTAGTAATAGACCAGACTAGTAATAAAAACAACGGCAAGTATAGATGCGGCTTCGATGAATTCTACATTCCGCTATAAATAAATCTTTCGTTAATTTAAAAATGGAATCGAATCTACAAAAGATTGCGGACAATACCGAAAGGATCGCGCGTAACACGGAACCAAAGACATCGTTTTACATATTATTAAGCGAGAAGACTTCGAGAATAAGAACGCGGTTCAATCCGCTGATACAGTTCGATAGAGATAAAAGGTACGAGATGTCTTTAGTCAACTTAGAATCATATTTTTCCTTTCCGAATATCGGAGCGAATAACAACAGCTTTTCGTATTCACCGAATGGTGGGAGTACGTGGGTTACTATACGCATCCCCGAAGGCTGTTATGAAATTACCGATATTAACGAATACGTGCAGAGAAGCATGAAAGAAACGGAGCATTATGATATGGTTAACGACGCGTACAATATTAAGATAGACGCAAACAGTAATACGTTGAAAACTGTTTTACATATAGCTGAAAATTACCTGGTTGATTTTGAGGAGTTGAATTCTATCGGGAAAGTCCTCGGTTTTAATAGCCGACGTTATTCAGCGGGGTACCAAGAATCGGAGAATATAGTAGACATAATGAGTATTACTAGTCTGAGGGTTACTAGCGATATCGTCGGAGCGTCTTATAGCAACGGAACTACGGATAATATCATTTATTCCTTCTTCCCGAATGTAGGGCCCGGTTATAAGATTATCGAAACGCCTAGAAATTTGATATATCTTCCAATCACCTTATCCACTATTTCGTCAATGGAGACGACTCTCGTTGATCAGAATGGTAAACTAATTAATCTGCGAGGTGAGGAATTATCGATACGGTTTCATATTAGAGAAGCTTAAAGTTTTTCTAGTTATATATAAAATGAGTCGATACGCGAACGTTAAAGTTAATATTTCGGAAGGACAAAAGGATAAATTTAAAAGATCGCTACAAGCGGGAACCGGCGTAAGCATCAAACTAAGCCACAACGATTTAAACGGAGAGCACGTGTTAGCTCTTACCCAAGCACAGATCAATAAATTAACCAAAGCGTATCATGATGGGAAAGGCGTGACTCTAAATATGAGTAAAACCCAATTAATACATAACGCTAAAGTCGAAGGAGGGTTTATAGGCGCTATATTACCGTTTCTAGCAACTGCGGGTAAATTCCTACTAGGTAGCGTATTACCAAGCTTAGCAACGGGCGCATTAACTGGAATAGGCGCGGCGGCTGGTTCTAAAGTCATCGACAAAGTAACGGGTGGGGTCATATATCTCAATACTAGAGGTAGAAACTATAAGATAGTGCACCAAGGGGAGGGCTTATATTTGAAGCCATATCAAGGATCTGGATTAAACGGTGTGGGAGAAGGCCTGTATCTGAAGAGAGGTAATGCGTTCGTAAATGGGGAAGGACTTATATTTGGACCAGATTCACCGTTTAAAAACATTCCGCTTCTCGGATTGTTGCTTTAAAAAATATATCGTATATAAAATGTCTCTATTTCCGATTCATAAAATGGGGTGGACGAAACCTAAATATGTCCCAGAAAAAAGGACTCAACCGAGATCCGTCAGGTGGCAGGCGTGTGAAGGTATGTGGGATGTAAAATATAGACCGCAAAGACAAATGGGAGGTCTACGATGGGAGTTTTTTGCTCAAGAAGAGATAACTATTCAGCCGCAAGAAAATGTAGTTTTACCATTAGGCTTGGGTGCTCGAATGACGAAAGGCTCGTGTAAAGTTTCACTCCATCCAGAATTTATAGAAGCGGGTTGCCGCCTGCTAAGCGATACCGTTACTGGGTTCGCGGAAGATATTTTACTAGATATTAAGAATTTTAACGACCTCGGAACGGTCGTCGTAAGCGAAGGAGACTCGTTATGTTATGTGAATTACGAACGAAATTGAATTCCATTTTAAAAAGTCTTCGGTATTATAAAATGGAATCGAACAAAGCAGACTCCTATCGTCTTCAGAAAATATCTGAAATTCAACAGGAAATCCTACGAGAACGAGAAAAGAGAGACGTAATCTGTAAAAAATATCAAAAGAGCGTTAAAGTAGTCGAAGCGCTGGGAGGGTTGTTGACCCTTACATCTTCGGGGCTCGGCGTACTAGGTGTAACTTTTCTAAGTACCGTCGTTGCTGCACCCGCCGCTACCATCGTGGTATCTTTATCCGCCGGAGCCGGAGCGCTATCTCTGGTATCTGCCCAAGTCCGCCGAATACTAACGCTCCGGCAAGAAAAACACGCAAAGATCAGGACTATAGCCGAAGGGAAACTCAATTCGATTAGCGACCTCGTTTCAAAATTCCTGGACGATAATAACATCTCGGACTCGGAATATTCCGTTATTCTGAGCGAGTTCGAGAAATTTAATCAGATGAAGGAAGAGATTAGAAGTAAAACCACTATCAACGTAGATGAAGCGACGAAACGTTTTGGTAAAACGGATTGAATATAAAACGAACGTTTATTTACGTTTTTACGTTTTGGTAAAACGGATTGAATACAAAGCGAACGTTTATTTACGTTTAAATATTATGTTTCCAACTTAAAATGTCGTTTCTAAAAATTGAGGACCCAGCCAAACGTGACTTTATAGTTGAGAAGTTTCTCAAGCTGAAGCAAAACATTAGACAAGATTCGTTATCCGAGAAATTAGGAGACGTATCTCTTCAGCGGGAATTAACGAAAGCGTACAAACCGATAATCGACTCGCAGTCTGGAATATCTAAAGAATTAGGTACGATAAAAGAGAACTCTAAGTTAACAGCTGAGGCGCTTCGTGCTTTGCCGGCATCGATATCGACGTCGTTGAAAGCGATTCAATTCCCGCAGTATCCATCGATAAAAGCGTTCGAGGATGATCCCGTTTCAGATATTAGAACTTTAGAATTAGGCGATATCGCTACAAAATATTTAAAAGAATACGCCTCGGACAAGAAGGAGACGGATACGACTTTTGGAATACGCTCAAAAGATGGAGGGTTTTTCATCGGGAACAGCCCAATCTCGATCGAAGGAGATGATGTAACGGTGGGTAATAACACCTACAAGGGGACTCCGGGGCTGTGGGAATTGATAACGAGGAAGAAACCAGACAAGACGATATACACTCAAAACGATCTGGATGAGTATAAGGAAATTCTTGTTTCGACGGGTGCTATGTATACGGAGAAAAATCCTAACAAGCCTAGAGCGTCTAGAGGCTCAAAGTATAATGAAATCATTAAGCCGATGCGGGCTCCAACAGGTGAGGGGGTTGTTGTTCTCCCACAAGACCCTAATGCGCTAGTGGAAATGTTAGCACTACGAATGGCTAGCTTCAGAGCGGGAAATACAGGCTTAAGAAACGAGATAGTCGGCATCGGTGACGAGTTACGTCGACAAAAAGCGATAAATGAGGTGTACTATAAAAATTTAATGATGCAATTATAAAATGATTATCGTAACGAAGAGAAGATTTACTAAAAGATACGTCGTAGGAGGCGCAGGGATATATGAGACGATATCGGGATTTTTCAAAAGAATGTTAACCTCAAATGTTGCAAGACAGGTAGCAGCAACCGCGGTAAGTGCGGGAAAAGAGGCTGCAGCGGAGATTGGTAAAAAGGCTATAGATGCTGGAAAGACCCTCGCTATTCATGCGGGAAAGCGAATGGTTGATAAAGCAGCCGCAAAAATTTTGGAACCCGCGACGCTTAGTCAAAAGAGTGAGGAAACGTTACAGAATTTAATAATTCCTCACCCTTCGACGAATATAAATAATTTACTGTCCGGTACTGGCGGCGCTATATCGATCCGAGATTTGGCGCGCGGATCTGGAATGAAATGGGCTTAAAAAAAATATCTTACCGTATTAAAAGATGCAATCAGATATTCTGAAATTTACTGAAAATACTCTCATAGATGAGGGAATTGAGAAATACGAAGTTCACGACTATGAGCCGGTGTCTGGAACGAATCTAAACACAGCTGGGGATATTCGTATAAATATCGAGCTTCAAGATTTGTTCAGCCACCCCTCCGAGTCGTACCTGCTTTTCGAGGGTAGACTGACTAAAGCGGATGATACCGCATACGTCAATGCAGACGCTACGGTTTTAGTTAACAATGGACTGATGCATCTCTTCAGCCAGATATCCTATTCCCTATCGAGTCAAGAAATAGAAACCGTGTTTAATCCAGGACAAGCGACAACTATGCTGGGCTTGCTGAAATATCCTAACGACTTCGCTCTCGCACAAGGACTTAACCAATTATGGACAAAAGACACCACGGCGACTGCCGTTATTGCCGATAACACAGGATTTGCGATAAGACAATCGTATCTCATTCGGAAACCGACTGCAAGAGGCACATTCAGCTTCATAGTGCCTCTGAAGCATATTTTTGGATTCTGCGAGGACTACGATAAAGTCGTGTACGGTATGAAGCAGACTCTAACGCTCGTTCGCAAATCGGACGACGACGCTATCTTTAGAGCTCGCGGTGCCGACGATGCGGCTACTGCGGCGGCGAGGGGTAAAGTCAACCTCAGTAAAATTTCATGGTTTATGCCTCACGTTACTGCGTCTGATATGGAAAGAATGCAGTTGTATAAAACGATCGAAGCGAAGACAACGGTACCAGTAGCCTATCGAGCCCATTTTTGTGATACTATAGCGGTTCCTCAATCCACGACATTTAGCTGGCGACTTAGCGTAAAGACGGCATCAGAAAAACCCAGGTACATCGTAGTCGGATTTCAAACTAATCGAAGCGGTAATCAACTAGCTAATCCATCAATTTTCGATCATTGCGATATCAAGAACGTGTACGCGATGTTGAACCAAGACAAATATCCAGCATGCGATTACAACCTATCATTCCCGAATCAACAGTTTTCGAGAGCTTACAGAGACGCCGCGACTTTTAGCGAAAAGTTCTACGGAATGGACCAGTTGATAACTCAGAGCAACATCACTCCAGCCGACTACAAAGACTTATACCCGCTTTTCGTTTTGGATGTAAGTAAACAATCGGAAAGACTAAAGTCATCGGTTGTAGACGTTCAGATCAAGGCTACCTTCAATGCCGCCGTCCCCGCTGGAACGGAAGCTTGCGCACTCGTCATTTCGGATAAGTTGTTAAAATTCCAATCAGATGGTCAGAAGATGAACGTAGTATATTAAAGAAAATCTTTTCTAATATAAAAAGAACATGAAACTCTTACAACTGAAATCGTTAATGAAGGAACACGGAATAAAGTCGAGGTATATGAACAAACCCGAAATGCTAAGAATACTCGTTGAGAAGGGTATTTTACCGGAATCAGAATTGCCCGAACCGGCGAAGGAGAAAAGGCAAGTATTACCTAAACACGAGTATTTAAAAACTATTAGAAATAATCCTATAAGCGTTGAAATCCGAGACAAAAACACTAACGTAGTCTTCGTCTTCCAATCGTTGTATAAGGCGAGTATGGCTTTTAAAATCTGTATCCCCACGCTGAAGGCTTATAATGGTAAAGTCTGGAGAGATCGATACGCAATTACGGTGTGCGAGAGTAGCAGTAGCGAGGAGGAGAGCAGCGTCAGTGAGGAGAGTAGCAGTAGCGAGGAGGAGAGCAGCGTCAGTGAGGAGAGTAGTAGTGAGGAGGAGAGCAGCGTCAGTGAGGAGAGTAGCAGTAGTGAGGAGGAGAGCAGCGTCAGTGAGGAGAGTAGCAGTAGTGAGGAGGAGAGCAGCGTCAGTGAGGAGAGTAGCAGTAGCGAGGAGGAGAGCAGCGTCAGTGAGGAGAGTAGTAGTGAGGAGGAGAGCAGCGTCAGTGAGGAGAGTAGCAGTAGTGAGGAGGAGTAGTAGTAGCGAGGAGAAAATGGAGACTCGCAAATTTTTACAGTTCGAAACTTTAGAAGAAGATGTAGTTTACACCGTTAAAACGAAGACACATTATTTTAGTACAATAGGTTTCTTTTACCTGATTACGGTAGCGGCGCCGGATGGTATGGAATATTGCATGAGCGTATCCGAGGAGCCCCTACACAGCAAGTTGGAAACGAACACGACGTTTACTTTTACAAAAAAGAAGATGGAACTGGAGTCGGGATTGAACCCAGCATTGATAGTAGTATCCGGAGATAGCGACGTTTTTGAGCTCGAGTTCGAGTTTTAAATTTTCAATGACGATTCTCATTGAAAATGTTAATCATCGTACACAACCTCCTATGCTACAGTAATACTGATAAGCGATCACTAAGGTCGTAAGAATGCCGCTGAAAAGTCTCTAGCTATTATGTTTACAGCGATGGACGAATAAACTAATATCTCGAGGTAATCGGTATCGGTTAAGGAAACTATGCTACTACCGGTTGCGTTATTATACGAACCTCCCGTACCCCCGCCACCCGCAATTTGCATGTGCGGCGTCCCATTTTTATACAGGAAGACGTTACCATGTGATGTATTACTCGCGCTACAAAATTCTATGAACGTCGTAACGATATAGTATCCGGCTTTACCAGGAGTGAAACGAGTCGGTCCTGTACTGTTATCACTACTAGCGGTATTGAATCTTACTCTATCGAAAGAAACTCTTGTGTGAGTTGTAGCGTTTATGGCTTGGTGAGATATAGTGTAAACGCTAAACGCGGGTCCGACTGCAGTCGTATCAACATATTTTTTAGTCGCTGCATCGCCGTCGCCGCTAGGATCGCGTAGACCCGTAATGTGTGCACCATGCATAAAGATGGGCTTATACACATTTATTTTAGACTGACCCGTCGACTTAACCATCTCTAAGGCGGTTTCATCATTTATTCCAAAACGAAATCCATCCGTCGATTGTAATATAATTGGTTGGTTTAATCGACCTTCTATTTTATTCGTTGTATTTCCTAACAATATATTAAAAACTTTATTTCCAACTAAATCCTTACATCCTATCGCCCGCTTAAGGTCCCTACCGATGCTTAAGAATAGATCGCCAGTCATGGTATCACCGGTTTTAGACACTTTCGAAACAGTTCGTTCACCGTCGCGATTCGTTATCAAATCTATAGCTTGTCCCCGACTCATCCATCCCTGCTTCTGAAATATTCGTTGTAGGTAAACCTTTTATCGCGTGACCGTTCATATTTAAATTTCCCGTGAAGGCGTTCGTTCCATCTAACCTAACAAAAGTATTATTTACCTAAGTCAGCGTAACGCCCCCAGTCACTATTCTTTCAACTGACGCAGCAGCAGTTCGTCCAAATTTATCAACAGGCATGTTTTTGTATACACGATATAATTATTTAACGTAATTCGTTTATAACTTCTTGAAATTTACAACCATCGTTGCACGTTTTCTTCAACACGTACAGACATAAATGACCGCAAAACACTTGACCGTCTTTTTGTATTCGCTCGCTGTTGTAAAGCAGCGGTCTGTGTAGATATTTTATTAATTCCGTAGGAGGAAGTAGTCCATAGCTGTCGAAATAAATTTTCTCGCTGCCGTTCTTTAAAAAGCTGACCCAATGGTGACCCTCCCCATTAGAATCATCTAGGTTTAATATTCCACACTCATTCCGTCTAGGTTTCTTCGGCAGGGTGTCTCGCATAAAAACTCCTCTAAAATTCGGAATATTTAGTTTCTTCGCAGCATCCAATAATTCAAAATTCGTTAACGGATGATTTGGAAGAACTACGCCTTCGACATCGATTTGTTTAACACTCATTTTATATTAGAGAATAATGACCATATGCTAAAGTATGGACACCGTCTTGCTGAATCACTCGTTTATCATCGTCGGCTGAGAGAGCCACCTTGTTGACTTCTTCGGTGTAGATTTCGTGAAGGTGGGATCGAATGACATTCATCTTTTTCGATTGTTCTCGTTTGGTGAACAAGCAGTCTCTGTAATCTTCGTGAGTGATAGATTTCTTAACGACGTTCTTCTTAACACCTTTACATTTCTTGTGGTCTACTCCAACCATCTTGTACGAATACAGTTTCGATCTTAAACCTACAAACTCTTCGATCTGTTTTCCCGCTGCCTCGTCTTTGAACATACCAATAACCTTTTTATTGATACCAGTTTCTATACCGGATGGATGGTCCTTAGGATAATCGCTAGTGTCGAACCTGCTTTTAATGTCAGGTGCTATATCGGCGTAGAAGTCTTCGGTCTTAATTTCATAAGCTAGAGAATCCGTATCCGTAAAAAGTAAATTTGCTCTATCTTCGTACTTTTTCTTGATGTAATTATAATGAAAATCGTAGGCCTACATAATCGTCTTGCTCAAGTCTAAAATACACATACCGAGATATATAGGCTTGTTGTAATATAGTTTCGTGCGTTTCATATGAATGGCGATTAGGTTTTCATCAAAAATAGTTCGAGTGTCGTAGCTCGTTTTCGCCGCTAGTTTTATAGCTTGCTTCTCGCTGGAAACTAGTTTTATGTCTACTCGAGATTCTATATTTTCACACGTCTTCCCAAACACACTATTATTCATTAGTTTGAAAAAGTCTTTCTCGAAATCGTTGGTAGCTCTGGTCCTCAGGTTGGTATTTAGATCGATATAGGTTTTCAACCAGGCACTTTCTTCAAACTTAATTCCACGATGAATTTTGGTTATCTTCAAACCTAGGCTTTCGTACAGCTTTAAATTTTCGTGATGGACTATGTACTTTACTTTATCGTTCAGGTTTGGAATGAGTTTAGGCACAGTTGAAGATTCGGGTGTAATATTCTCAGGGGCAAAAGGATAGTCGTTGTGAAGATCGTGCAAATCTCTTCGGTATTCCAGGTCCACTTCTAATATACTCGGCGTTGATCTCCAGTCGTTTAGCTCATCATTAGCCATCCACTGGAACCCGTGAGTTGGTAGATTCTTACACATAGCCCATCCGTACAAATTGTTAGCGTCTAAATAGGTTATAAATGATGAAGGCTTGCTGTCATCAAACGAGGGCATGTACTTATTGTTCGCCTGCCCATAACGATGTGAAATCGTGCTAACACCGCCTCTTATCCCATGTTTAACCATTAGTATCATATCGTAATCGCTCAACAACTCCAACTCTACTCCAGTCAACTTTAATGCGGCGTCCCAAGCAAGACCCGGAGAAGTATAATACCAAGCGGGGTCTAGACCATAGTTCTCACAACACACGTCTCTAAAATTCTCAAACACGTCGGCGAGCAGGAGAACATCGGACAGGTTATATAAATCGTGGTATTCTCAAAACGTTTTAAATCCGAATTCATTCCATACCACCCGTGCATGGTTGTAGTCTTCATCACTAATGTCCGAGTCGTTAAGTCTCGAATAGAATGCCGACTTTGGTGGTAGTTCTGTTTCGTTCAGTCGATCGATGGAATCAACGTGATCGTAAGGATACGCTCCTTTTCTAAACAAGAGATCGAGCTGATTACCAGAGTAGTGCTTGCTTATATTTTTACACTGGTCTTTGCTTAGGTTCCTCGATAAAGCGTCGAGACTCGAAGCCATAAATCGAAAACTATCGATGAAACGTAATTCGCGTTTAACCTCTACTTCCTTGTCTTCTCTACCCACAAACTTATCAACTACAACTTCTCTGCTAAATGAGATGTACTTTTCTTCGTTGCAAGGAATGCAGTTAATCTTTTCGTTATCATCGCCTCGTAATTTCTTTACGAATAAATGACTGTCGTATCCGGATAAATTATGTAGCAGTACTGGGATAAACTTAGGGACTCTATAACGTAGATTACAAATGTTATGAGCGGCCCCTCTATATTTTCCAGTTAAATGACAGTGGTCTCGAACTCGATCATCGCCTAGTTCGCCTTCGCAAATGTGGCAAACAGTAGCCGAGTCGTATAGCTCCTTGTCTTCCTTCCCGAATATCATGTCTTTTGGAAATTTAAATCGCTTGTAAATATCTTTTATATCGTCTATAAGAGTGTCAATAAATATCTGCGCTACATCATCATCTTCGTTCTTCGCTGTAAACATTACCGGGGCTTTCGAATATAAGTCATCGTCGAAACATTTTATATAATAACAGAAAGAACTTGGAACGTGTCTTTGGTATTTGTTGGTGTAGGACGTGTTGGGATCTGGTTGACAGGTGTCTATTGGTTTAATAAAACTTTCGAAATCGGCGTACACAACAAAGGGGACTCTCATCTTCCTATAATAATTTTTAAACCTCAACATAGTTCCCTGTTCTGGAAGTTCTATCTTTTGCGCCTCGTGTTGGGAACAGTACTCGGTGTGTTTGTGTAACGAATCTTTTCTACTGAATCCTGTTAAGCATCTTTTACAATAGTGCATCGAAGTGTATGAGTTTTCTCTATGAACCACCATCAGTCTGTTAAAGTTCTTTATCCAACAATAATGCTTCTTTTCTCCATCAGAAATGAGTAATAGATCTACACACCGATCGTTCTCATGCTTTGATAAATATAGTGGGAACAGGTTAACATCTTTCTCATAACCAAAAACATTAATACTAACATTATTGTTTCTCTCAAACTTACTTATCACGCTAGCATCTGCTGCTACTGGGAATTCGATGCCGGACCAATTAAGTTCCTCACACTGCTTGATCAATTCTTTCGTAATTCTTTCTGGATGGTTGTCAACTGGGTTTAAGGCTCTCGTTACACACCACTTGAAACATTCTTCATCTTCGTTCTTCATATTGATTATAGCCTCTTTTCTCGCCAACTCCTTCGGTAGTGGAATGTAAGAACTACCTTTCAGCGGTTTATAAACAACCGTGTTGATTTCTAATTTTTGAACCGCTCTGAGTCTCCAATTACTACCACGCATCTGGAAGGTAGCCATCGACTCAATAATTTTATCTTTCGCGTTGTTATAAATTTCGTTTACATCGGTGGAGTCTAGAACCACCACAGTCCTTGAAACGAATGGAAAATCTTTAGCATCCACTTCTCCAGTCTTCATATCAACACGCTCCATTGTGCAGGAAAGGACAAAGTTGACCTTAGTCTGACGATTTTTTAACAACAGTTCGACCGTCTGTGCTCGAACGGTGTTGAGAAAAGATGTGGCATCAATACCCTTAGCTCCCTCTACCGCGTATTGTTTCGTGAAGCCCTTGATGGCCGAAGCCGTTTGATGAATTTCAAACTTTGGTTTATTAATTATCTTCCTAAAATATGAAGTAATTTTTGTTTGCATTACCCCAAAATTCTCCTTTACGATTTTCATCGGTTGCTTAGGTATGTTCCTTTCAATCACCTTAGCACACGTTTTAATCGCCGACATAGTTTTGTCGTATACTTTTCGTGCTGTTGAGGGTGTTGTTTCAACCTGCAAAGGTGTAAAATGTGAGGGAATTAGCGTTTGAGCCTCGTTAGCTTCGATTTTAGCGATCAACTCCGCTTTCCGCAGTCTCGTATATCCAGCCAAGCCGCTCTGCTTGGCGATTTTTCTTAATTCGATAACCGTTTTCTTCGAGTATTCCATTTTATATTGGGGTGGTATTCCTTTAAGCTGTTTTAAGAAAAATATTTTCATTCATTTTATATACACAAGAAAAAAGTTTGTGATTATGACAATGATATAAGACGATGATGGATGGACGACCTCGACACTCGGGTCTATAACGCCCGTAAAAGAGATTCATTGTTCTATCGTTGTCATATGCTGAGACTGTATGAATGTCTTCATCGTATGATAACACGCGGGTTAGTTTACGTATTGCTCGAAGGCGAAACAACCACATGTGGCTAGGTTTTTTTGCCCGTTTATTGCGTAGTTAGTTTCAACGAATGCGGCGTCGCCCTATGAGGGGCTTGTGGGGCATCATACCCCGTATCTCTAGGTTCGTGCATGGCGGAGATTTTCCAACCTATAGCATAGGTGAGTAGGCGATTTTGAACCTAGTAGGAGGCGATTTGAACCTAGGATTAGGTGTTTTGTCTTCGGCAGCAACATTCCTATCTACTCCCTGCTGGCACCGGAACGGATAAGGCGGATATGGCTATTGCGGATTTGATTTGATATAGCGCCGGTGAATAAGCTGGTCTCCCTGACGTGGCTTTTGTGTGGCGCTGAGAAATTTAGGAGATTTACATTACATTACATTACATCAGTCTTGTTGTCAAGACCTTAAACCTCAAGACCAAGACCAAGACCAAGACCAAGACCTTGAACCTCAAGACCAAGACCAAGACCAAGACCTTGAACCTCAAGACCAAGACCAAGACCAAGACCTTGAACCTCAAGACCAAGACCAAGACCAAGACCTTGAACCTCAAGACCAAGACCGAGACCAAGACCCAAAAAAATCACAGTCGTATCCAGACTTCTATTCCTAACTAAAATTGTCCAGTCGGACTACTCGTTATTTTAATGAAAACATGAGTTTTTCTTTTATTCAAGCAAAACAACTCTAAATGGAGACTGCAGAGAATTCCGAATTCGTATTTACAAAAGTTCTTCATGCAAAATGTTATTCCAAGTGCCTGTTGAATTTTATAAAAACCAATTTGCTCAGAATTTTCTGACCAAGACCTCTGGGGCCTCATAAAAATTCTGCCATGTGAAAAAACAAGGTCTACAAGTGCTGAAATCGCTAGCACACAACGCAGCTTTTCAAGAACCGGATATAAATGTACAAATTAATCATGAGTCTGTTTTGAAATCATTCCATGGTAGGCTAAATAACCGGAAGTCAAAATAATTGTCCAAAACAACAGTGAAACCTCATTCACACCGTGTAAATACTAAAACAATAACTGAATGAGTAATTATTGGATAAATTTTAAAATTCTTGCCGTTTGTTAAAATTAATGACTGTTCATATTGACAAAAGTCTTGGTCTTGGTCTTGTAAAACCAAGACCAAGACTTTGAACCTCAAGACCAAGACCAAGACCTTGAACCTCAAGACCAAGACCAAGACCAAGACCTTGAACCTCAAGACCAAGACCAAGACCAAGACTTTTAAAAACGAACTCGAGTGCACTCGAGACCAAGACCTTGGTCTCGAGGACAACAAGACTGCATTACATTACATTACATTACATTTCTCACATTAGTACTGCTAACAGTCAGCCGTCCCTCTTAGGCCTACTCAGGGATGGGCAATAGTTAACTAAAAGGTTGCTAAAAGTTTCTAGTTAAGGATGAAGTTTAACTAAAAAAAATAGTTAAAATAGTTTAGTTAAAACCATAATATTATAGTTTAACTAAAAATTGTTAGTTGCTAACTAAAAAGTTTAACTAAAAAATCAGCAATATGCCTACGCTGCTACGCAACTATATTTTCCGCAATGAACATTGAACACTGTCAACAACTCAACGTGAAACTTCTTGATTAGTACTGCATGGATTAGTAAATTTACAGCCTGTGTTTTCAAATTCATATAGTTACACTACCTACAGTTACAGGCTAGAACAGTACACATTGCATAGTTTGAAGGTGAAATTGTCATTAATTGACGCTCTGCATTATTACAGTTCACTTAACCTCTAGCTGTTAGTTGGAAAATAGTTTTAGTTTAACTAAAAAATAGTTTAGTGCCCATCGATCACTGCTCTGCTCTTAGGCCTACTACCATAGTATACACATCTCATAACTTTGGAATGAATCTCTAGCCTATTTATAGGCTATCGTCATTAGGCTCAATATGAAACCAGTCTTGTTGTCCTCGGGACCAAGTCTTCTTCTCTAGTGCACTCGAGTTCGTTTTTAAAAGTCTTGGTCTTGAGGTTCAAAGTCTTGGTCTTGGTCTTGAGGTTCAAATTAAGTCTTGGCCTCGGTCTTGAGGTTTAAGGTCTTGACAACAAGACTGTAGGCCTATGAAATACCAGACGTTCTTCGATCGACAGCGCTCGTGAACATACTGCTGTCCTGCTCTTAGCTTTGAAGCAGCGCTTTAAGGATGTGAAATTTAAGATTACAATTTTGCGAAATCGTTTAACTAATCGCAGAACGCCACAACGTGACGGTCGAGCTGTGTCGCCTCTATAGAAATGCATTTACTATCCGGCGCAAAGGTGTCGCCACACTTCTATTTTTAAACCACGACTTTCCTTCATTTATTTAAATAGAGATTCATTGAATTAGCTTTAATTTAAATATTAGAGAGTTTCCGGTGAAAATAATGGTGGTATTGGGAAACATGGAACATAAATAAATTATTTGGAACATAATTTTAGAACCGTAAATTAAGTAAGATTATACTTCAACATATTAGCCATTTGTTTACGATGACGTCTGCCGCTGAAAAGTCGAAAACAGCAAACACGCTGATTTGTTTGCTTAAAGCTCTTGTGGGTCGTGAAACTACTGTGGAGCTTCGGAACGAGAACTGTGTACGTGGTACGATCAAAGACGTGGACTCGCGTATGAACATCACAGTTTCTGGGGCTACGTTTACTACACCTGACGGACGACAGCTTGCATTCGATGATCTCCAGTACATCCACGGCAAAAATATCCGATATGTACATATTCCAGATGACGTGGACGTTAGTCAAGCTATTGAGAACGAACTGGGAACTATGAAAAGGAGTAAGCTTGCGCCACGCGGGAAGAAAGTACCGAAACTAAGTGAAGCAGAGAACAGAAAGATACGAAAGAAGAAAATGGACGATATTGTTGCTCAAATGAAAAGAAACTTGAACATGGACACAGAATCGTCGCTAGGTGGCAATAAGTAACAGTCCATCTCTTTTACTCTATGAGGCTACAATTCAAACCAGTTTACTCCATACTTGCCTTGTGGATCTTGTTGCAGAAGTGAATGTGACCCAATTTATACTGTGACAATTTTATTTGTACTCAATTCCGTTCTAGTGATATTACAAAGAGTAAAGCAAGAGTATAAAAATTTGGGGAAAATGTGCATGTATCACTCTATGAATATGATATCAGTTTTCATCGGCCAGTGTACTACATTCCCTAACAGGCATTGCCAGATCCAGACCGAAACCTTAATAGGCTGCCATTGGAGTACACACATATTCATTCATTCATTCGAGGATTTATATAGCGCCCCTTCAAGGAAACTACTCAAAGGCGCTCAAAAACTGACTTTGATACGAAAAACCAAACATGTACTGAGTCGGTGTTAACACGTCAAGGCTCCACCTAACGAAATCATATTATGTGAGACATGATAAAAATTTTGAAATGCCACCCAACAAGTCTAGCAGAGCTCTGCATGCATTCAAGCCGCCCAAAATGTTGCCCATATACATGTAGATGGCATTGCAGTAGTCAATCCGACTACTAGCAAGTGCATGAAGAGCTAGTGCAACACTGCATGAAAGCGAGCAGGAAATAGAGCTGTACCGATATCACTTTTTGCCGATTATTCCAATACCACAAATAGCTGATTATTGCAATAACCAATTCCGAGTATGAAGCCGATTATTTTCCTGACCCCTGATAAAGGTTAATTATCGCCACAAAACTAGGCACACGTTGTATAAGGAGTTCCAGTCCTGTGTATAACAGGTCCTTGGTTTCTACGGTGCCTATAGTAGTGCAATGCTAAATATATATCAATAATAAGAAACAAAACAGATATTTGTGCTCATTTTTCTTTGTGTAATGATTATTGTGCAAAAACGTCAATTGTAAATTAATTTGCATTGGCACCGATTATTTTTTTCGATGCCGATAATACCGATTGCTCTAATAATTGGTCCGATTACGAATGCTGCCGATGCATCGGCACAGCTCTAAGCAGGAAATAACCCGCAATGGTCACAGCTGACCCGCAATTGCTGCAGCATCGATATGCCATTTTTAAAGTGCAGCGAGGGACACAATGAATCCCAAATTTGTTTGATTTTGGAAAATGTCACGACGATAGTGTAATAGTGTTACCTTTTTATTACACAAAACTTGTTGCTTCAAGGGGAGCATTATAAGGAAGCTCATGGACATACAATCGCTTATTAAAGGTCTTGAATGCTTGCATGCCTGAGAACAGATATTTTGTTGTAAGTCAAGTCTTTGGAGGGATTTACATCTGTTACACACCCTCAATCCACCTGTGCACACAGCTTAGAGAGAACATTGGGTGGTTCTTACTGTGTTAAAACATTTACTGCAGGATTTGTTTATTTTACTGATGTATATGTTCAATTATAGGCTGCATGTAGTGTGTTATGTGTTGCTATCTGCAATGGCATTGAAGTAATCTTGGAAGAAATTGTTTGTCAAGCCAAAGAATGCACTAACAGAGGTCCTAACTAGGTACTGAACTGGACACGGAAACAAAAAAATAATTGCGACAGCAGCGACACGCAGACTTGCCTAATTACTTGTTTAATGGTCACCAGTATATCAGATGGACATGTATAAATGTAATGCAAGTCATCACAATAGGCCTCTCCATTCCCATCTCTGCAACGCTTTCGGTTATGGGATGCGTATGGAGTTCATCAATGTGAGAATTGTAGATAAAAGACGGGGGGGGGAGTTAGACTTTGATGAGTTTGATCCATGTGAAGTTGAATATTTTATCCATATGTTGCAAACTGAGAAAATTCAAAAATGCAATAGAAAGCTTAAACTCTTTAAAGTGATGACAGCACCAAATTTATTAGTATGCAATTCAAACGGTCACAAATCTCAGAATAAACCAAAGCACTACTTCGTTAGTACCCACAAAGTGAATTGTGAAAGAAAATGCTAAAATATATGCACAGTATAATCACACTAGCACAGCTGAGGGGGTTGGAAATGACCCCTGAAGACTTCACGGGGGTTCCTAAGAAAGACTAGAGGGTTGAACCCCCAACCCTACAATTATCACCCTGGGGTTCATATTGGGCCCATCTATTGCCTCTGGAAATGCTGGCAATCTCTTCTTCGGTTGCAGTGGCAACAGTTCAAAATATTGTTCGATATCTTATGAGTCCACCCCTTCTAACAATAAAAGCCTAAATTAATTTCCAAAAGTCTCAGCTGTTGATTTCATATGATTAATTCTAAAACTGTATTGTATATGGGCATTTATAAAGTGCCTTTTGCGGAATAGACCATTCAGAGACACTGCCAATGCGCGAGACCCTGAGAGAAAAAGCAGGATTTACGGTGAGAATTTAAGGAAGAAGCAACGCTACAAGAGAGAATGGCATTGCAGACAGGAGGAGGAAGTCGGTTCCAAAGTGAGGGCCCTACGCAGACAAAGGATCTGGATTGAGCCATAGTAGTCCTGACATGAAGTAATGAGGTCAAGACCAGAAGATCGAAGAGGATGCAGCAAAGCAGCAGAATGAGGCCTAAGATAATCATAAAACACACGGTTGCATGCTGCTAAATTAAATAAGCATCCATGCAATCAAATGTCGTATTATTTCAAATTACTAATCTGTATTATAGACATTTTGGCACACATTAAGTACAATGCTTTACTTTCAAGTGGCAATTTTTGAATTAGAATAATTCACCGAGTTTCTTTTAAACTGCAATAATTATGCATTTGGTATGTAAAGAACACATTGGCTGTGGTACATAGGCATTTCCCTTGCAATGTTACACTACAGTTAAGGAGTTTCTAGAGGTGCTCGATGGTGTAGTGTGCATGCTGAACTGTCAGTTGAGAGGTCGGGGATTCAAATCTGCATCAGGGCAGAAATTTAGTTCCTTATTTCTGCTACACCTGTGCCTCTAGGCAATTCAGCTATAATGAGTACATTGATTGTACACTGTCAATGGGAAGATAAGATGGCGAGGGAGAGGACTGGACACCTGCCCTCATATGCCAAGGCTAAGAAAATGAAGTTGCTTACAATTTGTACCCATGGATGCCTCAGGGATCAAGGGACTGATCTCTTTTAGGCCTAGGTAACATTGGCTTGCTTTCAACCAATCTTGTTGCCAAGACCATAAACCTCAAGGCCAAGACTTTGAACCTTAAGACCAAGACTTTGGACCTCAAGACCAAGACTTTGAAGTTTGAACCTCAAGACCAAGACTTTGAACCTCAAGAACGAGACCAAGACCCACATAAAAATTCCGCCATGTGAAAAAAATACGTTCTACGGGTGCAGAAGTCGCTGGCACAAACGGCAGCTTTTCAAGCACTGGATCTAATGCACAATTCGTACCTTTTTAAAATAATCCCATGGTAAATAACCAGAAGTCAAAATAATTGGCCAAAACATGTAAGGCCTCATTAAATGCATGCAAATGCTAATGCAATTGTTTTAGTAATTCTTTGATAATTTTTTTTAATTCTTGCTTTTGTTAAATGACTTCATATTGAAAATTGAGTCTTGGTCTGGGTCTTCGAACCTCAAGGCCAAGACCAAGACTTTGAACTACTAGACCAAGACTTTTGGTCTCAAGACCAAGACTTTTAAAAACGAACTCAAGTGCACTGGAGACCAAGATCTTGGTCTCAAGGACAAGACTGCTTCAACCAGTGGTTAGGCCTACTAGATATTATATATTAATGTTGCTCCACAATAGCCTACAACTTTAATATGATCTTTCATAATTTTTGCATGGGTCTTGAGACCTCATAAATGGACCTAGGCCTATACATTTTTTATTGGGCTAGTATATACTAGCCCCATAAAAAAATGTTTGAAACATTTTTCCATTTAAAGTGGACACGTTTTGCGCTACACAAAATAGCTGGAAAACAATTTCAGCTAAATGTTTTTAAAACACGTTGCCTTTGCTGAATCACGGAATGCTTTAAAACAAGATATAATTTATGGAATGTCAGAAAAATTAGGTGCGCCAATCCTCCCTCTGGCGATGCTTTACGTGAACTGATTTATCGACTTCTCGGTCTCCTTTTGATGGCGATTCATTTGCCCTAGGGTTGTTAATCTTGATTATTAATTTCTGGTCTTAATGGTGCTCGACTTCATACCTGAAGTGATGAGGCAGAAATAATTTTGAGTTACATGGACATGTAGCTGCAAACTTGCTATACTTGGCAAAACACTGCATTAAAGAGTAATTAAATCACAGTTGTTTGAGTTGAAAAGACATTGACTGTGTGTGACGTTGTGACTTTCGAGGTGAGCCATCTGCAGATGTGTTGTCATCACGTGACTCAACGATGGTATGTCGGTGACAAGGAGACGGAAAATAACAGCTGAAACTCGCGCGAACTGTATTTTATTTTTACGGAAAGTCATAAGAATAAAATTTGCGAAGGTGTGGTAGAATTTCATCTTGAGTTTGAGAGTAAAGCAGTTTTAAAGCATGTCCGGTTGTAGGCCGCGTTTTTGCTGTTACAATACATTGTCATTCAGGGTTTGTATTCGGCGAGAGTCTTACTAAGTGCTTTCTTTGTGAGCACACATGCTTAAGTGCGGTATGGCGATTGTTTATGACGACCTTGCCATAATATAGTGTTAGTACGGATTTATAATACGTTGCATCAGTTGCAGTGCGCATGTTGCCGAATCATTTACCGCCTCTGACAGGCCCCTCGCAATCGCGCCATGTTGGCAACGGCAGTTTCCCGGTCAGCGAGCAGCCGAAAGAGACCGGCGTTACGGTCCAGCAACTCTATGAAGACACCAGACACCGCCCGGACCGCAAAGATGCGCCACTGGTTTCTGCTGATGGGGATGCCCATGTCGTGGCACCAGTTTCTTCTCAGGGAACACGACCACCATCGAGATCGAGCAGCATCGGAAGTAAAATTGGTTCAGGCAAGCGTGCAGTTTCAATCAGTCCAAAGTCAGCAGTTAAGCAGTTTATGAGTAAGCTGTCGGCATTCGAACTCCAGGAGGTTTATAGCTACCAGGAGGTTTATTTTGTTGGACCGAATGCGAAAAAGGTGCAGGGAAGTCTTGCCGATGCCGCCAACAACAGCGGATATGATGACGAACAGGGCTCGTATGTCTATGTTCCACATGACCACATTGCTTATCGCTATGAGGTTTTAAAGATAATCGGAAAGGGGAGTTTTGGGCAAGTGGTTAAGGCGTACGACCATAAGGTTTACACGAACGTGGCACTGAAAATGGTACGAAACGAGAAGCGTTTTCACAAGCAGGCACAAGAGGAGATCCGGATTCTCGAGTTTCTGAAACGGCAGGACCGTGAAGGACGACTGAACATTGTTCATATCCTTGACCACTTCACATTCCGCAGTCACATCTGCATCACATTTGAGCTGCTCAACGTCAACTTGTACGAGCTGATCAAGCGGAATCGTTTCCAGGGATTCAGCGTTGCGCTTGTTCGCAAGTTCGCACACTCGATTCTCCAGTGCCTTGACGCACTGCACCGCAGTCGCATTATCCACTGCGACCTCAAGCCAGAGAACATCTTGCTAAAACAGGCTGGCCGCAGTGGCATCAAGGTCATTGACTTTGGATCAAGCTGTTATGAGCACCAACGCATCTATACGTACATACAGTCGCGCTTCTACCGTGCCCCGGAGGTTATTCTTGGTGCACGATATGGCCTACCGATCGACATGTGGAGCTTTGGTTGCATTCTTGCTGAGCTACTTACGGGATATCCACTCTTCCCGGGGGAAGATGAGTCTGATCAGCTGGCGTGTATTATTGAAATGCTCGGAATGCCATCACAGAAGGTTATCGATAACGCAAAACGAGCCCAGAACTTTATCAGCTCCCGTGGCCATCCGCGATACTGCACCGTGTCGTCTGGATCTGATGGTACTGTAGTTCTCACAGGGGGGCGTTCGCGACGTGGCAAATACCGTGGCCCGCCAGCATCGAAGACTCTGGTGTCGGCACTGAAGGACTGTGACGAAAGTGCTTTCGTCGACTTCATGCGCCGTTGCCTTGACTGGGATCCGGCATCACGGCTCACTGCACCGCAAGCGCTGAGGCACGACTGGATGAGACGTCGCCAGCCAGCGCCGTCACAGTCTGGTGAGGTCGAGAGTCGACTGTCACGAAGGTCGTCGTTTGTGTCCAGTGCAAAGTATTCTAACGGACTTGCGACAGCTAAAGCCACTGGGGGAGGTTTAGTGCTGGAAGAGAACGCAAGGAGCACAATAAATTCACAGACAAACACTTCAAAGTTTCCTGAAATTTGATGGAAATTGTGCTTTGTAATGTGAACTTGTTCATTCATAATAATAATCATCACTATGTTCTTCAGGTACATATGTGTTGCATATATATGCACTTGTTAGGTATATATATATATATATATATATATATATATATATATATATATATATATATATATATATATATATATATATATATATATATATATATACTTATATATGTATATATATACTTATATGTATATATATACTGATGCATTTTGTGGTGCGTTGTAGTCTGTGAGGATTCAATGTATTGGTGACACAGCCCTCTGGTAAATTTAGAGTTGCACTATTACCAAGTCAGTGCTACAACAGTCACTTGAGAATGATGTTAACCACACCTGGAATCAGATAAGATGTGGTGTTTAGTTTATGGTTCTTCTAGCATATGTTGTTCATTTGTAAAATTTTGTAATTGTAATCTGACAATTATAAAGTGCCACTTCAAGAAAAACTCTTAAGTGGCCCAACCAGTTGCAAGTGTTCTCATCAGTGAGGTGGAGAGCCAATAGTCCGCCGTTGAGACGAGTTTGTGGACAGTCCTTGACTCTGGCTCAGGTAACCCAGCATACCTGAAGTCAGGTTATCAGCATTCTGATGTGGTATGATTTAGCAGTCTTCCACTTTAATTCCAAGACTAATTGACTTGACATTATGTCCAAAGCCTTTCCACTGCATTTTATTTGAAGTCTTAAGTGCGATTCAGTATCTGAAGGAGCACTTATGAAATAACTGTTGTGCTACTTAACAAATCAAAGTTACGTCGTATGACTTGGCATTCCTACGGTTTGATTTCAGTCCTTGTTTTCTTAATTTTACTTATTTCTTTGAATATGTGTATGTATTTATTTATGTATTGTAATTATTAAGATGTAGGTGTTAATGCACTGACCTTTTCACCTCTGTTGAAGTGTATTTGTAATTGGACATTTATACAGTGCCACTCAAAGAGAAAAGAGAGGATAGTGGGTCATCGTGGTGTGCAGAGAAAGTGACATGAAGCCATGAGTTATTTTTAATATGTGTCTGCTCGTGTTAAGCTTCTTTGAAGTCTGCCAGCAGGTCATTCCTACAGTCCATGTTTCAGACTTTGGAGGGTCACTTAGGAAATTACCTTACCATGACTTGCCTGTTTGTTTTGGTCAGTTAAATGTTGTTTTAAGCCATGATGTTTGTTGGATAATCCTGTCATTTTGTTAGCTTTCGTTATTGTACCATATTTCGTTAGATATCATACTCATGAGGCTCGTCCATTGGGTGCGATTCCCAGACTCTACCGAGTTGTTTTGACCTCTGTGTCACTGTACCCAGCTTTTTATTTGCCATTTATTCTCATTTATTCATTTGCCATCTCACAAGATGTTGATTACTTAGCAGTGATTTAGAGTCTAGGTTTTTTAACTTTTTCTGCAGAACAGGGTGCTTTAAACTTACCAGTAATTTTTTTGATAGTATTGGAGACGCAGAAAGAGATTGACTTGATAAAGAGGTCTTGTGATGAATAGCTGCCTTGAATCTCAAAGCATCATCTCACTTGATTGTGTGTTTACTTTTAGAATGAATGAATGATATCTTTTTATTGTTTCAAGTTTTTCAATGTCTCGTTGCATTGTTTTCAGTGTAAACTGCATCTGCGTTTTCAGTGTAAATTGCATTTTCATTTAATTACAATTAAGTTGTTTAAAATTGGCTTATGAGCTGATACCGGTATTTGGGTTGCATTTGGCTTGCAGTGTTGCTGCAAGAAAATTTCACAGGAAGTCGACTGGTCTGCAGCTTCATCAGACAATTTGTGTCAGATTTCTACGCTTTAGTGACGATAAATTGTCTCAGCGGGAAGAAAGAATGTTGTGTTTGGCAATGGATGGGTATAGTGGATTATAGTTGGGTGGATTGGCAGAGTATAATTGAGTGATCCACCCAGTCATAAGCCACAGGGTGTAATTAAGTGATTGGATGCAGAAGCAGGTGGTTTTATGATTGGGTGGGAATACCAAGATACTTCTAGACATGAATTGTGTAGCATGCACTTTTGTCTGATCACTGTTATGTGGTCTTAGGGTTGAGTGCTTTGTTGTGGTGGAATCCATCTGCTAGGCTTTGGGGTGTGGATGAAAGTTGTGTTCACTGCGGCACATTTTGTTCCATATCGTTTTGTTTTTATTATAAATGCAGAGGCTTTTTGTATAAATTTAATTGCAGGATACTATCTTGTTGATGATGTTGTGTTTCAGTATATACAAAAATCTCACAAACAGGAACTTTTATCACATAGACAACTGTGTTTTGTTGTTATTGACAAAGGAGTATCACTTTTCAAGCTGCTATAGTTATGCATCAATCTTTAGGACACGAGTTGTTAACAGGTTTATCAAGTAAATTTTTGACAGTAAAACTTTTAACTTTATGTTCCCAAAGGTGTGTTTAAATTCTAATTTAGTTATGTTGCTTTTTTGGCCTGTGAGCAAAAACTATTAATCTGGAGACAGATATAGCTAAACTTCTTTATAACATGCTTCAGTTTAAATAAACTATAATATGAGGTGATCAGAGACACGCATTCCAAATATAGTTTAGTTTTAGAAATTGACCTACCTATCAGAAACCGTCTTATATTGGTGTTTTCTTCGTGCAACTTCCATGCACAGCATTTAACAGAGTAGGTACGTAGCAGGTCGTGAAGTCGGCAGAAGTGTTTGGATCTTTTTGTATATTGGATTATTTTGAATCTGGTGGTTGAATGTGTTTAATGTTAGTGATTTAAGTTGTTGTTGAAGCGTTGGCCTTTCAACCGATGTCTTGGGTTTGAATTCTCTTGCATCGTGGAAAGTTGTAAATGAATTTTTTGTATGTGCAACCTATAAGTGAAGTCTTGTGGTTGGATTGTGGAACATTGTTAGTGCGTTTTTGTTAGGAAGTGCAACACGTTTTACGCTTCCCAGAAACATTCTGGAAACGATTGGTTCAGCAGGACTTTTGTTTACAGCTTTTAAATCAGTTGCATTGTTGCAACGCGTAGAGTTGTGTTGGTTTTCTTGTTTTGTTTGAATTGTTCACATTTAGTATTGTTTTTTGAGGCAATGATTGCTTTGCCTATCGCTTCTCGTATCGTTACCATTTGGTATTGTGTGGCATCTATGTTATCTTAGGTTATTAATTAGCAGATGCCCATGATATCCTTACTCGAGTATGAACTCATGTCTGTGATATCCATAACATGCGTGATAAATGTTAATGAAATCTTTGTTAGACACCATTGATATATATGGTGATAAGATGTCAGGTATCAATGATATCCTAAGTAATAATTTACATTACAAAATTGCAACGATCTAATAATGCAAACAGTGTTGTTACATGTTCTGTGTGCATAATACTATTATAAGGTATCTTGGGTAAACCCAGGATAGCCATGTATTCAGTTGTTAAAATTCCTGGTTGAGTATTAATGACACTTATCCATTCATTGTGACGTGGTTATAATGTTAGTTTTCTTGTTATCTACGTATAAGCTGTTCACTTTGTCTGAAACTGGTAGTTTGACTATGGTAGTTTGGTTTCAGGGTATAATTAAGGTCAGGGCAGTTGGTGGATGTTTATTTCTGCATACATATATGTCTCCTGTTATGTGATGTCCAAGATGCCCAGTTATCTGCTATATTTTATTAAAGGTATCCGTGTATCTGGTATCTGATATGAGATGTATCCATTTATTTATTACTAATCTCAGAGTTACCCATTTACTTGTTATCTGTAATGAGAGGTATCCATTTATGTGTTACTAAGTTACTAATCTCACAGGTTCACATTGATCTGTTATCTGTAATGAGGTACCCATTTACCTGTTATCTGTAATGAGAGGTATCCATTTATGTGTTACTAATCTCACAAGTTCACATTGATCTGTTATCTGTAATGAGGTACCCATTTACCTGTTATCTGTAATGAGAGGTGACCATTTATGTGTTACTAATCTCACAAGTTCACATTGATCTGTTATCTGTAATGAGGTACCCATTTACCTGTTATCTGTAATGAGAGGTATCCATTTATGTGTTACTAATCTCACAGGTTCACATTGATCTGTTATCTGTAATGAGGTACCCATTTACCTGTTATCTGTAATGAGAGGTATCCATTTATGTGTTACTAATCTCACAGGTTCACATTGATCTGTTATCTGTAATGAGGTACCCATTTACCTGTTATCTGTAATGAGAGGTATCCATTTATGTGTTACTAATCTCACAGGTTCACATTGATCTGTTATCTGTAATGAGGTACCCATTTACCTGTTATCTGTAATGAGAGGTATCCATTTATGTGTTACTAATCTCACAGGTTCACATTGATCTGTTATCTGTAATGAGGTACCCATTTACCTGTTATCTGTAATGAGAGGTGACCATTTATGTGTTACTAATCTCACAAGTTCACAATTACCTGTTATCTGTAATTATCCAATTATTTGTTACTAATATCAGACGGTACCTGTTATCTGTAATGAGAGGTACCGGGTATCCATTTATTTGTTACTAATACCTGTTATCTGTAATGAGAGGTATCCATTTATTTGAAGTCAAAGGTATCAATTTATCTGTTTTTGTGATAATATCAAAGGTATCTAGATCAGGGAAATCAGTTAGATTCCTCGTTTATATTGGAGCTTCATTTCAATGTAGCAATACATGTACTTTTAACTGCAAAAGGAGCTGCAGAGAGACAGCAAAGAGAGAGAGAGAGAGAGAGAGAGAGAGAGAGAGAGAGAGAGAGAGAGAGAGAGAGAGAGAGAGAGAGAGAGAGAGAGAGAGAGAGGGAGGGAGGGAGAGGCCCAGACAGGAAGTCAGACAATGAAAAGAAAGTGCAAACAGACAACCAGAGTGGTGATGGCAAAAGGACAGAGATTGAAGGAAGAGAGAATGAAATGGGATGAAGACAAGGGAACGGAAACAAAGGAAAAGAAATGGATAGACTGATGAAGGGAGAGAGAGAGACTGATAAATGGACGAGTGGAGAGAAAGAGAGACTTTGATGCTGAATGATGTGGCAATAACTTACACTAGACACTTCGTGATCACTTACGTGTTTTGAGTATGGCATTCATCGGAGTTAAATCCGGTGGATTTCCTACGTATTTTTTGTCTGATTTGAAAAAAATATTGAGTAAATTTGTCATTATGTTTTTGCTACTTGGAATCCTGATGTGAAAAAGTGAGTGGGTGTATGGGAATGGATGAGTAGGTCGATGTGCTTGAGTGAATATGTGCCCAACTGGGTGAATAGGTATCTATATGGTTAGGTGATTTTGGTGTATGGGAATGGATGAGTGTATGGTTGGATGAATGGTTTTCTGGGAGATTTTGTTGGAATGGTTGAAGTTAATCAATAGATGCATGGGTGAGTAGGTTATTGAGTAGGGGGTAAGTATATTGTTGGGTGTATTTATGTCAGAGTGAGTCTATGATGGATGGATAGGACTGGATGCACCTTTCTTTCCACAAGACAAGGTAAATGGGATGACAATTTTCCTGATGTACGCTGAAAAAATTGTGTGGTCACATTGCTCATGAGTTGTCTAGCAATGCAGACACTTTAGGTGCCACCGGACACCTTAAAAGGTCGCATTTAATGTGTTCACGTGTTCTGGTGCATAGCTAGGGCCTAAACAAGAATTAGTGTACTTATGTTAGATGAGCCCATGGCCGTTTTATCCACTAGGCACTGTGCCTAGGGCCTACAAAACTTTCAGGGGCCTACGAAAGTCTGAAAATGAGATAAGCTTATTGAATGATTGACCGGGAAAATTGAAAAAAGAAAATTGCAAATAACAGCAAATTCAAATTTAATAATGTTGTACTGAAACAGTTTAAGTTAAGCTAACGTATGCATTTGGCTTTAATACAGAGTTGGCAGCTGAGTTGGTATTGGGGTCTACAAATGCAAAGTGCCTAGGGCCTACGACGACTTTAAAGCGGCCCTGGGGGAGCCCGCTTCGTCCATGGTGAAGTGGCTGTGGTATACTGTGTAAAATGGGAGCAGCAACCTGCCAGCACGTCCATTAAATTAAATTAAATTATTCCGGATATTTCTATAGCGCCTCTCGAAGTCAACTACTATACTCAGAGGCGCTCCCGACTACAGCATTTGATACTGTGCCGGAATTTTCACGCCGAAGCGCCACGAGCAATCGCGAGTGAAGGACTTGCCCAAGGTCCGTACGCAGCGGCTAGGGTGGGATTCGAACCTGCAACCCTCCGGTCACAAGGCGCCGAACTTACCACTGAGCCACCGCGCTCCACAAGTTCATGTAGGACATACACGTATATGAGATCCATACGGATATAGGTTCCATCTAATACATGGAACGCTAACGGAGGAGAAGGAGAGCGAGACAGAGAGAGAGACAGAGACAGAGAGACAGAGAGAGAGAGAGAGAGAGAGACAGAGAGAGAGAGAGAGAGAGAGAGAGAGAGAGAGAGAGAGAGAGAGAGAGAGAGAGAGAGACAGAGACAGAGAGACAGAGAGACAGAGAGACAGAGAGACAGAGAGACAGAGAGAGAGAGAGAGAGAGAGAGAGAGAGAGAGAGAGAGAGAGAGAGAGAGAGAGAGAGAGAGAGAGACAGACAGAGACAGAGACAGAGACAGAGAGACAGAGAGAGAGAGAGAGAGAGAGAGAGAGAGAGAGAGAGAGAGAGAGAGAGAGAGAGAGAGAGAGAGAGAGAGAGAGAGAGAGAGAGAGAGAGAGAGAGAGAGAGAGAGAGAGAGAGAGAGAGAGAGAGAGAGAGAGAGAGAGAGAGAGAGAGAGAGAGAGAGAGAGAGAGAGAGAGAGAGGTATTGCAACGGTTGATGCCTTGTGCCTTAGACACCGGCGCAATAGAAGATAGGCCTACTACTTACAACTAAAGCATGACGTTGACCATTGACCTTCGCTGATCGAGTGCACTGAGGAGTAGTGAAGGGCGTTTTGTGTGTTATTCATTCTAAGCTATGTGGGGCGATCGATCTCGTGCTGTGGTTAGAAGCGATCAATCAATCGATATTCAGATCTCGAGTTGTGCTAAGCCTCGTCGTCGTCGTAATTAATCAATAAATCGGTATTTCATGAACGATCGTCTGCTTCCAAACAATAATTAACCTTCTAAGTGGTTTTAATTATCAAATAAACCTATGATTAGGCCTATAGGCCTAAATTTACACGCATTGTTGTCAGCAGCTGTCGATTGGACGTTATAAATAATTAAATGATCGCATCGTCTGTGAATTAAAAATATATTTTTAACCCAAGGAAAACATAATCCCTCAGTGGGTAGGCCTATATATTTGGTTTGAATTAGGCCCCTACCAAGATTATCTTTCAAAAATATTCATTCCTATTTTCACTGGCGTAAACTTTCCAAAATATTGGGGCGCATTTGGTTATTCATTCTACACTTGTTCCACTGGGTGTACAGTCCATCTCGATTATTGGGGGGAGGGCACGTGCCCGGCTGCCCCCAGAGTCTGCGCCTATGCCTATTTTTACTAGCAAAACTAAGCACAGTACGTAGGCCTATTGCGATAATGCTTTATATATATATATATATATATATATATATATATATATATATATATATATATATATATATATACATATATACATATATACATATATATATAAGCTCTGTATATATGTGTGTATATATATATGTATATAGTATATTCAAAATTATAATGGTAATGAAGAAAACAAGAGATTTTTGTATCCCGGGTAACAGCAACCAGGCAACGGGAGGCAAGAGCTTATTTCGGGAGACTCCCGGCGAAAACGGAATGTTTGGGCAACCCTAAGTCCTACGAAGGAGGGCCTTCCCAGATGTCTGTTTCACTTGACTGTACCCTGGACCTTCGGTGAGAATCGTGCGCTGTTGCTAGAGAAAGACAGACCCTGTTGGATGTGAATTTGGCCGTTGGCGTTAATGACCTTGAACATAGATATTCACTTATCATCGTTAGGTGTCGTGATTCTTGGGCAGCTTTCATCTCTTCCTAGAAGGCGAAAGGTTGGCTGAGGCCTGGGCGACCGAATGGTTAGGAGTTTGGCGCCGTAAGCCAACATCTCCTTAGTAATTATAATTATAGGCCTAATGTTATTATGTTTTCGTCACTGATATTGATCTATGGTATAGTCGCAGCGTGTAATGTCGTTAAGGCAAGTTGACGAACAATAAACGATGGTAGAAGATTCGCGCGATTTTGACTTACTAGTTGAGAGACATTTTAGTAAGTAAGTAAGTAAGTAGGCCTAGCTTTGTTTGTCAGATGCAATAAAGGCTACTTACTTACTTAAATGTCCCTCGACCAGCGACGAATTAGGGGCCTACAGAAATCCACTGGAAAGAGAAAACATTCATGTATAGTAGGAATGTTAGGATAGTGTGCACGTTTTTAACGGAAATGATAAAAGGAAATAATTTCAGATCTTCGCCAGAAAGCCACATTCAAGTGTGTCCAAGCGGGACTGTGTTGTCGAATATGTGGATGGAGCGGAATCCTCGATTCTTTAACGTAAGCCTACTTCAAAGCATGGGCGGCGACCCAGGGGTTCGATAGGGACAAGTTCCCACCTTTAACAGTAGGGGACACAGTATAGGCCTAGGCCTACATGCAGACACTTAATTTTTGATTGTTATTTTTGTTAAATAATTGCCAAGTTGAAATTTGAGCACTGAGACCAGGCAGCTTACACGTCAACACGTTGCACCAACAACTAACAAAAATAACTGAGTTTTGTGTAGGCCTATTATCATTCTGTTTACATTGTTTCTCGCTGTAGCAAATTAGGCCTATTCTCAAATAAGTTTTTACCCACACTCTCTAGGATGTTACTTTCTTTTTCCGGTTTCATACGCGGACTTTGTGTGCTTATGCAAAGTTTAGGCCTAGCATTCGTGTTATGGAAAATAAATATTGTTATATTCAGTCTTGTTGTCAAGACCTTAAACCTCAAGACCAAGACCAAGACCAAGACCTTGAACCTCAAGACCAAGACCAAGACCAAGACCTTGAACCTCAAGACCAAGACCAAGACCAAGACCTTGAACCTCAAGACCAAGACCGAGACCAAGACCCCCGCAAATCACAGTCGTATCCAGACTTCTATTCCTTACTAAAAATTGTCCAGTCGGACTACTCGTTATTTTAATGAAAACATGAGTTTTTTCATTTTTTCAAGCAAAACAACTTTAAATGGAGACTGCAGAGAATTCTGAATTCGTATTTACAAAAGTCCTTCATGCGAAATGTTATTCCAAATGCCTGTCGAATTTTATAAAAACCAATTTGCTCAGAATTTTCTGACCAAGATGTGACCTGTGGGGCCTCATAACAATTCTGCCATGTGAAAAAACACGGTCTACAAGTGCTGAAATCGCTAGCACACAAAGCAGCTCTTCAAGAACCGGATGTAAATGTACAAATTAATCGTTGGTCTGTTTTGAAATCATTCCATGGTAAATAACCGGAAGTCAAAATCATTGTCCAAAACAACAATGAAGCCTCATTCACACTGTGTAAATACTAAAGCAATAACTGTATGAGTAATTATTGGATAAATTTGTAAAATTCTTGCCGTTTGTTAAAATTAATGACTGTTCATTTTGACAAAAGTCTTGGTCTTGGTCTTGCAAAACCAAGACCAAGACTTTGAACCTCAAGACCAAGACCAAGACCAAGACCTTGAACCTCAAGACCAAGACCAAGACCAAGACCTTGAACCTCAAGACCGAGACCAAGACCAAGACTTTTAAAAACGAACTCGAGTGCACTCGAGACCAAGACCTTGGTCTCGAGGACAACAAGACTGGTTATATTATAATACAACGAAACTTTAACCTGACATATCCACTCAAGTTTCAAGACTGTCAAAATGAAACACACAGTAACTTTAGATGACTTTAACCTTATGACGCACACCTTCCGAGCCAACAAATTTAGCACAGGCCTACCTGGGATCCAATAGACCCCATCGGCAAGACGGAGTGCAGTTCTACCACTACATAGAACGTGGAAATGAATGATCCAAGTTTAGGTGGGAGAGAGTGCATACAGTTATAGAACATACATGTTTGGATCATGATATAGGCTAATGTTATATTCACTGTAAAAAAAATTCTTGTGATGAACAATAATCAGTTATTCATTGTCAATGCTTGTGGTGCTGCCTGAAATTTTGTCTAGGCCTATCGTTATGTTTCTTCCAGTTTTGAACCATGGAAGTACAAGTCTTTCCACTAATGACGTAGCTGCAGCTGGATTATGCTATAGTCAATGCGTCATGAGACTATCAATGTTACAGCCTGGGGTCTGTTGGACCCCAGGTATGCTAAATATGGCCGAGGTGTCTATCTTATTTTTTTACCCTTGAACCAAGAACGTTAATCTCTTCCAAGTTATCCACAAATGTAGAGGGATGAATAGCTGAGGAATTATAAATATATCAGATATTTACTAGGCTATTTGTATCGATGTAGCACAGTAGATATCAGTAAGGGTGTCATCGCTGGGTCGAGTAGATCCCAGGTGTGCGTCATAAGGTTTTGTAAGTAGTCCTATAAATAGGCCTAATAGGGCCTAATGGAGGACTATGCGGCTATGACAAAACGAAAAGCAGTTTGCTTATTATTATTGACATCGTACGTAACGACCAAAGTTGACTCTTTTATCCATAAACTGAGCTAGCACCTGTGATTTTGAGCTTTCGTCTTTTATTAATTTCTATCAAGCTGAAAGCAAGTTAGAACATTAGGCCTATCGATCCCTGATTTTTGAAGACATCAATTGTATAAAAGTGATTTGGAAAAAAGGTTTTAGAGTAATGATTTAAAATAATAGGCCTATGCGAAAATAGAGGATTTCTTCTCAATGGTAAATCAAATGACACATTGAAAAAATTTCACGAGTTGGATATAGATTCTTTGATGATTCGATCAGCTGCAGATGTTCCGACATAATATGTAGGCTATAGGCCCTACAACAAAATCGGTGGTTGATGCAGCGGACTGTGTCCGTGATTTGAAGTCGGAGGTGCGTGAGTTGTTTCCTCAGGTCAAACAATTTATTAGATTGCTTTAATTTCACCGGCTTCGTCAGCAGAAGCAGAGCGTAGTTTTAGCAGCTTGCGTCGGTTAAGGACTTGGTTGTGCAGTAAATAGATCCAGGGCCGGATTAACCAATAGGCTCAATATGCTTTAGCATGAGGCCCCCACTTGGAGGGGCCCCTGATGGAGTCAGAAATTAATACTGCAGGAGAAACACAGAATTTATTAAACCACCAAATAATTGTCCACAAGAAAGAGCCATTATAGTTTCAGTTTAAGCAAGAATTTTCACTATGCAAATTGCAAATAAACTTCGAAATATCAACTGTACAACCAACTGCTGTGTATAGGCCTACGATGCACACTTTTAGCTCAACTTCTTTTAGTCAATATATAAATCTATACTGACGTCACTATTGGTTCTATTCGATTTGTTTTCTGGCATAAACATAGCAGCGAGCACATCTTGCAAGATAGAAAGAAGTTTCGTGCTGAAACTTATTGGTTATTGTATACAAGTTGTTGACGTCGCTAAGGCAGAGAATTCACGCTTACAATGAAGTTCGTTATGTAGCCTATTCCAAGTTGTAACAGATTAGAGCCTGACAAAATTTGAGAATTTTCCATCAGGCTGACCACGACATTCACAGGAGAGTTGCAGTCTGACATATTCCCTGACGAAATGGTTTTACTTGCTGACATTGCCGAATTAAGAGGTTGTGCCATGCCTGCCGCTTTAGCTATGCTACATGTATACACCGAGAACCTTCTGAAAACATTCCCTAATATTCCTATCGCTCTGCGTATGTTGGTGTCATTGATGAGCTCCAGCTGCTCAGGTGAACGCAAGAGGAGACTTGCTAAATCTCGCTCCCCCACCAGAGCTTGGATATCCTAGTGGCGGCTGCGACATGAGTAAAGCCTGCTGCCTGTGTGGCACGTACCGTCCTTTTGAGTTCGCCTCCGCTTGGTTTCACGCAGCGTAGAACTACATTTTACTACTTTTTACTACTTTTTCCGGGTCTCCCAACAATGATCTCATTACCCTTTTTTCGAAATTCCTCAATACGCACCAAAGAAGCGGAGTTTTTTTCTCAACTTCCATAGTCCACACACCATCACCTCCATTTATGGACCCGTATCGCTGCCATTATTCCGATATCTATCCGACATCTATCCATGAATACACTGTTATATTTGAAGTCCTGGTCTCAATGCTACTTGAAGCCCTGCAGATCACCGTTACTGGCCAACTGGTCGTGACAGATGTTCTTAACTTCCACGTGGAATAGACTGGCTGTCCTTGATTGAGCAGGTGGGAAAGCTAATGATTGCTCGCAGCATGCTAGAGCACAGTGACCTAATACAGCAACTAGTTATACTAGCTGACAACTGGTCGTGACAGATGGTCTTAACTTCCACATGGCTGTCCTTTGATCGAGCAGATGATGAAACTAATAATTACTCGCAGCATGCTAAGGCACAATAACCTAAGATAAGAAATACTACTGACCCACGACAAAGATAACGATTTGCCTTCAAGAAGTGAAAGATTCATTATAGGATAGAATAACGTATGTGTTGTTCTTGGACATTAAATAGGCCTATACTACGTGTATACATATGTTCATCATACGTTGATTATGCTAATGTAAGAAGGCATGCCACACAAAGTGTTATATAGTTAGGGGCCTAATAAGGTATCATCGTTTAGCGGAATCGTATGGCAGAAAGTGTCGTAGTCGTCGACCTCATCACAAGCTGCCAAAGTACAGCATCCAATTAATTTAATTGTAATTGTACACCAGAAGAAGCAGAAGAAGCGTCGCGAGAATTTCTGACCTCTTTGTAAATCTGAAGTTACCTCATCGCCTCGATGTTTTCGCAATCCTAGGCCCGTGCATTCCTATATATAAGCACTCGAATGCGGTATATGGGCTACCTTTGACGACCTTTTTTAGGAATTCGTCCCCCAAAATAGTGACAACCTTTTTTTAGGAATACCGTAAAAATTAAAAAATTTCTCTTGTAGTTGTACTTCTCAAGTTGTGAGATTAGTTAGTTGTATTAAAATATTTATTTAAGGTCCGAATTCTTCTGGGTGCCAGGCACCCACTGAACTTTCTCTGTGGGTGCATTGGCACCCAAGGCCCCCAAGAAGTCGGCGCCTATGATTAACATTTCGCCTGAAGGACTTTTGTAAATACGAATTCGGAATTCTCTGCAGTCTCCATTTAGAGTTGTTTTGCTTGAATAAAAGAAAAAGCTCATGTTTTCATTAAAATAACGAGTAGTGCGACTGGACAATTTTTAGTAAGGAATAGAAGTCTGGATACGACTGTGATTTTTTGGGTCTTGGTCTCGGTCTTGGTCTTGAGGTTCAAGGTCTTGGTCTTGCTCTTGGTCTGGAGGTTCAAGGTCTTGGTTTTGGTCTTGAGGTTCAAGGTCTTGGTCTTGGTCTTATCCTTGGTCTTGGTCTTATCTTGGCAGTATCCTCCTAGATCAGTAAATTTCAAATGCCAATATTTTATCATGATCCGTCTTTTTAATTGTTCATGATTCGCAGGCATAGAGCGCTGTGCTAAACACACATGTTTTTAAGATATTTAATATGGTCTTGTAACTGATATGTTTGGTCTTCCATATGAAACTTAGTATTGCCATGACTCCTTTTGCCTTTGCTATTCTTGCTTTTATGTCCCTTGTGCAATCATTATTCCACATTACAACGAACGACATACGACACAGAAATAAAGTTCACCGAGAACAACATTGAACTGTGCAACATAGTCTTAATTGGTAGCCTAATCTACTACGCGAGGCTTCGAAGTTACAACCAAGTGCTACTACAGCCAGTTCTACTACAGCCATTAGCAGTGCACATAATGGTCCACTGGTGGAAAAATTGCTCAAGAAGACCTTGTGCTTTATAATGTTTCCGATGAGGTTACTCCTGTGTTTGTGCGTCGCCTGTCGTTCGTTCTCTGTACGTTTTGGTTGTTGGTCTTTCGACATGGTAAAAACGTTTCTAGAAACGCCTGTCTAAACTTCCGACCGCTGACGAAGTACACAACAAATTCAAAGGCATTGTTAGATATATAGATCAGTGTAACAATTGCATAAGCAAGGTCGTAGATAGCCTTCTCCTCCTTCTCGAGCGAATTCCTGTCTGTGTTTACGTAATGGAGGTACGTGCCATCGAAGGGGAGGTTGAGCATCAGGAACATGACGCTTATCCCGATCAGCATAACTGTTGTGGACGCCATAGGTTTCGAAGTCGAGGCTGCACCCATCTGTGTTTTGCGTTCCCAGTTAGACTTGAGGATACGTGTAATGGTGAGAATGTTCCCGATCACGATCACCAGAAATGGAAAGAAATCTCCCATGACAGCGTCGAATATTGCCCACTCATCGTAGACCAAGTGACTCCAGTAATCGTCGTTTGTGCAAGTGTACTCGATCTTTGTAATGTTATTGTCATCTAAGCCGACTGTAGTAGGCAGAAGATCCCAAGCTAAAAATGTGAAGGTTTCTGCAGCAAATAGAATTATGGCAATAATGACCCAAACGATAACGATGCGACGTCTCCTGCATAGTTCTTTACAGCGGAGAGGAAACCACACGGAAATTGATCGCTCAACTGTCAATAGGATCAAGGTCCACGAGGCGAGCTGGTGCAGCCAGTAGGCTAACACCCCGAATATTTTACAGGTGAATCTTGTCATATTGGGAATGCTGATCCCAAACGCCGACACCAGCCAATAATTCACGAGGAATACATTGAGGACTCCGATGTCAATCGTTGAGAGGGCGGTCAGAATGAATCCAGTGGACGAGGACCAGAAGTGACGAGTTTGAAAAGTGATAACTGACGCAGTGTTTCCGAGAGTTCCGATGATGATCAGGAATGGAGAAACCCACGAGAACAACGTCACTGAAAGTCTTTCTTGCCAGTAATCTTCCTCCACAAATAAAATTCTAGTGTTTCTAAGTGTTCGAAGCGTTACACTGTGTGTTGCATTCGACTGGGGGTCAAATTCCCAAGAATCATTTCTTTGCAGGCTGTTGACATCAGTGCTATTCACATAAATATCGGTGGACAAGCTATTTACTCGACTGATGTCGTTGTCATTGCCAGAGAAAAACGTCGTATTGTTTTGAGAGCCGTGGATTGCTTCCTGTGTCAGAACTGTCGCCATTTTGTTAGTATCTGTTGTGAGATAAACTTCGTCAAACGGACCCAGCATCTCCGTAGCACTCGGATGACCGTTGGAAACCAGTTCACGACCGACAAAATTAAATCTTGTCTGAGCAGTTTGCGTTAGGTTGATTTCACGTGTGGTTACATCGTAATTGGTTGTAAAGGCGTTTCCCAAGGATTCGCATCTGTCTGTGCCTGGACCGCATATGCGAGAAGGGCGACCTTCGACTTTCGTCTGGGTAGTGCGAACGTCGGTCATTGCCGATGTAGAGTCGACGTTTGATCCATTGGCCAATGATAGTTGCACAACAACGTTGTACGTGAAGATTGGGATGAGAAAGCTCCAGTTGAGAGGAATGTTGAAGATCATGGCCACCCGCATCACGGATTTAAAGCCGGGTTTTACTATAAACTATTTTCCTTTCTTTAAGACGAAAGGCGTTTCCACTTCCTGAAACAGGCCAATGTGTAACTAATAGTAAATATCGGGAATATCTGTCAACAAAAATGAAATCTGTAAAGTGTTAGAAGGACGTTCTCGTTCTCTCGTTCTCTCTTTCTCTCCCTCTTCATCCTAATCATCGTCGTCAACACTCATCATCATCGTAGTCGTTTTCATCGTCGTCATCATGATACCCATCAGTTTCTACACCAGGCATTTCGCAGCGATTAGCATCGGTCATTTGTCAAGTCCAGTGCTCCAGTCAATGTTAGTCAAGGTTCTGCTATTTCCCCATTTGTAAATTTATTGATATCTATAGGCCTACTTCCATGATCCATTTCTATTTGTAGTTGTTGTCTACCCAGTGCAGTTTTTCATTTAGGCTACTATTCCAGTGTGTATAAAGAGATCGGAATATCTGTCAATAACAAAGCCCTTATAGTTGTTTATCCACGTTACAAGACAAACATTAGATCCTGAATAGGTTTTTGACGCGTGTTGTTTGGCTACAGAGCACACCTGTCATAACTCAAAGGCCGGTACTACCCTCGCTACTTCAGGGAACTATGAATTTTAATCGCTTTCCTTCGTTGCCCGCGATGGATAACAGGTACCTACCTACCTTCGCACGTCTACTTCTTACTTACTTAAAATACGTTTATTTAACGACGCCGTCATATCAAAGATGATTGACGTCATACACAATAACATATGTACAGGTACATAATATTTCACGTTTGGGGTCCAAGACGGGTTTAGCTGACGGCCGGCTGCCGACCAAGAAAACCCCCGTAGGGGAAGGTGGTGGTAGGATTTTCCCATGCACGGTCAGCGAAGTTGGGTTTTCTCCCCTCCCCCGTCTTGGTTACATTTGTGGGGCTTGTTATTTACATAGGATAGTTCTCAGCAATTTTTATTAATATTGTTCCGTGTTTTATTTACACTAAAAGTTTATGTTCTTCTATCTTCTTCTTGGTCTTCTTCTTTGACTTCTTCTTTCCGGTGGGGGCAGGGGGACGCCTTCTTTGTGTTGCTAGGTTTAAAATACATTGTCTACTTACCGTATGTTGAACCTGTTTAAAGCCATAGATCACTAGATACACAATCATGTACATGAGGCTACTGATGGATTGCCAAAAGGCGCTTTATAAATGCCTTGATCGACACATGAATACATAAGCGAACTCACTATTTCATCTTGTCCGTGGAGATTTAAAAGTATTTAGTCTCTTTAGTTTAATCTTGCCTCATTCAGTACTAGCTGTTTTATTGACCAACGAGGGTGCAGTAACCAAAATATACGCACTGCATGCTCGCATTATCATTGCAGATGTTCCGATTTTATAGAAATTTCGGAGAGCGGCACACCCTTTGAAGTGCCCCAACAGACATTGTACACGACTTAGCCGTCGTGTCGGTGGTGTGGCTCACTTCAATAAATCTTGTATCCAATATCTCAGTTTGTATTATACAAGCCTAGTATTTTGCCTTGAAATTAAAGTCGTGACGTCGGCTCTTTTGCACTATACAATCGGTTGTCACGACAGTTTGATTAGACACAGGAAAAAAGGTATTATGCAAACGATCGCTTGGTGGTGATGCTCCAATTTATTAATTTGTAGAGTTTCTGACAGTTCGAAAATGCCTCATGATATATATATATATATATATATATATATATATATATATATATATATATATATATATATATATGGAACGGGGGACACGGTGCTGTAGTGGTATGTTCGGTGCCTTGTTGTAACTGGAGGGTCGCAGGTTCGAATCGACCTCAAGCCGCTGAGTAGCGACCCTGCGTCATTGATGTTATGTGGTATGATCGTGTGCACTTCTACACTTTTTAAGGAAGGCAATATCAAAATACAGTTGTATTGTTTCGTATTCTCGTTGACAGGTTTTTGCTTATTTTCACAAACTTAAGAACTTTTAGAGTTGTTTGTGTGGATGTGACATGTCAGCTCAGCAAGGTCGGTCACTGCGGATAGCGGGACTATTAATTCATGAGGTAGGCCTAACTGCGGCAGCCAAAGGTTTCATGCTCAATAGTGGAGACATTGTTTGCACACTGGCATCTACGGTCCCAACGCGTCCACCAGCCAGCCAGCTAGACAAAACCCCGCCGATGCTGCGGGTGATAACGGTACACCAACACTAATTTACGTCAATATTGGAAGTCACATTGTCACACGCTTAAAGAAATGAGTAGGGACCAGTGCTTCTGTGGCCAAGTCATCACCGGCCAAGCCGGCTACCTGTGTGGTGCCGTCCTTCTGAGTTCGCCTCCGCCTGGTTCCAACGCCAACAACACAGCTTGGAGGGTCTCTCCAGTCGTCAATACGCATCAAAGAAGCGAAGGAATGGCGCCTTGACATCTGAGGAACTTACAGTCAAAGCGGACCGAACTCACCCTACTTTTATATAGGTTTAAGTTTTTTCTCAACATCCCAGAGTTCGCCCACGATGATAGCCATTTATGGACCCGTATCGCTGCCGTTATTTGAAGCTTCTCAGGGCCATCAGACGCTCGGTCTCACCTTCTGTCTTTACCACCATAGTTCATGCATTTGTCTGCTCACGCTTGGACTACTGCAACTCACTCCTCATGGGTCTCCCTAATCAGCGTATCTCTCCCCTTCGATCTGTTCTAAATGCTTCTGCTAGGCTCATCGCTCGACTCCCGGCTTTGCCCATATCTCTATTTACATGCTTGATGTCCTTCACAGGTTCCCTATTGCTGCGCGCATCCTTTATAAGATCCTCTTCCTTGTCTCTATCTAAATCTCAACAGGGTTCTGCTCCGAAATATCTCTTGAACTACCGCTATCTGCATCTTCTTCTCGCTTATTGCGCTCTGTATATCAGCTTGATCTTTTTGTTCCCATGGCTAAAACTGCCTTGGCCCAGCACTGGGCGTTTGCTGTAGTGGGTCCCATGATCTGGAATGACCTTCCCCCTCTGTTCAGGGCCAAACTAGTGACTGGCTTTTCCTTAGCAGTCTCGCGTTCCCTAAAGGCATTTCTGTTTCTCCGGGGGTTTCTGTGCTGAGAGGGTCTCTGAATAGTCATTCTGCGAGAGGCGCTGTATAAATTTCTAGATACAATACAATACAATTATCCCCGACCTCTGTCCATGAATTCACTGTTATAACTTGAGGTCCTGGTCACGATTTCACAGCTCTATTTGAAGCCCTGCAAGTCACCATTAATGGCCAACTGGTCGTGACAGATGGTCTTAACCTCCACATGGCTGTCCTTGATCGAGCAGGTGATGAAACTAATTATTACTCGCAGCATGCCAAAGCGCAATTACCTAAGATAAGAAATACTACCAACACACGACAAAGATAATGATTTGCCTTTCAGAAGTGAAAGATTTATTATAGGATAGAATAACGTGCGGTAAGAATCGAAAAGAGAGAAAATTCAAGTTGGACAAATCGCCAATCACCTGCTAGCGATGATACACAGGCATGACGGGTCACAACCTCTAGGCTACGTGGAAACACAAAAGCCTCCCTTTTGCGATACCTGCCAAAGAAAAAGCGGGACTTTCTATATAAGGAAACCTCCCCTGCGCGAATAACTCTTTGAACGCTGCCTCAAAATATTCACCTTGCCTGGCTGCTAGAAGAAGGACGGCTTGAAGGAGGACTGCTGGAAGGAGAGCGGCTGAAAGGTGGCCTGCTGATCCAGTTATGATAATTTTAACCACCTTATCTGCTGTAGGCCTATAGCTCTTAACCGTAATCTACAAACTTCTAAAGCGCCACTCGAACGCCAAGCGCAGCGCGCCAGCATATTCACGAGCGCTACGTCAAATCAGAGGAGTTTTCTAGAGAGTAGTCCAAAAGAGGTCCGAGTCCGGTTTCCAGAAGGTCAAATCATATCAGAGGGGGTTTCAAGAGAGTAGTCCAGAAGAGGTTCGTTTCCAGAGGGCCAGATCAAGAGCAGCTGTGAAGGCGGATGTCGTTTAGGGCGAGAATAATTGTAAGGCGGAAGATCAGGTGAGTCAGGGTAGGAGTACTTGAAAAGACGAGACTTCAGTTTTGGGTGGAAAGCCCCGGGATGATAAAGAGAGGAGCATGAGGAAGAGGATGAAGGACGGGTTGCATTGATGTTGGAGGAACTGAGAATCTTCGGAATTCAGGAGTGATCGTACCAGAAGCGTGGTGCTGTGTTGGATATGGCTCAGTTGTAGATCTTGAGATGAGTAGTGGCCAGGGTGGAGAAAAACTTAGGTAGAAGGAGGGTTAGGTGGAGCGGGTTGCCTGAATGGTGAAGAAATCACGGAGATACTTGGGCTGGGAATACTGTAGGGAGTTGTAGTTTAGTGATTGGACTTTGACATAGATTCGCTCTGGGATTTGTAGCCAATGGAGTGATTTGAAAATAAGAGCGATAAGACGATGTTTGGGCGTTCTAGTGACATCTCTGGCTAGTGAGTTTTGGATAAGTTGCAGAGTTTTTGCAGACGCTAGATTTGGGTGGATTCAAAGTTGAGGAAGAGGGAATTGCAGTAATCAAACTTTGAATGATGAGTTAGTCGATGGGTGTATGGAAGGATAAGGGATTTTCTTGATTTGATCAGGAAGACTATTGGATGATGAATTCAGTTTTGGAAGAGTTAAGGCTGAGGAGATTGGATGACATCCACCGTGAGATTAGGTTTACCACGTTGAGTAATAATTGTGTGATGGAGGTGAAAAAAACAACTTGGGAGTAGGATATGTAGAGTTGGGTGGTGTCTGAATAGAGATGGTGGTCAACAGAGGAGGATTTTATGAGATGGCTTAAAGGTGTGGTAAACAGGATAAAGAGGAGCGGACCCAAGACGGAGCCTTGAGGGACACCACAGCAGAGATCGATCTCGTGCTGTGGTTAGAAGCCGTCGATCGGTGTTCAGAGTTGTGTGATGCCTCGTCGTCGTCGTTGTAATTAATCAATAAATCGGTATTTCATGAATAACGATCGTCTGATTCGAAACAATAATTAACCTTGATGATGGTTTTAATTATTTATCAAATAAACCTATGATCATAAATTTACACGCATTGTTATCAACCGCTGTGGATTGGACCTGCGTTTTAAAATAAATGATCACATCGTCTGTGAATTAAATTTTTATATTTTTAACCCAGTTAAGTTATTTATATTTTTAACCCAAGTAAACATGATCCCTCCGTGGGCAAATATTAGGTTAGAATTAGGCCCCTATTTAGTTTATCCTTAAAATATTCCTATTTTTAATAAGCACAGTATTACGGTAGTGTGGTGATGCATTGTATATAATAGATATTCAGAATTGTGTGTATATTAGTGTATTATGCTGGTACCTGCTTGAGTCTTGGATTGTCAAAACACTGGTGAATCAAATTCCAGATTTACGCAAACTGCGCACTGTCCTGGTCAAATCCTTGAAATCCAGCTATAGGAGTCAGAGATCTCAATGCTCCTCTGACGCGGATCCTAGCGATTTCACTTCGACTGACTCAGCTACATTGGTTAGAGCGTACGTCCCATGCCCTTTGTGCGCTTAATTGCCGAATCGCCTCCTGTAGGTGGCTTATTTAGGAGATTTTAATCCCTGACCAGCACAGTCCGAACCCTAAAGGGCGTAATACTCATTCAATCGGGCAGCGGTAGTGAAGGATCTCACCTGATCAATTCTTTGAGAAATTAGCAAGGTCGAGGACTCGAGGTTACATTTGGGTTACTCTAAGACTATTTCTTTACGACAGGATGCAAAAGAGGTAACCACCATGTCACTCTCTGTGGCATAATTATAGCTTGCACCTTTGCCTACTCCCTCGAAATTGAGTCTGAATTAAGATGATTAATTAATTAGAAGGCTAAACACATGACATTTGAATTGAAATGAAATTTTCGCCGTAGGCCTACTGGCGTTCTTATTGCCTTAGTTTTTAATGTTTTCAAATAGATGAGATGTGACTTAATAAAATCGTTTTTTGTTACTTTTTGTCACGTTACTAGTTTTTGGACCATCAAAAAACAGTGGGTGGACTCAGTAAAAGTGATATAACTTTGGTTCCGTTTGAAATATTTTGGTAAAATTTGGCTACTATACGTAAATATGAAGTGCTTTTAAGCCAGCAAAACTTGATTTAAAAATTCTTACTTTTGGCCGAAGTATTCGCAAAAATCTGCAGGGGCTTACTTTCTTTTGGCCCAACCTGTAGTTAAGAGCATATTTTAACTGTATAACTAGTGGGACAAATGTCCCAGTAGTGTTAGGATTTGTCCCAGTAGTTAAGCTGATTTGTCCCAGGCAATGTATGGTTAAAGTATAAGTAGTGGGACAAAATGTTGTAAGAGTTTTAAGATTTGCCCCAGTAGAATTCCTAAGAAAAGGTGATAAACTGTTTTCGGGAGATGACTTTTTCGGGAGATGACTTCCTTAAAAAAGGTCATGAACTTTTTGTGGTGGTGAATTTGTAAGAAATCTCATCAAGTGTTTTCAGGAGATGACTTTTTCAGGCGATGACTCCCTAAAAAAGTTCGTCAACTTTTTTGGGAGAAGAATTCCCAAGAAAAGGTCATCGGGAGATGACTTTTTTGGGGAGATGACTTGCTAGAAAAGGTCATCAACTTTTTCACGGGAGATGAATTCCCAGAAAAAGGTCATCAAAGTTTTTGAGAGACGAGTTCCAAAATTTTGTACCAGTAGTCTAAATTCCTTAAAATATGCACTACTGTAGATTCTTTGACAATTCAGTTGTAGATGACTAGATGTTCCGACATATCTATAGGCCTACAATAAAATCGGAGGTTGGTACAGCGGACTGTGTCCGTGATTTTAAGCCACAGGTGAGTAGGCCTAAATTGTCTCCTCAGGTCAAACATTTATTAAATTGCTGCTAATTTCACCAGCTTCGTCAGCAGAAGCAGAGCGTAGTTTTAGCAGCTTGCATTGGTTAAAGACTTGGTTGCGCAGTAGGCCTACATAGATCAGAGCATACAGATTAATTCGGTCGGTGGCTGTTTGTCGCACACATAGTATTACATAGATTCTAGACAGCTTGAACTTGGTTGAGATGGAAGAACATTTTATTTCGAGAAGTGATATTAGGAAGAAATTGTTTGGTTCTTTTGCGTAGTATAGTGAGGGCATAAAGCACATTAAGTGACATTCTTACATGTAGGTAGGCTAATGTGTTACTAACTTTATTACAAATCAATTAACGTTAGATTTAAATTAGTTCGTATGCGATTGTGGCGTTCTGCGCCCGCCCGGACGCCTGCACTCTCGTCGCGCCGGGCGGGTTTCCGTGGTGGTGGTGACTCCAGCCCACTGCCCGTCTGGAGCCACCCGAGTCACTGTCTTGTCTACTTCGAACGTAAAATGTCTGTTTTCTATCTCTGCCCATAGTGAACGTTCCTATCAGAAGAGATTCAGGATTGGCCGCTTAAGAAAGGCAACACTATACAGTTCTGTCTCTGGGTCTGACTCTGCTTCTTCCGCGGTCGCCGGATGGGCAACGTCCTGCAGGATGGCCGTCCTTCAGAACAGGGTTCGTTCTCTTACCAGCAGGAGTCTTCCTCTTTTGTGTGCCTTCTTAGCTACGGGCTTCCTCCAAATCTCCACCTGATCTTAACTTTTACGTACCATTCTACATCTCGTGACTCGAACTATCGCCATTTATAAGGGACACCAAACGTTTTCTAAGTATCGGGAACAAGGAATACATGCGACAAGTCTCTGCATCACTTCGTCCTAGACACCGGTCTATTGGGCAACTGTCAATTGTAACTCTACGTCGTGTCGTCTAGGCACCTGTCCATACGTCTTCCCACCGTACGTATCTCTCGCTCCATATCCGTGCAGGGCATACCGGCCTCACACGTATATTATCATGCACCACATTTACGGAGTAAGTTTCCTTACCCGTCTTCTGTGTTGACAATTATCGACCAACACAGTGATAAATTCTGCTTCGAGAGATAACGGTAAGGGTATCCATGGCACTCTGATAGTGAAGGTCCTCTCTCTATAACCTTCCTATCTACACACAGAACTTCGTTCCGACCTACGCACGAGGGGGCCCATCCTCGCACTTCAGTCAGTCCTCAGAGCTGTGTGTTACGACAAGCAATTATGGTTCTACTCGGGTATCCGACTACCCGGACTTTACGTATCACTCTCTTGGTCTGATTTATCCTATCCCTTCGTACTTGGGATTCTCGTACACTTCACCTTGGAACTCTGGCTAGCTGAACTGCAGCTAGGTAAACGCGGACAGGTGACCTGGGTATCCTACTACCCGAACGTTCACGTAGCGTTTACTCTTGGTCTGATTTAATGTCTCTTTAACCTGGGACGTTCGTACACTTCACCTCGGCACTCTGACTAGCCGAATCTCGCTGGGAAACGCGAACTTGTCTCTTTCGGACCTGTGTACCCGAATACCCGACCCGAATATCTTGGTCTGATCTCTTTCCGGTCTACACAACCTTTTATCTTCCCACTATTCAGAATTAGTCTGTCTCGAGACCTGAGCAGCGGAGTGGGCCCTTACTCCACAAGCCGTATCTCTTGAACCTGACTCTCTGAATCCAATAGAGAAGGTAACAGTTGTGTCTTTTTCCGGGAGCGCACAGACTCGTAGGCTTCGTTTCTCGGTACTCACAATCGATTCTGCTAATGGTATCTGTGGGTAAATATCCGTAACTTTACCCCGTTATTGCACACAGACCTGTGTATCTTTTCACCGTGGGAACTTTCCCGAACACCGGAACAGACAACGGTCGGATCGTCTGGATGGCCTCCCGGACGGATATTTGCCGGTAAACCGCGGGAGTAACTATGACGTGTAAAACAGCCAAACCCGGATACCGCGTATTTAGATTCACGGGATGTTCCCCGATGTTATCGAACAGTTTCAACAAGATCGTTCCGGTACTTAACCGGACGTCACCAGCGGAATGTTTCTCCGCACTTTACCGATACAGACCTGTGTTTTCTTTATCTCGGGCGATCGGTCTCTCCCCGAGGTTTACTCAGCCTGCTAAACTTCCACAATCGGGATTCAGACCGGCTCGCGATCTAACGGCAGGGTGGGCCTCAAACCTGTCGAATCGGCGGTCAATCCAATACCCAAGAGTGATTAGTTTTTGCTGTAACTCGGGAGCGCACTGCTCAGCTTTTATGGACGATACTTTAACTCAGTTATCACCAACCGGGTCTTTGCCCGTGTGTCTCTGACGGCCACCACCGGGTCTTTGCCCGTGTATATCTGACGGTCAACAGCGGGTCCTTGCCCGTGTATCTCTGACGGCTACCACCGGTCTATGCCCGTGTATCTCTGACGGTCAACAACGCGGTCTTTCCCGTATTCACTGATCGGAACCGCCGGGGTCTTTCCCCGGACTATCAACGGTAACCAGCGGGGTCGCCTTCCCCGTATTTACTGATACAGACCTGTGAGCCTTTATCTCTCACGATCGGTCTTTCTCCCGTATATATCAAACCAGACATCCATCGGTCTTTCCAGTACATATCGAAACGAACATCTACGGGGTCTGCTTCCCCGTCTTTTGATACAGACCTGTTTATCTGCGGGGTCCTTCCCCGTCTTTACCGGTAACCAGTGAACCAGACACCGACGGGACCTTTCCCGTCTATCTATCGAACGGAACCGCCGGGGTCGCCTTCCCCGGACTTTACCGACACAGACCTGTGAGCCTTTATCTCTCACGATCGGTCTTTCCCCGAATCAGCCTTCCATGATCAGACTCGGTACTGCTCGCGATCTACAACAGAGCGGGCCCTTACTCCGTTGGATCGACGCTTTGCCAGCACTGGTCAGACCGCCTTTGGAGCGGCTGTCACTCGGGAGCGCACTGATTAGCCGGTAACCAACGACACTAAAGAACCGTATCGCTGTATATGCAGAGTGCACACATCGCCACTCTACGATATAAGCAATGCACCGTGTGGCAGCCTCTATGCATCTATCTGCATGCTATGGTCTCGCACGTAAAATATATTCGGGCCTCCATACTTATATACTAGCCCATATACACCTTTTCAAATAAAGGTGTCTAAGGTATCGAAATCAACCTATTACTCTAAGCGCAGCCCTAGCTCTAGGCCTTATTTATTGGACCGAAAAGCGTGTAATATTATACTAATTAATAATCTAACTCGATAAAATGGCAAAAATAAGCTAGAACTTAAATATTGGCTGTTATTATATCACGCTGGCGCTACCATCTACGCATCGGCCGCTGATGCCCTCTGATGCATTACGTCGCCGGATAACGCGTCAATAAGACAGCTATATTATATAAAACATGCATTCAAGCCCTGTGGCCTGTCCGCCACACGATTATACAATATTATGGAAATATATATCTATATGCCGTTACAAAGTGCCTGCCACTTGCTTTTTTTAACGAACTTTTCGTGCACAAAAAAGAGGTTAAAAAATTTTGAATAAAGGTTGACCCAGTTCAAAATGTCCCCCACCTATCAAACTAGATCGCTGCCTCTGCATCGAAGACCTTCTTATTAATACGGGGCTGATGGAGGAATGCGCTGGTACGATCGTTCCATTTATCACTCAGCGACTGGCAGCTAGACAGCAGTGTGTCCGACATTCCGGCGTTTCTTCCACAGCGACTATCATTACCTGTTGCGTTCCTCAAGGCTCAGTCCTGGGACCCATTTCTCTCCTCCTTTAAATAGGCCTACTGCTGACACCTTACGCATAATATCCAAGCAGGGTCTGCATGTTCATCTCTACGCCGATGACTCACAGGTCAATGGCTTCTGTCGCCATGTTTTCACCGACGTCTAGCATCTGCGTCCCGTCTCAACGAGCTGCATCAGGAACATCGCTGGCTGTATGAGATGCAATCGATTGCAGCTCAATTCATCGAAGTCAGAATTTCTCTGGTGCTCGTCTTCACGCAGAGTGGAAAAATTAGATCCCGTTCATCATTGGTACGGATGCTGTCGACCCAAAGAATGAGGTTACCGATCTCGGTCTTTTCCTCGACACCGACCTATCAATGACATCACACATCACAGGACTTGTGAGGACCAGCTTCGCTATCCTGAGATAGCTGAGGGTTGTTTCTTGGTCTCTCACACAGAATGTGACTCGCCATCTCGTGCAAAGTTTAATCCTGAGGCGAATCCATTACTGCAATGTCGCCCTTCCTGGCTTGCCAAGCGCAGTCTCATTCGTCTTCAGGGGTCATCAACGCTGCTGCTCGTCTGGTCATGCGATCACAAAAGTTCGATCACATTACAACCGCGACACAAGATCAGCTTCAGTGGCTCAGAATAGGCGAGCGCGTGAAATTCAAACTTTGTGTTAATGGTGTACAAATCTATATAAATAAAGACAAGACTCTGTCTGTCTGTCTGTCTGTCTGTCTGTCTGTCTGTCTGTCTGTCTGTCTGTCTGTATGTCTGTATGTCTTTATGTATTTCACAGCGATCTTTGACCGCGATGTATTTCTACAGCTTTCGACCTTTTCACTCCAAACCTTCACTACTGTCTCGGGGTGGGCATTACACACCCAGTGTGAGGCTTCGCGTCCCCCGTTTTCACCGCTACCATGGTCTCCCGGGCCAAAACCTACCCGGGCAATGCATTTTTAGCTGGTAAAAAAATCTTACACTCAACCTATTTTCACTCGCCAGATGGCGCCGCCCGAGAAGATTCTGTGTGTTTGACCGCCAATTGTCTGTCACCGGCACGCATTTCTAAACATTCGCCAGATGGCGCAGCCATAGGGATTTCACTTCACATTAACTTTTGTTGTTTATTCGCTACAGGGATTGAAACTTATACCTAAATTTGTTCCTTATTCGCTACAGGGATTGAAACTTATACCTAAATTTCTATTACACTAAACCTATTTTCACTCGCCAGATGGCGCCGCCCGAGAAGATTCTGTGTGTTTGACCGCAAATTGTCTGTCACCGGCACGCATTTCTAAACATTCGCCAGATGGCGCAGCCGTAGGGATTTCACTTCACATTAAGCTTTGTTGCTTATTCGCTACAGGGATTGAAACTTATAACCCCGGGCAACGCCGGGTAAACCAGCTAGTGTCTCAATTACTGGACAACAAGCTACCTCGCATACAGCATTAGACCGCTATCGGACGACCCTAATAGGTCGCGGCTGCGATCTTCGAAGTCCGCTGATCTATTTGTGCCAGTAACCAAAGTTAGAGCGGGCGATCGGGTCTTTCGGTTAGCCGGCCCGTGTGCTTGGGGCCGTCTTCTAGCGCCTATTCAGGAGGCTAAAGCATAATTATATGTTTTTAAAAACGGTTAAAACCAGTGCTCTTTCAGCCGGAACGCGCCGGAACGGTGTTCAGGCACCTTTTTTCAGTCACTAAAAATAATCTCTTTATTTTAATAATAAAAACAATAATTTAGTTATTTTAATTTAATTTCAGTGTTGTGAACTGTTTCAGTGTTTACTGAGACCCCTCCCAACCCCCAGTCCCGTTTTCCTTGGGATTTTAGTCCATTTAAATTGTTCAGTTCCGGAACCTATTGTTCAGTTCCGGAACCTTTTTCTAGAAAAAAAGCACTGGTTAAAACTGTACTGTACCTGCTATCTAACTCTTGGCATTTGAACTGAAAGTCGAAGGAGTAGAGCATCCTGTAGAAGTAGCTTGCTACTGACGATGCAATAGAAATTGTCGTAACTACAATTACAATAAATATGATGCAGGTGATCTTTAACAGTGAAATTTGACTATGCGATGCATATTCATTGCTGAGTCCATGAAATAAAATGAATATAAATGGCTATCGTACGCATATTCAGATTCAGTTTTATAATTTAACTTCGTATAGTGAAAACAGCATCGAATTTGGTTTAAATCGTGTACTTGTGTCGACTGCTCCTATGCTATAGCATTCTTATTATACACATAAGCTAAGCCCTCTGACGTCCCTTGGTGCCCCCAATGTCGATAAAGTTTGCCACCGCTTTGAAGTGGTCAAAGAATTCTTCATTACTGTTTGCATTAGAGCTTCCTTTATATTCAGTCTTCTTCGAACTTCCCAATTTGTCACCTTCATTGTCCAATTTATCCTCAGCAGTAAATTTCAAATGCCAATATTTTATCCTGATCCGTCTTTTTAAATTAATTGTCCATGATTCGCAAGCATAGAGAGCTGTGCTAAACAGACATGTTTTTAAGATATTTAATTTGGTCTTGTAACTGATTTGTTTGGTCTTCCATATTGTATTTAGTCCTGCCTTGACTCCCTTTGTCTTTGCTATTCTTGCCTTTATGTCCCTTGTGCAATCATTATTCCACATTACAACGAACAACATACGACACAAAAATAAAGTACACTGGGAACAACATAGAACTGTACAACATAGTCTTGATTGGTAGTGTAGTCTACAACGAAAGGCTTCCAAGTTCCAACCAAGTGCTACTACAGCCTGTGACAGTGCACACATGGTCCACTGGTGGAAAATTGCTCAAGAAGACATATTGTGCTTCATTGTATTTCCGATGAGGTTACTCCTGTGTCTGTGCGTCACCTGTCGTTCGTGCCTCTGTACGTTTTGGTTTGTCGTCTGTCGACATGGTAGGAACGTTTCTAGAAACGCCTTTCTAAACTTCCGACCGCTGACAAAGTACACGACAAATTCAAAGGCATTGTTAGATATATAACACAGTGTAACAATTGCATATGCATTGTCGTAGAAAACCTTCTCCTCCTTCTCGAGCGAATTCCATTCTGTGTTTAAGTAGTAGAGGAACGTGCCATCGAAGGGAAGGTTGAGCATCAGAAACATGACGCTTATCCCGATCAGCATAACTGTTGTGGACGCCATAGGTTTCGAAGTCGAGGCTGCTCCCATCTGTGTTTTGCGTTCCCAATTGGACTTGAGGATACGTATAATGGTGAGAATGTTCCCGATCAGGATGATTAGAAATGGAAAGAAATCTCCAATGACAGCGTCGAATATTGCCCACTCAAAGAAGACCAAATGACTCCAGTAATCGTTGACTGTGCAAAAGTACTCGACCTTTGTCATGTTATTGTCATCTAAGCCGACTGTAGTAGGCAGAAGATCCCAAGCTAGAAATGTGAAGGTTTCTGCAGCAAATAGAATTATGGCAATAATGACCCAAACGATAACGATGCGACGCTTGCTGCATAGTTCTTTACAGCGGAGAGGAAACCACACGGAAATCGATCGCTCAACTGTCAATAGGATCAAGGTCCAAGAGGCAAGCTCGTGCAGGTAGTAGGCTAACACACCGAATATTTTACAGCTGAATCTTGTCATATTGGGAATGCTGATCCCAAACGCCGACACTAGCCAATAATTCACAAGGAATACATTGAGGACTCCGATGTCAACCGTGGAGAGTGCGGTCAGAATGAATCCAGTGGACGAGGACCGGAAGTGATGAGTTTGAAAAGTAATAACTGACGCAGCGTTTCCGAGAGTTCCGATGATGACCAGGAATGGAGAAACCCACGAGAACAACGTCACTGAGAGTCTTTCTTTCCAGTAATCTTCCTCGACAAATAGAATTCTAGTGTTTCTAAGTGTTCGAGGCGTTACACTGGGTGTTGCATTCGACTGAAAGTCCAATTCCCAAGAATCATTTCTTAGCAGTCTGCTGACATTCGTGTTGTTCTCATAAATATCTGTGGACAAGCTATTTGCTTGACTGATGTCGTTGTCATTGCCAGAGAAAAACGTCGTATTATATTGAGAACCGTGGATTGGTATCTGTGTCAGAACTGTCGCCATTTTGTTAGTATCTGTTGTGACGTCATCTTCTACAAACGGATTCAGCGTCTCCTTATCACTCGAATGAGAATTGACAACCGTTTCACGACCGACAAAATTAAATCTGGTCTGAGCAATTTGCGTTAAATTGAGTTCACGTGTTGTTACATCGTAATTGGTAGTAAAGACGTTTCCCACGGATTTGCATCTGTCTGTGCCTGAACCGCATATCCGAGAAGGGCGACCTTGAACTTTCGTCTGGGTAGTGCGAACGTCGGTCATTGTCGATGTGGAGTCGAAGTTTGATCCAGTGGTCAATAACAGCTGCGCAACAAAGTAGTACGTGAAGATTGGGAGGAGAAAGTTCCAGTTGAGAGGAATGTTGAAGATCATGGCCACCCGCATCACGGATTTGAAGCCGGGTTTTCTATAAACTCTTTACTCTCTTTAAGACGAAAGGCGTTTCAACTTCCTGAAACAAGCCACTACAGTAAATATCATAGATGTTAATTTGTTCGGGTTGTCTGTCAATAAACATGCAATGTGTTAGAAGGAGGTGCTCGTTGTCTCTTTCTCTCCCTCTCCATCCTAATCATCGTCGTCAATACTCATCATCATCGTAGTCATTTTCATCGTCGTCATCATGATAACCATAAGTTTCTACGCCAGGCATTTCGCAGCGATTTACATCGGTCATTCGTTAAGTCCAGTGGTCCAGTCAATGTTAGTCAAGGTTCTGCTATTTCCCCATTTGTAAATTTATTGATATCTATAGGCCTACTTCTATGATCCATTTCTATTTGTAGTTCAAGACTACCCAGTGCAGTCTTGTCCTTTAGGCTACTATTCCAGTGTGTATAAAGCGATCGGAAAATCTGTCAAGAACAAAGCCCTTGTAGCTGTGGTTCCGGTCCACTATTCCGGGGGTCCGCTATTCCGGGGTCCGCTATTCCGGGGTTTCGCCGGAATATACATACATACAACATACATACATACATACAACATACATACATGCATACAAACATGCATACATACATGCATACATACATCCATGCATGCATGCATGTATGAATGTATGCGTGTATGTATGTATGTATACATGCAAACATGTATGTATTGTATATGTTATAGGGAATGTGTATTTTCAGGGAATATGTATATTCCCTGAAAATTTCAGGGTATATGTATATTCCCTGATTCACTCAGGGAATGTATACATTCCATGAAAAAGCCAGGGTATATACATATTCCCTGAAATCTTCAAGTGATTTCTATACACATTCCCTGAAAGCTTTCAAAGACACAGCGACATAAAGTCAACAGTAGGCCTAGTGCTTAGCTAGGGTTATAATTGGTCGCTAATTGGAAGGTTCTATCACTGCGTACCTCCTTTGATGCGCAAATTCCCATCTATTCAATAACTGTACGTAAATATAGGATCAAATCTTCAGAATAAACAACATCTCACTTCATAGAAGGAAGGTTTTAGTAGTAATCAGTGTTACCACTGTTGAAAAATGAAAAACCTAGGCTAGAACATTAAAATAACCAAAGAAAACCCTAGCCATCGGTTTCCACTCAAAACTGGTCTCACCTTTTCAAATACTCCTACTCTGACTCATCTGATACTCCGCCTTCCAATTATACTCGCCGTAAACGACACCCGCCTTGACATCTGCTCTGCCTCACCTGATCTGGTACCCTGGAAATCGGACATGGACCTCTTTTGGACTACTCTCTGGAAATCCCCTTTGATTTGGTTTGGCCTCCTGGAAATCGGACTTGGACCTCTTTTGGACCACTCTCTGGAAACCCCCTGATCTGGTACCCTGGAAATCGGACTTGGACCTCTTTTGGACTACTCTCTGAAAACCCCCTTTGATTTGGACTATGAAACTCAACAAATAATTTCTTAAGTTTTGAAAAGGGCAACAGTTTACTTCCAGAAAACTTCCAAAACAGTTCAGTCTAAGTCTGCAGTCTCCTTTAGTCTTTCGACAATTAATATTTTAAATATAAATAAACTAGTATAGCATGCATATTGCGCCATTTATTTATCGACCTCGACCATCCAGACCGTTTAAAAAATTGATTAAATGAATTTAAAACAGGGTTTAAATAAAACAAGAAAAGCCAAAGAAAAAACCAAGGTCCAGGAAAACCTCCATTTCCCAAGCTCGGATAAAAACTTAAGATCAATAACCCTAGCTAAGCACTGGGCCTACTGTTGACTTTATGTCGCTGTGTCTTTGAAAGCTTTCAGGGAATGTGTATAGAAATCACTTGAAGATTTCAGGGAATATGTATATACCCTGTTTTTTTCAGGGAATGTATGCATTCCCTGAGTGAATCAGGGAATATACATATACCCTGAAATTTTCAGGGAATATACATATTCCCTGAAAATACACATTCCCTGTAACATATACATACATACATGTATGTATGCATGTATGTATATATATACATGTATGTATGCATGTATGTATGTATGCAGTAGGGGTGTTCATCGATGTAGCCAAGGCTTTTGATTGTGTAGATCATGCTATACTAATAGATAAGCTAGCCAACTTCGGAATTAGGGGGGTCCAGCTCACTTGGTTTAAAAGCTACTTAGAATCACGTACTCAAATAGTAAGTTGTAATGGGACACTCTCTTTGCCGGGAATTATAACCTCGGGGGTACCTCAAGGATCTAACTTGGGGCCTCTTCTCTTCCTATTGTATATAAATGACCTTGCAAAGATCTCTACGTCTCTTCACTTTGTACTCTTTGCGGATGACACGAATATTTTCCAATCTGGCACCTCTTGGGCAACACTCATGTAATCTGTTAACAGGGAGCTTACCATAGTCAATGACTGGTTTACTGCAAACAAATTGACACTCAACATAGGTAAAACAAATTACATAATTTTTAAATCCTATAGGAAAATTAGGCCAATAATTGGTAACCTATCCATTAAAAGCGATCCAATCGCCAAAGTAGACTCAGCCAAGTTTCTGGGCGTCTTCATAGACCAACATCTTACTTGGAAAACCCATATTAATTACGTCTCCTTAAAAATAGCAAAAAATATTGGAATAATTTCGAGAGTAGCAAAAATCCTTCCTAAAACTATCACACTGAGTCTTTACAATACCCTGATCCTTCCTTATCTTAGCTATTGTAACTTACTATGGGCCTCAACTTATGAATCTCATCTTACGAAGTTATTTCTGCTGCAGAAAAGAGCAATTCGAATGATAGAGGGGCAGGTCGAAATGATCACTCTAAACCTATATTTAAAAATCTTAAGCTTCTGAATCTTAAACAGATTAACACCTTCCAAATTGCCGAACTGCTTTATTCCTATAGTCATAATCTCCTACCAGACTCTTTTGAGGGCTATTTCACTTTAAACTCAGCAGTACATGAACACTACACTAGAGGTGCTGCACTCTACCGACCCATTAAAACAAGAACAAACTTGAGAAAATTCAGCATTAAATCAAATGGTCCACAAATTTGGAACTCGATGCCATTAGAAGTTAGAAATGCTAAAAGTAAGTTTATCTTTAAAAAGAGCCTAAAAAATATTTAATCAATGAATAATTAACCTGCAGCATATACTCCCTGAATCGACTTGAGTAAACTTGGTCTAGGTCACAATGTGGTCAAGTATAAGAGTCTCGTATCGCTCATCGTATACTCCTTGGTAACTTGGTTCAAGTTATTTGTTGTTGCTTTAAGCGATTGACTAGAGTCCCAGTAGGGACTTACTGTAGCCTGCTTTGATAGGCTTCTTTTACTTAGTTCTTTCTTTTTGGGTTCATTTTTGTTTTTTGTTTCTCCATTTTTCCATTTCTTGTTGTTCTTTCATAATTCATAATTAAGTTTAGTTAAGACCTAACTGAGTACTTAATCAAATGCACTTCTTAACAGATATTGAATCCGTCAATGGATCATCTTAGCTGCCATCATTCTAAAAAAGTAAATTAAATAATAGGGCATCCCTGGTTTCGCGGGACTTCCATCCCTTTAGGGTTACCCATTGGTATTTAAGACAACAGGATATGCATAATATACCACAAGCCACACACTCTTAATTTTAACAAATGTTCTTACTCTTGATTTTGTCGGACAGTAAAACAATGCTACACTAGACATAATACATTTGGCTGATGTTAATAACTTGGTTAAAGATTGTCATGAGTACCAATAAAGATTTATTGAATTGAATTGAATTGAATGTATGTTTGTTTGTATGCATGTATGTATGTATGCATGTATGTATGTTGTATGTATGTATATTCCGGCGAATCCCCGGAATAGCGGACCCCGGAATAGCGGACCCCGGAATAGCGGGCCGGTACCGTAGTTGTTTATCCATGTTACAAGACAAACATTAGATCCTGAATGGGTTTTTGACGCGTGTTGTTTGGCTACAGAGCACACCTGTCATAACTCAAAGGCCGGTACTACCCTCGCTACTTCAGGGAACTATGAATTTTAATCGCTTTTCTTTGTTGCCCGCGATGGACAACAGGTACCTACCTTTGCACGTCTACTTCTTCGTGTTGCTAGGTTTAAAATACATTATCTACTTACCGTATGTTGAACCTGTTTAAAGCCATAGATCATTAGATACGCAATCATGTACATGAGGCTACACTGATGGATTGTCAAAATGCGCTTTATAAATGCCTTGATCGAACCATGATTACATTAAGCGAACTCGCAATTTCATCCTGTCCGTGGAGATTTAAAAGTATCTAGTCTCTTTAGTTTAATCTTGCCTCAGTAAGTCCTAACTGTTTTTCACCAACAAGCGTGCTGTTACCAAAATATACGCACTGGTCGCATTATCATTGCAGATGTTCCCATTTTATAGAAATTTCGGAGGGCGGCAAACCCTTTGATGTGCGCCAACAGCCATTGTACACGAATTAGCCCTCGTGTCAGTCGTGTGGCTCACTTCAATAAAATTGTATCTTGTATCCAATATTTCAGTTCGTATTATATAAGCCTAGTATTTTGCCTTCAAATTAAAGTCGTGACGTCGACTCTTTTGCACCATACAAACGGTTGTCACGACAGTTTGATTAGACATAGGAAACGAGGTATTTTGGCAAACGAACGCTAGGCCTAGGCCTATTGGTGGTGAAACTCCTATTTATTAATTTGTTGAGTTTCTGACAGTTCGAAAATGCCTCATGGTATATGGAACGGGAGACGCGGTGGTGTAGTGGCATGTTCGGTGCCTTGTAACCGGAGGGTCGCAGGTTCGAATCGACCTCAAGCCGCTGCGTAGCGACCCTGCGCCATCGATGTTATGTGGTATGATCGTGTGCACTTCTAAACTTTTTAAGGAAGGCAATATCAAAATACAGTTGTATTGCATTGTATTGTATTGTATTCTCATTTAATGGTTTTAGGCTTATTTTTACGAAAACTAAAGAACTTTTAGAGTTGTTTGTGTGGATGTGACATGTCAGCTCTGCACGGTCGGTCACGCGGATAGCGGAACTATTAATTCATGAGGTAACTGCGGCAGCCAAAGGTTTCATGCTCAATAGTGGAGACATTGTTTGCACACTGGCGTCTACGGTCCCAACGAGTCCATCAGCCAGCCAGCTAGACACAAAACCCCGCCGATGCTGCGGGTGATAACGGTGCGCCAAAACTAATTTACGTCAATATTGGATGTCACATTGTCACACGTGAACGCTGTAAAAAATAAATAGGGACCAGTGCTTCTGTGGCCAAGTCATCACCGGCCAAGCGGGCTACCTGTGTGGTGCCGTCCTTCTGAGTTTGCCTACGCCTGGTTTCAACGTCGTCTCTCCACTGCTCAATACGCATCAAAGAGGGAAAGGAATTTTGCCTTGACATCGGAGGAACTTACAGTCAAAGCGGACCGAACTCACCCAACTTTTATTCATGTTTAAGTTTTTTCTCAACATCCCAGAGGTCCGCCCACGATCATAGCCATTTATGGACCCGTATCGCTGCCATTATCTGAAGCCTCTCAGGGCCATCAGACGCTCGATCTCATCTTCTGTCTTTACCACCATAGTTCACGCATTTGTCTGCTCACGCTTGGACTACTGCAACTCACTCCTCATGGGTCTCCCTAAGCAGCGTCTCTCCCCTTCGATCTGTTCTAAATGCTTCTGCTAGGCTCATCGCTCGACTCCTCCGCTTTGCCCATATCTCTACTTATATGCTTGATGTCCTTCACTGGCTCCCTATTGCTGCGCGCATCCTTTATGAGATCCTCTTCCTTGTTTCTAAATCTCAACAGGGTACTGCTCCGAAATATCTCTTGAACTCTCTGCGAAAGCCGCTATCTGCATCTTCTTCTCGCTCATTGCGCTCTGTAAATCAGCTTGATCTTTTTCTTCCCATGGCTAAAACTGCCTTGGCCCAGCACCGGGCGTTTGCTGTAGTGGGTCCCACGATCTGGAATGACCTTCCCCTCTGCTCAGAGCCAAACTAATGTCTGGTTTTTCCTCACCAGTCTCACGTTCCCTTAAGGCATTTCTGTCTCCCCGGGGCTTCTGTGCTGAGAGCGCCTCTGAATGGTTATTCTGCGAGAGGCGCTTTATAAATTTCTGGATATAATACAATACAATTATCTCCGACATCTATCCATGAATTCACTGTTATTATTTGAGGTCCTGGTCACAATTTCACAGCTCTAATTGAAGCCCTGCAGGTCACCATTAAGGAAACCAACTGGTCGTGACAGATGATCCTAACTTCCACATGAGATATACTGGCTGTCGTTTGATTGAGCAGGTGGGAAAGCTAATTATTGCTCGCAGCATGCTAGAGCACAATAACCTAATAAAACAACTAGTTATACTAGTTGACAACTGGTCGTGACAGATGGTCTTAACTTCCACATGGCTGTCCTTTTATCGAGCAGATGATGAAACTAATAATTACTCGCAGCATGCTAAAGCACAATGACCTAAGATAAGAAATACCACTGACCCACGACAAAGATAATGATTTGCCTTTTAGAAGTGAAAGATTTTATTATAGGATAGAATAACTTGCAGAAAGAATCGAAAAGAGAGAAGATTGAAGTTGGAAAAATCGACAATCACCTGCTAGCAATGATGCACAGGCATGTCGGGTCACGAACTCTAAGCTACGTGGAAAAACAAAAGCCTCCCTTTTTGCGATACCTACCAAAGAAAAAGCGGGACTTTCTATAAGGAAACCTCCCCTGTGCGAATAACTCTTTGAATGCGGCCTCAAAATATTCACCTTGCCTGGCTGCTAGAAGGAGGGCGGCTTGAAAGGGGACTGCTGGAAGGAGGGCGGCTGAAAGGAGGCCTGCTGACCCAGTTTTGATCATTTTGAAACAGCTTATTTGCTGAAGGCCTAATATTCGTAACCGTAATCTCCAAACGTCTAAAGCCCCGCTCGAACGCCAAGCGCATGCCGAGAGCATATTCACGAGCGCTACGTCAAGTCAGAGGGGGTTTCCAGAGAGTGGTCCAAAAGAGGTCCGAATCCGGTTTCCAGAGGGCCAGATCAAGAGAGGACGCAGAGCAGCTGTCAAGGTATATGTCGTTTAGGGCGAGAATAAATGGAAGGCAGAAGATCAGGTGAGTCAGAGTAGGAGTACTTGAAAAAAGATGAGACTTCAGTTTTGGGTGGAAAGCTCCGGGTGATAGAGAGAGGAACGTGAGGAGGGAGATGGAGGACGGGTTGCATTGATGATGAAGTAACTGAGAATCTTCGGAATTCATGGGAAGGTCGTTCCAGAAGCGTGGTGCTGTGTTGGATATGGCTCGGTTGGAGAACTTCAGATGAGTAGTGGAAGTTGTAGGTTAGTGATAGGACTTTGAAATGGATGCGCTCTGGGATTTTTAGCCAATGGAGTGATTTGATGATGGGAGAGACATGATGCTGTTTGGGCGTTCTAGTGACAGCTCTGGCTAGTGAGTTTTTGATAAGTTGCAGACACATAATTTGGGTGGATTCAAGGTTGAGGAAGAGGGAATTCCAGTAATCAAACTTTGAATGATGAGTTAGTCGATAGGTGTATGGATTTGATCAGGAAGGCTATAGGATAATGAATTCAGTTTTGGAAGAGTGAAGGCTGAGGAGATTGGATGACATCCACCGTGAGGTTAGGTTAACCACGTTGAGTAATTGTGTGATGGAGGTGGAAAAACAACTTGGGGAGAGGATATGCAGAGTTGGGTGTCGTCTGCGTAGAGATGGTGGTCAACAGAGGAGGATTTTATGAGATGGCTTATAGGTGTGTTAAACAGGATGAAGAGGTGTGGACCCAAGACGGAGCCTTGAGGGACACCACAGCAGAGATCGATCCCGTGCTGTGGTTAGAAGCGATCGATCGATTTTCAGGGGGAGTTGTGTGAAGCCTCATCGTCGTCGTCGTCGTATTTAATCAAGAAATTGGTATTTCATAAATAACGATCGTCTGCTTCGAAACAATAATTACCTCGTTAATGGTTTTAATTATTTAGCAAATAAACCTATGATTATAAATTTACACGCATTGTTATCAACCGCTGTGGATTAGACCTGCGTTTAAAAATATATGATCACGTCGTCTGTGAATAAAATATTTATATTTTTAACTCAATTAAATTATTTATATTTTTAACCCAAGTAAACATGATCCCTCCATGGGCAAATATTAGGTTAGAATTATGCCCCTATTAAGATTATCTTTAAAATATTCATATTTTTAATAAGGACAGTTTTGCGGTAATGTGGTGATGCATTGTATATAATAGATATTCAGAATTGTGTGTATATTAGTGTGTTGTGCTGTTACCTGCTTGAGTGTCGGATTGTCAAACACTAAGGAATCAAATTCCGGATTTACGCAAACTGCGCACTGTCCTGGTCAAATCCTTGAAACCGATGCTATAAGAGTCAGAGAGCACAGTGCTACCCAGACGCGGATCCTAGAGCGATTTCACTTCGACTGAACCAGTTAGCTACATTGGTTAGAGCATACGTCCGATGCACTTTGTGCGTTTAATTGCCGGGTCGCCTCCTGTAGCTGGCTTATTCATGAGATTTTAATCCCTCACCAGCACGGTCCGAACACGAGGACCTTAAAGGGCGTAGCGCCCATTCAATCGGGCAGCGGTAGTGAAGGATCTCACCTGATCAATTCTTTGAAGAAAAATTAGCAAGGTCGAGGTTACATTAGGGTTACCCGGTACTTTAAGACTATTTTTTAACGACAGGATGCAAAAGGGGTAACCACCATGTCAATCTCTGTGGCATAAAGCTTGCACCTTTGCCCACTCCCCTGAAATTGAATCTGAATTAAGATGATTAATTAATAAGAAGGCTAAACACGTGACACTTGAATTGAAATCAAGTTGGCTTACTGGCGTTCTTATTGCCTTGATTTTTCTTTTTTTTAAATAGAAAATAATAACATACGACAACATTCCTGAAAGTAGTAATAGATTTTGTCTTTTTTAACTAAAACAAGCAGCAAAAGGCAATGAAGAAAACAGGAGATTTTGTCTCCCGGGTAACGACATCCAGGCAACGGGAGGTAAAAACTTTATTTCGGGAGACTCCCGGCGAAAACGGAAGGTTTGGGCAACGCTAAATAAATGAATTTTGTTTATTGTATTCTGTTTATATTGTTTCTCACTGTAGCAAATTATTTTCTCAAATCATTTTGGTAATCCTGGGTTTTAGCGTCGGAAATTATTTCATTTAGAAGTTCTAATACAATAGAATACAATAAATAATCATCGTTCATCCAACTTCTAGTTTCAGTTATATTTTAATCGATTATCCAGCTTATAGTTTCGTGAACATTTTCATCAATCTTCCAACTTCTAGTTCGAGTTTTACTATAAAATGTTTTCATCGGCCATAGGCCTACACGGGAATGATATCGGCACTAAAACGATATATTTTCGTCGTAATTCCAACTTCTAGTTTGACTTTTATTATGTAATATTTTCATCGCTCATCCGGCTTCTAGTTTCATTGATATTTTCATCAATCTTCCAACTTCTTGTTTGAGTTTAACTGTGAAATGTTTTCATCGCTCATGCAATGTAAATAATTTCCGACGCTAAAACCCAGGATTACCATCATTTTTATCCACACTCTCTTTTCCGGTTTCATAAGCGGACTTTGTGTTTATGTAAAGTGTCTGCAATGTGTCAAAAATTCGTGTTAAGTCTTCTTTCTGCAAAATAAATATTATTATATTATAGGCCTAACACAATGAAACTTTACCCTGACAAATCCACTCAAGTCTCAAGACTGACACACAGTAACTTCAGGTAACTTAGAAAAGCATCTGTAATAATAAGTAATAATAAAGGACGATATGCGGCTATGCCAAAGCGAAAAGAAGTCTGTGTTAATTATTATTTCCTCACAAATCTTAAGTAAATGAAGCCAAATAATTATCGATGAACTGAGCTAACACCTGTGATTTTGACTTTTCGTCTTCTACATTGTATTAATTTCTGTCTAGACGAAAGCAAGTTAGAACATTATCGATCCCTGAGTTTTGAATACATCAATTATACAAAAGGTGATTTGAAAATAGGTTTCAGAGTAATGATCTGAAAAAATATATGGAAATAGAGTAGTACACGCCTGGGATGCCAAATACTATCTGCCAATCTCCAACCTGTCTGTCTTGTCTAAAATGCTGGAAAGAGTTGTATCCAGGCAACTTGTTATAATGACCTCAAGATCAACCAGTTGTTCTCAAAGATACAGTCGGCCTCTAGGCCTATACCCCGCTTTCCACTCTACTGAGACGGTTCTTGCAGATATTTTCTCTGACATTCTTCTAGTGATAGACTCTGGAAACTGCTCTCTTCTTTCTCTTCTGGACTTGCCTGCCGCATTCGACACAGTCGACCAAGACATTTTACTGCAGCGACTGCATGTCGTCTACTGCGCTAAAGTGGATGACGTCCTACATGACAGCTAGACAGCAGTGTGTCCGACATGCCGGCTTTTCTTCCACAGCGACAATCATTACCTGTTGCGTTCCTCAAGGCTCAGTCCTGGGACCCATTTCCCCCTCCTTTCAATAGGCCTACTGCTGACATCTAAGGCATAATATCCAAGCACGGTCTGCGTGGTCATCTCTACGCCGATGACTCACAGGTCAATGGCTTCTGTCGCCATGATTTCACCGACGTCCAGCATCTGCGGTCCGTCTCAACGAGCTGCATCAGGGACATCGCTGGCTGGATGAGATGCAACCGATTGCAGCTCAATTCATCGAAGTCAGAATTTCTCTGGTGCATGTCCTCATTCAGGGTGGAAGAATTAGATCGTAGCCCGTTCATCATTGGTATGGATGCTGTCGACCCAAAGAATGAGTTTACCGATCTCGGTCTTTTCCTCGACACCGATCTGTCACTGACATCACACTCGAGTTGTGAGGACCAGCTTCGCTATCTTGAGATAGCTGTGGGCTGTTTCTCGGTCACTTACACAGAATGTGACTCGCCATCTCGTGCAAGGTTTAATCCTGAGCCGAATCGATTAAACTGCAATGTCGCCATTACTGGCTTGCCAAGCGCAGTATCATTAGTCTTCAGGGGGTCATCAACGCTGTTGCTCGTCTGGTCATGCGATCACAAAAGTTCGATCACATTACAACCGCGACACAAGATCAGCTTCAGTGGCTAAGAATAATCGAGCGCGTTAAATTCAAACTTTGCCTACGGATGTACAAATGTCTCAATAACTGCGCACTACCTCGCATACAGCATTAGACCGCTATCGGACGACCCTAATAGGTCGCGGCTGCGATCTTCAAAGTCCGCTGATCTATTTGTGCCAGCAACTAAAACTAACGGGCGTTCGGGTCTTTTGGGTAGCCGGCCAACGTGCTTGGAACAGCGCCAATTCAGGAGGCTAAAGGCATTTATGTTTGGAAAAAAACAGCTAAAACTCTCCTTGTTATCTAACTCTTAGCATTTGATCTGACAGTCGAAGGTGTACACCATCCTAGAAGTAGCTTGCTGCTACTGATGATGCTATAGAAATTGTCGTAATTACAATTACAATTACATTTAATGTGACACAGGTGGTCTTCAGAGCGATGCATATTCATTGCTGAGGCCATGAAATAAAATGAATATAGATGGCTATCGCAGCGGTTCCCAAACTTCTCTGGGTCGTGATCCACTTGTGAATATCTTGGCAATATCGGTACCCACTGTGCAAAATTAAGCACTGTGTACTAAAATTTGCTTCGTAAATTGGCATCGAAATATGCGGCTTTATGTAGAGCGCTCAGAATTTGGCATATTTAAATCATTAAAAGGAAACTTAGGTAAAGAAAGTTAACTATTTACTGCAATCCAAAAGCAACTTTTGTACCTATGTAATGTAACAATATAAGTAATCTTAACAGCTTCAATGTGACGGATGATTTGGCGACCCACTTGACAGAACTTCGCGACTCACTTTTGGGTCGCGACCCACAGTTTGGGAAACCCTGGGCTATCGTATGCACATCCAGTTTCAGTTTTATGATTTAACTTCGTATAGTGAAAACAGCATCGCAATTTTGTTTAAATCGTGTACTTGTGTCGACTGCTTCTATGCCATAGCATTCTAGTTATACACATAAGCTTAAGCTTAGCCCTCTGACGTACCTTGGGGTCCCCAATGTCGATAAAGTTTGCCACCGCTACCCAATGGTCACAGGTATCTTCTCGGGACTGAAGAATAACAGCATAAAGTTTACGGTAAAGAGCGGCACCTTTTGGTTGTTGTAATTCTAATATCTGAAATGTAAACCAGTGGTTGACAGCTCATTGCTGATGTATGTCTCCAAATGCGTTTCAAGACACACGGAACAAAAATAAAGTACACCATGAACAACACAGACCTGTACTATACCTATATATAGTCTAATTTACAGCCTATAGTCTGCTACGAAAGGATTCGCAGTTCCATTAAAAGTGTTACTACAGACAGTAACAAAACAAAATATGATTCACCGATGAAAACTTTGCGCAAGTCACATTTCCGGTGACGTCACTCTTGCGTCAATGCGGCGTCTCTCGTTCGTTCTCTGTACGTTTTGATTGTTGGTCTTTCGACATGGGAGGAACGTTTCTAGAAACGCCTTTCTAAACTTCCGACCGCTGACAAAGTACATAACAAATTCAAATGCATTGTTAGAAATATAGGACAGTGCACTCTTTGAATAAGCCAGGTCGTAGATAGCTTTCTCCTTCTTCTCGAGTGACTTCCTGTCTGTGTTTAAGTAATAGAAGTACGTGATGTCGAAAGGGAGGTTGAGTATCAGAAACATAGCGCTTATCCCGATCAGCATAACTGTGGTGGATGCTACAGGCTTCGAAGCCGAGGCTGCTCCCATCTGTGTTTTCCGTTCCCACTGGGACTTGAGGATACGTATAATGGTGAGAATGTTCCCGATCAAGATGACTACAAATGGAAAGAAATCTCCAATGACAGCGTCAACAATTGCCCACTCATCGTAGACCACGTGACTCCAGTATTCGTCGGGTGTGCAAGTGTACTCGATCTTTGTAATGTTATTGTCATCTAATCCGACTGTAGTCGGCAGAAGATCCCAAGCTACAAAAATGAAGGTATTTTCGGCAAGTAGAATTATGGCGATAATGACCCAAACGATCACGATGCGACGTTTGCTGCAAAGTTCTTTACAGCGGAGAGGAAACCAAAGAGCAGTTGTTCGCTCACTTGTCAACAAGATCAAGGTCCAAGAAGCCAGTTGGTGTAGGTAATAGGATAACCCTACAGTTATTTTACAGCTGAATCTTGACAGATTGAAAACGCTGATCCCAAACGCCGGAAACACCCAAAAATTTGTGAGGAATATATTAAGGACTCCAATGTCAACCGTTGAGAGGGCGGTCAGGATGAATCCAGTGGACGAGGACCGGAAGTGGCGATTTTGGAAAGTGATAACTGACACAGCGTTTCCGAGAGTTCCGATGATGATCACGAATGGAGAAACGTAGACGTACAACTTCTTTACAAGTCTTTCTTGCCAGTAATCTTCCTCCACAAGTAAAATTGTAGTATTTTCAAGTGTTCGAAAGTTTACACTGTGTGTTGTATTCGAGTGGGGGTCAAGTTCCCAAGATTCATTTCTTAACAGTCTGCTGACGTCTGTGTTGTTCTTATAAATATCGGTGGACAAGTTATTTGCTCGACTGATGTCGTTGTCATTACCAAAGAAAATTGTCGTATTAGTTTGAGAACCGTGCATTGGTATCTGTGTCAGAACTGTCGCCATTTTGTTAGTAGTTGTGACGTCAACTTCGACAAACGGACCCAGCGTCTCCTTAGCACTCGAATGAGTATTGTAAACCGTTTCACGACCGACAAAATTAAATCTGGTCTGAGCAATTTGCGTTAAATTGAGTTCACGTGTTGTTACATCGTAATTGGTAGTAATGGCGTTTCCCACGGATTCGCACCTGTCTGCATCTGAACTGCATTTGCGAGAAGGGCGACCTTGGACTTTCGTCTTGGTAGTGTGAGCGTCGGTCATTGTCGATTTAAAGTCGAAGTTTGATCCAGTGGTCACTAACAGCTGCGCAACAAAGTAGTACGTGAAGATTGGGAGGAGATGGTTCCAATTGAGAGGAATGTTGAAAATCATGGCCACCGGCGTTATGGATTTAAAGCGGGGTATCAATATAAACCATCTATATTTTGTTTAAGGTGAAGGCGTGTCAACTCCCTGCAAAAATCCGATATAGTAAATATCATAGATGTTTATTTGTTCGGGTTGTCTGTCAATAAACATGCAGTGTGTTAGAAGTTTGTTCTCGTTCTCTCTTTTTCTCCCTTTTCATGCTAATCATCGTCGTCAACACTCATCATCATCATCATCGTCGTCGTCGTCATTTTCATCGTAGTCATCATGTTGACCATCAGTTCATACACCAGGCATTTGGCAGCGATTTGCATCGGTCATTTGTCAAGTCCAGTGCTCCAGTCAATATTAGTCAATGTTCTGTTATTTCTCCATTTGTATCTATTGATATCTATAATTCTATGATCAATTTCTATCTATATTCGTTGAATACCCAGCGTGGTTTTGTTCTTCACTATCCCAGTGTATACCACAGCATCGGAAAAGCTGTCAAAGACAAAAGCCATTGTAGTTATTTACTGTTACAGCAGTTATCTACAGTTACAGTAGTTATCAACATGGCCAGCCACCTTGACGGAGTTCTCTCCTGCATCACTATACGCATTAAGAGTCCTCCGTTCGCATGGTCTTCAGCCTGCATGGTCCCATCCATGATGTGGCAAATATGACAACAATAGCCTCACTCATGTACGCATCCCCGGCATGGTGGGACTTCACTCGCGCAAAAGAAAGAGATAGGATGGAGCGGCTTATAGGAAGGATGCGAAGAAGTGGCTTTCGTCCCCTTTCTGCCCCGGGTGCAGATGCACTGGCCGAGACGGCCGATGAAAGCCTCTTCAATGCTATCACCGCCGACCCAAGTCACGTCCTTCCACAGTATTTCCAACAACCCGGCATAATCATTACCACCTCCGCTCCCGGAAACATGACTTTGACCTGCCAGACAAAGACGATCGAAATTTTATTTCTCGTGTTCTCCTCAAGAACATATATTAATGAAAATGTAAACAAGTTGCGTCTGTGACAGCCTGTATTTATCAAATAAACGAATATTGAATTTACATACTGTAACCAGAGCTTCTCATTTGAGGCGATCGATCGATCGCTCTCCTTTGTCTTTCGCCTAGCAAAGGTACGGGCGAGCTTTAGATCGCTCGCCAAGCCGAAGGCGTCGCACCGTCGGTTGTCGCTCCATGCATGATTTTGAGTTAGACTCCAAGGCGATAGACGAACCTGGACGCAGATCAATATTTTATTTACCTAATTCACATTACTTTAATTTACTTACCTGCGGTAGCTGTGAATGCGTACCGTAACCTAATGAATGCTGACTGATCACTCCAATTTCGTGCAATATGATTGGCCATAACAGCACGGTCGATACATTATTTTGGTAAGTTTTTTAACAACAATGGCGGCGAAGGTGACCAAGTCGAAAAATAATGTATAGTTGAGCACGTATCTGTCATGCAAATTAGCCGGCTCGTTCGATATTGATATAGTCGAGATAGAAAACCGTCGAACTATGAAATAATTTACTGCAAGTTCTGCAGAAAGCACACTGACAACATTCGACTGGACTGATGGTTGAAAGGTCAAGCCAAAGATGATTCTTCAACGTATGCCAAAGTCTCAACCATTGCAACGTTAGTGGTTGGTTTCTATTGATTGATATTATGTTAATGTGATAATTTCACTCTAGTGACAATGCTAATTAGACATTATGCTACTGTGATTAGTGCGTTGCCAATAAACAGTCGGGAAACGAATTCCACAATAAAATTGATGATAAAAGCTCAACACTGATGGGCGAATAAAAGGACCTAATGATAGCTTTTAAACACCATGACGACGACCCTACAGGTCTACTGCTATACAAAAACGCTGTACACAAAAAGCTCCTGAGGTCGACCGCGCATCGCGCACCTACCCTAACCATCGCGATCGATTTTCAGACCGCTTACCATTTTCAAATGCGAAGCTCTGACTGTAACAAACTAAAACTAGACCCTGAAGGATGTTCTAGCGCGTGTTGTCTGGCAACAATGCACACCTATCATGACTCAAAGGCTGGAACGAGCCTCGCTACTTCAGTGAACTATGAACTCTAATCGGTTCCATGTGCTGCCCGCGGTGATTGGCAGGTGTCTAGTTTCCGCACGTCAACTGCTTCTTTGTGTTGCCGAGTTAAAAATACATTGTCTGCTCACCTTATTTCGCGCCTATTTAAATCCATTGGATCATTAGATACACAATCATGTACACGAGTCTAGTGATGGATTCCTAAAAGGCGCTTTATAAATGCCTTGATCGACACCTGAATACACATGCGAACTTACTACCGGTATTTCGTTATACTTGTGAAGATTTAAGCGTCTTTAGTCTGCCTAATTTAACCTTGTTTCAGTCAGTCCTAAGCCGTTTTCACCAACAAAGATGCAGTAACCAAAATATGCGCACTGGTCGCTTTATCATTGTAGTTGTTTCGTTTTTATAGACATCGGTGAGCGGCAGACTCTTTGAAGTGCGAAAAAAGCCATCGAACACTAATGAGCCCTCGTGTGGCTCACTTGAAAAAAGCCTTGCTTCAAATATTTCAGTTCATATTATATAAGCTTAGTATTTTGTCTTCAAATTGACATCGGTGAGCGGCAGACTCTCTGAAGTGCGACAACAGCCATCGTACACTAATGAGCCCTCCTGTGGCTCACTTAAAAATATCTTGCAACGAATATTTCGGTTCATATTACATAAGTCTAGTATTTTGTCTTCAAATTAACGTCGTGACGTCGACTTTTTTGCACTATGCAATAGGGTGGAGTGAAAAACATAAAATTTCTACAAACTAAACGCAATAGTAATTGGTATAGTTAGTTATCGTGCAAAATATTTTTCAAAAATTCATTCTCTAAGATGTGCTCACTTCAATGAATCTTGCATCGAATATTCAGTTCGTATAATATAAGCCTAGTGTTTAGTCCTCAAATTAACGTCGTGACGTCGACTATTTTGCACCATACAATCGGTTGTCACGACAGTTTGATTAGACACAGGAAGCGATGTATTTTGAGAAATAATGAAAATCTGCACAGCTACAACTGGTTCAAAACTCTCTTGCCAGAGTCACGGCAACAAAGACCTATAAACGTCAGCGTATTACGCCTATTCATGGCGTTGGCTGCCCAATGAGGAAAAAGAAATCAATATGAAAACCTGCCTTACAGTTAACAAAGTACTAAATTCATAGTTGCTGGTTTTAATCAACCGATCTATCTCAACTCCACGTTCAGTCCTCGCTCAAATAGATATTGCAATCGTTGAAGGGACGCTATGACCCTTAGAGACGGCGATCTTCTTTGACAGGTGGGGGACACTTTTGAACTGGGTCAACATTCGCGCGCAAAACATTTTTGGACCACTTTTTCTGTGCACGAAGGATGCGTTTAAAAGCAAAGGAAAAGCACTTTGTAACGGCAAGTAAATATATATTTTAATCAAATTGTTTAATCGCGTGCAATTTAATTCAAATCTAGTTATTTGATTTATTATTATATTAGTTAATAACACTTTAGCTTACTTAAGTATTGCACTTACTGTGCTCTGTGGACTCGCTATACTACGAAGTTTTACTTTTTCGCAAAAGAACGAAACAATTTTCTTTTAAAATTGGGGGGACTGTATACTCTGTCCCCTCACTGTTAAAGGTGGAGGGACTTGTCCCACTCGCTTCCCCCTCCCGGGATCGCCGCACCTGGTGACTCTCGAGAGGCTCCGCAACCGAACAATGTTGGGCTCTCGGGTTTTCACAGTAGCTAGTCCAAAGCCTTGCAATACACTGACCATTTCACTTCACTGTATCAATTCCTTGATGTAATTCAGGTCCAAACTTATTTAGGACTACTCTTTTTCAACTTGCATACCCACCGTATCTCGGTTTCCTGATCTATCTGACAACAACCCGGCTTCTGAAAGGGATTCTGACTTTTGATTGCCATCTCACTCTGAATGATCATCGACTGGTGACGCGCAGTGTGTTTCTCGTTAACGTTAACGATAACGAAAATGTTCGTTAACGAACAAAAAATGATTTCGTTAACGATAACTATAACTGTAACTAAAAAATATCATTAACTATAACTATAACTATAACGAAAATAACACTAACGAAAATTCATCGCTATTTTCGTTAATGAAATAAAAAAGTGCAATATGATCGATATTTTAATAATATCGTTTTAAATTATCCTGTTTATTGTTCCCAGATAAAATGAGAAAATATATGCTGCATATTCTCTTTGCAAATATCCTGGGTTCTTTTCGAAAATCTAATATTTCGAGTTTCTTTTTGATGAAAAGATCATTTTTCTTTCGATTGTTAATATTAAACAGTGAGAAGCTTGTTTTGATTTAAATTTTCTATGTTAAAAGGAATCTTATAAAAAAAAGTTACCATGTTCGTGTTCAAATTAGAAATGTTCATATTAAAAATTGAATTGAATACACATTTAAAAGAAAACGAGATTGTGTTTTTGAATGGAAAAAAATCCATTAAATATCTGTGACAGATGTACTGTTGCCATAAAGTATCAAATTCAAATTTGAGTATCAACATTTGTTTTTCGGCAATTTCAGTTTTTCCACTTGTTAGAGTCATAGAAATTTTCTGGGTGGGGTAATTTTCTTTGACATAATTTTGTTAGGAAGTCCTTTATGTCATTTGACAACTGTTGACAAGGGAGAGATCAAAAACTGCCTAAAAATTGTTGACATAATTAATCGATGACCCCATAGAGACCAGGCGGAGCGCCATTGGGGCCAGTTTTAACTATATGTACTAACTAAAATAAACTAAAATAAAAGTCCAGTAACTATAACTATAACTATAACTAAATAATAATACTAGCTATAACTGTAACTATAACTAAAATGAAAAACCATTAACTATAACTGTAACTATAACTAAAATAAAATCTGTAAGGAGAATCACACTGGTGACGCGCATAATTATAATGGCGCTATATAAATAATTAGATTAGATAGTTTGCGTAGTACCTTAAATCATAATGTAGCGCATCTACCATTATAATCGGTAAACAAATGGGTTGGTTCATCTTCTTCCAAGATAAACGAATGACATGGTGGCTATAGTGGCTCGGAAACCCCAGTGTGAGCACAGTTTCATCTGCTGTTCCACAGGGCTCTTGCATGCCAACGAGAATAGCTCATAAAATAATAATCAGTTAATTCTGATGCTGTTCTAAATAGGATATTAGGGATTACAGGATTGTTTGAATACAAACATTTTGTAAACTCTCTGTGACTGTTTGGTCGAACGTAAATTACACGTGTTGTTCTTGTTTATTAACTATTTAATTTATGAGCCTATTCATCATGAGTTAGTTTGATTACCATTTATTTCTCTAGTCAATGAACGTGAAGTAGGCCTAATGTAAATTGTTCGAACAGAATATGAACTGCTTGGCATCACATTTTTATTAGTTATGATCCTAATAAGGTAGGCCTATCATCGTTAATCGGCATCGTATGGCTGTCAGTGTCGTTGTCGTCGACCTCGTCACAAGTTCCCAAAGTGCGGCATCCAAGTGTTAACGTTGACACGGTTGAAGCATACAAAAGAAAAACAATACCAATGCAAATATCTGAAAATGCGATTCTCCGGTGTTATTAGACCTCTTTCCGTCAAATATCCAGATTTTTCAATGCCCTCAGTTTCTCAGGAAACAGGTCACATATTGGTTAAACTCCGCGTATGTAGTTCACCTATTCTTTCCTTCAAAAGGAGGAGTTGCAAGTGCCATCCACCCACAAAAAATCGTGTTTTCGAATGCTATTGCGCTCGCAATATGAAGGCAAAGACGACCATCATGGGAACTCACATCAATGGCTCTGAATATCTGAAAATGCTATTTCATTCGAAAGGTGGCGTTGAATTCATTCTTATAGGCCTGCGCGATCAACTTCAGAAAATACCAGATCCATCTGTAAATCCCTCAACCTTGACTCCACATCTACCAACACATTCACTGCATACTCTCCTGTCCGCAACCTAGTCGTGATTTTAGCTTCTCTTATCACATCAACCATCTTTCCCGCTCTTGCTTCATGCACATTAGTGACCTTCGCGGAATTCGCCCTATACTAGACTTCAAAACTGCCACCACAGTCGCTACTTTTATAGTCCACGCAAAATTAGACCATTACAATGCACTTTTTTCAAACATAGACATCACCCTAAATAAACCACCTTCAAGCCATTCAAAATGCACTCGCCCGTGCTGTGACTCAAACCTCCAAGCATCACCACATCACTCCTATCCTCAAATCTCTCCACTGGCTTAAAATACCCGAACGAATAGAATATAAAGTCATATCACTCACCTACATTACACTCTAATCCTCCCAGCCTTCCTGTCTTCGACGGCTGTTCACGGTCCAACCAATCCGCTCAACCCGCTCCTCTTCTGTCCTAACATTTCTTCGCCCTTTCATCACCTTATCACTAAGATTTGCGAATCGCTCCATAGCCATAGCTGTCTCACCGCTCTGGAACTAACTTCGGAATTACCACCAGTACTACGAGAAATAGTAGATCCATCCAACGAACTCACCAAAACCTCACCTCTTTCTATCTTTCCACAGGTCTTTCACTCTTGAAACAAGAAAACACAGCTCTCTCGTTAATCCTATCCCGACTCATCCTCTTCTCCTTACCTACCTCGCCGTTTCAACCCTAAACACCGTCCGCCTTAGCCGTCTGACTGTCTGTCTGATGGACCCCTTTGGATCTTGACCTGGAACCCATTTCACCGCCCCCCCCCCCACCCGCGTATCGATTATGATTTGACGGGGCCCGTGTGAATAAGCTGGTTCCCGCGACTTCGATTTTTGAGCGCAGAAATCTCGAGTAGGCCTATTCGATTACGATTGCGAAGGGCTCTAGTGAATAATTCATTCGCAACTGTTTTTTAAACAACACTGGGATTGTTGCTTTTGAGTCAGTCATTACGATTGCCATCATGAACCCATAAGTTCCAGGCCAGTGTAGAGCGTATAGCATCTGTCACTATCCTAAATCTGTTAAGATAGTGAATGGAACCGAATTCAAACCCTTTAAAGACAGTGGCAGACGATTAAGACGAAAAACGTTAAACAACTTTCCTTGAGAATTTACATAACATAATTACATGGGAACTGCCTATAAATATACACATGCGTGCTTACAGTATAGCTACAAAAAAGCTTTAATTCATGTCATTTGCATACCCGCACTCAGAACAACCACGGCATTCTATATAATAATTATAAAGAAATCTCCATCGTCGACTTGGGTATACACCTCGGTGCACCGCGGGGATACGTCTTTATAACAAAATGTCCGCACTCTTTTAACGGAACGGTCTCGACATAGCTCTCTAACCAATCGTGTGGCTAGAGTAAACCCCATGGACCAACCTAAACTGGGATTAAGACCACAAACTAAGCGTAACAAACCTCAAAGTGAACTTAACATCTTTGAATGTAAACCAGTGCTTGACAGCTCATTGTTGATGTATGTTCCCAAATGCTTCTCAGTGCCGTACCAATTACCCTTTATATCGCCGGTGAATGGTCTTGCAAATGACTGAGCACGAACGACATACAGCACAAAATAAAGGACACCAAGAACAACATAGAACTCTACTACATAGTAATATTTGGTAGCCGAGCCTACTACGAAAGGCCTCACAGTTCCATACAAAGTGTAACTAAAGACAGTAACGGAGCAAATATGATCCACAACAAGAAGACCTCGTGTTTAACTACATTTTCGAGGAGGCTACTCCTGTGTCTGTGCGGCGCCTCTCGTTCGTTCTTTGTACGTTTTGGTTGGTGGTCTTTCGACATGGTAGGAACGTTTCTAGAAACGCCTTTCTAAACTTCCCACCGCTGACAAAGTACACGACAAATTCAAAGGCATTGTTAGAATTATAGGACAGTGTACCAATTGAAAAAGCCAGGTCGTAGATAGCCTTCTCCTCCTTCTCGAGCGAATTCCTTTCTGTGTTTACGTAATAGAGGTACGTGATGTCGAAAGGGAGGTTGAGTGTAAGAAACATGGCGCTTATCCCGATCAGCATAACTGTTGTGGACGCCACATGTTTTGAGGTCGAGGCTGCCCCCATCTGTGTTTTGCGTTCCCAATTGGACTTGAGGATACGTATAATGGTGAGAATGTTACCGATCAAGATGACTACAAATGGAAAGAAATCTTCAATGACAGCGTCGACTATTGACCACTTACTGTAGACCAAGTGACTCCAGTATTCGTTGACTTTGCAAGAGTACTCGACCTTTGTCATGTTATTGTCATCTAAGTCGACTGTGGTCGGCCGAAGATCGAGAGCTAAAAAGATGAAGGTTTCTTTGGAAACAAGAATAATGGCGATGATGACCCAAACGATTACGATGCGACGCTTGCTGCACAGTTCTTTGCAGCGGAGAGGAAACCAAACGGAAATCGATCGCTCGACTGTCAACAGAATCAAGGTCCAAGAGGCGAGCTGGGGTAGGAAGTATGATGACGCAACTGATATTTTACAGCTGAATCTTGTCAGATCGAAAATGCTGATCCCAAACGCCGACTTCAGCCAATAATACATGAGGAATGTGTTGAGGACTGCGATGTCAACCGTGGAGAGGGCGGTCAGGATGAATCCAGTGGACGAGGACCGGAAGTGACGATGTTGAAAGGTGATAACTGACACAGCGTTTCCGAGAGTTCCAATGATGATCAGAAAGGGAGCAACCCACGAGAACAGCGTCACTGAGAGTCTTTCTTGCCAGTAATCTTCCGCCAAAAATAAAATTGTAGTTTTTCCAAGTTTTTGAACCGTTACACCGTGTGTTGCATTCGAGTGGGGGTTAAGTTCCCAAGAATCATTTCTTAGCATTCTGCTAACATCCGTGTTGTTCTCATAAATATCGGTGGACAAGTTATTTCCTCGAGTGCTGTCGCTGTCATTGCCAGAGAAAAGTGTAGTATTATTTTGAGAACCGAGAATTGGCATCTGCGTCAGAACTGTCGCCATTTTGTTAGTAGTTGTTGTGACGTCAACAACGACAAACGAATTCAGCGTCTCCTTGGCACTCGAATGAGCATTGGCATCCGTTTCCCGACCGACAAAATTAAATTGGTCTAAATAATCTGAGTTAACTCGAGCTTTTGTGTCCCTATATTGTAACTGGTAGTGTTGGTGTAGCTCTGGACACGCATCTTTCTATACGTGGACCGCATATTCGGATAGGACGACTTTCAGCTTTCGTCTGTGTAGTGCGAACGTCGGTCATTGTCGATGTGGAGTCGAAGTTTGATCCATTGACCACTAATGGCTGCCCGACAGCGTAGTACGTGAAGATTGGTAGGAGAAAGTTCCAACAGTTAGGAGCGTTGAAAATCATGGCCACCCGCATCACGGATTTAAAGCGGGATATTACTGTAAACTGTCTTTCTTTTGTTCAAGATGAAAGGCGTTTCAACTCCCTGAAACATGCTAATCTAGTAAATACTGTAGATGTCAGTTTGTTCAAGTTACTCTGTCAAATAAAATAAATCATGTAACGTGTTAAAAGCCCGGGTTATCATCTTTACTTTATCTCCTTCTTCACAACGTTGGATAATCTGTTAAAAATGAATGGCCATACAGTTAGTAGTGTACTCTTAAATTTATTGGGGGTGCTTGATGGTCTAATGGTTAGTGTTCTTCCTCCTCGTGTCCGCAACACCATTCTCTCTGGTAGCGTTGGTTGTTCCTTTTCTCACCTTAAATCCATAGGCGTAGCCAGTAGCAGTTGCCTCCTCTTGCTTTTTCCCAATAGTCTTTGAAGCTTGATTGTTAACCCCGGGTCTAGGACATTCCCCCCGGGACATTTCCCCCGGACAATTCCCCCGTCATCCCCTCCCGAAAAATTGCCCCGTAGGATAATTCCCAGGACTTTCCCTCCCCCCTTTGAGACTTGGAGTTTATTACAGGATAGCTGAAGACGCGATCGCGTTTATAAGTAAAAGAGTTGTGATGGACAACACACCGAGGACTGTGATGATGGACTTTGAGAAGGCGGCCACGCATTTCGCGTTGATTGTTCATTCAACACCCAATGTCCGTTTCTTTTACTAAAATCATTAAGCCAGAAAACTTCACATTCCTTAAATATAGCTTCTATAACTATTCATAGGCCTAATCACAGTCTCAATAACACTAAAAAACGGCTTTAAGTTCAACTTTGTGGGTTTTGCACATGATAGGCTAAACACCACCGGAGTCTCAGTCTACAACTTCAGAAGGGCCCAAAAATCTTTGCGCCTAGGGCCCCGTTTTCTGTAAACGCGCCTCTGCAGCCAATGGTTGTTGAATATTGCCACTTAACAGCGATAAATCTGTAAAAAAGCCCGCTGTTGTGGGTCCTGATAACAACCCAAAGCCGTGGACGACCCACGAAAATGAGACAGCGAAATCTTTGTTGTACAGTGTAATTGCAGGCCATCCACAGAGTTCATGTGGTCAGCAATAAATAGTTTCCGTCCAGCAGTTCACCAAGGTGGCGGACCAATGCTTACTTGATTCCTAAGTTATATAAAATTGTTTTGCAACACTTGTCTTTTTAATTAATCATTAGGAATAAGTGACTTCATTTTAAAAATCGTCAGTTAAATTAATATAGTTTGGTGATCAAAAACTGAAGTACTAGCCTAGTGGTGACCAACCACCCGAAACTTGCGCATTAGGACTTATATTCGATTACATGTTGTAGGATATATGTGCGAGAAATACTGAACTTGATTCCCGCGGTTATACAGCCTATCCCATCGATATAAGATAAATGGCTGAGATTAACCACGCTAGTGTCTGGCATACTTAAGTTCTATTCAACACTCCACTTAGTACCCGCCGTGATAAGTAGATGCATAGCTTCCTCACATCAACTGGTGCGCTCTTGGTCTTCACATGCATCTTCTTATGAAAATCTTGTATTGAATTCACGTACTGCCTTGTGCTGCTAGGTTTGAATACATTGTCCACTTACCTTATGTCGCACCCGTTTAAGTTCATTAGATCATATAACAATCATGGATTCCTACAAAACGCTTTATGAATGCCTTGATCGACACATCACCACACATGCGCCTTGTCCGTGGAGATTTAAAAGTATTTAGTCTGTTTACTTAATATATTCTTGCCTTAGTCAGTAGGCCTACTAGCTGTTTTCAACCAACAAGGGAGCCATTACCAAAATAAACTCACTGGTCGTTTTATCATTGCAGATGTTTCGTTTTTATAGAGATCTCGATGAGCGGCAGACTCTTTGAAGTGCGCCAACAGCCATCGTAAATGAATTAACACTCGCGTGGCTCATTTCAATTAGTGTTGCATCAAAAAGCTGAATCGTTTTAATTTCAAATACACGCCGTGACGCCGATCTTTTGGCATTACGGGTTGTCACGGCAGAGCAGCGAGAGTTAATGCCCATTTACGTATTTTGGCCCGTGTCGAATCCAAATATCAGTTTAACGGTAAATCCTCTATGTACACTCAACATGCACATTGCACATAATATATACCGATAAGTGTAACTTTCCGTGCAAACGCCAAGCTTGGCTCCCTGGTATGACTGTTGTGACGCAACAGGTAACAAAAATCCGACGTCATATGCTAGCGATGGTTAAAACCGCCACGAGACGGGACATACCCTCTAAGCTACGAGGATAAATTAGAGCCTCACTTGTGCCATACCTACAGAAAAAGAGCCAAGCTTCCTCTAAAGAGCCAGCCTCAATTGTGGGCCTAGCCCTTTGATTCTGCCTCTAATTATATATCTTGCCGGGCTGCTGTGGGAGGGCTGTTGGATGGATGGAAGGCTGTTGGATGAAAGGATATATTAGATGGAGAGCTATTGGTTGGAGGGCTATTGGATGGAAGGCTATTTGATAAACTTTGAATGGAGGGCTGCGGGATGGATGGATGTTGGGTGCAGGGCTGTTGGCTAGAGGGCTGTTGGATAGAAGACTATTGGAAGGAAGGCTATTGGATGAAGGGCTATTCGATGGAGGCCATTTGAAGGCTATTGGATAGTAGGATTTTTGGATGAAGGGCTATTGGATCGAGGGTTATTGGACGGATGGAGGGCTATTAGATGGAGGGCTGTTGGGTGGAGGGCTGTTGGGTGGAGGGCTGTTGGGTGGAGGGCTATTGGGTGGAGGGCTATAGGATGGAAAGTTATTGCATGGAGGCTGTTAGATGGAGGACTGTTAAAAGAAGGTTGTAGGATGAAAGGCTGTTGGATGGATGGAGCGCTGTTGGATGAAGGGCTGTTGGATGGAAGGGTTTTGGAGGGAGGGCTTATGGATAGAGTTCTGGTGTATGGAGTTCTGCTGACTAAGCTTATTAAGCAAATTTTCAAATAACAACTCTCTTTCTAAAACTGCTTATGATCACTCAGTATGATTTACATTATTACCTTACTTATGATCAATTCAATAAGTTTCCTCTCCGATTAAATTGGTTTCGATCATGCCTGCAGGTTGTAATGTTTCTCTATATAACTTTCACAGGCTATCATCAGTTTCTCAGTTAATCATTTGCTTCGCTTTCTAAACTATAGCGGCCAACAGCTTCTCGAGCTGACTCTTCAATCTCTTGGTTTGTGTATCATTGTTAGTGCCTATCACGACGATTAAATGCCTAAAAAAAGTACGATGGGTCTTTCGCCCTGATCATTACTCGGGAAGACTATGGGCCAATCAATATCACTCCGGGGCTTCCTTCAATCTTCGACCATGACCCGATTCCGCATGCGATTCCATGCACCTTCTCTAATGGAAGGCCTAATCAGAGGTTAAAAGACGCTAGACTTCGATGCATTTCGTCAGCCACTTAGATTTTCTTTGATATACTAATTGAATACAATCCAGTCACGACAGGAACTATAATAGCCAACATTAAACTTCTCTATCAGCACAATGGCACGATTGGTCATAGTCAACAACAAAATTAGTGTCACCTGCCCTCTAAGCAATCTCACCTTCCACCTATAAAAACTACGCTTTATCACGCACCATATGACTGTATTGAGACAAATAATTTCTGTCGGCGTCAACGGTGTTGTTGCCATTAGATGATAAACTCTGGATCCATCCATCCACCATAAAGAAGCAAGTGATGTATGTATGTCAGCAAATTGCGTTCAATCCGAGGCACATCAACAACTTTGTATCACCGTATACGCAGCAGTGCTAAGAACGCTCTGGTAATCTCTGTCTCTATCTCTGTCTTTGGTTCTGTATGTCTGTATATCTCTAAATCTATCGCTACCCACAACTTTAACTGTATCTGCATTTCTGTGTCTGTCTCTCCGACGAATTTATCGTCTACTGACTTCCATCAATCGCGCGTATTCAGCTTCACTTTGAATTCGTCTCTCCACTGCAGTTGCTCCATACAAGATGCGTCAGTGCAGCATCGTCCAACTGGAGGAGACCCAGTCACGACAAGTGCAACCAAACCTCACCTGTTTGCCCTCCCAATCAAACAAAATAAGAACTTTCTAAAAAATTCGTTGTTTAAAAACAGCTACTAGATATATAACCCGTAATCCTCACAAGCATTGAACTCAATGCGTTCTGACAATGAGTTCTGCTTGAATAAACGAATAATGATGATGATGATGATGATGATGATGATGATGATGATGATGATGATGATGATGATGATGATGATGATGATGTACTTGGAAAAAATTAGAGTTTTCACAGACACTCTGACCAGTTAGCTTTGCCTTTTAGTCATTAACTCTTACGGTCTGGACATTTTGGCATTTTGAGACCATATTAAGTTTCTTTAGCAGTGATGGACAGGTGCACAAACGTCTCAATCTGGCACGAGAATCACACATACGGCTCCACATCAACAATGACCGGCGTTCGCACTACCCAGACGACAGTCCAAGGTCGCCCTTCCCGAATCTGCGGTCCATAACATAACATAACATAACATAACACAACATAACAAGGGTTTTAAGTGGTTCAGAAGTCTGTGTTAGAACCACTGCAAATTAACCTCGAACGCTTAATAGCCCCATTTTCCTAGCTTCTTCTTAAAAGCTGTTATTGTGTCCACCGAGACAGTACTATCATCCAAACCATTCCACAGGTCTACAACTCTTGCACTGAAGAATTTCTGCCCTAGTGTTCCTTTTGGCTTCTTAAATAATTTATATCTGTGCCCCCGAGTTGCCTTGTTTGGTGCTAATTCAAAGAACCTCTCCCACTGCAGTGCTTCCTTTCGAGTGATAATCTTATAAGCTTCTATTAGATCTCCTCTGCTCCTCCTTATCTCCAATGTTGTTAGTCCACACCTTTTCAACCTTTCTTCATAGCTCAGATCTTTGTAGCCCCAAATCATTTTCGTAGCTCTTCTTTGCACTTTCTCCAGTTTTTCCATGTCCTGTTTCAGGTATGGGTTCCATACCTGGATGCAGTATCCCAACTGTGGCCTAACCAGTGATTTGTACAACCTTATTATTGTATCTTTGTCTCTGGTGACTGTTGTCCTTTTTATCATCCCTAAAGTTGGATTAGCCTTTTTTGCTGCTTCAGCACATTGCCTTGAAGGTTTTGCACTCTTGTGCATAATCACTCCCAAGTCCCTTTCTTCATCACTCACTTTCAATACCGTACCCCCCATTTCATATGAAAACTCGTTGCTTCTCTTCCCCATATGCATCACTGAGCACTTTTCCAAATTGAAGAGAATTTGCCAGTCTTGTGACCATCTGAACATTCTTCTTAGATCTTCCCGCAGTATATCTGCTTCTTCATCATCATCCACTGCTCTACATAGTTTTGTATCATCCGCAAACTTAGAAATTTTAGATAAAATCCCATCGTCTATGTCATTAATAAAAAGTACGAACAGCAGTGGCCCAAGCACTGATCCTTGTGGCACTCCACTTAGCACTGTCGTCCAGCCAGAATGTTTATCACCTATGCCCACCTTTTGTCTTCTACCTGATAACCAGCTTTGAATCCATCTTAGCACCTGCCCTCTAATCCCACCTGCTTGTAACTTTTTGGCCAGCCTTACATGAGGTACTTTGTCAAGATTATTCTACAGCGACTTGCCAACCACAGCAACAGAAATATATGTTGCAACATGGGAGACTTAGCCCACAGATAGGTGCGTCTCTGGGGCTACACCATTACTACCAGAAACGATATAGCTACACTTGAGCTCAATTTAACGAAAATTGCTCAGACCAGATTTAATTTTGTCTGTCGTGAAACGGTTGTCAATACTTATTCGAGTGTTACGGAGACGCTGGGTCCGTTTGTCGAAGTTGACGTCACAACAGCTACTAACAAAATGGCGACAGTTCTGACACAGATACCAATCCATGGTTCTCAAAATAAAACTACTCTTTTCTCTGGCATTGACAGCGACATCACTCGAGCAAATAAGTTGTCCACCGACATCTACAATAAAAGCACAGGCGTCAGCATACTGCTAAGAAATAATTAAATTGGAGGAAATAAGTTCGGGCGTTCTATTGTTTGCGAGACTCTGCTATCAGCGGTCTAGTATTTTATCACAGCTCAGCTGGCGACGGCTTGGTGATGGAGACTTGATGCGGTTCGGCACAGTGACTTTAGACAACATTTTGTCTGTTTTTTACAAGAATTTTCTTCGGCATTTATTCATGGAGTCGTAGTCATCAATGTGGCTGACAACTTAGGCCTACTTGAACATGAATTATTATTATTATCATTTCTTTTATTATTATTTTTTTGCCCAAGGTACATATGATCCCTTGGGGACTTAAATATTAATTATAATAAGTAAATCATCTGGAACGGCCTCTATTCCTCAGGATTCGAGAGAGGGAAAGTGCCGCGGAAAGCTACTGCATTGAAGCGTTGGATTGTCAGCGTCAGTTGTTGGAAGAGGTAAGATGTTTCTCGTGCATCACCGGAGATGGTGCTCATCATTATTATTATTGTTATTATTATTATTATTATTTTTATTATTATTATTATTATTATTATTGTTATTATTATTATTATCAGTATTATTATTGTTATTATTATTATTATTGTTATTATTATTATTATTATTATTATTATTATTATTATTATTATTATTATTATTATTATTATTATTATTATTATTATTATTATTATTATTATTATTATTATTATTGTTATTATTATTATTATTATTATTATTATTATTATTATTATTATTGTTATTATTATAATTATTATTATTATTGTTATTAAGGATAATAAATTCAGTTTCGGCAGGGTTGAGACAGAGGAGGTTGGAGGACATCCATTTAGAGATTAGGTTAGAGATGCGTTGTGGTGGAGTTAAACGGACACTTCTTGCACTGTTTTAAACAATACTGGATTGTTGCTTTTGACTCAGTCATTACGCTTGCCAGCATGAACCAATGGGTTCCAGGCCAGTGTAGAGCATATAGTATCTGTCACGATATACCTAATCTGCTATGGTAGTGAATAGATTTGAATCCAAGCCCCTTTAAGGCAGTGACAAATGATTAAGACGAAAAAAGGTTAAGCAACTCTCCTTTTGAATTTACAACGCTATTTGATTTTCATAACATAACTAAGTTGAAAATACTTATGACTATGAACTTGCGTCCTTGCAGTAGGCCTATATTTACAAGAAACTTCTCTACATTTTATCTCTTGCACATGTCCGGCCTGTAACAAATCGCTTTAATAGACCCCCGCCCCTACTCCTACACAGGACAAAAACGGCACCCTACACAATATGAAGAAATCTCCGTCATTGACTGGCGTATGCACCTGCGTCCACAGTGGAGTTAAATCTTCATACCAAGATGTCTGGATTCTTTTCCGGAACACTCTCGACGTAGCTGTGTAACCAATCGACCGGCTAGAGGAAAGCTCATGAAATCAACCTAAAACTAGTATTAAGATCTCAAACGAAACATAACAAACCTAAAAGTGAACATTAAATCTGTGAATGTAAACCAGTCCTTGACAGCTAATTGTTGATTTACGTTCCCAAATCCGTTTCAATGCGAGACTAATGGTTCCCTATCGTTAGGTCGTATTTCATTTTGTCGTAATCATTTCGTCGCAATTTATATCGTCGTTATTCAATGCGTCGCAATATAATTCGTCGCATGCAAATTGTCGTTTTCAGTTCGTCGTTTTCAGTTCGTCGTTTTTATGTCGTCGTTTTTATGTCGTCGTAAATTAAAGTAAGTCAAACAAAGTAAGTCAAGCAAATGAAATTTAATACCGGACATTTAAGTAAAATCAAGGTTCCGTAGCTAAGTAATAATTAATAAGATTCTAACGTAAAAAGTCATATGATTAAAACGTAAAAGCAAGTTAAAACGTAAGCACGTCATGTAAGTCAAGCAAAGCAAATTCAATAACGAACATTTAAGCAAATTCAAGGTCCCATAGCTAAGTAATAATTAATAAGATTCAAACGTAAACAGTTATACGATTAAATGTAAAACCAAGTTACAACGTACGCACGTCATTTCAGTCTGACTGTCTGAGCAGAAAGAGTCAAATTCAAAATGCAATGCTGTGAGCGATGTTTTTCAGGTATTGCAAAATGTTGTCATGGTTGTATGAATCCACCACAGTTTTGATCCTGTTATCAACAGCTCTATATTTCTTCTTATTTTGCTGAGTTGGATGACCGGCCTGAATTCTTTCGATTTTCTTGGCTACGGTACTGTTTATTCTTCCAAACGTAGCTTTGCGACGAGAGTTGACATTGACGGATGAGCTGTATTGATAACACCTTTGAAAGCATTGTGCCAGCCCTCCAAAGAATTTGTAGTTCGGGGTAGATCGTCCTTCGCGCGTTGATATTGTGACCACAATGACATTGCGAAAAGTGGTCGACGTCGACGAGATCCTCTTCCAATGTTTCCTATGTAATTCGATTCGAAGTACTCGACAATTGGATCTAATTCTTCTGGATAATTCTCGTCGTTTGTTAATTCTTCAAACCCTTTAATAACGTCATCTGGTGGGAGAAACGCAAGTGCTGCTAAACATCGAGCCTTATTTGCGAAATCCGGATCTGTCCCGTACCGGTTTTGTAGTCCTGCTTCCTGAATGCGCCTCCATATGCTCTGACTGAGATGGAAGAAACAGCCGTGGATTTGGGCTTCGGGGATCTTCTCCTTAAATGCAAGTATGGCCGCTAGTTTGAAGTCTAGTGTGATAGAGGCTGGAATCAGTTCTAATTCTGGACTAACGTCATGTAGATATTGAAGCATAGTTGTATATCACTCTTTGGTTTTATTCTTGAGCAAGACGTAGACACACGGGATTGTTTCCGAGTTGCCAAGTAGGCCATGCATTGTGTAAAGCTGGGTGTATTCTTTGGGTGCTACGTAGAATGTACCATCTGCAAACCAGTGTTCTGAATCATAGAGCATGTCCAATCCTCGAGCAGATACAAATACCACCATATCTCCGGTTGAACATCTCATGAAATCTCTGTCATCTGTAGTACGCTGAAGCTTTCTCGGGACTATACTCGGTTCAGTTTCGTCATCGCCTTCCTCTTCGTCTTGATCCCGAGCTGCTCGTCGTTTCCTGCGTATGACTTGTGAAAGCGCTGATGTCGTCGGCAGAGTAGGTGCAACAACTACAGGAACGCGTGCGATTGCTTGTTGTACAATATTCTTTACCGTACTTTCGCACTCGGTAGCTTTTGAACGAATTTCCCCAACAACTGTTGCAGCAGCTATACGTTCAGAAGACGGTGCATGATATTTGTGCTCTGTTGGTAGTTTCGTAACCACGTCTCCGGTGCTATGCATTCGTGCATTACAAGTTCTCGTTTCACATCGCCAGTATGGCTTCGCGTTCACTAATGACCCTTTATCTCGCTGGTGCATGCTCTTGTAAATGACTCGGCACAAACGACATAAGTCAGAAAATGAAGGTATATATACACCAGGAACAACATAGACCTGTACTACTTAGCCTAATTTGCAACCTAGTCTACTACGAAAGGCTTCGAAGTTCTATACATTGCTCAAGAAGTCCTTGTGTTTAACTACATTTCCGACGAGGTTACGCCTGTTTCAGTGCGGCGTCTCTCGTTCGTTCTCTGTGCGTTTTGGTTGGCGGTCTTTCGACATGGTAGGAACGTTTCGAGAAACGCCTTTCTAAACTTCCGACCGCTTACAAAGTACATGACAAATTCAAAGGCATGGTTAGAACTGTAGGACAGTGTAGCAATTGCATAAGCCAGGTCGTAGATTGCCTTCTCCTCCTTCACGAGCGAATTTCTATCTGTATTTATGTAATAGAAGTACGTGATGTGGAAAGGGAGGTTGAGTATCAGAAACATGACGCTTATCCCGATCAACATAACTGTGGTGGACGCCATAGGTTTCGAAGTCGAGGCTGCACCCATCTGTGTTTTGCGTTCCCAATGGGACTTGAGGATACGAGTGATGGTGAGAATGTTCCCGATCAGGATGACTAGAAATGGAGAGAAATCTCCCATGACAGCGTCGAATATTGCCCAGTCACCGAAGATCAAGTGACTCCAGTATTCGTCGGGTGTGCAAGTGTACTCGACCTTTGTCATGTTATTGTCATCTAAGCCAATTGTAGTCGGAAGAAGATCGTAAGCTATTAAAATGATGGTATTTTCGGCAATTGGAATTATGGCGATAATGACCCAAACGATCACGATGCGACGTTTACTGCAAAGTTCTTTACAGCGGAGAGGAAACCACACAGAAATCGATCTCTCAATTGTCAACAGAATCAAGGTCCAAGAGGCGAGCTGGTGTAGGTAATAGATTAACCATGCAGATAGTTTACAGCTGAATCTATTCTGATCGAAAAGGCTGAACCCAAACGCCGACTTCTGCCAGTAATGCATGAGGCCTGTATTGAGGACCGCGATGTCCACCGCAGAGAGGGCGGTCAGGATGAATCCAGTGGACGAGGACCGGAAGTGATGATGACGGAAAGTGATAACTGACAAAGCGTTTCCGAGAGTTCCGGTGATGATCAGGAAGGGAGGACACCACGAGAAGAGCGTCACTGAGAGTCTTTCTTGCCAGTAATCTTCCGCCAAAAATAAAATTGTAGTGTTTCCAAGTTTTTGAACCGTTACACCGTGTGTTGCATTCGACTGGGGGTTAAGTTCCCAAGAATCATTTCTTAGCATTCTGCTGACATCCGTGTTGTTCTCATAAATATCGGTGGACATGTTATTTGCTGGATTGATTTCGCTGTCACTGCCAGAGAAAAGTGTCGTATTATTTTGAGAACCGTGGATTGGTATCTGTGTCAGAACTGTCGCCATTTTGTTAGCAGCTGTTGTGACGTCAACTTCAACAAACGGCCTCTGAGTCTCCTCAACACTCGAATGAGCACTGGCAACCGTTTCACGACCGACAGAATTAAAACTGGTCTGAACAATTTGCGTTAGATTGAGGTCACGTGTCGCTATATCGTTAGTGGTAGTAATGGTGTAGCCCACAGAGACGCATCTGTCTGTGCCTGGACCGCCGATTCGGTTAGGGCAACCTTGGACTTTCGTCTGGGTTGTGCGAACGTCGGTCATTGTCGAAGTGGAGTCGAAGTTTGATCCATTGACCGCAAATGCCTGCACAACAATGTAGTACGTGAAGATTGGGAGGATATGGTTCCAATTGAGAAGAATGTTCAAGATCATGGCCACCCGCATCATGGATATCACTGCGAACCATCTATATTTTGCTTAAGTTGAATGCGTCTCAACTACCTGAAACGAGCCATATAGTAATTATTATAGATGTCAGTTTGTTCGGGTTGTGTGTCAATGAACATGCAATGTGTTAGAAGTACGTCCTCGTTCTCTCTTTCTCTCGTTCTCTCTTTCTCTCGTTCTTCATCCTAATCATCTTCGTCAACAATCAGTTTCATTATCATCATCATCATCGTCGTCGTCGTCGTCGTCGTCGTCGTCGTCGTCGTCGTTGTCGTCGTCATCTTGATAACCATCAGTTCTTACGCCAGGCACTTGGCAGCAATGCAAGTACGTTGCTTTTTAATAATAATGCGAGTCATAACTCTCACATTTTACTAAATAGACAGCTGATGTGACGTGAAATGTTACTCTCGTTCGATCAGGAAATGCTATTTGGCAGCTGCCAGCTGCTTTGAGGGCTCCTGAGGCTCGCATCAAGATGGTACATTGTTCAAAGAATGGCGAGTTCATAGGTAGCCGACGATGCAAAGTTCACTTATTCGAAGTATAGTGCTCGATTACTATAAGTCTATATCCACGATATTCTTGGCAACAGATGTTGTATTGCTGGACTTTATAGTCCAGTTCTGAAGCCTCTCCGCCTCACAGTAATAAATTCCGGCGAATCGTTTCCAGTTGTTGCCATTCACGTGGCGGTTGCCATGCGGTGATGATTGTAGATGTTATTAAAATCATCAAAAACGAGAAAATTTCACGCGGTTGTCTTGTAAAGCATCACAGAAGCAGACTCGCGCGCAATATGTGACAAACTAATGTTGTCACAGTTTCTTCTATATCAGCACGAGGCTGACGTTATATGCGCTATATAATTTTGGCCAATAATTGGCGTTATTTTCTGTCCCTTCTGGTGGCGTGATCTGACTGGTGGCATTTTCGCCGATCCCAGGCGAGTACATAGGAACCGATAATCACATATTTGCTATACTGGTAAACGTGATAAATAATACAACAATCATCGTTCATCCAACTTTTAGTTTTAGTTATATGTTAATCGATAATACTAGCGTGAGCTATTATTTTCATCGACCATCGAATTTCTAGTTTGTTTTAGTATGAAATGTTTTCATCGCTCACTGCGGCAATAAAACGATAAAATTTCTTTCATCGCTCATCCAACTTCTAGTTTGAGTTTTATTATTTAATATGTTCATCGATCACCCAGCTTCTTCGGTCAGTAATATTTTCGTCAATCGTCCAACTTCTACCCTAAGTTTTACTCTGAATACTTTTCATCGCTCATGCTATGTAAATAATTTCCTGGCGCTAAACTACAAGTCTTCGCTGAACTCGCATGCGCCGAAGAGTTGTTGACAGTGTTCCCACTCGTTGGGTTTTTTCACAAGATCTTGGGTTTTTATATCCGAACTTGGGAAATGGTTTTTTTTCCTGAAGACCTTCTATTTTTCTTTATTTAAATCAATTTTTTGCAACGGTCTGGATGTTCGAAGTCAATAAGTAACTGGCGCAACATTCGTGTAAGCATGTGCTATACGAGTCTATTGCTCTATTTAATATATAACTCTAAACTAAAGACTGAATGTGCTATACTAGTCTATTGCTATATTTAGGAAGACTAAAGGAGACTGCAGACTCAGACTGCACATTTCTAAAGTTTTCCCGAAGTAAATTGGTGCCCTTTTTTAAAACTTAAATAATATTTCAAGGTTCATAGTCTTTAATCTTTATTCTTGTTTAAAAATAAAAAAATGTGTGATTCTGACTCTGATGAAAATAAAAACATGCACGTAAACATTTTTATTTGCTTCGATTATTAACTAGGCTAATAATTTTTAGCCATTAATGATTGCTCATAAAACTGTTAAAATGAAAGATAGAAATAAAAAATAGAACAACATTTTTTATAACAGAAATTGCATGATATTATAATTATTATTATTATATATTATCTTATAATTCGTTTATTAATTTTCAAAAATCGCCAGAAAATCTACCTTGGGTTTTCTTGGTGTTTTTTTAACTGTCTTAACTTGGGTTTTTCATTTTTTTTACAGTGGTAACACTGGTTGTTGACGAGAGTTTTTAAGCTCTGTCACAGGCGATTCAAAATTTAGATTTTGAGCGTTTTCGTACTAATTAACCTTAAAATTGGTAATTACGATCCGAGATATTGCTGTTGTTTGCTCAGAGTTCAACTTGTTTTGGTTCTTTTCGACGAATCTTCCGGAAATTTGGCCGATGATGGCGTTGAGAGAATCATCCGTCACAGTCGAATCGAGATTCGCCATTTTGGAAGGCTGCGGCTAGCCGACATTCCACTGGATATTGCATTCGTAAAATTTCGCAGGGAGTATTCATTTTCCTGTATTAATACGTAGCGTCTACAGGAGAACTTTATAGGCCCTACTCCAGAATACCGTTCACCTCCGCGGTTCGAAACCCGATAATAACTTCTGCTAGAAATAACTTCATGCACTGTGGTAGTGTGTGTGTGTGTGTGTGTGTGTGTGTGTGTGTGTGTGTGTGTGTGTGTGTGTGTGTGTGTGTGTGTGTGTGTGTGTGTGTGTGTGGGGTGGTGGTGGGGTGTGTATATGTATGTTCGCTTGGTAATTTTTAGAATGGCCAGTTCTGTATTGTACTTAAATTCCTTGCTAACATTTTGACTGAGTTCAGAAATAAAGAATTGTGAGATATTTTGTCATTAATTTGAGTTGAGTTTGAAGAACATTCAAATTATTGCATCAATGTTTAGAATTAATACACGGACATGGATCCAGAAATGTCGTTGGAATCAATAAATGCTATTCCTGATTTTAGACAAATCTTATTATAAGACCTCCCTGAAATGATTAGAGTCCGCAGTATTAGGCTTTGATCGTGGTGACGACTCGGGACATTCGTCAAGAGTTCGAACCCCAGAATGGTGCCGTAGCGAATCGCCGAATCGCCGAAATGGTATTGCCGCCGATTCGCCGAAACTATTTTGTGAAGAATGGCCGTATCGCCGAAAATGCTATATATATATTATATATATATATATTATATATATGGTATATACTGACCTATACATATATGTAGTATATATATATGATGTAATCTTACTGCGTACTTGTCAGTTTGAATTAATAAAGATTATTATTATTATTATTATTATTATTATTACTATTATTTTTTTTGCCCCGAGATATACAGGATCCCTCAGGGACTTCAATATTAACTAATGTAAAAAAAGTGTCCGAAATGGCCCTATTCGTCTGTTTCCTGGCTGGCGAAAGTACCCTTACTATTATTATTATTATTATTATTATTATTATTATTATTATTATTATTATTATTATTATTATTATTATTATTATTATTATTATTATTATTATATACGGGTCAGTGTAGGCATGGACGCAACATCTTTACTTTCCGCCTGCCAGATTATGTGCACTAGCTTTCGGGATATCGAACTCTGATCACTTTCGGCGATTCGGGATTCGGCGATTCGAGTCGGCAGTGGTTTTCGGCAAATCGCCCGCTCGGTAGAAAACTGCTTTCGGCGATTCGGCGGATTTTGCAGTTTAAGGGCTTTCGGCGATTCGGGATTCGAGTCGGCATTGGTTTTCGGCAAATCGCCCGCTCGGTAGAAAACTGCTTTCGGCGATTCGGCGGATTTTGCAGTTTAAGGGCTTTCGGCGATTCGGGATTCGGCGATTCGGGTAAACGCCCCCAGAATACGCATCGAGCCTCTACCCCAGGCCTGAGGTATTGTTAGCGACCGCAATAAATGGGGAAAGGGAGGTAATAGTTGACGTTCGGACCTAAATGACCTATGAGAGGTTAGCTAGTTTAATACTTACTTCCTGTTCGGAAGTCTCGGACTCCGATTGCGCATATTTGGCACTTGAAGTGAAGGATTTCAACCCTAGACCACCGGAAGTATTACGGCTGTCTTCTTACGTTAGACGTAGTGAACGATTATTGGCTATATATGCCACTAGTTTACTATGGAGCTAGCACCCTAGATTCGAACAATTGATCCGTACTGCTGATTCTAAACTTTTCACGGCCGTCCTTACATGTCCTACACATGTGCTTCATGTGCTATTACCTCCTGTTAAGCATACTGGTTATACTTTGCGACCCCGTGTTCATAATCGGGTTCTCCCGACTGCTGACAGTCTAGCTCGTAAATCTTTCATAATTAGGATGATTTTCACGGGATTATAGGCCTTAGTACTTTAACCTGGACGTGATATACATGTGTAAACCAAACTGCGGTTAGCAGTTGGATTAATAAAGGATAAACTTACTTACTTACTTACTTTACGTTGATCTAGAATTGACCAGTTGATTCCCCGTTCCTCGGACGTCCCATCCCAGCGTATAGAGAGGCCCGGGGCCCTCTCGCTGTAGATATACCCCCGAATAGACGAGGCATTTGAATGCAAACTGCTTAAAACACAATAAAAGGAGACATTCTTTCGGAACGAAATTTGGCGACGACCGGATGTGCCACCAGCGAGATCCCAGCGAAGAAACTATTTGCTCCGGTCATTTGTGAAATCCAATGCTCCACTCAGTGTTAGCAAAGTTCTTTTATTCCCCGTTTATATCTATTGCTATCTATATTTCTATTACCCATTTCTATCTATATTAATTGGCTATCCAGCGCAGTCTTGCTTTTCACTATCCCATTGCATATGTACATCACAGCGTCGGAAAATCTGTCAATCACAAATTCCTTGTAGTTGTTTATCCACACGCATCACGACTAAAAAGGCTGGGACGAGCGTCGCTACTTCAGGAAACTGTGAATTCTATAAGCGGTTCCGTTTGTTGTCCGCGGTGATCGACAGTTGCCTAGCTTCTTTGTGTTGCTAATTTCAAAATACATAGTCTGCTTACCTTATGTCGCTTCTGTTTAAGTTCATTAGATCCTTAGATACACAATCATATACATGAGGCTACTGATGGAATCGTAAAAGACGCTTCATAAATGCCTTGATCGACACATGAATATACATGCGAACTTACTTTTTTCGTTTTGCCTGTGGAGATGAAAAGTATTTATTCTGCTTAATTTAATCATGCCTCAGTCAGTCTTAGCAGTTTTTCATCAACAAGGGTGCAGTAACGAAAATATCGCACTGCTCGCTTTATCATTGCAGTGCTTTGGTTTTTATAAAGATTTCGCTCAGCGGCAGACTCTTTGAAGTGTGCCAACAGCCATCGCACACGAATTAGCCCTCGTGTCGTTCATGTGGCTCACTTCAGTAAATCTTGCATCGTATAATTATTTCAGTCGATATTACTTAAGCCTATAGTATTTGGTCTGAAAATTAATGTCATGTGACGTCTACTCTTTTGGCGTTACAAACCGGTTGTCACGACAATAAAACGACCGCTAACGACCGTTTGATTAGACACAGGAAAAGATTACACCCTTACAAATCCAAACGATCGCTAGTTGCTGAAACTCCTAGTTACAAGACATGACTAAAAGCCTGCTGCCTGTGTGGCACCGACCTTCTGAGTTCGGCTGCACCTGGTTTCAACGCAGTCCGCACAGCATGGAAGGTCTCTCCACTCCTCAATACGCATCAAAGAAGCGGAGTACTGGCGCCTTGACATCGGAGGAACTGATACAGTCGGAGTGGACCGAACTAAACCAACTTTGAGGCATGTTGAAGTTCTTTCTCAACTTTCCAGAGTCCGCTCACGATCACAACCATTTATGGACCCTTATCGCTGCCATTATTCCCGACATCGATCCTTGAATTCGCTGTGTAGGCCTATATATTTGAAGCCCTTGTCACATCTGGTCATTTCAGAGATCTAATAAGCCTTGGTCACCATTAATGGCCAACTGGTCGTGACAGATGATCTTAACTGCCACATGGAATGTCGTTGCTGTCCTGGTGATAGAGCAGCTGAGAAAGCTAATGATTATTCTCAGCATGCCAGAGCAAATTACATAAGATAAGAAATAATTATACAGCTCACAACTGGCCGTGACAGATGTTATTAAATTAATAATAATAATAATAATAATAATAATAATAATAATAATAATAATAATAATAATAATAATAATAATAATAATAATAATAATAATAATAATAATAATAATAATAATAATAATAATAATAATAATAATGATAATCTTTTCTTTAATTAAGCGCCTGCAAACGCACTGCGCTGTACAGTGAACATACATATAGTAGAAACGGCAGCCACGCAGGGCGCCTTACATTACATGTATTTAGTACAAGCACATGATAACAGTTTTACAGGAGTCGAATATAACTGCTTATGCGGCAGCCAACATACGGCGCCAAATCACAGTCTACTATTAATTTAACCACCGCCGCCGCCTAGCGAGTGGAAGGCAGAATAAACCTTAAATTAACGGGTGTCTTACGGGGTTCGATCTTGGTACCTTCAGCTCTTCGCGCCAGTGTGCTATCCATTACTCTACGCCGTGACGCCGACTTTTTGGCATTACGGGTTGTCACGGCGGAGCAGCGAGGGTTAATGACCATTTACGCATTTTGGCCCGTGTCGAATCCAAATATCAGTTTAACGGTGAAGCCTCTATGTACACTCAACATGCACATTGCACATAATATATACCGATAACTGGAACTTTCCCAATCCAAGCTTGGCTCCCTGGTATGACTGTTGTGACGCAACAGGTAACTAGAATCCGACGTCATATGCTAGTGATGGTTAATACCGCCTCGAGACGGGACACACCCTTTTAGCTACAAGGATAAATTAGAGCCTCACTTGTGGCATACCTACAGACGAAGAGCCAAGCTTCCTCTAAAGAGCAAGCCTCAATTGCGGGCCTAGCCTTTTGATTCTGCCTCTAATTATATATCTTGCCGGGCTGCTGTAGGAGGGCTGATAGATGGAAGCCTGTTAGATGGAGGACTGGTGGATGGAAGGCTGTTGGATGGAGGACTGGTGGATGGAGGGCTGTTGGTTGGAGGGCTATTGGATGGAAGGCTATTTGATAAAATTTCAATGGAGGGCTGCTGGATGGAGGACTTTTTTGTGCAGGGCTGTTGGATGGAAGGCTGTTGGTTGGAAGGCTATTGGATGGAGGGTCTTAGATTGAGGGTGGTTGGATGGAGGGCTGTTGGATGGAGGGTTGTTGGGGGGAAGGCTGTTGGATGGAGGGTTATTGGATCGAGGGCTGTTGGGTGCAGTGCTGTTGGCTAGAGGGCTGTTGGATGGAGGACTATTGGATAGAGGGCTATTGGATAGAAGACTACTGGATGCAAGGCTGTTGGATGAAAGGCCGTTGGAAGGAAGGCTATTGGATGAAGGGCTACTGGATGGAGGCCATTTGAAGGCTATTGGATAGTAGGTTTTTGGATGAAGGGCTATTGGATCGAGGGTTATTGGATGGATGGAAGGCTATTAGATGGAGGGCTGTTGGGTGGTGGGCTATTAGATGAAGGGCTGTTTGGTGGAGGGCTATAGGATGGAATGTCATTGCATGGAGGCTGGTCGATGGAGGCTGTTTAAAGAAGGTTGTAGGATGAAAGGCTGTTGGATGAAGGGCTGTTGGATGGGAGGGTTTTGGAGGGAGGGCTTATGGATAGAGTTCTGGTGTATGGAGTTCTGCTGACTAAGTTTAAGCAAATTTTGAAACAATAACTCTCTTTCAAAAAATGCTTATGATCACTCAGTATGATTTACATTATTACCCTATTGATGATTAATTCAATATGTTTCCTATCCGATTAAATTAGTTTCGATCATGCCTGCAGGTTGTAATGTTTCGCTATATCACTTTCACAGGCTATCACCAGTTTCTCATTGTAATCATTTGCTTCGCTTTCTAAACGATAGCAGCCAACAGCGTGGTTTGTGTATAATTGGTAGTGCCTATCACGACGATTAAATGCCTAAAAAAGTACGATGGTTCTTTCGACCTGATCATCACTCGGGAAGACTATGGGCCAATCAATGTCACTTAGGGGCTTCTTTCAATCTCCGACCATGACCCGCTTCCGCATACGATTCCATTCATCCTCTCTAATGGAAGACGTAATCAGAGATTAGAAGACGCTAGACTTCGATGCATTTCGTCAGGCAATTAGACTTTCTTTTATATACTAATTGAATACAATCCAGTCACGACAGGTACTATAATAGCCAACATTAAACTTCTCTATCAGCACAATGGCACGATTGGCCATAGTCAACAACAAAATTAGCGTCACCTGCCCTCTAAGCAATCTCACCTTCCACCTATAAAAACTACGCTTTATCACGCACCATAAGCCTGTATTGTGACAAATAATTATTTCTGTCGGCGTCAACGGTGTTGTTGCCATAAGATGATTAACTCTGGATCCACCCATCCGCCATAAAGAAGCAAGTGATGTATGAATGTCAGCCAATTGCGTTCAATCCGAGGCACATCAACAACTTTGTATCACCATACGCAGCAGTGTTAAGAACGCTCTGGGAATCTCTGTCTCTATCTCTGTCTTTGGTTCTGTCTGTCTGTATATCTCTAAATCTATCGCTACCTACAACTTTAACTGTATCTGCATTTCTGTGTCTGTCTCTCCGACGAATTTATCGTCTACTGACTTCCATCAATCGCGCGTATTCAGCTTCACTTTGAATTCGTCACTCCACTGCAGTTGCTCCATACAAGATGCGTCAGTGCAGCATCGTCCAACTGGAGGAGACCCAGTGACGACAAGTGCAACCAAACCTCACCTGTTTGCCCTCCCAATCAAACAAAATAAGGGGCCGTCCATATATTACGTACGCAAAGAGGGGGGGGAGGGGGGTAAGATTTTGGCGATTTTGCGTACGGGTGCGTACGGGGGGGGGGAGGGGGGTGGCCGAAATGTGTACGTACGCAAAATAAATTTCGAATTATGACGTCCACATTAGCCTATTTATAACTCTGTATTGTCCTATAGTCGTCCGATGGCATTTTATTACATTATATAAAAGCCATGTGAAGTTATTCTGTGCTGTGAACGAGACACCAATAATTTGTCTATATTGGCCCTCACTCATCCTTCAATCTGGCCTAAAGTGCAGAGAGACACTTTCTGCGGCTGGTCTTCTCGGGGGGGGGGTGTGCGTCAAGCGTACGTACGCAGGGGGGGGTGCGGAAGAAAGTACGCTTGCGTACAGGGGGGGGAGGGGGTCCAATTTTCCCGAATTTTTGCGTACGTAATATATGGACGGCCCCTAAGAACTTTCTAAAACATTTGTTGTTTAAAAACAGCTACTAGATATATAACCCGTAATCCTCACAAGCATTGAACTCAATGCGTTCTGACAATGAGTTCAGCTTGAATAAACGAATAATGATGATGATGATGATGATGATAATGATGATGATGATGATGATGATGATGATGATGATGATGATGATGATGATGATGATGATGATGATGATGATGATGATGATGATGATGATGATGATGATGACACAAATAATAATAAAACCTCACCCGTAATAATAATAATAACAACAACAACAACAATGATAATAATAATAATAATAATAATAATAATAATAATAATAATAATAATAATAATAATAATAATAATAATAATAATAATATGCTTAATGCTTAATATCTAAGTCCCCAAGGGATCATAATGTACCTTGGGGCAAAAATAATAATAATAATAATAATAATAATAATAATAATAATAATAATAATAATAATAATAATAATAATAATAATAATAATAATAATAATAATAATAATAATAATAATAAAAAAAACAACAACAACAACAGCAATAATAATAATAATAATAATAAAAGAAATAATAATAATAATAATTCATGTTCAAGTTGGCCTAAGTTGTCAGCCACATTGATGACTACGACTCCATGAATAAATGGCGAAGAAAATTCGTGTAAAAAACAGACTAAATGTTGTCTAAAGTCACTGTGCCCAACCGCATCATGTCTCCATCACCAAGCCGTCGCCAGCTGAGCTGTGATAAAATACTAGACCGCAAACAATAGAACGCCCGAACTTATTTCCTCCAATTTAATTATTTCTTAGCAGTCTGCTGACGCCTGTGCTTTTGTTGCAGATATAGGTGGACAAGTTATTTGCTCGAGTGAGGTCGCTGTCATTGTCAGAGAAAAGTGTCGTATTATTTGTATTACCGTGGACTGGGATTTGTGTCAGAACTGTCGCCATTTTGTTAATAGCTGTTGTGACGTCAACTTCGACAAACGTACTCAGCGTCTTCTTAGCACTCGAATAAGTATTGACAACCGTTTCACGACAGACAAAATTAAATCTGGTCTGAGGAATTTTGCGTTAAATTGAGCTCACGTGTAGCTATATCGTTACTGGTAGTAATCGTGTAGCCCCAGAGACGCAGATTCGGGAAGGACGACCTTGGACTTTCGTCTGGGTAGTGCGAACGCCGGTCATTGTTGATGTGGAGCCGGATGTGTGATTCTCGTGCCAGATTGAGACATTTGTGCACCTGTCCATCACTGCTAAAGAAACTTAATAATATTATGGTCTCAAACTGCCAAAATGTCCAGACCGTAAGAGTTAATGACTAAAAGGCAAAGCTAACTGGTCCGAGTGTCTGTGAAAAGTGTAATTTGTTTCCAGGTACTTAGGTCTTAAGTACAATTACGAGTACAATACTTAGAAACTGTACTCGAGTTGTACCAAGTACTACATCTCTGCTTGTTATCCCCATAAGCTTAGTCTTCACACCACTTGGTGCCTCCAATGTCGATAGAGTTTGCCACCGCTACCCAATGGCCCCGATATCGTCGCGGGACTGATGGACAACAGCATAAAGTTCACGGTAAAGAGTGGCATCATTTGGCTGTTGTAATTCTACCTAGCAAATACCTGAAAATTCGATTCTTCGGTGTTATTAGACCTCTTTCCGTGAAATATCCAGATTTTTCCAATGTGCTCAGTTTCCCAACAAACAGGTAAGATCATATTGGTTAAACTCCGCGTATATAGCTAACCTATTCTATCATTCACAAGGTGGTGTTACAAGTGCCAACCACCCACAAGAAGTCGTGTTTTCGAATGCTATTTCGCTCACAGTATGAAGGCAAAGAAGATCATGAAAACAACTCACTTCAGTGGCTCCAGTGAATAATTCATTCGAAAGGTGGCGCAACGCTTCCATTTCAGTGATTCCATTCAATGTATTATAGCCTAGCACTGAAGGCAGTCTAATGCAGCGAGGTTTGCTAGGCAGCTAGGGCACTGTAACTAGGAGACTTTCATTAAATATGGAAAATGCTCTTTTCGTTTTGTCAGTAGGGACGCCACCGGTAATCCAAATTTTTAGGGTGGAGATTGGGACAACTACTCGGTTTGATGAAATGCAATTGTTCAGATGCTTCCGATCAAACTCGTTTTCCATACTTTAGCCATGCCGCCGTTTGCAATAAAAAGATGGCGGCACCTTATTCAAATCAATCTAAGATGGAGAGAAATTAAGAAGAGCAGGACTCAATTGTCGATACAAGAGTGGCAGCGGAAGTGAACAAAGGAATGGTTGGAATGGACGCGAAAGTGAGACACGAGGAGTAAGACCGGCTGATGAGAGAGTAGGCGGAGGCGATGTGTGGTCATCGGATGTCTTTGTGTCGCACAGTGCCAATCAGAAGGACGTTGCGAGAGAGATGAAAGACGAACTCACAAACAGAGGTTTCAATGTCCTCATCTATGAGGACGCTGTGACCCAGGGCCTACTACGTATAGGGGGGAAGGAAGCAGACTGCTTCCAATTTGTGCCAGAGGGGAAAAGTTTCCGCCACCCCCCCCCCCCCAATGAAATGATTGTTGCTGTTCAACTGACAGTACTGATTCAGGCAAGCAAAATGCTTCGTTCTGCAACATCCAAAAACTGAACATTTTTTGTTAAACATTGCTATTGGCCACTATTGACTATGTTATGAAGGCCTTCGAACAGCATTTTCAACTTAGTATTGTGACGTATCAGTATAATGGGCCATGCAATATTTGCTTAGGTTACAGTGTCAAATCAGTGTTATAGTGTATCATTATTACTTGTTTTTCTTTAGCTATTGGCCATTTTGTTCTGCTTTTTTTGTTGACGAAAGATGCAAAAAAATGTTTAAATTGAAGAAAATCTTTGATTATCCCGTTGACCCAGTTAACCTGGATCGGTACTCGCAGACAATTGGCGTCTTTGACCTGCGTCTATTAGCGGTGACTTTTCCTCATATCTCTTTCTCTCTCACAGTTCCAGACCTTGGAGTAACTTTGGATCAAGAGCTGAATTTCTCACAGCACATTACTTTGGTCACTCGTAGTTGTTATTACCAGTTGCGCCAACTCCGAGTTGTCTCACGTTCTCTCTCTCACAATGCTACTGTGGCTCTTGTGCATGCCTTCGTCACCAGTAGACTTGATCACTGCAGTACGTGCGGTACTTGTAGGCCTGCCTCTTAGGCTAATTGGGCGCCTTGATAGGGTTCTCCGCTCAGCGGCTCGCATCATTGGCCACCTTCTACAACATGCTCCCGTCTCTGCCTTCATGCGTGATGTCCTTCACTGGCTCCCTGTTTCTCAGTGCATCTCCTATCGGATTGCTGCATTTGTCTGGCGGTGCCTTCTTGGTTCTGCTCCATCCTACCTGTCTGATCTCTGAACTTGCAGCTCGTCGAACTCTACGCTCTTCCGCAAGGGGGCAGCTTTTGTCCCCCACGCTCGCACTGCTATTGGACAGTGTCGGGCCTTTTCGGTTGTGGGGCCCTCCACCTGGAATGGCCTCCTTCTAAACCTGCGCTTGCTGCCACTGTTAAACTTGCCTGCTTTTTGTAAGTCCCTCGAGTCTCACTTCTTTAGCTGCGGCTGGGCTAGGAGCGCCTCTGAGTAGGTATCTTGAAGAGGCCCTATATCAAATTCTCAGAATGAATGAATGATTAAAAATCTAGTTGGTCAATGCTACTATTATTGTCGTGTAGTGCACAGTGACGTAGCCAGACTTAAATTCAAGAGGAGCTAACTCCGGGAGACATCCAAGTGTAGTAGGGGTGCGGAGGTATAACCCACGGAAAATTTTGAAATCTAAAAGAGCAAGAGGAGGCAACTGCCTCAGTTGCCTCCTCTTGCCTCAGTGTGGCTACGCCTATGGTAGTGCAGTGAAAATGGGATTATCAGGTCTTGAAATATTCCTGGAAAATAACTCGGCTGGATAACACTGTGATAGGCAGGGATGGAACCTTTTACCGCTGCATGACACCAGAAATATGCATTCATAATGCAGTCTTTAAAATCCCCATATATTTGCTGAACAGTGTCTCATGTTGCACAATATTTTAACATACATCCCATATTTTGAAAATTTTGTGCCATATTTATTACAGCCTGCCCCATAAAATTTTTACAGTGCACTGGGAGCCCTGTAGAAATTAATTCAGCAGTTCAGTTGAACTAAAATGTATAGTTTTCCCAAACCAGTTTGCTTTCTCCAAAAATGCACTAAAACTCACATACAGCAATGTAGAAATTCAAAAATTTTCGGGGGAGGACCAAAGAGCCCTACTTCAAAGGGGAGGGGAGGGGAAGGGAGGGAATGGCACAGGAGGGGGTAAGGGGATAGGGGATGGGATAAGGGGTGGGGAATGGAAGGATTGGGAGGGGTAGTGGAGGAAGGGAAGGGGAGAGGTAGGGAAGGGATAGTTGCCTTTGATTAGTCATTACGCTTGCCAGCATGAAAATGGGTTCCAGGCCAGTGTAGAGCATAGCATATAGTATCTGTCACTATACCTAATCTTTTATGATAGTGAATAGATTTGAGACAGTGACAGACGATTAAGACGAAAAAAGGTTAAACAACTTTCCTTGTGAATTTACAACGCTATTTGATTTTCATAACATAATTACGTGGGAAATGCGTATGACTGTGAACATGCGTGCTTGCAGTATAGGCCTATATTTACCAGAAGCTTCTGTACATTTTATCTCTTGTAACATATCGCTTTTATAGACATCCTACTCATACACAGGACGGAAACGACACCCTACACAATATGAAGAAATCTCCATCGTTGACTGGCGTATAGGGGGGGGAGTGGGGCAGGACGCCCATGCGGGGTCAGACGCCCATCCCTTTTATCTTAGCGGTTTCGCATTCCAATCCAGTTTTAAACATGTAGATTATTTCCTGACACAGCCTCATGCATATGCATATCATTTATTGCGATTTTAATGTTGGCGGGCGATCAGTATAATTAAAATTAAGTTTTTGGGTGTTGTGCATTATCGAACACTTAACAGTTCAACAGATTTTACAGGTTAGTTACATGGTAGTTCAATAATGTTATAAATTTGGTGTGTTTAGTTATTGCTTACGGACTTTATGATGGGATTAATTTTCGATTTGCATGTAGACGATAATTTAGAATCGCGTTGTACTGCTATCACTCGTTTAGGGGCAAAATGCCCAGTGCCATCTTGTACACCCTGGGCATGTTGCCCCGCCATAGCATTGTGTAGCTTTTTTGTAGAATTTAGAAGATCCGTGTAGGCTAATCATAGTCAGCCTGTAGTGTATTATAGTGTATAATTATTAATGTAGTGTATAATTAGCTTATTGTGGTTGTTTTTCTGTCAGAAATGGTCAGGTGCTACAAGAGAAAAACTGATAGAGGAAAATATGGCTTGGAACAGTTAACTCTAGCATTGGAGAAAGGAGAACTAAGCAAACGGAAGGCTGAGTTACTGTATGGCATCCCAAGGAAAACACTTACTAAGTCGATGCCCTGGAATTGGATGGTGACAGTCACATACAGGCACAGTCAGCAGACATTTCTCAACCACAGACTCAAGTTGCTATCCCACAAATGCAGACAGCTATTGACCTTATTCGTCAACTGTCTCCTTTGCCAAAAGCTGAAAGGTCTCGTGTCAGAAAACGCAAAGCAGAAACAGCGGTTGTTCTTACTTCATCACCATATAAGAACTTAGCTTGGCAGAGAGATGAAGGGGAAAAAAGAAACTTGAAAAACATGTTGCACTGAAAAAGTCTAAAGAAGTAGATAGATCAAAGAAGTTAAAGTCTACAAGTGGACCTAAGAAGAGAACATGCCATGAAGACAGAAAGCAGATATATAAAAAAGGTGTGCGTTGCAGCAGGCGGACCTAGACCTACGACAAGAAGGGGACTTCAGATGGACTCCCTTCGTTTAAAAAGGAATGTTGATAATCAAGCAAGCCAGAACTTTGTTCCCAGTGCCCAGGTTGCGGGATTGTTGAGAAGAGTGCCGCAGACATTAAACTGAACTCTAGTTGGATCGCTTGTTATAAGTGTAAAACTTGGTTTCACGAGGTCTGTGAGGAAGCACAAGGAGTACTTGACGATGATTTTTTCCTGTGTGGTGACTGTGTGGAAAAGACCGATATGTGTTGTGTTGGCAAAACAGTCGAATTGCTGTGCATAGCATGAAAAGAGTCTAAATGTAAAGCATAGTAGAAACTGATTATTTGTTTAAGTAACAATAAAACTGAGGTGAAACTTGCTGATATGCGGTTTTTGTCATTGGGGCAAGATGCCCGTAGCCGGGGCATTTTGCCCCAGGTATGGGGCAAGATGCTCACTTTCCTGGCATGCATTTTTTCCGATTAAATACTCATTAATGAAGAGCTATTGTACTGTCGTTTGGTGATTATAATTGGTTGTCATAGAGTATATACCACACCAGTTTTTTTCGGTTTCATTCAATTTTTCATGCATGAAAATTTATATATTCGTTAGCATGGCCGTCTTGCCCCACTCTCCCCTACACCTGCGTCCACCGTGGAGTTAAATCTTCATAAAAAAGATGTCTGGATTCTTTTCCGGAACACTCTCGACGTACCTGTGTAACCAATCGACCGGCTAGAGGAAAACTCACGGGATCAACCTAAAACTAGTATTAAGATCACAAACGAAACTTAACAAACCTCAAAGTGAACATTAAATCTTTGAATGTAAACCATTGCGTGACAGCTCATTGTTGACTTATGTTGTTAAATCCGTTTCAATGCGGGACTAATGACCCTTTATCTCGCTGGTGCATGCTCTTGTAAATGACTCGGCACAAACGACATAAGTCAGAAAATGAAGGTACACACCATGAACAACATAGACCTGTTCTACTTTGTCTAATTTGCAGCCTAGTCTACTACGAAAAGCTTCGAAGTTCCATACATTGCTCAAGAAGTCTTTGTGTTTAACTACATTTCCGACGAAGTTACTCTTGTGTCAGTGCGGCGACTGTTGTTCGTTCTCTCTATATTTTGGTTGGTGGTCTTTCGACATGGTAAGAACGTTTCTAGAAACGCCTTTCTAAACTTCCGACCGCTGACAAAGTACACGACAAATTCAAAGGCATTGTTAGAAACATAGGACAGTCTACCAACTGAAACAGCCAGGTCGTAGATAGCCTTCTCCTCCTTCTGGAGTGAATTCCTCTCTGTGTTTACGTAATAGAGGTACGTGCCATCGAAGGGGAGGTTGAGCATCAGAAACATGACGCTTATCCCGATCAGCATAACTGTGGTGGATGCCATAGGTTTCGAAGTCGAGGCTGCCCCCATCTGTGTTTTGCGTTCCCAATTGGACTTGAGGATACGAGTGATGGTGAGAATGTTCCCTATCAGGATGACTACAAATGGAAAGAAATCTCCCATGACAGCGTCGAATATTGCCCAGTCACCGAAGACCAAGTGACTCCAGTGATCGTCGGTTGTGCAAGAGTATTCGACCTTTGTCATGTTATTGTCATCTAAGCCAATTGTAGTCGGAAGAAGATCGAAAGCTAGAAAAATGAACGAATTTTCGGCAAGTAGAATTATGGCGATAATAACCCAAACGATGACGATGCGACGTGTCCTGCATAGTTCCTTACAGCGGAGAGGAAACCACACGGAAATCGATCGCTCAATTGTCAACAGAATCAAGGTCCAAGAGGAGAGATGGTGTAGAAAGTAGGTTATCCCAAAAGATATTTTACAGCTGAATCTTGTCAGATCGCGATAGCTAATCCCAAACGCCGACACCAGCCAATAATGCATGAGGACTGTATTGAGGACTGCGATGTCCACCGTGGAAAGGGCGGTCAGGATGAATCCAGTGGACGAGGACCGGAAGTGACGATGTTGGAAAGTGATAACTGACATAGCGTTTCCGATCGTTCCGATGATGATTAGGAATGGAGAAAGGTAGACGTACAACGTCTTTACAAGTCTTTCTTGCCAGTAATCTTCCTCCTCAAGTAAAATTGTAGTATTTCCAAGTGTTCGAAGCGTTACAGTGTGTGTTGCATTCTGGTGGGGGTCCAGTTCCCAAGAATCATTTCTTAGCGGTCTGCTCACATTCGTGTTGTTCTCATAAATATCGGTGGACAAGCTATTTGCTCGACGGATGTCGTTGTCAATGCCAAAGAAAAGTGTCGTATTATATTGAGAACCGTGGATTGGTAACTGTGTCAGAACTGTCGCCATTCTGTTAGCAGTTGCTGTGACGTCAACTTCGACAAAAAGACTCAGGGTCTCTTTAACACTCGAATGAGTATTGACAACCGTTTCACGACCGACAGAATTAAAACTGGTCTGAACAATTTGCGTTAAATTGAGTTCACGTGTTGTTACATCGTAAGTGGTAGCAATGGCGTTTCCCACGGATTCGCATCTGTCTGTTTCTGAACCGCATATTCGAGAAGGGCGACCTTGGACTTTCGTCTGGGTAGTGCGAACATCGGTCATTGTCGATGTGGAGTCGAAGTTTGATCCATTGGCCACTAACAGTTGCGCAACAACATAGTACGTGAAGATTGGTAGGAGATGATTCCAGTTGAGAGGAATGTTGAAGACCATGGCCATCCGCATCATGGATTTAAAGCGGGATAATACTGTGAACTATCTTTCCTTTCTTTGGGACGAAAGGCGTTTCAACTTCCTAAAACAGGCCAATGTAGTGTCTAATAGTAAGTATCACAGATGTCAGTTTCTTCTGGTTTATCTGTCAGCAGAAATGAAATGTGTAAAGTGTTAGAAGCACGTCCTCGTTCTCTCTTTCTCTCCCTCTTCATCCTAATTATCGTCGTCAACCATCACCATCATCGTAGTCATTTTCATCGTCGTCATCGCGATAACCATCAGGTCCTAAGCCAGGAATTTAACAGCAATGGGTGCGAATAAACGATTGTCAGTTGCATCGATTATTTGTCAAGTTCAGTGCAGTGTTTAGTACACGTCTGTGTGACTGTGTTTATTTAATATAAGTCTTATGGGTAATAGAAAAGGAAAATAGAAAAATAGATACCAAAGTAGATGAGAAAAAACAAGACTTTGACTAAGTAAGAAAGTAAATAGGTAAATTCTTTATTAACCAATTGCTAATCGCACTTTGGTGGACAGACATCTAATAAACTTTATTAGATGTCTGTCCACCAAAGTGCGATTATAAATGCCTTGATCGACACATGAATACATTATGCGAACTCACTATTTCGTCTTGTCCCTGGAGATATAACAGTATTTATTCGACTTAATTTACTCTTGCCTCAGTCAGTCCTAGCTAATTCTCACCAACAAGGGTACCGTTACCAAAATGTCCACACTGGTGGCTTTATCATTGCAGATGTTTCGTTTTTATAGAGCTTTCGGTTAGTTGCAGACTCTTTGAAGTGCGCCAATAGCCATAGTACACGAATAAGCTGTCGTGTGGCACACTTCAATTTATCTTGCATCGTATATTTCAGTCGATATCATGTACGTGTAAGTCTAGTATGTTCCATTACAACCGGTTGTCACGGCAATGCAACGACGTTTGATTAGACACAGATGGCTTGGAGGTGAAACTCTTATTTACACCCAAAATACGTAAGGGTGTCGATGGGTGGCGTTTCCCGTGCAAACACCGCGCCAGTTTCTTCAACTATTTATTAACGTTTTGAGTTTCTGACAGTTCGAAAATTTCTCATAAAATATGGAACATTCTCGTTTAAGAGGTTTTAGTTAATTTTCATGAAAACTGAAGAACGTTTAGAGTTGTTTCTGTCGATGTGACATATGTCACCTCTGCATGGCGATCACGCAGTTAGCGGGACTATTTAATTAATGAGGTAACTGCGGCAGCCAATGGTTTGATGCTGCATGTGTGGAGGAACCATGGCACACCTATACATCCGGCGCCTTCGCTCCCAACGAGTCAGCCAGCCACTAAACTCCGCCGATGCTGCGGGTGATAACGGTCAGCCAAAACTAATTTACGTCAGTATTGGATGTCACAAGCTTTATGGAATAAGTATGCTTCTGAGGCCAAGTTATCGCCGGCCAGAGCTTGGATATCCTAGTGGCGGCTGAGACATGACTAAAGCCTGCTGCCTGTGTGGCACCGTCCTTCTGAGTTCGGCTTCGCCTGGTCTCAACGCAGTCCACACTGCATGGAGGGTCTCCCTCAATACGCATCAAAAGAAGCGGAGTGCTGGCGCCTTCACATCGAAGGGACTTACAGTCGAAGCGGACCGAACTCACTCAACTTTGTTGCATGTTCAAGTTCTTTCTCAACTTCCCAGAGTCCGCTCACGATCACTTTATTTACCCGTATCCTCGAGATTTAGCCTATCCATGGATTGTTCTAGTTGAAGCCCTGGTCACTTGTAATTACCAAAATGGTCGCGACAGATGACCTTAACCATTACAAGGAGTACCTTGGCTGTCCTTTGATCAAACAGGTGAGAAAGCTAATGATTACTCGCAGCATGCTATAGTGCACAGCTAGCTCAGAACTGGTCGTGACAGATGTTCTTAATCTCCACATTAAATAGCCCTATCCTGGCTGTCTTTCTGATCGAGCATTTGAAGAAACTAGTAGTTGCTCGCAGCATGCTAAAGCACAATCACCTAAGATAAGAAATAATACTGGCTCACGAGAAAGATAATGATTTGCCTTCAAGAAGTGAAAGATTTATTATAGGATAGAATAACGTGCGGAAAGAATCAAAGAGAGAAAATTCAAGTTGGAAAACTCGACAATCACCTGCTAGCGATGATACACACGCGGGACGGGTCCAACCTCTAAGCCAGAGGTTTTCAAAACTTTTTGGACCAGGGACCCCTATTTTTGTTAGGAATAGCTCGCGGACCAAAGTATTTAAAAAGTAAAATTTATCACTTAAAATTTAATCAAAATAACATTAATGCTCAAACCATGCAGTGTTAATCATTGTGAATTTTTCAGAGCGCTCTCGCGGACCCCCCATATCCTTCGCGGACCCCTCTTGATCCGCGGACCACAGTTTGAAAAACTCTGCTTTAAGGTATACGCGGAAACACCAAAGTCTCTGCGCGATACCTACCAACGGGACAGCTGGACTTTCTAAACCGCCCTTGCGCGAATGACTCCTTGAACGCTGCTCAAAATATTCACCTTGCCTAGCTGCTAGAAGGAGGGCGGCTGGAAGGAGGACAGCCGGAAGGAAGGCGGCTGGAAGGAGGGCTGCTGACCCAGTTTTGGTAATTTAAAAGCAGCTGTTTGATGTATAACTACTCCTGCATGATCAGGTTACATCATAGACATATTAACTCATTTGCGATTAGTTCAATTTGCGTCCTATCCGTTCAATTTAGTTTCCGCATCCGAACTGTGTTGGGCTTTCTTTCTTTCTCTGTAGCTGGTTCAAAGCTTTGCAATTCGCTGTCCATATCTGATCACTTTCAATTCCTTGATGTCATTCAGGTCCAAACTTAATTAAACTCCTCTTTTCAAACTTGTATACCCACTGTAACCTGGCTTTCCTGATCTTCAGACAACAACCCGGCTTCCGAAATGTATTCTAAGTTTTGATTGCGATCTCCCTATAAATGACCATCGACTGTACATAATTATAACGCAGGGGCAGGTCCAGAGGGGGCGATTGGGGCGATCCCCCAACATCCCCAAAAAATAATTGGTATACTACAGGATAAATTTCATGTGGTTATTATTATGCCTGTACAGAGACGGACTGCCGTTTGAATATTACCTCTTGATAGCTGATCCACCCATTGACACTTCTAAACTTAGCATTTGAAGATTTGATTGCTATTTACTTTTTATTGTTTCTTTTTTATGTTCTCTGCACACAATCACTGTACAGCAATCCTTAGGCCTACTCTTTGCATACCATAAAATTATATTTTCCCCTCTTATAAAACGAATGTATACCGACGTGCCGTAGAATGGGACCCAGTGGGGTTACTTCACTTACTTGGGCCCAATGGATGACTGGAGTCTGGACCGAATTTAAAAATGGCAGGGATCATATTGGTTAAACTCCGCGTAAAAGCTAACTTATTCTATCATTCACAAGGTGGTGTTGCCAGTGACAACCACCCACAAGAAGTCGTGTTTTCGAATGCTATTTCACACTCAATATGAAGGCAAAGACGACCATGATTGCAACACAGATCAATGGCACTAGTGAATAATTCATTCGAAAGGTGGCGCAACTCTTCCATTTCAGCAATGCCATTCAATGTATTATAGCCAGCAATAGGCAGTTAAGGATGAAGCTTAACTAGAAAAAGTAGTTTAGTTGAAAGCAAAGTTTAACTAATATTTATTAGTTATTAACTAAAACGTTTAACTAACAAAATCAGCAACTATACGCAACTATTTCCAGCAATGAACGATTGTCAACAACTGAACGCGACGTTTACTTACTAATAAACACTGGAGTTGCCTTTGCATAGAATACAGTATGTAGTAAGGCGCAGTGTAAATTACGACATTGGTCTTTATCTTTAACTAGCTGGTTTACCCGGCGTTGTCCGGGGTTATAAGTTTCAATCCCTGTAGCGAATAAGTAACAACAGTTGATGTGAAGTGAAATCCCTACGGCGGCGCCATCTGGCGAATCTTTAGAAATGCATGCCGGTGAAATTTAGGTATAAGTTTCAATCCCTGTAGCGAATAAGTAACAAAACTTAATGTGAAGTGAAATCCCTACGGCGGCGCCATCTGGCGAATCTTTAGAAATGCATGCCGGTGAAATTTAGGTATAAGTTTCAATCCGTGTAGCGAATAAGTAACAAAAGTTAAAGTGAAGTGAAATCCCTACGGCGACGCCATCTGGCGAATCTTTAGAAATGCATGCCGGTGAAAGAGAATTGGCGGTCAAACACAGAGAATCTTCTCGGGCGGCGTCATCTGGCGAATGAAAATAGGTCGACTGGAATTTGTCTGGACCAGGTATAAAGTGGGGGTTTGGGAGAGGTTTTGGGCCGGGACACCATGGAAGGGTGGAAACGGGGGACGCGAAGCCGACCACTGGGTGTGTAATGCCCACCCCGAGACAGTAGTGAAGGTTTTGAGTGAAAAGCTCGAAAGCTGTAGAAATGCATCGCGGTCAAAGTCGCGGTGCTACAGACAGACAGACAGACAGATTCTTCTCTTTATTTATATAGATATTCTTTAGTATGATGAGTTGACTGTGGCAAAGATTTGTATTAAAGGCTACATAAGTAAAAATGAATAGTTTATTAGTCACTGCTCTCTTCACTGAGGTAAAACTGAAGAAGACAAAAGCAAGTGTAAGAACTTTAGTCAAAATGTCCATTTTGTGTGAATAAAAGGATCTCTGGAAATACTAAGCTACAACCAGCTTTCTGAGCCACATCAAGGTCTGAAAAAACACTTGATCACCTTCTTATCTTACGATCCAGATACAAATTGGACAATGGACAGTGGTCTCGCTGTTGCTGATCATTATTGTCATGAGTAACTGGTTTTATTACTCAAGCCAAGTGAACTGCATTGCATGATACATCATCGTTTGCATTAGCAACTGTCTTTGTTATTTTCTGATAGAACTATATTCGTATATTACATAGTACACATTGCATAGTTTTAAAGTGAAATTGTCATTGACGCTCTGCAGTTCACTTTACCTCTATAATTGTGAAAATGTGGTTATCGGATGTCTGCAACCAGAAGGACGTTGCGACAGACATGAAAGAGACAGAGGCTTCAAGGTGTAGGCCTACATCTATGAGGACGATGTGCTAGTCCATTCTACAAGCCATCAAATGCCGTCTACTAGGGAGACCTTCTTTAAAAATGCTTGTAAACATCACACCTTGATTAACATAAGCATATCCTACTATAATTGTATTGTGTTGTGAGAAAATGTATTGCGCTGTGGCGGAGTTACACGAACACTTCTTGAACTTTTTAAAACAAAACCAGGATTGTTGCTTTTGATTCAGTCATCACGCTTACCAGCATGAACCCTAGGGTCCGGGCCAGTGTAGAGCATACAGTATCTTTCACTATACCTTAACTGTTATGATAGTGAACGGATTCAAATCCAAACCGTTTTAAGACAGTGACAGACGATTAATACGAAAAACGTCAAACAACTCTCCGTGAGAATTAACATAACTTTAATTACATATGAACATACACATGCGTGCTTGCCTAGTTACAACTTACAAGAACCTTCTGTCCATGTCGCTTGTATAATCACACGGAGGACAACCGCGGCAATCAACACAATATGAAGAAATCTCCATCGTCGACTGGCTTATTCACCTCCGTGCACCGTGGTTTTAAATCTTAATAACAAAATGTCCGGATTATTTTTCGGGACACTCTCGACATAACTCTTTAACCAATCTAGCGGCTAAAGGAAACTCATTGGATCAACCTAAAACTGGGATTAAGACCACAAAGTAAACTTAACAAACCTCAAAGTGAACGTTACGTCTTCGAATGTAAACCAGTGCGTCACAGCTTATTGTTGATGTATATCCCCAGACGCGTTTCCATGCGGACTAAAGAGCCTTTATCTCACTGGTGAGTGCTCTTGCCAATGACTGGGCACAAACCACATAGGGCACAAAAATAGTGTACAACATAGACCTGTACAATATAGTTATAAATAGTAGCCTAGCATACTACGAAATTCTTCGAAGTTCCATATAAAGTGTAACTACAGTCAGTAGCAGAGTAAATATGATCCACTGATGAAAGCATTGCGCAAGAAGAGCTTATGTTTAATTACATTTCCGACGAGTTTACTCTTGCGTCAGTGCGACGCCTCTCGTTCGTCCTCTGTACGTTTTGGTTGTTGGTCTTTCGAAATGGTTGGAACGTTTCTAGAAAAGCCTTTCTAAACTTCCGACCGCTGACAAAGTACACGACAAATTCGAAGGCATTGTTAGAAATATAGCACAGTGTACCAACTGAAACAGCCAGGTCGTAGATTGCCTTCTCTTCCTTCTGGAGCGAATTTCTTTCTGTATTTATGTAATAGAAGTACGTGATGTCGAAAGGGAGGTTGAGTATCAGAAACATGGCGCTGATCCCGATCAACATAGCCGTGGTGGACGCCATATGTTTCGAAGTCGAGGCTGCTCCCATCTGTGTTTTGCGTTCCCAGTTGGACTTGAGGATACGTGTAATGGTGAGAATGTTCCCGATCAAGATGACTAGAAATGGAAAGAAATCTTCAAGGACAGCGTCGACTATTGCCCACGTATTGAATACCAAGTGACTCCAGTAATCGTTGACTGTGCAAGAGTACTCGATCTTTGTAATGTTATTGTGATCTAAGCCGACTGTGGTCGGCAGAAGATCGAAAGCTAGAAAAATGATGGTATTTTCCGCAAGTAGAATTATGGCGATAATGACCCAAACGATAACGATGCGACGCTTGCTGCACAGTTCTTTACAGTGGAGAGGAAACCAAACGGAAATCGATCGCTCAACTGTCAATAGAATCAAGGTCCAAGAGGCGAGCTGGTGTAGGAAGTAGGTTGCCCCAAAAGATATTTTACAGGTGAATCTTGTCAGATCTGGAATGCTGATCCCAAACGCCGACTCCAGCCAATAATGCATGAGGATTGTATTGAGGATTGCGATGTCCAACGTGGAGAGGGTAGTCAGGATGAATCCAGTGGACGAGGACCGGAAGTGACGATGTTGAAAAGTGATAACCGACGCAACGTTTCCGAGAGTTCCGATGATGATCAGGAATGGAGAAACCCAGGAGAACAGCGTCACTGAGAGTCTTTTCTGCCAGTAATCTTCCTCAACAAGTAAAATTGTAGTATTTTCAAGTGTTCGAACCGTTACACTGTGTGTTGCATTCGACTGGGAGTCAGGGTCCCAAGAATAATTTCTTAGCAGTCTTCTGACATCTCTGTTGTTCTCATAAATATCGGTCATTGTCGAAGTGGAGTCGAAGTTTGATCCATTGACCACGAACGGCTGCGCGACAACGTAGTACGTGAAGATTGGAAGGAGAAGGTTCCAGCTGAGAGGAATGTTGAGGATCATGGCCACCCGCATCATGGATTTAAAGCAGGATATCACTACAAACCATCTAAATTTTGTTTAACCTGAAAACGGTTCAACTTCCTGAAACAAGCCAATATAGTAAATATCATGGATGTCAGTTTGTTTGGGTAGTCTGTCAATAAACATGCAATGTGTTAGAAGTACGTTCTCGTTGTCTCGTTCTCTCCCACTTCATCCTAATCATTGTCGTCAAAACTCATCATCATCATCGTCGTCATCGTCATCATCATCATCATTATCGTCATCATCATCATATCATCACCTTCATCTTCATCTTCATCGTTGTCACTTGTCATCATGATAACCATAAGTTCCAGCCAGGGCCGTTTTATCCACTAGGCACAGTAGGGACTGTGCCTAGGGCCTACGAAGCTTTCAGGGGCCTACGAAAGTCTAAACATGAGATAAGCTCATTGAATGATTGAGTACAAAAATGGGAAAAGGAAAATTGCAAATGCAAATTTAATAACTTTTGTACTGAAACAGTTTAAGTTCAGCTAATGTGAATGCATTTAGCTTTAATGCAGAGTTCGCAGTTGAGTTGGGGTCTACGAATGCGAGTGCCTAAGGCCTACGACGACCTTAAAACGGCCCTGGTTCCTACGCCAGGCATTTGACAGCAATGTAAGTAAGTTGCCTTTTAATATTAATGCAAGTCATAATGCTCACATTTTACGAAATAGACAGATGATGTTATGTGAAATGTTACTGTCGTTCGATCAGGAAAAGCTATGAGCGCCTCTGACGCTCGCATCAGAATGGTACATTGTTAGAAGGAATTTCGAATTCATTGGTATCCGACGACGCAAATTTCGCATAGTCGAAGTGAAGCGCCCGATAAGACTACATCCACGGGGTCGTTATTCTTAGCAACAGATGTTGTGTAGCTGAAATCTTTATATTCCAGTTCTGAAGGCTCACAGCTTCACAGTAAAAGCACGTGTAAATTCCAGCAGTTCGTTTTCAGTTGGTACCGGCCTCGTGGTGGTGAGTTTAGACAGTGGCGTCACTAGGGGGTGCGGACCGCACCGGGTGACACCCTCAGAGGGGAGTGACAACCAACATGAGAAAATGAAGAGTGGCATTATGGTTGGAGACCGGAAAAAGAAGGATGTAACAAGTAAAAAAACAGGCGAATGACTAAAAAAAGGTCATCAACTTTTTTTGGGAGATGAAATCCTAAAAAAGGTCATAAAATTTTGGGGAGACGAATTCCTAAAAAAAGGTCATCACTTTTTTTGAGGGTGACACCCTGACTTACCGCACCGGGTGACACCAGCCCTAGTGACGCCACTGAGTTTAGATTTTATTAAAATCACCCAAAACGAGAAAATTTCACGTGGTTGACTTGACTAGCATCACAGAAGAGGACTCGGACGCAATATGTGACAAACTAGTATTGTCAGAGTTTCTTTTATTTCAACACGGGCTGACGAGATATTCGCTATATAACTTTGGCCAATAGCTGGCACTACTTTCTGTCCGAAGAGTTGTTGACGAGAGAGGTTTGAAGCAGTGCCTCCACTCCTTGGGAATTTTCCCAAGATCTTGGGAATTGGCGGATCGCATAGGGATCTGGGGATTTTCCATGGATATCTGGGGATTTTTGCTAAGGTTTACAGTCATAATATAATATTAATTTTCATATGGAATTATAACAATAAGCACTTGTTGACGTGTCGTTGAGTGACTCGTTGGCCATGTGTCTACGGCCACTGGTCGTTTATTATTACAGAGGTCTTATACAGCGCCCCTTCAAGGTTATCAGCTCAGAAGCTCAGTTTGCTTCTGTACCTTACTTACACTTATTTTTGTGAAGAAAATGACGTCATACTTCATCCGTAGGTTCCGTAGATTCCGTAATCCCTAGTTCCATACATTTTACCGCCTCTGAGTAGTCCCCTTGAAGACGCGCTATGTAAGTGCTCAAATGAAAGTGAATGAGAAATGGCTGCAAATCGATGAATTTAAACTTTGGCTTAAACCAAAGCGAGGAGATAAATGCAGTAACATGTAGCGTTTGTTCCAAAACACTGACTGGCGTTAACAGGTCGGCACTAGTGAAACATGCAGCGTCTGCCAAACACGTTAAAAACTACGAAAAAACAGAGCATGATCTGTATTAACGAGTTCTTTAAAAAAACCGACCACTTCCACCATTGACTGTATGTCAGTCAGGCCTACTTGGGATTTTTAGTACATTCTTGGGATTTTTGTGGCAAGATCTTGGGATTTATGAAAATGGAGAGTGGAAGCACTGGTTTGAAGATCTGTCGCGGGCGAATCGAAATTTAGATTTTGAGGATTTTCGTATATACAAAATAACCTTTCAATTGGTAATTACGATCCGAGATATTGCTGCTGTGGACTTAGAGTTCAGCTTATTTATTTTGGTTCTTTTTGACGAATCTTTCGGAAATTTGGCTATTGAGAGAATCATCCGTCCCGGTCGAATCGAGATCCGCCATTTTGGAAGACAATCCACTGAAAATTGCATTCGTAAAATTTCGCAGCGAGTATCCATTTTCTTTTATTAATACGTAGCGTAGGAGAACTTGACACTCCAGAATACCGTTCACCCCCGCGGTTCGAAACGCGATATTAAGTTTTGCTAGAAATAAGTTCATACACTGTTACAGTGGTTGTGTGCGCGTGTGTTCGCTTGGCAGTGGCGGATCCAGGATTTCTTGCGTGGAGGGGCGAGGGTTTTCTCTGAGGGGCGCCACGTTCTAGCGTATACATCGGTAATTAACTTTAAACGATAGTACATGTAGGCCTACATTTGAAAGTATATATTGGCGCATTGTTAGATGTTTCGTGTTTTATAATTTTTCACACCCTTTCTCCAGTTTTGACTCCAGAAACTCAATCAGCCTATTCCTTGCCATAATTTGCAAAATTAAATCAGCAAAATTAATAGAGAAGAAGCATGACAATAGGCCTACATTTCTTGCTTTGTTGGGGAAAAAAGCCAATTTCTTAATTTCTTTCTTGTTTGATATCTTCCTTTCCAATTTTATTGGTGTACCATGGAGTTTTGAACTTGCTTCCCACGTCATCCGTATGCTATAGGAAGCTGAAATGGTTTGTTCAGGCCGGGTTGACAAGGCCATGCTCGCATAGAATTCGTACAAATCTTGTGCTTAAAATCGTATTAATGTACTGTCCTGGATCAGAAGTGAACTCCGAATCTGCAAGTAACGGTTGGTGGACACCAGGGTGAGATTTGTCGGGGATTGGGGTTCAACCCCCTAGTCTTTCTTTGGATCCCAGTTAAGTATTCATTTCACACACCCAGGGGGTCTTTTCCATCACCCCAATTTTGCTGGCGTGATTTAGCATTATTTGACTCTGAGTCTCTGAAAAAGAGAAGAAATTTCCATGGTGTATAACGTATGAATTTTTTAATTTCTCAGCAAAGGAATTGATTTTGATTCTAAGCTTAGTCTGACTTGCAAAACTTCTGGCGTTGAAATCGGCTGCATTCAAATTTCGTTGACATCAGTTTGCAAATACGGTTAAATATTCAACTCCACATGGATCAAAGTCTGACCTCTCCCCCCAGTCTTTTCTACAATTCTCACACTGGTGGACACCATTCGTTCTCTGTTGTTCATCATCGAATTTCAAAGCTTTGTTTGTAGTTGAAGGTCTTGAGCGCGTGAACATCTTCATCCGTCTTAGGTTGTAATTCAACAGCTGCCAGTGTTTCAGTTGCAGCGCCAGCATATGTAGACTTAACTCATATGTCGACTCAAGCATGTCGTTTGAAATGCTGACATTTTCACTTGCTGTAGGTAATTTGGCGATAAACTTTGTAAGTTTCAGGCATTGTTAAGAATTTCCTTCAAGACTAGCTCGCTTTATAATTTACGCCCATAACCGCTGCACTCAGCTTTTCCGCGGCATGGCGTTCAGTAGTTTCAGCCAACGGGACACAACTTATAATTAAATCCACTTTATCACAATTTAAAGCCAACGTATGTTATTTATTTAAAGAACGTGAATTGATTTTATAAATACCAAATATTCCTCTTTTGACAGCAGTTTAATCCAGTATACGGATCACCAATCCGGAACCGACTTGTAGAGAATTGCAATTGGTTAATAAGTATCCAAAACGCCGCGTGATTTGGGTTTAGATGCCGACTGCACTAGAAATTTGATATAGCCTGCTACAAACGTTTGGAGTAATGCATGAGACCCCGCGTGTATACAAGCCCGCATGATGGACAATTATGTTTAATCCTGTCTGATGCTGGCACTGGTGATGTTGGGACGGGTGTCATATTGAGAATAACTGTGTATGCGTGTTGTGTGTGGAGGGCTCTTGCGTGTTGTAATTTAGCCTACATCCTTAAACACTTTGCTCACTTTAGTCCATTACATACAAAGTAATATACTTTATGAAAACGCGGGGGATTGTATCTGTGTATTGTTATTAAGTTTTGCATGCATCTTACACGTATCAAATGTGTCTGCATTAAAACAAGGTCGGAGAAATGTGAACTTTGAGACTGAATTTCTACAAAAATTTTATGATTAATTTGTCCAGAATACGACTCAATAGTCATGGGCATTGTTCACTGGGGCTAAGAAAAGTGGGGGTACGGTATCCCAGTCCAAAAATTATGGACATGGCTTTAACTAAACCTGGGCAACCCCAGGCCTGTTCTGGCAGCCCACCATGACTGGCTGGTTTGGTCTTGAGGGGCGAAGTCATGCAACCAAGCGGGGCACGGTGGGGGTGGGCGAACCGCCACACAGGGCCTATGGCTAAATCCGCCACTGGGACAGGTGCGCAAGAAATATCGCGTAGTTTCAGAGATTAAACCTCCCACTCCATCTGCAGTTCATCAACTGATACAATCGTTAGCATTGTTAAATTCTAGCCAAAAGTTCACACTGAATAAGACTTGATAATAAATCGTCCGTTTTGGTAGTCGACTGTGAAGCTATTTCGTTAAACTAACTGTTAGAAATGGGTTAGCCCACCCAGACAGCGACGTTACAGGGTCCACAGAAGGCCCACATTGTGCCACTGATTGTAATCGTTAACTCAAAGTGGCAGAATTTCTAAAACGCTACTCTGAAACTAGCCGCAGGGCATCAGCTTATTCACGAGCGCTTCGTCGTATCAGAGGGATTTCAGAGATCGATGTCCACTAAAACATTTTTCACATTGTGACAGTTTGGAAAGTCCACATCTGCACATGCCCGCTGAATTTCAGATAACAACAATTTCTGCATATTCTTCTGGTGAAGCAAGAGGAAGAAGTTTCTTTCCCGACATATTTTCTCGGCCTGTTGTAATAGTTCAAATACCTCAGAACTACACGATACTAGACAGCCTTCTTTATAGGACTTCAGGTTTATAAGCAGGCAGTGACTTCCAGCAGGATTTTTGTCTGACTGAATAGCACGAGCACAGGTCGCACATGTCTTCTTGTTCTTCACAACACGTGACACTACATGTAGGCTCCTATATCCAGCCACATAGTACAGTGTGGGGCGTGTTGGCTCAGTGGTAAGTTCGGCGCCTTGTGACCGGAGGGTTGCAGGTTCGAATCCCACTCTAGCCGCTGCGTACGGACCTTGGGCAAGTCCTTCACTCGCGATTGCTCGTGGCGCTTCGGCGTGAAAGTTCCGGCACAGTATCAAATGCTGTAGTCGGGAGCGCCTCTGAGTAGTAGTAGACTTCGAGAGGCGCTAAAGAAATATCCGGAATAATAATAATAATAATAATAATAATAATAATAATAATAATAATAATAACTGTGGCAGCCAAAGGTTTCACGTTCTATGGTGGAGATATTGTTTGCACAGGTATATCTGGCGTCTACGGTCCAAACAAGTCAGCCAACCAGCCACTAAACCCCGCCGATGCTGCAGGTGATTACAGTACGTCAAAACTAGCTTATGTCAATGTTGAATGTCACTTTGTCACAAGCTTTAAGAAATAAGTAGGGACATGTTTCTGTGGCCAAGTTATCACCGGTCAAAACTTGGATATTTTAGTGGCAGCTGAGACATGACTGAAGCCTGCTGCCTGTGTGGCATGCACCGTCCTTCTGAGTTCGGCACCGCTTGGTTTCAACGTCGTCCACACGGCATGGATGATGGAAGGTCTCTCCACTCCTCAATACGCATCAAAAGAACCGGAGTACTGGCGCCTTCACATCGGAGGGACTTACAGTCGAAGCGGACCGAACTCACTCAACTTTGATGCATGCTCAAGTTCTTTCTCAACTTCCCAGAGTCCGCTGACGATCACAGCCATTTATGGACCCGTATCGTTGCCATTATCCTTGAGATTTAGCCTATCCATGGATTGTTCTACTTTAAGCCCTGGTCACCTTTAATTGCCAAATGGTCGTGACAGATGACCTTAACTTTTACAGAGTACTCTGGCTGTCCTTGGTCGAACAAGTGAGAAAGCTAGTGATTACTCGCAGCATGCTAGAGAATAGCAACCTAAGATAAAATATAGTTATACTAGCTCAGAACTGCTCGTGACTGATGCTCTTAACTTCCACAGTTTATATCCTGGCTGTCCTTTGATCGAGCATTTGAAGAAACTTGTAATTACTCGCAGCATGCTAAAGCACAATAACCTAAGATAAGAAATAATATTGGCTCACGACAAAGATAATGATTTGCCTTCAAGAAGTGATAGATTTATTTAAGGATAAAATGACGTGCTCAAAGAATCAAAGAGAGATAATTGAAGTTGGAAAAATCGACAATCATCTGCTAACGATGATACACACGAGGAACGGGTCCAACCGCTAAGCCAGTGGTTCTCAAACTTTCTGATGCTTCGGACCGGTAGTTGCTTTACCGGCCCTACCGCGGACCAGCGCTTTCAACACCAGCTTACGCTGTACATTACATATATTGAATGGTATATTAAAATTTAGATTTCATAATAAGTTATTGTCTCTGTTTATTACAACTGTACGTTTGTTGCTGTTTCATCTGTAAAACGATTCATTATGTATGAACAATGTGTCGTGTTCTAGTTTTTTTTTACATGTTTTACAATTTACACTGTATAGAATTTAAAATTTAATTTGAGTATCATCAAGATTGAGCGTTTGTGCGCCTGTCCATCACTGCTAAAGAAACTTAATAATATTATGGTCTCAAACTGCCAAGATGTCCAGACCGTAAGAGTTAATGACTAAAAGGCAAAGCTAACTGGTCCGAGTGTCTGTGAAAAGTCTAATTTGTTTCCAAGTACTTAGGTCTCAAGTACAATTACGAGTACAAATACTTAGAAACTGTACTCGAGTTGTACTCGAGTACAAGTACAAGTACCAAGTACTACATCTATGCTTATTATCCCATAAGCTTAGCCATCTAACGCCACTTTGTGCCTCCATTGTCGAAATGTTTTGCCACCGCTACCCAATGGTCGCAGATATCTTCGCGGAACTGATGGACAACAGCATAAAGTTGCACTACTTGGTTGTTGTTATTCTACCTAAAAATATCTGAATATTCGATTCTTCGGTGTTATTAGACCTTTTTCCGTCAAATATCCAGATTTTTCCATTGTTCTCAGTTTCCCAACAAACAGGTAAGATCAGAGGCGTCTATCCCCCCTAAGTTATTGGAGCAACGTCCCTTTTCCCCCTCTTCTTCCCTCTCCCCGTTCCTCCCCCCTAAAATGGTGGCACACACTGACAAAGCTACCCCCCCCCCCATTTGTTGGATGGAGCATTTGCTCCAAGGTTTCTATGGTAGAAACCTCTGGGTAAAAATAATATTGGTTAAACTCTGCGTATATTGCTCACCTACTCTCTCGTTCACAAGGTTGAGTTGCGTGTGATATCCAACCACAAGAAGTCGTGTTTTCGAATGCTATTTAGCTCGCAATGTGAAGGCAAAGAAGATCATGAAAGCAACTTACTTCAGTGGCTCCAGGGAATAATTCATTCGAAAGGTGGCGCAACTCTTCCATTTAAGTGATTCCATTCAATGTATTATAGCCTAGCACTGAAGGCAGTCTAATGCAACGAGGTCTACTAGGGCACTGTAACTAGGAGACTTCCATTAAATATGGAAATGCTTTTATGCTGGGTGTCGGTGGGGGCGCCACCGGTAATCCAAATGTTTAGGGTGGAGAATGGGAGGACTACTCGGTTTGATGAAATGCAATTGTTCAATTTCTTCCGAACAAACTCCTTTCCCATACTCTAGCCATGTCGCAATCAGCAATAAAAAGATGGCGGCACCTTACTCAAATCAATCAAAGATGGAGAGAAATTAAGATGAGCAGGACTCAGTTGTCGATACAGGAGTGGCAGCGGAAGTGAACAAAGGAATGATTCGAATGGACGGCGAAAGTAAGACACGAGGAGTGAAGGCAGCTGATGAAAGAGTGAGCGTAGGCGATGTGTGGTCATCGGATGTCTGTGTCGCACAGTTCCAATCAGAAGGACGTTGCGAGAAAGATGAAGGAGGAACTCACAACAAGGTCTTCATCTATGAGGACGATGTGACAATCCACTCTACACCCCATTTCAAATGCCATCTACAAGTGAGACCTTCTTTAAAAATTCTTCGTATCACCACGCCCTACTTAATATAAAAACACAACCTACTATTGTGTAGTGTTGTGAGAAAATGTAATGCGTTGTGGTGGTGTTAAACGGACACTTCTTGCACTGTTTAAAACAACACTGGATTGTTGCTTTTGACTAGTCAAAATGCATGAACCAATGGGTTCCAGGCCAGTGTAGAGCATATAGTATCTGTCACTATACCTAATCTGCTCTGATAGTGAATCGATTTGCATCCAATCCATTTTAAGACAGTGACAGACGATTAAGACGAAAAAAGGTTAAACAACTTTCCTTGTGCATTTACAACGCTATTTGATTTTCATAACATAATTACGTAGGAAATGCGTATGACTGCGAACATGCGTGCTAGCAGTAGTCCTATATTTACAAGAAGCTTCTGTACATTTTATCTCTTGTAACATATCGCTTTTATAGACATCCTACTCATACACAGGACGGAAACGACACCCTACACAATATGAAGAAATCTCCATCGTTGACTGGCGTATACACCTGCGTCCACCTGGAGTTAAACCTTTATAACAAGATGTCTGGATTCTTTTCCGGAACACTCCCGACGTAGCTGTGTAACCAATCGACCGGCTAGAGGAAAACTCACGGGATCAACCTAAAACTAGTATTAAGATCACAAACGAAACTTAATAAACCTGAAAGTGAACATTAAATCTTTGAATGTAAACTAGTGCTTGACAGCTCATTGTTGATCTATATTCCTAATGCGTTTCAATGCCGGACTAATGACCCTTTATCTCGCTGGTGAATGCTCATGCAAATGACTGGGCACGAACAACATACGTCAGAAAATGAAGGTACACACCAGGAACAACATAGACCTGTACTACTTAGTCTAATTTGCAGCCTAGTCTACTACGAAAGGCTTCGAAGTCCCATACATTGCTCAAGAAGTCCTTGTGTTTAACTACATTTCCGGTGACGTTACTCTTGTGTCAGTGCGACGACTATTGTTCGTTCTCTGTACGTTTTGGTTATTGGTCTTTCGACATGGTAGGAACGTTTCTAAAAACGCTTCTCTAAACTTCCCACCGCTGACAAAGTACACGACAAATTCGAAGGCATTGTTAAAAATATAGGACAGTGTACCAACTGAAAATGCCAGGTCGTAGATAGCCTTCTCCTCCTTCTGGAGCGAATTCATTTCTGTGTTTACGTAATAGAGGAACGTGCCATCGAAAGGGAGGTTGAGTATCAGAAACATGACGCTTATCCCGATCAGCATAACTGTGGTGGACGCCATAGGTTTCGAAGTCGAGGCTGCCCCCATCTGTTTTTTGCGTTCCCAGTTGGACTTGAGGATACGAGTGATGGTGAGAATGTTCCCGATCAGGATGACTAGAAATGGAAAGAAATCTCCCATGACAGCGTCGAGTATGGCCCACTCACCGAAGACCAAGTGACTCCAGTAATCGTTGACTGTGCAGGAGTACTCGATCTTTGTAATGTTATTGTCATCTAAGCCGACTGTAATAGGCAGAAGATCGAAAGCTATAAAAATGAACGAATTCTCGGCAAGTAGAATTATGGCAATAATGACCCAAGCGATAACGATGCGACGTTTGCTGCAGAGTTCTTTACAGCGGAGAGGAAACCAAACGGAAATCGATCGCTCAACTGTCAGCGGGATCAAGTTCCAAGAGGAAAGCTGGTGTAGGTAGTAGCCTAACATTAAAGATATTTTACAGCTGAATCTTGTCAGATCGGGAACGCTAATCCCAAACGCCGACAACAGCCAATAATGCATGAGGGTTGTATTGAGGACTGCGATGTCCACCGTGGAGAGGGCGGTCAGGATGAATCCAGTGGACGAGGATCGGAAGTGACGATGTTGAAAAGTGATAACTGACACAGCGTTACCGACAGTTCCGATGATGATCAGGAATGGAGCAACCCACGAGAACAACGTCACTGAGAGTCTTTCTTGCCAGTAATCTTCCTCCACAAGTAAAATTGTAGTATTTCCAAGTGTTCGAACCGTTACACTGTGTGTTGCATTCGATTGGGGGTCAAGGTCCCAAGAATTATTTCTTAACAGTCTTCTGATATCCGTGGTGTTGTTCTTGTAGATATCTGTGGACAAGTTATTTGCTCGAGTGATGTCGCTGTCATTGCCAGAGAAAAGAGTCGTATTATTTTGAGAACCGTGGATTGGTATCTGTGTCAGAACTGTCGCCATTTTGTTAGTATCTGTTGTGACGTCAACTTCGACAAACGAACTCGGCGTCTCCTTAACACTCGAATGAGCATTAACAACCGTTTCACGACCGACAAAATTAAATCTGGTCTGAGTAATTTGCGTTAAATTGAGTTCACGTGTTGTTACATCGTAATTGGTAGTAATGGCGTTTCCCACGGATTCGCACCTGTCTGCATCTGAACTGCATTTGCGAGAAGGGCGACCTTGGACTTTCGTCTGAGTAGTATCGTCGTCGGTCATTGTCGATGTGAAGCCGAAGTTCGATCCAGTGGTCACCAGCGGCTGCGCAACAACGTCGTACATGAAGATTGGGAGGAGAAGGCTCCAGTTGAGAGGAAAGTTGAAGATCATGACCACCCGCATCACGGATTTAAAGCGGGATATTACTGTAAACTGTCCTTCTTTTCTTTAAGACGAGAGACATTTCAACTTCCTGACACAGGCCAATGTAGTGACTAAGAGTAAATATTTTTGCTGATGTCAGTTTGCTCGGGTTTATCTGTCAACAAAAATGAAATATGCGAAGTGTTAGTAGCACGACCTCGTTGTCTCTTTCTCTCCCTCTTCATCCTAATCATTGTCATCAACACTCATTATCATCAGGGCCGGATTAACATTTTGAAGGCCAGGTTCCAAAGTTGTAAGTAGGCCCCTATAATATATGTTCAATCACTGGCGGCGATCTTGTTTGGCAGGTAGGGGGGGGACATGGGACAATTCTGAACCGATCTGGTCAAAAAAGAGGTGAAAAAATTTTTCCACGCTCACGCGCGAAAAACATTTTTCACCTTCTTTTACAGTTTCTTCAAAATTGGGGGGGGGCAACTCCATTGTATGTCCCCACTCTTAAAGGTAGGGGTCTTGTCCCCCTCGATCCCCCGGATCGCCGCCCATGTGTTCAATCAATAAGTGGTGACGAAATTTAAATTATAGTACAGAATGATATTTTTGAATTTAAAACTGTTTACCATGTGCTTTCGTAATAAACAAAAAACTGTCAATGATATCCTGAAAATCTATCGGTTGCACAATTTCACACTCAATGTTCACAAGTGTTAAATTTGTCAGTCTATCTTGTCCGTGTAATAGTAGTTAAAAATTGTGAGGCAGCATACTAATGCCAATGGTAGGCCCCTTATTAATGACATGTTTGGTAGGCCTGGGTCCCGGGACCCAGTGGAACCATAGTTAATCCAGGCCTGATTATCATTATCATCCTCATCTTCATCGTCGTCACCATGATAACCATCAGTTTCTACGCCAGGCATTTAGTTGCCATGGGTACGAATAAACGATTGTCAAGTTCGAATAGCAATTGGTTAATAAAGAATTTTCCTATTTACTTTCTTACTTAGTCAAAGTCTTGTTATTTCCTCGTCTATTTTTCTATTTTTCCTTTTTCTATTATCCCTATATTTATTGCCTATCCAGCGCAATCCTGCTCTTGCTCTTCAGCATCCCAGAGTATATTGCAACATCAGAAAATCTGTCAAAAACAAAAGCTGTAACAGACTAAATTAGGTCCTGAGGGATGTTTTAACGCGTGTTGTCTGGCAATAGTGCACACCTATCACGAAACTGGATTGAGCCTCGCTACTTCAGGGAACTCTGAATTGTAATAGCTGCCGTTTGTTTTCCGCGGTGATCGGCAGGTTCCTATCTTCCGCATTTAAACTCATCTCATTCTTTGTGTTGCTAATTAAAAAAAAAACATTTTCTGCTTACCTTGTGTCGCACCTGTTTAAGTTAATTAGATCCTTAGATACACAATCATGTACGTGAGGCTAGCGATGGGTTCGTAAAAGCAATAAATGCTTTGATCGACACACGAATACATATACGAATTCACTAGGCCTATGTCATCTTGTCCGTGGAGATTTAAAAGTATTCATTGGGTTTTATTTAATCTTGCCTCAGTCAGTTCTAACTGTTTTTCACCAACAAGCGTGCTGTTACCAAAATATACGCGCTGGTCGCATTATCGCTGCAGATGTTTCGATTTTATAGAAATTTCGGAGAGCGGCAAACCCTTTGATGTGCGGCAAACCCTTTCATTGTACACGACTTAGCCCTCGTGTCAGTCGTGTGGCTCACTTCAATAAATCTTGTATACAATATTTCAGTTCGTATTATATAAGCCTAGTATTTTGACTGTGATTAGTGCGTTGCCAATTAACAGTCGGGAAACGAATTCCACAATAAAATTGATGATAAAAGCTCAACACTGATGGGCGAATAACAGGACCTAATGATAGCTTTTAAACACCATGACGACGACTCTACTGCTATACAAAAACGCTGTACACAAAAAACTCCCGAGATCGACCGCGCATCGCGCTCCTACCCTAACCATCGCGATCGATTTTCAAACCGCCTACTATTTTCAAATGCGTCGCTCTGACTGTAACAGACTAAAACAAGACCCTGATGGATGTTCTAGCGCGTGTTGTCTGGCAACAATGCACACCTATCATGACTCAAAGGCTGGAAGGCCTACTACTCTCGTTACTTCAGAGAACTATGAATTCTAATCGCTTTCCTTTGTTGCCCGCGGTGATCAGCAGATGCCTAGCTTCCGCACGTCAACTGGTTCTTTGTGCTGCTAATTTCAAAATATATTGTCTGCTTACCTTATGTCGCTCCTGTTTAAAGCCATAGATCATTAGATACACAATCATATAGATGAGACTACTGATGGATTCCTAAAAGGCGCTTTATAAATGCCTTGATCGACACATAAATACACATGCGAACTTACTATTTCGTTATACTTGTGAAGATTTAAAAGTATTTAGTCTGCCTAATTTATTCTTCCTTCAGTCAGCGCTAGCTGTTTTTCACCAACAAATGTGCAGTTACCAAAATATACGCACTGGTCGCTTCATCATTGCAGTTGTTTCGTTTTTGTAGACATCGGTGAGCGGCAGTCTCTTTGAAGTGCGCCAAAAGCCATAGTAGGCCTACACGAATGAGCACACCTTTATATCTTGCATCGTATATTTCAGTCAATATTATGTAAGTCTAGTATCTTGCATTACAACCGGTTGTCACGGCAATGCAACGACGTTTGATTAGACACAGATGCGAAGTATTGGCGCCTTCACATCGGAGGGACTTACAGTCGAAGCGGACCGAACTCACTCAACTTTGATACATGTTCATTGTTCAAGTTCTTTCTCAACTTTCCAGTGTCCGCTGACGATCACAGCCATTTATGGGCCCGTATTACTGCCATCGCCTCATCGTCGGTGAATACCTGACGGAGGAGAGAAGAAGAAGATTACTGCCATTATCCTTGAGATTTAGCCTATCCATGGATTGTTCTTCTTGAAGCCCTGATGACCTTTTATTGCCAAATGGTCGTGACAGATGACCTTAACTTTTACAAGGAGTACCCTGGCTGTCCTTTGATCGAACAGGTGAAAAAGCTAATGATTACTCGCAGCATGCTAGAGCACAGCAACCTATAAGATAAGTGACAGTTATACTAGCTTAGAACTGCCAGTGGCAGATGTTCTTAACTTCCACATTAAGCCTAAATATCCTGGCTGTCCTTTGATCGAGCATTTGAAGAAACTAGTTATTACTCGCAGCATGCTAGCGCACAATAACCAAAGATAAGAAATAAGACTGGGTCACGACAAAAGAAAATAATTTGCCTTCAAGAAGTGAAAGATTTATTAGGATAGAATAACGTGCTCAAAGAATCAAAGAGAGAAAATTGAAGTTTGGAAAAATCGACAATCACCTGCTAACGATGATACACACGCGGGACGGGTCCAACCTCTAAGCTATGCGGAAACACAGGGTGAGAATTGTCGGGGGGTTGGGGGGTTCAACCCCCTAGTCTTTCTTATGACCCATAGTGAAGTCTTCATTGCACACACAAACTCCGCATGAATCAGGGTCTAACCCCCCCCCAGTCTTTTTTCTACAATTCTCATACTACGGAAACACCAAGGCCTCTGCGCGATACCTACCAAAGGAACAGCGGGACTTTCTAAGCCGCCCCTGCCCGCATAACTCATTGAACGCTGCCTCAAAATATTCACCTTGTCAGGCCGCTAGAAGGAGAGCGGCTGGAAGAATGACAACTGGAACTTGAAGGAGGGTGGCTGGAAGGAGATCTCCTGACCCAGTTTTTGGTAATTTAAAAGCAGCTTTTTGATGTATAACTACTCCTGCATGATCAGGCTACATCATAGACATCTTAACTCATTTGCGATTAGTTCAATTTGCGTCCTATCCGTTCAATTTAGTTTCCGCATCCGAACTGTGTTGGGCTTTCTTTCTTTCTCTGTAGCTGGTTCAAAGCTTTGCAATTCGCTGTCCATATGTGATCACTTTCAATTCCTTGATGTCATTCAGGTCCAAACTTAATTAAACTCCTCTTTTTTTAACTTGTATACCCACTGTAACCTGGTTTTCCTGATCTTCGGACAACAACCCGGGTTTCGAAATGTATTCTAAGTTTTGATTGCGATCTCCCTATAAATGACCATCGACTGTACATAATTATAACGCAGAGGCAGGTCCAGAGGGGGCGATTGGGGCGATCCCCCAACATTCCAAAAAATAATGGGATACTACAGGATAAATTTCATGTGATTATTATTATGCCTGTACAGAGACGGACTGCCGTTTGAATATTACCTCTTGCAGTGCCGGCCTTAGGATATTTCGGGCCCCGTGCAGAGTATACTGTACGGGCCCCCTATGACACAAGTCAAATTGTTTTTCATTGCTAATCATACTATTTTAGTAGACTGTTAACAAGTTCAAGAAGTGAAATTTAACTATACAAGAGAATTCTGTGATATAGAGGAAGTTGACTTTTATTTTACTGACAAAAGGGAAGATTAAATCGAAACAATAATATTATTATTAGGGTGTCTTGTTCATGTTCATTTTCTGTGACATTTTCGGGCCCCTCTAAGTTGCGGGCCCCGTGCGGCCGCACGGTTCGCACGCCCCTAAGGCCGGCACTGACCTCTTGATAGCTGATCCACCCATTGACACTTCTAAACTTAGCATTTGAAGATTTGATTGCTATTTACTTTTTATTGTTTCTTTTTTATGTTCTCTGCACACAATCACTGTACAGCAATCATTAGGCCTACTCTTTGCATGCCCTAAAATTATATTTTCCCCTCTTATACAGCGAATGTATACCGACGTGCCGTAGAATGGGACCCAGTGGGGTTACTTCACTTACTTGGGCCCACTGGATGACTGGACCGAATTTAAAAATGGCAGGGATCATATTGGTTAAACTCCGCGTATATAGCTAACTTATTCTATCATTCACAAGGTGGAGTTGCAAGTGCCAACCACCCACAAGAAGTCGTGTTTTCGAATGCTATTTCACACTCAATATGAAGGTAAAGACGACCACGATTGCAACACAGATCAATAGCTCTAGTGTATAATTCATTCGAAAGGTGGCGCAACTCTTCCATTTCAGCAATGCCATTCAATGTATTATAGCCAGCAATAGGCAAAAGTTAATTGAAAAGTTGCTAACTGCTAGTTAAACTTAAACTTAAAGGTCTTAAAATACACTTGATCACCTTCTTATCTTACGATCCAGATACAAATTTGACAGCGGTCTTTCTGTTGCTGATCATTATTTTTATGAGTAACTGGTTTTGTTACTCAAGTCAAGTGAACTGCATCGCATTGCATGATGCATCATCGTTTGCATTAGCAACGGTCTTAATTATTTTCTGGTAGAACTGTATTCGTATATTACATAGCACACATTACACAGTTTGAAAGTGAAATTGTCATTGACGCTCTGCAGTTCACTTAACCTCTGTAATTGCGAAAATGTTTGTCATAAAGAGTTGAAAAAAGTTGGAAAAATTTAACTAACTATTTTTAGTTTAATTAACTTATGCTGGGTGTCGGTGGGGACGCCACCAGTAATCCAAATTTTTAGGGTGGCGATGGGGGCGATTAATCGGTTTGATCAAATGCAATTGTTCAGGGGCTTCCGATCAAACTCGTTTTCCATACTTTAGCCATATCGCCGTCAGCAATAAAAAAGATGGTGGCACCTTACTCAAATCAATCAAAGATGGAGAGAAATTAAGAAGAGCAAGACTAAGTTGTCGATACAGAAGTGGCAGCGGAAGTGAACAAAGGAATGATCCGAATGGACGGCGAAAGTAAGACACGAGGAGTAAGGCCGTCTAATGAGAGAGTGAACGGAAGCGATGTGTGGTCATCGATGTGCGCAATCAGAAGGACGTTGCAACAAAGATGAAAGAGACAGAAGCGCCAAGGTCTTCATCTATGAGGACGATGTGCTGGTCCATTCTACACGCCATCAAATTCCGTCTACAAGGGAGACCTTCTTTTAAAATGCTTGGTAACATCGCACCCTGATTAACATAAGCAAACCTACTACTGTAAGTGTTGTGAGGAAATGCATTGCGCTCTGCTGGATTTATACGGACACTCCTTGCACTTTTTAAACAACACTGGGATTGTTGCTTTTGACTCAGTCATTCTACGCCTGCCAGCCTGAATCCTAGGGTCCGGGCCAGTGTAGAATATACAGTATCTGTCACTATACCTAATCTGTTATGATAGTGAATGGATTCATATCCAAACCCTTTAAAGACGGTGACAGACTATTAAGACGAAAAACGTTAAACAACTTTCCGTGAGAATTCACATAACATAATTACATGGAAATTGCCCATAAATATACACATGCGTGCTGTCAGTATAGTTGCACATGTCGCTTGTATAATCACACGCAGGACAACCAAGGCATTCTATACAATGTGAAGACATCTCCATTGGCGACTGGCTTATTCACCTGCGTCGTCCGTGGCGTAAAATCTTTCTAATTAAATGTCCGGATTCTGTTCCGGAATTCTCTCGACATAGCTGTCTAACCAATCCAGTGGCTAGAGCAATGCCCATGGACCAGCCAAAAACTGGGATTAAGGTCACAAACTAAACCTAACAAACCTCAAAGTGAATTTTACATCTTCGAATGTAAACCAGTGCTTCACAGCTCACTGTTGATGTATATACACAAATACGGTTTAATCCCATACCAATGACTCTAGATATTGCTGGTGAATGCTCTTGCAAATGACTGGGCACGAACGACGTACGGCACAAAAATAAAGAACAACAGAGATCTGTACTATAAAGTCTTAATTGGCAGCCTAGTCCACTAAGAAAAGCTTCGAAGTTCCATACAATTTTGACATAAAGTGTTACCACAAAAAGTAGCAGAGCAAATATGGTCCACTTATGAAAACATTGCACAAGAGGAGCTTGTGTTTAATTACATTTCTGACGAGGTTACTCCTGTGCCTGGGCGGCGCCTCTCGTTCGTTCTCTGTACGTTTGGGTGTTGGTCTTTCGACATGGGAGGAACGTTTCGAGAAACGCCCTCCTAAACTTCCCACCGCTGACAAAGTAGACGACAAATTCAAAGGCATTGTTAGAATTATAGGACAGAGTACCAATGGAAAAAGCCAGGTCGTATATATCTTCCTTCTGGAGCGAATTCCTTTCTGTGTTTAAGTAATAGAGGAACGCGCCATCGAAAGGGAGGTTGAGCATCAGGAACATGACGCTTATACCGATCAGCATAACTGTTGTGGACGATATAGGTTTCGAAGTCGAGGCTGCACCCATCTGTGTTTTGCGTTCCCAGTTAGACTTGAGGATACGTGTAATGGTGAGAATGTTCCCGATCACGATCACCAGAAATGGAAAGAAATCTCCCATGACAGCGTCGATTATTGCCCACTCATCGTAGACCACGTGACTCCAGTATTCGTCGGGTGTGCAAGTGTACTCGACCTTTGTCATGTTATTGTCATCTAAGCCGACTGTAGTAGGCAGAAGATCGAAAGCTATAAAAATGAACGAATTCTCGGCAAGTAGAATTATGGCGATAATGACCCAAACGATAACGATGCGACGTTTCCTGCACAGTTCTTTACAGCGCAGAGGAAACCACACGGAAATCGATCGCTCAATTGTCAACAGAATCAAGGTCCAAGAGGAGAGATGGTGTAGGAAGTAGGTTATCCCAAAAGATATTTTACAGCTGAATCTTGTCAGATCGGGATAGCTGATCCCAAACGCCGACACCAGCCAATAATGCATGAGGATTGCATTGAGGACTGCGATGTCAACCGCGGAGAGGGCGGTCAGGATGAATCCAGTGGACGAGGATCGGAAGTGACGATGTTGGAAAGTGATTACTGACACAGCGTTTCCGAGAGTTCCGATGATGATCAGGAATGGAGAAACCCACGAGAGCAACGTCACTGAGAGTCTTTGCTGCCAGTAATCTTCCTCCACAAGTAAAATTGTAGTATTTTCAAGTCTTCGAACCGTTACACTGTGTGTAACATTCTGCTGGGGGTACAGTTCCCAAGAATCATTTCTTAGCACCATGCTGACATCTGTGTTGTTCTCATAAATATCGGTGGACAAGTTATTTCCTCGAGGGACGTCGCTGTCTTTGCCAGAGAAAAGTGTCGTATTATTTTGAGAACCGTGGATTGTTATCTGTGTCAGAACTGTCGCCATTTTGTTAGTAGCTGTTGTGACGTCAACTTCGACAAACGGAATCAGGATCTCCGTAGCACTCGAGTGACCGTTGGAAACCATTTCACGACCGACAAAATTAAATCTGGTCTGCGAAATTTGCGTTAGATTGAGTTCACGTGTAGCTATATCGTTACTTGTAGTAATGGTGTATCTCCCGGAGACGCACCTGTCTGTGTCTTGTCCGCATATTCGGGTACGGTGACCTTGGGATGTCGTCTGTGTAGTGCGAACGTCGGTCATTGTCGAAGTGGAGTCGAAGTTTGATCCACTGACCACTAAAAACTGCGCAACAATGTAGTGCGTGAAGATTGGGAGGAGATGGTTCCAGTTGAGAGGAATGCTGAAGATCATGGCCACCCGCATCATGGATTTAAAGGGGATATCACTACAAACCATCTATAGTTTGTTTAAGGTGAAGGCGTTTCAACTCCCTGAAACAATCCGATATGGTAAATAACATAGATGTTAATTTGTTCGGGTTGTCTGTCAATAAACATGCAATGCGTTAGAAGTATGTTGCCGTTCTCTCTTTTTCTCCATTTTCATGCTAATCGTCGTCGTCAGCACTCATCATCATCATCATCATCATCATCATCATCATCATCATCATCATCATCATCATCATCATCATCATCATCATCATCATCATCATCATATTCATCATATTCATCGTCGTCATCATGATAACCATCAGTTCCTACGCCTTGCATTTTGGCAGCAATGTAACTAAGTAGCTTTTTAAATAATAATACAAGTCGAAACTCTCACATTTTACTAAATAGACAGCTGATGTGACGTGAAATGTTACTTTCGTTCGATCAGGAAATGCTATTTGGCAGCTGCCAGTTGCTTTGAGCGCTTCTGGTGCTCGCATCAAGACGGCACATTGTTCGAAGATTGGCGAGTTCATTGGTTGCCGACGATGCAAAGTTCACATAGTCGACGTATAGTGCTTGATGACTAGAAGACTATATCCACGATATTCTTGTCAACAGATGTTGTATTGCTGGAATCTTTATAGTGCAGTTCTGAAGCCTCACCGCCTGACATTTGTAAATTCCGGCGATTCATTTCCAGTTGTTGCCGTCCACGTGACGGTGATAATTGTAGATGTTATTAAGATCATCAAAAACGAGGAAATTTCACGCGGTTGTCTTGACAAGCATCACAGAAGCGGACTCGGACGCAATATGTGACAAAATAATGTTGTCACAATTTCTTCTATATCAGTACGAGGCTGACGAGATATGCGCTATATAATTTTGGCCAAGAAGTGGTGCTATTTTCTGTCCCTTCTGGTGGCGTGATCTGGCTGGTGGCATTTCGCCGATCCCAGGCGAGTACAGCAATATGGACCGATATCACATATTTACTGTACTGGTAAACGTGATAAATAATACATAAATCATCGTTCATCTAACTTCTAGATTTAGTTATATGTTAATCGATAATCCTAATGTGAGCTATATTTTCATCGACCATCGAATTTCTAGTATGAAATGTTTTCATCGCTCACTACAATAATATCGGCAATAAAACGATATATTTCTTTCAGCGCTCATCCAACTTCTAGTTTGAGTTTTATTATTTAATTTGTTCATCGATCATCCAGCTTCTACGGTCAGTAACATTTTCGTCAATCGTCCAACTTCTACCTTAAGTTTTACTATGAAAACTTGCATCGCTCATGCTATGTAAATAATTTCCGACGTTAAACTACAAGTGTTCGCTGTACTTGTAGGCGCCGAAGAGTTGTTGACAGTTTTGAAGCTCTGTCACAGGCGACTCAAAATTTAGACTTTGAGCGTTTTCGTACTAAATAACCTTAAATTTGGTAATTACGATCCGAAGTATTGCTGTTGTTTGTTCAGAGTTCAACTTATTTTGGTTCTTTTCGACGAATCTCCAGGAAATTTGGCCGATGACGGTGTTAAGAGAATCATCCGTTTCCCAGTCGAATCGAGATTTGCCATTTTGGAAGGCTGCGGCTAGCCGACATTCCACTGGAAATTGCATTCGTAAAATTTCGCTGGGAGTATCTATTTTCTGTTATTACTACGTAGCGTCTAAAGGAGAACTTGACACTCCAGAATAACGTTCACCCCGCGGTTCGAAACCCGGTAATAATTTCTGCTTGAAATAAGTTCATGCACTTTGGCAGTGTGTGTGTGTGTGTGTGTGTGTGTGTGTGTGTGTGTGTGTGTGTGTGTGTGTGTGTGTGTGTGTGTGTGTGTGTGTGTGTGTGTGTGTGTGTGTGTGTGTGTGTGTGTGTGTGTGTGTGTGTGTGTGTGTGTGTGTGTGTGTGTGTGTGTGTGTGTGTGTGTGTGTGTGTGTGTGTGTGTGTGTGTGTGTGTGTGTGTGTGTGTGTGTGTGTGTGTGTGTGTGTGTGTGTGTGTGTGTGTGTGTGTGTGTGTGTGTGTGTGTGTGTGTGTGTGTGTGTGTGTGTGTGTGTGTGTGTGTGTGTGTGTGTGTGTTCGCTTGGTAGTTTTTAGACTGGCCAATTCTGTATTGTAGTTAAATTCCTTAGTAAAATCATGACTGAGTTCGGAAGTCACGAATTGTGAGATATTTTGTTATTAATTAGAGTTGAGTTTGAAGAACATTTAATTCTTGAATCAGTATTTAGAATTAATACATAGACGTGAATCCAGAAAGGTCTTTGGAATCACTAATAGCTAATGCTGATTTTAGACGAATCTGACTACTGGGCCTCCCTGAAATTATGAGAGAGTCCGCAGCATTAGGCTGTGACCGTGATGACGAATCAGGACGTTCCTCAAGAGTTCGAACCCCAGAATACGCATCTAGCCCCTACCCCGAGGTATTGTTAGCGTCCGAAATAAATGAGGAAAGTGAGATAATACTTGGCGATGGGACCAACTTGACCTCTGAGAAGGTAGATAGTCTAACACTTAACTTCCTGCTCGGAAGTCGCGGACCCCGATCGAGCTAATCTGGTACTTGAAGTGATGGATTTTAACCCTTGACCACCGGAAGAACTACGGCTATCTTCTTACGTTAGACGTAGTGAACGATTATTGGCTATGCCACCAGTTTATTATGGAGCTATCACGTTGATCTCGAATTCACCAGTCGATTCCCCACACCTCGGATGTCTCATCCCGGCGCAGAGAGGACCGGGGCCCTCTCGCTAAAAATATATACCCACGAATAGACGAGGTATTTGAAAGCAAACGACTTAAAATACAATAAAAGGAGACATTCTTTCGGAACGAAATTTTGGCGACCGGATGTCCCACCAGCGAGATCCAGCGAATAATTTATTTGCTTCGGTCATTTGTGAAACCCAGTGCTCCACTCAATGTTAGTCAAAGTTCTTTTATTCCCCGTTTATATCTAATGCTATATATATTTCTATTATCCATTTCTATCTATAGTTGTTGTCTATCCAGCGCAGTCTTGCTCTTCACTATCCCAGTATACATGTATATTACAACGTCGAAAAATCTGTCAATCACAAATTCCTTGTAGTTGTTTATCCACGCCCATAACGGCTAAAAACGCTGGGACGAGCCTCGCTACTTCAGGAAACTGTGAATTCTATAAGCGGTTCCCTTTGTTGTCCGCGGTGATCGGCAGGTGCCTAGCTTCCGCACGTCAACTGCTTCTTTGTGTTGCTAATTTCAAAATACATCGTCTGCTTACCATATGTCGCTTCTGTTTAAATCCATTGTTTCATTAGATACACAATCATGTACACGAGTCTACTGATGGATTCCTGAAATGCGCTTTATAGATGCCTTGATCGACACATGAATACACATGCGAACTTACTATTTCGTCTTACTTGTGGAGATGTAAAAGTATTTATTCTGCTTAATTTAACCTTGCCTCAGTCAGTGCTAGCTGTTTTTCATCAACAATGGTGCAGTAACCAAAATATCGCACTGGTCGCTTTATCATTGCCGGGGTTTCGTTTTTATAAAGATTTCGGTGAGCGGCAGACTCTTTGAAGTGCGCCAATAGCCATAGTACACGAATAAGCAGTCGTGTGTCACACCTATATTTATCTTGCATCGTATGTTTCAGTCGGTATTACTTAAGCTTATAGTAGGCTATTTTGTATGAAAATTAATGTCATGGGACGTCTACTCTTTGGCATTACAACCGGTTGTCATGACAATGCAACGACCGCTAACGACCGTGTGATTAAACACAGGAAAAGATTATACCCTTACAAATCCAAACGATCGCTAGTTGCTGAAACTCCTAGTTACAAGACATGACTAAAAGCCTGCTGCCTTTGGAACCGTCCTTCTGAGTTCGGCTGCACCTGGTTTCAACGCAGTCCGCACATCATGGAAGGTCTCTCCACTCCTCAATACGCATAAAAGAAACGGAGTACTGGCGCCTTCGCATCGGAGGAACTGATACAGTCGGAGTGGACCGAACTCAACCAACTTTGAGGCATGCTGAAGTTCTTTCTCAACTTTCCAGAGTCCGCTCACGATCACAACCATTCATGGACCCATATCGCTGCCATTATTCCCGACATCTATCCTTGAATTCGCTGTTTATATTTGAAGCCCTTGTCACATCTGGTCATTTCACAGATCTAATAAGCCTTGGTCACCATTAATGGCCAACTGGTCGTGACAGATGATCTTAACTTCCACATGGAATATACCTGTCCTTTGATCGAGCAGATGAGAAAGCTAATGATTATTCTCAGCATGCCAGAGCACATTACCTAAGATAATAAATAGTTATAGGCCTACAGCTCACAACTGGTCGTGACAGATGTTCTTAAATTCCATATGGACTATCCTGGCTGTCCTTTGATCGAGCACGTTGAGGAATTCATAATTGAAGGGCTTGCCTCAATAACCAGGTGTGTCGACATACCTGGTTTATGTGAAAAAGTATGCCAGCGTGCTTGGAATATTGTATTCTATATATATATTTGGTGCAAATCTGATTATTTTTGAATTGGCTTTTGGATAAAACAGTTTGTCGACATATGGTATTTAGCAGCCGGCAGCATTACTCCAGTGCAATAACCCGGTATGATAACAAAAATTGTCGTTTTTTCTAGTAATCTTTGTATTAAAACCGGTGCAATAATCAGTTTATTTGACATACCCGGTTATTGACTGTTACTTACTCTACAATTGACTGATTTTGCGTTATTTTTCCTTACTGTAATGTAGCTATGATGACTTACCTTCTTATTGCACGATTAATTTGTACTGTGTGCTAGTCACCATTTGGTGCAAGAATAAGGTATGTCGACTAACAGCAGGCGATTTCGGGTTATTGAGTGTCAATAACCAGGTATGAAGCAAAATGTCGTGAAAAAAACATTAAAGTTATCTTTTGCATTGCATTATGTAACAATTTCGTGAAAGACAGTAACAACTCGACGGTGTTTCAAACAGCTTGTCGATATCTCGTAAAATGGCTTAGATACAACAGTTTGAAGTGTCAAATCTTTGAAGCCATTTTCCCAAAACTCAAAAAATCCGACATACCTGGTTATTGCTGCAAGCCCTTCAATTACTTTCAGCATGTTAGAGCACGAACCTAAGATACGAAAAAATACTGGCTCATGACGAAGATAATGATTTGCCTCCAGGAAGTGAAAGATTTAGGCTATTAGGGTAGAATAACATGCCCAAAGATTCAAAAGAGAAAGTTGAAGTTATAAAAATCGACAATCACCTGCAAACGGGACGGGTCTCAACCTCTAAGCTACGAGGAAATACCAAAGTCTCTCTTTTGCGATACCTACCAAAGGAACAGCGAAACTTTCTAAACCGCCCCTGGGCGCATAACTTCTTGAACGCTGCCTCAAAATATTCACCTTGCCTAGCTGCTAGGAGGGCGGCTAGCAGGAGGACTGCTGGAAGGAGGGCTGCTGACCCAGTTTTGGTAATTTAATAGCAGCTTATTTGCTGTATAACTACTGCTGGTCAGCCTGCATCACAGACATATTAGCCTACCTTATTTTCGATTAATTCAATTTGCTTCCTAACCGATTCGTTTAGTTTCCGCATCCGTCTAGCTTTCTCTGTATAATATAGCTGGTCCAAAGCTTTGGAATTCGCTTTGGAATTCGTTGTCCAATAATATTCGGTTCAATCTCAATTCCTTGATGTCATTCAGGTCCAAACTTAGTTAAGACTCCTCTTTTTCAACTTGCATACCCTGGTTTTCCTAATCCTTCGGACAACGATCCGCGTTCTGAAATGGTTTCTGAGTTTTGATTGCAATCTCAATAATAAATGACCATCGACTGTACATAATTATAACGCAGGAGCGGATCCAGAGGGAGGGGGGGCGATTGCGGCGATCCTCCCCAAGAGTCTAAAATATAATTTTGGTATAGGCCTACTACAGGATAAATTTCATGTGATTATTATTATGCCTGTACAGAGACGGATTGCCGTTTGAATATTACCTCTTGATACCATTGTCAGCTGATCGACCCATTGACACTTCTAAATTAGCACTTTAAGATTTGATTGTTATTTATTTTATTGTTTCTTTTACTTTTTATATTCTCTGCACACAATCACTGCACCTACCGTATTACTCAGTGCATGCCATAAAATAATATTTTCCCCATTTGATACAACGAATGTATACCGACGTACATACATACATGTATGTATGTATGTATGCATGCATGCATACAAGCTTACATACATGCATACATACATGCATATATACATACATACTTACATACATACTTACATACATGCATGCATACATACATGCATACATACATACATATATACATACATACATACATGCATACATACATGCATACATACATACATTCAATTCAATTCAATTCAATCAATCTTTATTGATATTCACGACAAGTACAGTATGTTATGAGCATCCGATAGACGTGAAGTGCCTAGTACAATTACACATTGGTATGAAACAATTTAACAGTGAAAGCACTTAGTAGCCTTTAGTAAAAATAGACAATTTCATATCACGTATTGCCATATAAATTTAACATACAGTATACTTAGCAGGTTATTAGTCGCGAATAGCAAAGGGTAACCCTAAAGGGATGGGAGTCCCGCTATCCAGGGAAGCCCTGCTATTTCTATTGCAAATTAAATGATGGCAGCTGAAAAGATCCAATATCGGATACATGATTTGGTAAACATCAGTTATATGTAAACTGCATGGGTACTTTTTAGGTCTTAACTAAGTCTAACTAATAACGCTTAACTAATAAGGCTTACAGTATATAAAACAAGTATATAAACCAAAAAGAAGCCCAACAAAATTGGCTTCCACGGGTCCAGACTAAGACTATACATACTCATTTGTTGGCAACAGCAGTTAAAGGAACAAAAGAAAATAAGAACACAACTCTTACATTTGACTCCGCCGTGGTTAGGCCTAGTTGTCCACAAACAGGATATGTACTAGCACAGGGATGCAGAAGTCTCAGGATAATTATTCATTAATTAAAAACAATCTTAGGTTCTTTTTGAAGGTGAACTTGTTTTTCGCATTTCTGATTTCCAGTGGTATAGAATTCCAAATTCGCGGACCGGCTGACTTGATGCTAAATTTTCTCAGATTAGTTCATACATACATACATACATGCATGCATACATACATATATACATACATACTTACATACAAGCATACATACATGCATGCATACATATATACATACATACTTACCTACATGCATACATACATGCATGTATACATACATACATAAATCAACAGAGGGGGAATTTGTCCGGGGGGAAAATGACCTACCTATATTCGGGTGTGGGGAAGTGTCCGGGGGGTAACTGTCCGGGGGGAATATCTCCGGGGAATATGTCCAGGGGGGTAACTGTCCGGCATTCGCCACCACTACCCAGTGGTCCCAGATATCTTCGCGAGACTGATGGACAACAGCATAAAGTTCACGGTAACGAGTTGCACTACTTGGTTGTTGTCATTCTACCTATAGCAAATAAATTATCTGAAAATGCGATTCTCCGGTGTTATTGGACCTCTTTCCGTCAAATATCCAGATTTTTCCAATACAATCAGTTTCCCAGCAATCCGGTAAGATCATATTGGTTAAACTCCGCGTATATAGCTAACTTATTCTAGCATTCACAAGGTGGAGTTGCAAGTGCCAGCCACCCACAAGAAGTCGTGTTTTCGAATGCTATTTCGCTCTCAATATGAAGGCAAAGATGACCATGAACACAACACAGATCAATGGCTCTAGTGATTAATTCATTCGAAAGGTGGCGCAACTCTTCTATTTCAGTGATTGCATTCAATGAATTATATGTTAGCATCGAAGACTGATAACGCCAGGCAGTCCAATGCAATGAGGTCTATTAGGTAACATCCATTAAATATGTACTAACGTTCAGTTAGTAGTGTTTTGTTAAAATTAAGGTAAGAGCAACAGTTCAAAAGTTTCAGCAGATAAGCGATTCCTTTTCTTGGTCAGAATTAATGCTGCACTGTTGAACAGTCACTCCAGTGGCGTCACTAGGGGGGGGGTGCGAGGGTGCGGGCCGCACCGGGTGACACCTTCAGAGGGGGTGACACCAAAATGACTGTCTATAATATGCTTGCAGAGTTTCAGCAGAAATTCATTATTTTTAAATTAACAATAACAGATAACAACAATTTTTTTTCGTAAACCCAGCTTACATGTATTGTATCAATATCAATTGTTGAAACTCTATGCTAATTTACTTTTTTCAACCTTCTAATGCGCTCCGGTCAGTGCCGTCATTATACTGTATGGTCTGATGAGGGAGTCCATGGGGTGACACCATCACTTACCGCACTGGGTGACACCAACCCTTGTGACGCCACTGAGTCTCTCTACTGAAGTAATGGTTGTGTTCAAGCATAGAAACGTTGACTTGATTCGTGGATGATTGTCGAGCATTTCTAGTTCATGTGACGTATGATCATTCAGATACTTCAAACGAGGATCCTCTTCCTGCATAGTTTATAAATCATCTAAAAAGTTGTCACTATTACAAGCTGAATTGGGTGTCACAACCAGAGTTTTCAGACAAAGAGCACCAACCGACGGACATCCAGTAACTAAAACCTTGAATGCTTTGCTCTCAGCAAAATAATAACACTTCAAAAAAGAATTATGCGCACCATAGCAGTCTCCTCTTATTCTGCTCATACGGACCCTTTATTCACTCATTATCGAATATTAAAACTAGGGCTGTACCGAATAGGTAATTATCATTATTCGGCCGAATACGAATAATTGGACCTACTATTCGTCCGAATACGAATACGAATAGTGTACAAAATAGTCTACCAACAACATTCAACATTTCAAATGTAAGCAAAAGTTTCAGTTCAGTAAGTTTATTACATAAACTTAAAGTTAACAGTCACTGTACACAAAGAATGAGACTACTGACACTGCGATACCGCGGTCCAGGCAGAAGGCAACGCCTGGCTGCAACCACAGCAAATTATGTTAATGAAAGAGTTACTTCAGTGCACTCGCTATAGCAGCCGCTTATGCAGAAACAGGTGTCACGCGACCACTATTCGTATTCGGTCCGACCGCTACAATTCGAACGAATACCGAATAGCTGTTTGGCCAACTATTCGGCCCCGAAGCGAATACGAAGCGAGTATTCGGTACAGCCCTAATTAAAACTTGACCAGATTAAACAAAAGCAGATCAATGAGTTTATGCATCATTACATATTTAAAACATTACCCAGAAAATATAATTAGCTTTTTACTTTCACTGATGTACACTCCTACAACATCAGAAATCCATCCCTCATTAGAACTATTTTTGCACGTACTAATTCCCGTAGATACTCGATTAGAATCACAGGCCTTTCAGCTTGGAATGCACTACCTGAAGAGATCCGCATAATATCCAATTTGCACTCATTTAAATGAAAAGTTCACTCCTGGCTGAAGCTCACAATTCTGATCCAATTTGATTTGGTGGTTGGGATTTGCTTCTTAAAGTGCCCGTGACTGCTATAGTTATCGGATTAACGCTGCCTTCTCTTATTATCACACTAGCTGGTTTCCCGGCGTTGCCCGGGATTATAAGTTTCAATCCCTGTAGCGAATAAGCAACAAATTTAGGTATAAGTTTCAATCCCTGTAGCGAATAAGCAACAAAAGTTAATGTGAAGTGAAATCCCTACGGCGTAATCTGGCGAATCTTTTGAAATGCGTGCCGGTGACAGAGAATTGGCGGTCAAACACACAGAATCTTCTCGGGCGGCGCCATCTGGCGAATGAAAATAGGTCGACTCGAATTTGTTTGGACTAGGTAAAAAGTGCGGGTTTGGGAGAGGTTTTGGCCCGGGACACCATGGAAGCGGTGTAAACGGGGGACGCGAAGCCTCACACTGAGTGTGTAATGCCCACCCCGAGACAATAGTGAATGTTTGGAGTGAAAAGGTCCAAAGCTGTAGAAATGCATCGCGGTCAAACATCGCTGTGACAGACAGACAGAATCTTCTCTTTATTTATATAGATGAGTAATCTGCTAGCCTAGTTAGTAACCTCTCCTATGGTGCAAATGGGTGTCTGAGTAGCCTAGTCCAAAAGAGGTCCAAGTCCGATTTCCAGGGTACCAGATCAGGAGAGGCAGAGCAGCTGTCAAGGCGGGTGTCGTTTACGGCGAGAAGAATTGGAAGGCGGAGTATCAGATGAGTCAGGGTAGGAGTATTTGAAAAGGTGAGACTTCAGTTTTGAGTAGAAAGCCCGGGGGGTGATAGATAGAGGAACATGAGGATGAGGATGAAGGACGGGTTGCAATGATGATGGAGGCACCAAGAAACTGCGAAATTCAGGGGAGAGATCATTCCAGAGGCGTGGTGCTGTGATGGAAATGGCTCGGTTGGAGAACTTGAGGTGAGTAGTGACTGGGGAATTGAGGATGATCGGGTGGAGCGGGTTGTCTGAATGGTGAAGAGATCACGAAGGTACTTGGGCTGGGAATATTGTAGGGAGTTGTAGGTTAGTGATAGGACTTTGTAGTGGATTCGCTCTGGGATTTTTAACCAATGGAGTGATTTGAGGATGGGAGTGATATGATGATGCTTGGGCGTTCTAGTGACAGTTCTGGCTAGTGAGTTTTGGATAAGCTGGTGAGTGACGATGAGTTAGTCGAAAGATTTATGGAAGGAACAGGGATCTTCTTGATTTGATCAGGAAGGCCTAGGATGATGAATTCGGTTTTGGAAGGGTTAAGGCAGAGAAGATTGGATGACATCCACTGTGAAATAAGGTTAACCACGTTGAGTAGTAATGTAATTAGTAACTTCTATTGCGCCGGTGTCTAATGCACAAGGCATCAACCGATGGCACAACAAAACCAAGCCGTAATCAGGTCAAAATCCAGAAGGTCAGTCCGTAAGACAGAGAGGCAGCCTATGGTGGATAAGCAATTTGAAAGAGGTAAGTTTTAAGTTGAGAACGAAATGACAAAAGCGACTGAGCAGAGCGGACAGACACAGGAAGAGAGTTCCAAAAAGTAGGTCCAGGAACCGAAAAAGCTCGTTCGCCAAGAACAGTTCTGGATTTAGGTCTAACCAGACAAAGATAATCAGATGACCTCGTTGAATAATGATAAGTGTGGGGAGTAAGAACTGATTTTAAGTATTGTGGCTGGCCAGAATTCAAAGTTTTATAAACGATGAGCCCCAATTTGAAAATGATTCTCTGCTGAACAGGAAGCCAATGCAAGGATTTAAGAACAGGGGTAATATGTTGACATTTTGATGTATTAGTTATGGCTCTAGCCAAGGAGTTCTGTACTCTCTGCAGCTTCAGGATGTTTGCCTTATTGATACCAGTAAGAGGCGAATTACAGTAATCTAAGCGACTGGAGACCAATGCATTTGCCAGAGATAACCTTGCAGACATTGGCACATAACGCCTAGTTCTGCGTATATCACGAATGAAAATATATGATGACTTACATATATTGTTAACATGACCAGTGAGAGACATGGTAGAATTGAAAACGACACCTAAATTACGAGCAGCATCAGCCAGCTCAACAATGGAGTCACCAAGTTTCAATGACTTAAGCTCATCAAATTTCTTAAGTTGCTGTGGAGTGCCTAGTAGCAGAAATTCAGTCTTTGATGGGTAAAGGAGAAGTTAATTGGCTGCCATCCAAGACTGTACCTCGTCAAAGACAGCAGACAACAGCTGCACAGATGAGTCACATGACAGACTGTCAAATGAAATGTAGATTTGAGTATCATCAGCATAGAAATGATATCCCAGTGAATGACCACCCAGCAATGTTCCTAGTGGTGTGGTGTATAATGTAAACAAAAGAGGACCAAGCACAGAACCTTTGGGAACACCACATGCCAACAAAGTACTAGATGAATAATTACCATTTAAATACACTGATTGAGTGCGCGGACTAAGATAAGTACTAAACCAATTTAATGCAGGACCAGATATCCCAAACCAGTGCTTGAGGCGATGAAGAAGAAGAGAATGATCCACAGTATCAAAAGCAGCAGACAAATCAAAAAGAACAAGTGCTGTAACCTTACCCTTGTCCATTGAGCATATAATGTCATTATGAACAGCAAGAAGTGCGGATTCTGTTGAGTGAAACTTACGATAAGCCGACTGAAAAGGGGAGATTAGTGAGTTTGATGATAGGTGAATTTGCATGTGATTCATGACTACCCGTTCAAGGATTTTAGAAATAAAATTCAAGGTTGAGATGGGTCTATAATTTGACAGGTCGTCAAGGTCAAGAGAAGGTTTCTTAAGCAGCGGATGAACTATGGCATGAGCAAAAGCAGATGGCAAAGATCCCTCGTGCAATGAGAAATTAATAATCGATGTAATGGTTGGACCCAAGACATCAAGGCACTCTTTCAGAAACCAAGTAGGAATGATGTCAAGGAGACCGGTTTTGTTAGGCGAGGAAAAGATAAGTGTTCTAACCTCTTAGTTGTGCGATGGCGGTGGAAAAAGAGCCTGGGGAGAAGGATATGAAGAGTTGGGTGTCATCTGCATAGAGATGGTGGTCGACAGAGGAGGATTTTATGAGATGACTTAAAGGAGTGGTATGAAGGATGAAAAGTAGTGGACCCAGGACGGAGCCTTGAGGGACACCACAGGAAAGAGGGAGGCGTTGTGAGCAGTGGCTGGAGGCTTTAACAGAGAAGGATCGAGAAGACAAGTAGGACTGGAACCAGAGTAGAGCAGTGCCAGAGACGCCAAACCAAGAAGATAGTCGTTGAAGAAGGAGGTTGTGATCAATGGTGTCGAATGCGGCGGAGATGTCGAGAAGACAGAGGCAAGAGACTTGCTGATGGCTGACGGCAGAGACCAGTTTATTGTACAGAGAGCAGTGGCGGATCCAGGATTTCTTGCGTGGGGGGGGCAAGGGTTTCTTCTGAGGGGCGCCACGTTCTAGGGTAAATTGGCAATCAACTGTAAATGATAGCACGTGTATATTTGAAATAATGCCACGTGTTCTAGACCACTAGTAAATATACTATCCTGTATAAAACTGTTTCAAAGTGACGAAATGTATATATGTCCCTTACCATGGGAATATGATATTTGAGGATAGGAAACGGTTAAGGAAACTGACATCTGATCGGTTCTAATAGATATATATCGATTGTTGAGTGACTTTAGTCAACAATTAAGGGGAAGAACTGAGCAGACTTAACTTCATTATCAATTGTCTGTGACAGTTCTGATGCTTCTGACAGTTTCTGATTTGACCAGATCATTCTGTACGTCATGGCATAAATAAAGTTAATTTCTGCTTCATATTTAGGTGATTTTTCAAAGTAGAATCATAATTGGCGAGACCTCTAACAGTTCAAGAAAATTCCCAGTGTTTTTATTCTCAAATTTAACCCTGCCAACTCCGAGCTCATCTGGTTTGACCGTTCCTCTAAGCTCCTACATTGCGCTGAACTCTCACTTTCTACTCCCTCCTTTCTACTCTGCCAATCATCTTTTGTTCGGGATTTTTGAGTCATCCTAGACCCAGCACTTACGCTAAAACCTGCGGGTTTGCGTTTAGTAGTTTAAAGTCAACCATCAGAATACAATTTAAAATTATATCCAATTCATCACAATTTAAAGCTAATGTTATTTATTTCAGGAACATGAATTGATTTTATAAATACTAAATATTCTTCGTTTCACAGCAGTTTGATCTAATACGCGGATCGCCAATTCGAAAGCGTCTTGTAGAGAATTGCAATGAATATCCAAAACGCCGTATCATTTATGTTTCGATGCCGGCTGCATTAGAAATTTGACATACTACAAACTCTTGGAAATCCATAGCAGCCGCAATGTGTGCTAGTTTGATGATGGATATGTATAAGCCTGTCTGATACTGGCACTGGCGATTTGGGGAGAGTATCATATGACTCATATTCAGGATGACTTTGTATGCGTGTGTAGGACTCTGTTGCACTTTGGAACTTAGCCTACATCCCGAGACACTTTGCTTACATGGAGAGTGAGGGTCAATTGAGGGTCATGCCAATCTTCCATGTCCTGCCTATGTGGTCTGTCTCTCTATATACGTATACCCCTCCCTCCTATATACGTAAAGACACACTGAACAGCAACACTTGGGGAAGCACTGTTGAAAGTAAACCTATAGCCGAATGAATAGTGATGGGCATTGTTTATTGACGTTAAGAAAGCGGGAAACGGTAACCAAGTCCATGGCAAAACTTATGCCTACCATAACAAGCGGGTCTGATACCGGGTCTGAGGGGCGCCGCCATACAACCAAGAGAGGCGCGGGGGGCGAAACGCCCCCGGGCTTATAGCTAAATCCGCCACTGACATAGAAGCAAGTAAAGTTTATGTGGAGTATTGTTTAGTGAAGCCAGATTCGTGGGGGTTAAGAAGTGAATTCGAAGAGAGGTAGGCATTTAGCCGAGAAAGTACAATTCGTTCAGTTAATTTTGATAGAAAGGAAAGATTGGAGATTGGGCGGTAGTTGGATAGATTTTCTTTGTCAAGGTTTGCTTTTTTGAGAAGGGGAGTGACAATAGAATGCTTAAGGGCCATAGGAAAATTGCCGGTAGAGAGTGAGAGATTGATAATTTTGGTGATTACAGGAACCAGGACAGAGGCACAGTCTTTTAGAAGAGAGGTGGGGATAGGATCAAGTTCGCATTGCTTGTTAGGGAGAAAGTTCAGGAGGATTGATACTTCTGCCTCAGAGGCAGGAGAGAGAAATGGGAGCGATGACTGAGAGGTAGGAGGAGTAGGGTTGAGAGGAGGTGAATCAGTGCTCGAGGAGGCAAGGGGGTAAGTTTGTCTAGAAGAGATTGTAATGTAAAGCGAATGGATGAGATTTTGTCAGAAAAAAATGAACAGAAGGTATCAGCAACAGAGGAGGAGGGAATGGAGCTAGGCAGTGGGGGAGGGAGATTTGCGATGAAGGAGGGTGTTCACAGCTTTCCAGAGATGTCTAGGGTTTGAGGCGCTCGACTGGATAAGTGAGGAATAATATTTCTTTATAGCAGCAGCAATGAGTTTGTGGTATCTGTTGGTGGCTGATTTAAGGGTATTGAGGGCTTTTGCTCTAGCTGAGGGGTCGAAAGTGTGCTGGTAGATGTGTTCAAGGCGCCTGCGGAAAGTCTTAAAGGCCTGGAGGTAAGAAGTAAACCAAGGGTTGCTGGCGTGTGAACTGGGTTTGGTGATGAGTGGCGCATGAGTGTCAAGGAGGTTGGAAAGTGTGGAATTGTAACAAGAGAGCAGGTCATCAAGGGATGAGGGAGGATTTAGAACCAGTTGTGAATCAAGAATATCATGGATGAATGCCTGACGGTCTATGAATCCGGTGAGACGGAAAGAATGAGTCGAGGGAGGAGGCCGAGCGAAAGGCTTGATGTCAAGGTCAGCCATGATGAGGTAATGATCGGTAATGTTCAGAACTCAGTGTGATAGTTTGGGAGATAAGAGGGAAGCGTCGGAGGTGATGCGGAGATCAAGGGTGTGATTATTCACATGGGTCGGGAAGTAAACATGTCGGGTGAGATTTACTGAGGACAGTAGGTTAAGGAAGTCTGAGGTAAGAGGGTCAGATGGATTGTCAACATGAATGTTGAATTCACCGGTTAGTAAGAACTCGTTGGGAGTGGTGGCAGCAAGAGAGAGGAGAGAGCCAAATTCATCAAGGAAGATAGAGGGTTTGAAGGAGAAGGCGGACGAGGTAGGAGGGCGATAAATATTGAAAACTGTGAGCAGGTCGGATGCAAGTCGAAGAGTAGTGGAGGAGCATTCGAAAGAGCGGAATGTATGGCGAGAGGAATTTAGGACGACAGCTGGTTCACGAACCAAGAAGGCAGTGCCGCCCGCAGAAAGTTTTGCAGATTTTGAGGAGGAGGTGATGCGAGGAAAGCTTTGCAGGGAGTAACCATGAGGAGTGCATTCAGATAGATGAGGGCCAGAAGACGAAGTAGATATCCATGTTTCTTGAAGAGCAATGAGATCAGGAGGACGGTAACAGGTGACAAGATCATATAGGGCGATGGAGTTTTTTGGGTTTAGGATAGACCGAATATTTAAAGAATAAAGTAGAAATTTCTTGCTGGGAGACGTGGATTTAAGAAGTGAAGAATGTTTGCTGGGACCAGGATTTGTTTTGATGTCACCGGAAAGCAGAAGAGTGAGCAAGATTTGTCGAGAGTTTATGGCAGAAGGATGAAATATGGGACGGCGAGTGATGACGGCGAATGAAGCAGAAGGAATGTTGTTGAAATGAGAATACTGCACAGTGGCGGTTGGTAGTGCAGAATTGGGGTCCAAGAGGTGTTTAGGTCCGATGGGATTTACAGATAGACGGATGAACAGAAACAACAGGAATATCGACGCAAAGATAGGCATTGTGAAATTTTCAAAATGGCCGAAGACGCAAATACACAAAGGCAAGCACGAGCGTCTCGCGGCAGATTAAAAATCAATCTGAGGAGTTTTAGAGACAGTCTTGGTTAGTTTAAATGAAATGGGATCGATCTGACCTGATATCCTGAGTACAAGAACCAAAAAAGAATATTAATCCAAAATCAAGACCGATGAAAAAGAAGAAATTAGATTAGAAACTCAACATAACGCTCAAACCAGCTACGCCCTTCATCGACGTAAGAGGTAGCATTTATACCAAGAAGTAAAGAACTTAAAGTTAATAATGAATAAGAAATTATATGTTATTTCTATAAATTTATTTTTTTCACACTGGTGGTTGACTATTTAATTTTTAATGAATAGTAAATAGTTGTTTGCTGTTTCAATACTATTTCAATAGGACCTTTTACATTGCAATTTTATATAGTTGCGTCAATAGTCACAAACTAAATACTGCTTAAATAGTATTTACTATTTAAATAGTACCCAACATTGACAAAGTGTAACTATAGGCAGTAACAGAGCAAATATGGCCTACTGGTGAACACATTGCACAAGAAGAGCTTGTGTTTAATTACATTTCTGACGAGGTTACTCTTGTGTCTGTGGGGCGACTCTCATTCGTTCTCTGTACGTTTTGGTTGCTGGTCTTTCGACATGGGAGGAACGTTTCTAGAAACGCCTTTCTAAACTTCCGACCGCTGACAAAGTACACGACAAATTCAAAGGCATTGTTAGAATTATAGGACAGTGTACCAATTGAAAAAGCAAGGTCATAGATAGCCTTCTCCTCCTTCTGGAGCGAATTCCTGTCTGTATTTACGTAATAGAGGTAAGTGCCATCGAAAAGTAGATTGAGTATCAGAAACATGGCGCTTATCCCGATCAGCATAACCGCGGTGGATGCCATAGGTTTTGAGGTCGAGGCTGCCCCCATCTGTGTTTTGCGTTCCCAATGGGACTTGAGGATACGAGTGATGATGAGAATGTTCCCGATCAGGATGACTAGAAATGGAAAGAAATCTCCAATGACAGCGTCGACTATAGCCCACTTACTGTAGACCAAGTGACTCCAGTAATCGTCGGTTTTGCAAGAGTATTCGACCTTTGTCATGTTATTGTCATCTAAGCCGATTGTAGTGGGCAGAAGATCGAAAGCTATAAAAATGAAGGTATCTTCGGCAAGTAGAATTATGGCGATTGTCACCCAAGCGATCACGATGCGACTTTTCCTGCATAGTTCTTTACAGCGTATAGGAAAACACACGGAAATCGATCGCTCAACTGTCAACAGAATCAAGTTCCAAGAGGAGAGCTGGTGCAGGTAGTAGGATAACCCTTGATACATTTTACAGCTGAATCTTGTCAAATCAGGAACGCTGATCCCAAACGCCGACACCAGCCAATAATGCATGAGGAATGTATAGAGGATTGCGATGTCAACCGCGGAGAGGGCGGTCAGGATGAATCCAGTGGACGAGGATCGGAAGTGACGATGTTGGAAAGTGATAACTGACACAGCGTTTCCGAGAGTTCCGATGATGATCAGGAAGGGAGAAACCCACGAGAACAACGTCACCGAGAGTCTTTCTTGCCAGTAATCTTCCTCCACAAGTAAAATTGTAGTATTGCCATGTGCTAGAACCGTTAAAATGTGTGTTGCATTCGACTGCGGGTCGAGTTCCCAAGAATCATTTCTTAGCAGTATTCTGATATCCGTTGTGTTGTTATTGTAAATATCGGTGGACAAGTTATTTGCTCGAGTGATGTCGTTGTCATTGCCGGAGAAAAGTCCCGTATTATTTTGAGAACCGAGGATTTTTATCTGTGTTAGAACTGTCGCCATTTTGTTACTCTCTGTTGTGACGTCAACTTCGACAAACGGAGTCGGCGTCTCCGTAAAATTTGAATGAGCATTGACAACCGTTTCACGACCGACAAAATTAAATTTGGTCTGAAAAATGTGCGTTAAGTTGAGCTCACGTGTAGTTAGGTCGTTACTGGTAGTGATGGTGTAGCCCCCAGAGACGCATCTGTCTGTACCTGGACCGCAGATTCGGGAAGGGCGACCTTGGACTTTCGTCTGGATTGTGCGAACGTCGGTCATTGTTGATATGTAGTCGAAGTTTGATCCATTGACCGCTATCAGTTGCGCAACAATGTAGTGCGTGAAGATTGGAAGGAGAGAGTTCCAACCGTGTAGAGCGTTGAAGATCATGGCCTTCCGCATCGCGGATTTAACGCGGAACTCTACTATAAACTGTTTCTCCTTTGTTCAAGATGAAAGGCGTTGCAACTCCCTGAAAGAAGCTAATTTAGTGAATACGTTAGATGTCAGTTTGTTCAAGTTACTTTGTCAAATAAAATGAATTATCTAATGTGTTAAAAGTCCACGTTATACTCCTTTCTTTCTCTGCCCTTTCGTCGTCGTCAACTCTATCACGATATAATTGTCACGACATTGGAAAATCTATTACCCGTGAGGAGCGTTGAAGATCATGGCCACCCGCATCATGGATTTAAAGGGAATGTCACTACAAACCATCCATATTTTGTTTAAGGTCAAGGCGTTTCAACTGATTGAAACAAGCCAATATAGTAAATAACATGGATGTCAGGTTGTTCGGGTTGTCTGTCAATAAACATGTAATGAGTTAGAAGTACGTTCTCGTTCTCTCTTTCTCTCCCTGTTCATCCTAATCATCGTCGTCAACGCATCATCATCATCAGCATCATCATCATCATCATCATCATCATCATCATCATCATCATCATCATCATCATCATCATCATCATCATCATCATCATCATCAGCATCATCATCATCAGCATCATCACCTTCATCGTCGTCATCATGACAACCATCAGCTCCTACACCAGGCATTTTGGCAGCAATATTAAGTAGGTAACGTTTATTAATAATGCAAGTCAAAACTCTCACATTTTTACAAAGAAACAGTTGATGTGACGTAAAATATTACTGTCATTCTATGAGGAAAAGCTATATAGCAGCTGCCAGCTGCTCTGAGCGCTTCTGAGGCTCGTATCAAGATCATATAATGTTCGAAGATTGGCGAGTTCATTGGTAGCCGACGATGCATTGGGATGCAAAGTTGACATAGTCGAAGTATACTTCGACTATGTCAACTTTGCATCTTTGCATGCTCGATGACTATAAGACTACATCCACGATATTCTTGGCAACAGATGTTGTGTTGCTGGAATCTTTATAGTCTAGTCATGAAGGCTAACAGCCTCACAGAAGAAGCACGTGTAAATTCCGGCGGTTCGTTCTCAGTTGTTGCCGGCAACGTGGCGTTTGTCATGCGCTGATGATTGTAGATGTTATTAAAATCATGAAAACGAGAAAATTTCACGCAGTTGTCTTGACAAGCATCAAAGAGGCGGACTCGGACGCAATAGCCTATGTGACAAACTAATGCTGTCACAGTTTTTTTTTATTTCAACACGGGCTGACGCGATATGCGCTATATAATTTTGGCCAATAGGTGGCGCTATTTTCTGTCCGTGCTGGTGGGTGATCCAACTGGTGCAGCAGGCGCCGAAGAGTTGTTGACGAGAGAGGTTTGAAGCTCTGTCACGGGCGATTCAAAATTTAGATTTTAAGGGTTTTCGTAGTAAATAACCTTAAAATTGGTAATTACGATCCCAGATAGGCCTATTGCTGTTGTGGGCTAGAGTTCAACTTATTTCGGTTCTTTTCGACGAATCTTCAGGAAAGTTGGCCGTTGACGACGTTGAGAGAATCATCCGTTTCAGTCGAATTGAGGTCGGCCGTTTTAGAAGGCTACGGCAAGCCGACATTCCACTGGAAATTGCATTCGTAAATTTCGCTGGGAGTATCCATTTTCCTTTATTAATAGGTAGCGTAGGAGAGAATTTGACACTCCAGAATACCGTTCACCCCGCGGTTCGAAACCCGATAATAATTTCTGCTAGAAATAAGTTCATGCACTTTGGCAGTGTGTGTGGGGTGCCGGTGGGGGTTTGTTTTCGCTTGGTAGTTTTTAGACTGGCCAATTCTGTATTGTAGTTAAATTCCTTAGTAAAATCTTGACAGTTCGGAAGTCACGATATTTTGTTATTAATTAGAGTTGAGTTTGAAGAACATTCAATTCTTGAATCAGTATTTAGAATTAATACATGGATGAGACTGCAAGCAAAGGCAGAAACAGATGACTGCTTGGGGGAGGATCAATTTGGTTTTAGAAAGGGAAGAGGAACAAGAGATGCAATTGCAGCAGTGAGGATACTAGCGGAAAGAAGCCTCCAGCATGGCCAGGACGTCTATGTGTGTTTCGTCGACTATGAGAAGGCTTTCGATAGGGTGGATTGGAGGAAATTAATGCATGCATTACGAAAAATAGGGGTGGATTGGAAAGAACGAAGACTTATTGGAAACCTGTACATGGGACAGAAAGTAAAAATAAGAATAGATGGTGAATACTCAGAGCCAGGAAGAATAGGCAGAGGAGTGAGGCAAGGATGCCCGCTCTCTCCAATACTCTTCAACATCTACATCGAAGAGCTTGTACGGGAGGCGATGGAAGAAGTGAACGAGGGAATAAAGGTTGGGGGTATGTTGGTGAAAGCGCTGAGATTTGCGGATGATCAGGCAATGTTAGCAAGAAGCCAAAAAGGACTGCAGAGAATGATGGATCGCCTGAATATGATCTCAGCAGAATACGAAATGAAAATAAATACCAAGAAGACAAAGGTCATGAGGATAAGCAAAAGAGAAGAAAAAGAAGTTAGAATAACCGTAAATGGAGTGGTCATCGAACAAGTTGAGAGATTCTGTTACCTAGGAAGTATGGTCACGAGGGATGTGAAGTGCCATACGGAGATAAAAAGAAGAATAGCCATGGGAAAAGATGCTTTCTATAAAAGAAAGGAGCTCTTGAGAGGAAAATTAAATAGGAATCTGAAGAAGCGAATGGTTAAGACGCTGGTATGGAGTGTGGTTCTATACGGATCTGAAACGTGGACTATAAGAGGGGAGGACATCAAAAGGATAGAAGCCTTCGAAATGTGGATATGGCGTAGAATGGAGAGAATCAGCTGGACAGAGCACAAGACAAATGACGAAGTACTGCAAATGGTGGAAGAGGAGAGATCCATGATGAGGACAATCAGAGAGCGTCAAAGAAGATGGATTGGCCATATAATGAGAGGAAATTCCCTGCTACGAGATATCATCGAGGGTAGAATGGAAGGGAAAAAGACAAGAGGAAGACCAAGAACGATGTTCCTAGACTGGACAATGAAGAGGGACGGCTACAGACAGATGAAAGCGGAAGCTCAACATCGAGAGGAATGGCGCCGTTGGACATACGAACCTGCCTAAGGGCAGAGAACCAAAGAAGAAGACATGGATGTGAATCCAGAAACGTCGTTGGAATCACTAATTGTTTATGCTGATTTTAGACGAATCTGACTACTGGGCCTCCCTGGAATTATGAGAGAGCCTGCAGCATTAGGCTGTGACGGTGATGACGAATCAGGACGTTCCTCAAGAGTTCGAACCCCAGAATACGCATCTAGCCCCTACCCCGAGGTATTGTTAGCGTCCGAAATAAATGAGGAAAGTGAGGTAATAATTGACGTTCGGACCAAAATGACCTCTGAGTGGTTAACTTGTCTGATACTTACTTCCTGCTCGGAAGTCGCGGACTCCCATCGTGCTGATCTGGTACTTGAAGTGAAGGATTTCAACCCTTGACCACCGGAAGAACTACGGTTGCCTTCTAAGTTCTTACGTTATACGTAGTGAACGATTATTGGCTATGCCACCAGTTTATTATGGAGCTAGCACGTTGATCTCGAATTCACCAGTTGATTCCGCGCTCCTCGGATGTCTCATCCCGCCGATCCCGGCGCAGAGAGGACCGGGGCCCTCTCGCTCTAAATATACCCACGAATAGACGAGACATTTGAGAGCAAACGGTTTAAAATCCAATAAAAGGACACATTCTTTCCGAACGAAATTTGACGTCGACCGTATGTCCCGCCAGCGAGATCCCTGCGATGAGAGCGAAGAAACTCTGCCTCGGTCATTTGTTAAGTCCAATGCTACATTCAATGTTAGTCAAAGTTCTTTATTTCCCCATTTATATCTATTGCTATCTATATTTCTATTATCCATTTCTATCTATATTTCTTTTCTATCCGGCTCTTCACTACCCCAGTGTATATCACATCAGAAAATCATTTGTAGTTGTTTATCGACTCTAATAGACTAACTTTAGATCCTGAATGGGGTTTGACGCGTGTTGTCCGGTTACAGAGCACATCCATCACGACTAAAAGGCTTGGATCAGCCTTGCTGCTTCAGGGAACTGTGAATGCTAGAGTCGGTTCCGTTTGTTGCCCGTGGTGATCGGCAGTGCCTATAGCTTCCGCACGTCAACATCTTTGTGTTGCTAATTTCAAAATACATTGTCTGCTTACCTTATATCGCGCCTGTTTAAAACCATTGGATCATTAGATAAACAATCATGTACATGATGGATTCCTAAACAGACGCTTTATAAATGCTTTGATCGACACGTGAGTACACATGCGAACTTACTGATTACCGTGGAGATTTAAGTCTTTAGTCTTCTTAATTTAATCTTGCCTCACTCAGTCCTAGCTGTTTTTTTCGCCAGCAACGGAGCCGTTACCAAAACATACGCATTACGCACTGGTCGCTTTCTCATTGCAGTTGTTTCGTTTTTATAGAGATCTGAGACTCTGAAGTGCGCCAACGGCCATCACACACGAATTAGACCTCGTTTGGCTCACTACAATAAATCTTGCATTGCATGTTTCAGTCGATATTACGTAAGCCTAGTATTTTTTTAAAAATTAACGTTATGTGACGTCGACTCTGGTATTACAACCGGTTGTCACGACATTGCAACGACCCTCTAACGACCGTTTGATTAGGCACCGGAAACGACGTATCTTGACACCCTTACAAATACAAACGATCGCTTGGCGGTGAAACTCAGTAACAAGATTGTCGATTCGTGGAGTTCCCCGTGCAAACACTACGCCAATCTTTTCACCTATTTGTTAATTTTTCGAGTTTCTGACAGTTCCAAAATTACTCATGAAATATGGAACATTCTCGTTTAAAAGATTAATTTTTAGTTAATTTTGATGAAAACTGAGGAAAATTACGAACGTTTAGAGTTGTTTGTGTGGATGTGACATGTCGGCGCTGCACGGTTGGCCAAGCGTTTATTCATGACGTAACTGCAGCAGCCAAAGGTTTCACGTTCTGTGGTGGAGACATTGCTTTCAATCACACGAATATTTTTGGCGACTACGGTCCCAACGAGCCAACCAGCCAGCCACAAAACCCCGCCGGTGCTGCGAGTGATAACGGTACGCCAAAACTTGTTTACGTCAATGCTGGATGTCAAATTGTCACAAGCTTCAAGAAATAAGTATGCTTCTGTGGCCGAGTCATCACCCGCTAAAGCTTGGATATCCTAGCAGCGGCTGAGACATGACAAAAGTTTGCTGCCTGTGTGGTTCCGTCCTTCTCAGTTCGGCTCCGCTTGGTTTCAACGCAGTCCATACAGCATGGACGCCATGGAGGACTTTCCACTCCTCAATACGCATCAAAGAAGCGGAGTACTGGCTCCTTGACATCGGAGGAACTGACACTGTCGGAGTGGACCGAACTCACCCACCTTTGAGGCATGTTTAAGTTCTTTCTCAACTTCCCAGAGTCCGCTCACGAACTGAGCCATTTACGGACCCTATTGCTGCCATGAGCCCGACATCTATCAATGAATTCACTGTTACATTTGAAGCCCTGCTCACAATTTCACAGCACTATTGAAGCCCTCGTCACCATTAATAGCCAACTGGCGGTGACAGATGTTCTTAACTTCCACATGGAATATACTGGCTGCCCTTTGATCGAGCAGGTGAGAAAGCTATAGTGATTACTCGCAGCATGCTAGAACACAATAACCTAAGATAAAAAATAGTTAGGCCTATATCGCGTTCACAACTGGTCGTGACAGATGTTCTTAACTTCCACACGGAATATTCTGGCTGTCCTTTGATCGAGCATGTGGAGGAAACTCATAATTACTTTCCGCATGCTAGAGCACTAACCAAAGATAAGAAATAATACTGGGTCACGACAAAGATAACGATTTGCCTCCAAGAAGTGAAAGATTTATTAGGTTAAAATAACGTGCCAAAAGAATCAAAAGAAAGAAAGAAAACTGAAGTTATAAAAATCTACAATCACCTGCTAGCGATGATACACACGCTAGACGGGTCCCAACCTCTAATCTACGCTGATACACCAAAGCCTGTCTTTTGCGATACTTACCAACGGAACGGCAGGGCTTTCTTTAAGGAAACCTCCTCTGCGCGCATAACTCCTTGAACGCTGCCTCAAAATATTCACCTTGCCTGACTGCTAGAAGGAGTTAACTGAATTGGTCATTGAACTGATGGACAAACTGATTGATTACTCTGCGAAGATTAAAAACAGAAGATTGGAATTTGTGTTGTAACATGTTATATGATTGATAAACTATTATTTTGATGTCATTTAAAATTTTATTCGTTTGATTTTGGACGTCCATGAAATCGCCCCCTAAAGCAAGTCTAAATCCGTCCCTGCTATAACGGCGCTATAGACATAATTAGAAGCTATTTACGGAATTAGAATAGATGGTTTGTGCAGTACCTTATATCATAATGTAATGGCTCAACCATAATAATCTGTGAATAAATGGATTGGCTCATCTTGCTAGATGAGCGAATGACATAGTGGCTAGTAGCTCGGAAACTCAGTGTGAGCACTGAGCACCAGTTTCATCTCCTGTTCCACAGGGCTCTTGCATGCCAACGAGAATGGCTCATAAAATAATAATCAGTTAATTCTGATGCTGTTGTAAATAGGATATTAGGGAATATAGGATTGTTTGAATAGAGACATTGATAAACTGTCTTTGTGACTGTTTGGTCGAATTTAAATCCTATATGTTGTTCTTGGAATTAAATATTTAATACATAGGCCCTAACCATCCCTCTGTCTCTGTCTCTCTGTCTCTGTCTCTGTCTCTCTCTGTCTCTGTCTGTCTCTGTCTCTCTCTACATGTATATATATATGTGTGTGTGTGTGTGTGTGTGTGTGTGTGTGTGTGTGTGTGTGTGTGTGTGTGTGTGTGTGTGTGTGTGTGTGTGTGTGTGTGTGTGTGTGTGTGTGTGTGTGTGTGTGTGTGTGTGTGTGTGTGTGTGTGTGTGTGTGTGTGTGTGTGTGTGTGTGTGTGTGTGTGTGTGTGTGTGTGTGTGTGTGTGTGTGTGTGTGTGTGTGTGTGTGTGTGTGTGTGTGTGTGTGTGTGTGTGTGTGTGTGTGTGTGTGAAGATGTGAGCACTCTGATCCTATTTGCAAAGAACTAAAAATACTGAAAATCAACCAACTAAACAACTATCAAATATCGGACTTCATTTACTGTTTTGAACATAATTTACTACCTGCTGCATTTGGAGAGTATTTCGCGAAGGCCACCTCGATACACAAACATTACACGCGAGGAGCCTCACTATACCGTCCTATCAAAAGTCGCAGTAACATTCGGCGTTTTAGCGTCAAATCAGTAGGACCGCAGCTTTGGTCCCAGGTCCCGGTCGAGATTCGGTCTCTGCCGGCTAGACATCTGTTCGGGAAGCAAAGGAAAAACTTTATTCTGACGCGTGATATGATTCCGTCTAAATGATTGAAATCTAATACTGATCTGACCTTTATAGGGGGGACGAGTCGGAGCCCGGCTCATGAACAAGCTCATGAGCAAGGTCCCTTTGGGACTGATTAGTTAAGTTTAGTTAAGCTATTAATTATGGTAACCTCCAAGTGTTGAGGATTTAAAAGTTTACAGCTAGTGGCTTGATTAAGCTACTGTGAGGAAACTGTACAATGCCATTATTGTATTTGCAAATTCACCTATTGGGCATCCCCGGTCAGCGGGACCTAGGTCCTTTAGGGGCGCCCATTGCCTCTTATGACTCAAAGAACTCGCTTACTTTTCAATCTCACCTGACTCCACCTCAAATTCATTTTATTCCTTTCATGCAAGTCGAGTGGGAATATTTAACTAACTATCTAATTATCACATAGGGTTAGAATTTCCAGACTCTGCACTAAATTGTATAAATTTGTTGGATGGAAATGATTGTTACATGTTGTCATTTGAAGCAATAAAGAAAGATGTTATGTTATGTTATGTTATATAATATATATATATATATATATATATATATATATATATATATATATATATATATATATATATATATATATATACTCAATGAATGTGAAGTAATGTCAACAGAAGATGAACTTCCAGGCGTTACATTCTGCTAAATGTAAGGCATGATACACAAAGTTTTATTGGTTAGGGGCCTAATAAGATGTCATCGTTTAACGGCATCGTATGGCGGCCAGTGTCGTTATCGTCGACATTTATACCACAAGCTGCCAAAGTACAGCATCCAACTGTTTAAGGTGACACGGTTTAAGCATAGGAAGTGTCGCGAGAATTTCTGACCTGATCCTGTGCGAGTAATATATTTTGTAATAAGTATATAAATACTAAATAAATGAATAATAAAATAAATTAATAAAATAAATGAATAATAGAATGAATAATAGAATAAATAATAATAATAATATAAATACATGTAGGTAGGAAATAACAACGAGAGTCGATTTGGGTTATTACTCCATGGCTATACTCTTATATCCTTCACGTCAGAAAGCCAAACGTTACAGGTATTCGAACAGTGAACTACAAAAAACAATACCAAAGTATAAAAATTCTCTATAAAAAGACTATCATCAATCAAACCGTGAAAACGATAAATATGTGCAAAGATCAAACAGTATATACTCGCTAAGACAAACAAACAAACACTAGTTCATTACGAGTTAAATTCATTACGAATTAAATCACAGCTCTTCACATTGCTTGCTTCATCTTCTTTGTGCTCAAACCATCCCACATTTACCTCTGTTAAGACAAAAACAAGCACCACATGCGATTGTCACACAGGCTTTTTATACACAATATACCGTCATTTAAAAAAACATGTGAACTGCCAGATTATTAATTTCAAGCGTGTCGAACTATAGCGCTAGAAAAACAGCTATGCTTGCGACTAATGTAAACAGTTCGCCGTCCAGACAAACTCTAATGGTAAACTCAAAATTTCTAACGCTAAGCGTGGAACATTTGTTTATTCACGAGTGCTGCGTCGTGTCAGACGGGTTCCCCAGAGATACATAATAAAGATTCAAGCACCGTTGCCAGAGAGGGGAGGAGCCAGAGCAGCTGCTACGTTCTGTCCTGTCTAAGAAGAATGGCCTCAACGAACTGAACGCAACTCGTTCTGTACAGTAAAACATGTGCGAAAGAAGTATCACGTAGTTTCACAGATTAAACTGTACGTTTTCTACTGATTAAGTTTAATAATTAATTATAGACTTCATTCCAACAAAAGGACTCTATACAGTAAAAACATCTACAGTATGTTCAGGTGTCATTCACTGCACTCAAATTAACAGTAAATATTAAATCGCAGAGCAAGCAACATTTTTATTCTAACAAATTCAATGACTTCAGCAGGACTGAAAGGAATTTATGAATATGCAGTTTTATTACAGTGAGCAAAAAATTGGTCATTCGTACATTTTCAACATCAAATGGCCTCGCTAATGTTCCTGATCCAAATTAAATCTGTAATCAATTAGCGAATAAATCTGTAAACCAATTAACTAATTGATTGGTTCAAAAACTGGGTAATCTTTTTTTCTAATCCGTTCATCTACTTAGGAGGATAGTCATAATATTATATTCAAATAACCTGTTTCTAAACGGACATCCCACTCCATCCGCAGTTCATCAACGTACGCAATCGTTAGCATTGTTAAATTCTAACCAAATGTTTCATACTGAATTAGACTTGATGATGAATCGTCCGTTTTGGTAATCGACTTTAAAGCTATTTCGTTAAACTGTTAGAAATGGGTTAGCCCAACTAGACAGCGACGTTATATGGCCCACATTACGTCACTGATTATAATCGTAAACTTCAGATTTCTAAAACACTACTCTAAAGCTAAGCGTACGCAGCTTATTCACGAGCGCGGCGTCGTATCAGAGGGATTGTCCAGAGATCAATGTACAGTGGAGGCCCGAGTCCGGTTGCCACAGAGTCCAGAGAGAGGAGGCCGAGCAGCTGCTAAGGCGGGTTACGTTGAGGACGAGAAAGCTTGGAAGGTGGAGGATCGGATGGATTAGGGTACGAACGAGGGCAGATAGCGGTCAGCTAATGGCCAGATGGTGGGCCAACGGGACGTGCCTGACACAGTATGCATTACAGGTAATTATGCATTAAAGTATAAAAGTACGCATTGAGTATGTACTGAAGGCAATCTTTCAGATTTTGATTAGTCGCATCAACAACCAATTCGCTAAGAATGCGCACCGGAACTACACTCGACACACAGGAAGTCACGAGTCCTTTACAAAACACTTCCGGTGGTGCAAGGGACAAATAAAAAACATTCAAAATGAAAGCATCAAGGAGCACCATGCAGGCAAGAAATGCAAACCTCTGCTGATTCTACACACCACCCACCGTAGCCGTCTGTCTGTCTACCTGCTCGGCCTTGGATCTTGGCCTGGAACTGATTTTGACATTACTGCCTATCGATTTTGTTTTGACTGAGCGCCCGTGAATAAACTGGGTACCGCAAGTTGGCTGTTTTAGGCGCTCTATAAATCTCGAGATTACGATAATCTAATGACTTCTATGTCGCCTAGTCGTGAAAGACCGTCAATGAACCACGTTTTAAGGCAAAATATTACAGACTGATTTGTAACAAATTTAAAGCTATAAAAACCTGCTAACTCGTTGTTGATTACGCTAGACGGACTACCTGCTCACAACTGCCCAGCACTGAATAAACAGGATGGCTCAAATAAACAGAACGCCACCACTACCAGTCCGCGCCAGTGGTGCCAGTCCCACGCCTGGAGAAAGGAGGAGGGCAACGTCAGTGGCCCTGCATGGCAGCCATAAGATGTCATTAAACACTGAACCCACTAATTAAGCAGTGTGTGGCATGTATAGTTGGAGGCAGTTGGGACAGACCCCGATAGTCAGATGCAGTACATGAGGAAATGCTGCGACCAGTCAGTTGGATGGAGTGATTGAGCATGTTCAGCAGAAAGTTTCTCCGACAAAAAATTGCACCGTTTATACATACATATTATACTTACATATGTGTGTATGTGTGTGAGAGTGTGTGTAAAGATGTGTAATCTGTCAGTGTAATATCGTCCAACTAGGCCCTAGCCTATAAGCTGCCTATTTTCAGAGCTATTTTAGACCTGTTCAGAACGAGGGTGAAAACAATAAAAAATGGCACGTATGTACAAAATGTTGGCAGCTCACAGCAGAGCGGTTTTACATAGACATACACATACGTATACATGTATGTAAATATGTACATATGCGCATGTACTGCCTATTTATATTGCGCTTTAGTGGGAAACACCACCATATTGCTTTAGTTTAGTGCCGTCTCTCAGGATGTTCGCCTTCTAATCGTCGCTCGAGTGCCTGACGTAATGACACTGGTGAGAAATGAGTTGGATGACAGATGGCTGGATGACGGGTCAGTTGAGTGGTTCCTGGCGCCGGATCTGGAAATGATGTTGAGAGAGAGAGAAAGAGAGAGAGACAGACAGACAGACACACAGACAGACACACACACAGACAAAGACAAAGAGACAGAGACAGAGACAGACAGAGAGACATACAGACAGACAGAGGTGAGGAGACAGAAAGACAGAGACAGAGACTGAGACAGAGGCAGACTGACAGAGACCAAGAGAACAGACACCGTCTATGTCTGAGGAGTGGCTTCGTTGCCTGGCCAGAGTCCGATGTGAAGAGGAATCCACTGCGGCTGCAGCTGCTGCTGCTGCTGCACGGTAGATCGATTGATCATGTGCCAGTTCGATTTTTCTATTAAACTCGATCGATAAGTCGGTCGGACTCATCCTGTCCCCTCTTCTCTTCTCCTCTCCTCACTCCTCCCTCTCCTCTCCAACCCTCTGCTGTAGGATATATTCTCCTCTGCTCTGTATGTTCTCCTCTCCTGTCTATGCTTTCCACTTGGGTTTTGTGCGTTATCGGTTGATGCATTGTGCGAAGGTCGTCCGCTCTACAGAAATTTCTGAATAATAATCTCTCCCCTACATGCTCTCCTCAGTATGCTTTCCTCAATATGCGCTCCTCAATATGCATTCCTCAATATGCGCTCCTCAATATGCTCTCCTCAATATGCGCTCAATACGCATTCCTCAATATGCGCTCCTCAATATGCTCTCCTCAATATGCGCTCAATATGCATTCCTCAATATGCGCTCCTCAATATGCTTTCCTCAATATGCGCTCCTTAATATGCCTTCCTCAATTTGCGCTCCTCAATATGCTTTCCTCAATATGCGCTCCTCAATATGCACTCCACAATATGCGCTCCTCCATATGCTTTCTTCAATATGCACTCCTCAATATGCGCTCCTCACTATGTTTTCCTCAGTATTCGCTCCTTAATATGCTTTCCTCAATACGTGCTCCTCAATAATATGCACTGCTCAATAAGCACTCCTCATTATGCATTCCTCTACTGTCCTATCCTTAATATATCCTCCATGTTCTGGCCTCTCCGTGTGCATCTCTTTGTATGCATGTATCAGACTTTCTTATCCTGCCCAGTGATTCCCTTCCTTGCGGTTCGTCTGCCTCTCTCTCCCCCTTCGCCTGTGCCTTACTCCTCTCCCTTCTTCTTCTTCTGTTCATCCTGCTCTTCCTCCTCCTTTTCCTCGTCCGATCAGAAGGTCTTTGGTTCGCACAAAAGGTCACTTAAGAACGGATGTGTCATCAGATCATCCGACTGAAAGTGTTGACGCAAGATGTCGTCCACTTCGCTTGAAAATACCTACAAAGGTTAACCAATCGCATTCAAACAATATTCAATACATGCTAGATGATGATGATGATGATGATCATGATGATGACGACGACAATGATAGCGCCTGCTATCTACCTTACAAAAGCGCTTCTTTTATCCTAACCAATGTAACAGTTATGATGATGATGATGATGATGATGATGATGATGATGATGATGATGATGATGATGATGATGGTGGTGGTGGTGGTGGTGGTGGTGGTGGTGGTGGTGGTGGTGGTGGTGGTGGTGGTGGTGGTGGTGGTGGTGGTGGTGATGATGATGATGATGATGATGGTAATGGTGGTGATGATGATGATGATGATGATGATGATGATGATGATGATGATGACGATGATAGTGGTGGTGATGATGATGATGATGATGATGATGATGATGATGATGATGATGATGATGATGATGATGATGATGATGATGATGATGATGATGGTGGTGGTGGTAATGGTGGTGGTGACGATGATGATAGTGGTGGTGATGATGATGATGATGATGATGATGATGGTGGTGGTGGTGGTGGTGGTGGTGGTGGTGGTGGTGGTGGTGGTAATGGTGGTGGTAATGGTGGTGGTGACGATGATGATGATGATGATGATGATGATGATGATGATGATGATGATGATGATGATGATGATGATGATGATGATGATGGTGGTGGTGGTGGTGGTGGTGGTGGTGGTGGTGGTAATGGTGGTGATGATGATGATGATGATAATGATGGTGATGGTGGTGATGGTGGTGGTGGTAATGGTGGTGGTGGTGGTGGTGATGATGATGATGATGATGATGATGATGATGATGATGATCCTCGTTAAGGTCATAGTCATCTTCGTCATCATTTAATCGTCATCATCAATCGAGACTAACATCGCATAAACGAACGGTAGCTATGTAATGTAATGTGATAAAACATGTATGCAGCGCCCCTTAAGAACCACTCAGTGGCGCCATACACGCGCCATCAGTCTGAGAATAAATGCGTTTTCAGCAACCAAGTGAATGAGACAAAGTCTTTAGTGGTAATAGTGTCACGGAAGCTATAGCAACTGGAAATCGTGATTAGACATGAAACTATCAAATGAGAAGAATAGCAGAGTATATCGGTCACCATCAGGAGCGTAGACAAACTTAAATTCAAGAGGAGGCAAAAAATCTTGAATAAAATTTGATGACCTTTTTTTGGAGATTGCTGCCCAAAGAAATTGATGACTGTAGTGAAAGCGAGGAAATGAACGATGATACGAAGATTAAAAAACTAAATGCATAGTATAGTTATAATATTGTAGAGCTGTATTTGTATGACACAGAAATTGTGAACGTGTGTACTTAGATTGACCGTGTATAGAGCTTAAAACTGGACACGTAAACAAGCACGGTCAGACCATTAAGTTTCTGCAGCTTATAAATTGCGCAGTAGATACGACCTTGTGTAGAGCTTAAAACTGGACAAGTAAACAGGGTAAGGTCAGGTGAGACATGACGCACGCATTGGACTGTAGAATTCAATGAGCAGTAGACGTGACCATATTAACATAATGTATTCAGGATATGTTTTACCCAGACTACTCTATAGGCTAGTGAACTTAAAACTGGACAGGCAGACAGGCAAGGTCAGGTAAACAGGTAGGACTCGACTAATGGCGTAGATGCACGCAGTAGGGATGACCACGT
>OY744603.1:82332498-82342498 GCA_963556255.1 Allolobophora icterica | reverse complement strand
AACTTGGGATATCCGTACTGAGGACGTTAAACGGCGTGGCACCTTTTCAAACGTGCAGCGGTGATGTATGGTCTAAGTTGATGAATTCCTTGACAAAATAAACATGGTCGAGATCATACGGTTGCTACAGAAAACGTGTACGTTTACAATAACATTCGTTTACGCCACCTAAGATTCAGGTATACAATGCATAAGGTGTCTGTTTGCAGAAGAGGCTCAGACGTCAACAGACATTATTTTTTTTAATCTTACTGGCAACATTAGACGGTCGTTGTCTGGCACAGAAAGCTGCTTGTAGATGAGAAGGGAGGTGAAGACAAAGGTGACTGACTATATAGACATCAATGGCCACAATAGCTGTCCTACTTGAAGCGATCGGTGATGCTTAGTCCAAGCGACGTGAATTCAATGCCAGTACACATAGTTCACTGGTCAGCAGCACCAGCAGCAGCAACATCAGAGGCTGAATATAGGAATTGCACACGAACCTTGACCTTCGACCCTCGGCTGATTAAATGCGCACGCACGTACGCGCCCACCTATCGAGATCAATAAGAAGACTCTGGCTGATCCCTCCGACGCAGCTGGGATGCTGGAGTATTGATCTGCTTGGACGAAGGGAGGCAGACGATGTGGAAGAGATGGAGTGGAATGGAAATGAGGGATGGACGGGAAAATGGAGATGCGGAGGATGGGATTATGGCGAATCACGTGGTCTGTGTCAGAGGTCAAAAACTCGCGCAGATTCTATTCGCGTCGTTCGATGTGTTGTGGTCGTGGAGTTCAGCGTCCGCTTGCATGACCGTTTCCGTTGCAGTCTCTGTGTCTGTCTGTGTCTGTCTGCCTCTTGCTGATGTGTCCTTCATGTATATATGACATTAGTTGCGACTAATGTTTATACGTCTCTCTCTCTAACTCTCTGTCTCTATGTCTGTCTTTCTGTCTATCTCTGTCTGTCTGTCTCTGTCTGTCTGTCTGTCTGTCTCTCTATCTCTGTCTCTCTATGTCTCTCTGTCTCTACATATGTTTCTGTCTATCTATGTCTCTCTCTGTCTCTGTCTCTATGTATGTTTCTGTCTATCTATGTCTCTCTCTGTCTCTGTCTCTTTCAACGTCTCTGTATCGGTCCGTCTGTCTATCTCTACTCAGAATAGATCTTCTATATTTACCTCTGTCTCAGCTTTCATCCGCTTTCCTCTCTTCCCTTCCCTTCCCTTCCCTCCCACCTCCCTCACCCTCGGCCTAAATCAGCTTCACACAGACATTCCGACGCAACCCATACGCACTCGTTAAACACAAAACAATCGCATTTGTATAGCGCCCGACATTCCTCAACGTAGCACCGAAATCAATAGCAAAGCAGGTCCAGCGCGGCAACACTCACGTATCTCGCGGTTCCGTGTAAGAAGGCGGCGCATTTTCCCGCCGTCGTCAGTTCGCAGGAAACGCCATCTGTCGACGCCGCAATGCGACGTCGATTTATTACCGATCAATCCGCGATCTGGGACCTAGGTTTCAACGCGCATTTATACACGCAAAACGTGTATATTCTAGGAGCTAGAAGATCGAGGTTTTTTACGAGCGCAGGAATTCGTTCAGTTGGCCTCATAGTAATCAATACGCCGATTGACGGACGGGCAAAACCAACCAACGGAAGAGACCAGCAGACTATGTGGACTGCTTCTTGCAAGCATATCTGCACGAGGTTGGCTTTGAGACGGTGGTAGAAAATTAGACCCATAGGAAACTTCGTTCCCAAGTACGTGCGATGGCGTAATCTGTCATCGCTGTTGCGTAACTCAAACCACTGCAGTTGGTATAACACTGTATGTACACTGTACAGTATCTACCAGAACACTCAATATAGCGCATTTTTAAATACCTCAAAAATGCGCTGTACCTATGGCCAGTATGAGAATTGTAGAAAAAGACTGGGGGGTTAGACCTTGATTCACGTGGAGTTTGGGTGTGCAATGAGGACTTTACTATGGGGTCCTAAGAAAGACTAGGGGGTTGAACCCCCAACCCCCCCGACAATTCTCACCCTGCCTATGGCTTTCTAACGTATCTAAACTAGTGCGCTTTAAGATAAAATTATCGAATATATGCTGCCCAAAGACAAAGACTGTTAGCCTTGTTTTGCATGAGTGAATGGCACTAACGTAAGTAAATCTGAACTGTAGGAAAGACTAAAAAAACCAAAACTGTGTTAAATGAGCCATTCTGCTCTCTGAAACGTCTTTCTGTAGGACAGTAAAATGACCATGTTGGCAGCGCTTTGTGAGGTATTCTAGCAGGCTAGATTTTCACCTAAGTGCTATAGTGTGTTGAATGTTGATACATACAATGTTATGCACGCATACATACTACATGCATACATACAGTGTCATCAATACATAAATACATACAATGTCATACATACATACATGCATATATATATACATGCATGCATGCATACATACATGTACATAAATGAATGCGTTTGATGCCCCATTTGCATGCAGCGACTTAAAAAACGTCGCCTGAGAATTAGCTTGTCGTATCTCCACTTTTTTCGAAAAGTAGTTAAGGGTTGATTTGTAACAGAATTTTTTTGATCTTTCTTCAGTTTCAATGGCTAGGAGATACGATAGGTCGTTTTAAAGATATTCAACAAAATATACTGTCGTATGTCCTGTTTTCAGAAACATTTTATCGTATCTCCATACAGCATTCATAGTGTAGCAGTCTCTGTTGTTGTATGTCCACAGAAAGCTCGTCGCTGATTGGACGGGCAGGAGATACAATAGCATAAACCTGTGCGCTTAGCTGGACTATAGTGTCGCATATCCAGACAATTAAAAGTTTTTCTTTTAAAAATCCGGACTATATAAATGAATATTTTAACGAAAACACTCTGTAATAATTGGTCGTTGCTTAATATAATCATTTCATGTCTTTGTTTCAGAAAGATGGTTTGTAATATTTGTAAATCCGTTTTATACAAAATTTTCACAAATTTCTGAAAAACAACTATAATTGTTAATTTTTTAAATGCAATATCTTTATGTAATGTTGATGTTTTAATATGACGTCTGGTTGTGAACTGTAATTGGACAGTGCCCTACTTATTGCATTGAATTTCTCATTTTTTCCGCAAAATGCGGCCCAAACTTCTACCTCGTTTATCTCGGAATTTTGGAAAATGGAGATAGGCGACGAAAAGTCAAATGAAGTGACATTTTAAAGAAAAACTTTCGTGCACTAATATTTACTCTCTGAACAAACGTCACTGAGTACTAGGGAATGTAATCCCGGAGCATTCTGTCAATCCCGGGATTACGGGATTAGGAATTTATCAATCCCGGGATCCCGGGATTATACTTTATGCAATAAAAATTTTTCCCGCCTGTAGCATAAATGTATATTTAATACTATAACGTTGTTGTGTATTAAAGATATAATGGTATTAAGAACGTTGTGGGGATGTGTTATAAACTTGTAACTTAAAATGAAAAGTTTAAACGTTCGTTAGGAGTTATTTACGATAAAATTATCGCAAGAAGCGTGAACTGTCAAAAGTAGATTCACCCACTAATGATGACTTAGAGCATAGGCAGAGGCACTTGACAGCACTTGGGCTCGGTTGATCCGTGATCAAGGTTTCTCCACTAACAGTTGTATTCGGAGGCTCATTAACTCGGGGTGGGGTGTTTCTGAGTGGAAAGATCTTGATACTTGATAGCAATCCCACGGCCGAGAATGAGGTCTCAGAACGACAGGTGACCAGCGCAGCACCGCTGCGGGAAGACCCAAGCAGTAGCAGCCTAGCAGTCTCGCCTACCAGTAGGCCTAGCAGCCGTACTGCAGCGGAGTGCACAGCAGCCTGCAGCACCCTGATATTAAAGTAGCCAGCAGGGGCGTCTACACCATAGAAACCTTGGAGCAAATGCTCCATCCAAGGCATAGGGGAGATCTGTCAGTGTGTGTGTGACACCGTCTTAGGGGGAAAGGAACGGGGATGGGGAAGAACAGGGGGGAAAGGGACGTTGCTTCAATGACTTGGGGGGGGGGTAGACGCCTCTGGCAGGCAGAGTCAGTCTGTAGTCTGCACTAGGGCTGGTACCCGTCGTTGCTGTTTATCTGCCGTAATTAGCGTCCATTGCCCAAGCCTCAAGGAAGAATTATACAGTGGATCAAGCAAATTTAATCCAAAAATCCCAATTTTTGTAATCCCGGAAATACGGGATTCCACGTTTGTCAATCCCGGGATTACGGGATTGAAAAATGTTCCGGGATCCCGGGATCCCGGGATTCGGGATCCCGGGATTACATTCTACTGAGTACGCCTATCAGGGGCGTCTACACCATAGAAACCTTGGAGCAAATACTCCATCCAAGAAATAGAGGGGAGATCTGTCAGTGTGTGTGCCACCAATTTGGGGGGGGAGGAACGGGGAGGGAGGAAAAAGAGGGAGAAAAGAGACGTTGCTCCAATGACTTAGGGGGATAGACGCTCCTGACGCCTATCTTGGTATCAAGGATCACTCACTGCATAACTGCGGCACACAGGCCCCCAACTTCTTTTTTATTCACATCACTGCATAATTAATATTTAAGGAAACGGATGACATAGGCTGCTAAAATAAATTTTAATGATCAAATCTTTGCGATGTTGCAAGTTCAATGTCTATATTAGATAACATTTGAAAGTAAAACGCTCATTTTCAGATATGTTTCCAGTGTTTAACGACATCTCAAAGCTGCCAGGGTCGTTGAAGTTGCCCTCCTCCTCTCTGTGGGCTTGGGACTGGCACTAGCTGGCACGGACTGATAGTGTGTAAGTTAAATCAGATATATGTAGCAGTTAAACAAGTACTTTTGCAGCTCAGGCGCTAGCAACGTTATGATTCGGTAATCCGAAGTCAATTTATAGATGATTCTTAACCTCGGTGTTTTGGGTCATGTCGTGGGAACAATGGGTAAAACTTTGTTACATCGTTCCAGTCAGTCGCCTTACAAATGGTGAATCGTGACACTGCAAAATCGTGACACTGTAAAATCGTGACACTATAACAGCACGTCATCTGATCCGAATTGTTTGCATGAGGATAGGGGTCATTGCATAATTACGTAACGCTCGAGGGTGGGTGGGTGGGGTCCTTGAAAACGTTACGAAACGTTACGTGGGTGGGTGGGTGGGTGTATGGAGATGAACGTTACGTAACGCTTTTACCAATTTAAATTAACATCGAATGACACCTTATTGAGCTTTATTTTAAAATTAAAAGTTGAAATTGTGAAAGTTCGGCCCTGCAATTTGTATGGCTCTCGTAGGGAACCACCTTTCGCAACGCGCCCAGGTGACCTATTTCTGTATAATTTTATAAATACGGCCCAATGGCGAATGACCAAACTGGTTAGACGTTGTGCTGTTGGTCTAAACTAAGCTGCGAGTTCGTCTCCCGTTTGTGTAAACCGGAAACCGCTGTTCGAAAGGCTTGGATCTTTCATAGTTTTACCGTCGGAACAACGTGGTAATTCTCCCTGGATTCCTGACCTTGAAGAACAACTTTAAAGCATATTTCACTTAGTGGACACGAATTTCAAACATTTAAAATTAATGCCCGACAAAAACTGAGCAAAATTTATATTAATAATTATCGAAGTGCTCAGACTAAGCAAATAATTAGTTCGTCTTAATTTTGATTAATTATTAATAAGCAATTTAGTACACGAAACTTTCCAGTGTGTAAAACTTTGACGTAAAACTTTAAAAACAAAGTAATTTGCATTTCAAACATGACTGTCATTTATATAAATAAAAGGTTCTGTATATTTTAGGTCTACTGTCAAGTTCTAATTCACATACTATATTAAATTCGCTATACAATATGAATTATAATTGCGCGTTCACATACTAAATCTAAAATGATTTTTCGTAACAATAAATACGTAACGCTGGGGGAGGTGGGTGGGTGGGTCTAGGGAAACGTTACCAAGCGTTACAGGGTGGGTGGGTGGGTCAAAAACGGTCATTTTCGGCGTTACGTAATTATGCAATGACCCCATATGTGATTTTGTTGTGAGATCGCGTCAGCCTTTGTAGGTAACACCACAAACGTAGGCATATGCGCGGTTTCTCAAGGGTGCGGGACGAAATTGTAATCGTAATTGCAAATTTATACAGCGCCACTTCGAGAGAGACTCGCTAGAGGCGTCCACGACCTAACACAATGAAACCACGTAATGCCATCCGACAAAGCGAATTGTGACACTGTCAACATCCGGATACTTTATCACTTTATCGCACGTATAGCCTACCCAGTAACTGTTAGAGGAATAGCAACTAATTTAAGTGCGAGGTCCTGTCAGCCTTTGCAGTCAATAACCCCACAAAAGAAATAATTCTTATGGCGCCCTGACTTTTCGAACATAAAAGTCCAACTCACTCTAATCTTAATGATTTCTATAGCGCCGTTATAAAAATTGCACAAGGCACCAATCGATGGTCTCTTCTATTGACATCGTAGTCGAAGTCATAGTCCATCAGAGAAGTCATGAAATCCGATAAGTCTGAGACATCAGAAGTCAGACCACGGTGAGTAAGCAAGTTAAAACAGATGCGTTTCAAGCTTGGTTCTGATTGACATTAAAGAACCGAAAGAACTCACAGAACTGTGCAGAGAATTCCAAAGCTTCGGACCAGCCAACGAGAACACCCGAGAACGCCCGAGAACTCCCGAAGGTCCAAAACTATTTTGGTGCGAGACACAGCAGGAGTCTCCGTTTATCAATTGCAATATTTTCTGGTATGAAATGTGAGCAGTGAGAGACGAACTCACGCTGTAGGGGGTTGGCAATCAGTCATCCGCTACACGCCTCCTCATTTGCACTACGAAAACATCAAAATCGACTCACTATGGTTTCCTTGACTAGCTGATGAATTGGAAGACTAAAGCAACTGTAGGGCTGTGCTCGTATTCATTCTTCGAGTATGTTTTATTTAGCTTCTTCCCGGGTTGAGTTGTCTCTGGCCAGAGAGGAGGTTGAATTAACAAATACCACAAATATTCTGCATATTCTGTAGCACAACACAACTGTACCCGGCTGAAAAATTAATCTGATTCAGAATGATTATTTCATGTAAAAGCATTAAACAACCATAAATGTTCAACTGAATCTAGAGGTTCTCACATTCCATTGGATCATATATACTTTGCGTTCTCTGCAGTACTAGACCCATTCTTATTATAATCAGATAGTATACAAACAGTCTCGACTGAGACGTGCATGGTCTTTGTTGCATGCTTGCATTTATATCTGTCTGTCTATGTATATATAAAATTATACATGTATGTAAGTATGCATGCATGCATGTATGTATGTATATATGTATGTATGTATGTATGTATGTATGTATGTATGTATGTATGTATGTATGTATGTATGTATGTATGTATGTTTGTATGTATGTATGTATGTATGTATCTCTATACAGACCATCTCTGCAGCGTTTCACCGCCGCACAAAAATTCTATCCTCGACCCGATTTTCTGTTGGACGAGATTTCCCGCGGGACGAAATCTTCTACGACACCCGCTCCACCGTCTATGCAAGTGCTAAGCAGAAGGCAGTGGCGTTCTGGGTTCACTGACGGAATTCAGGCCGCCTGCAGACGAAAGCCAAGACAGACACACGTTACACGGGAACACGTAAAATGCCACGCAACGATGTACAACCTGGTGCAGGCAGCACCAGGAACATCAACAGGAAAAGCCAGCCACTTGCCATGCTACCACCTAGACCACTCTAGAGATAGGCCTAATGTGGCCTACGTAGGCACAAGTTGTCTGCTGGCCGAGTTTTGGTATCGCAACACAACAGCTGCATGTAGCAGTTTCTCTTTAGAAAATCTATGAAGATTTAGAACCGAGTTCCGTTATTGTGTTCTATCATGCACTTTGACATTCTTTCCAGATAACATTACAGCGTTCTAGACCTACACTTCGTAAGTTCCACCTCTAGACCAAGTGGAGACTTCGTATCGCCTTTCACCGCTGCGTCAGGGTTTCAGATCCCACTTGCTCGTGTTGAATTGAGAAATTGCTGTTGATCCATGCAGTCCGTCAGGAAAAAATAAAAGGTAACGATAAAGAAAGATAAGAGTAAAAGGTAAAGGTAAACAAAGGTAAGGGTAAAAGGTGACGGTATTATTAGTTATGCGGTTCTGTACGTGGCCTATTGGTTTGAAGAAAAGCATGTAATACATACACCGTAATCGTTTTCGTAATTTCCAAACACCTAAAGCGTCACTCGAAGGCCAAGCGCAAGGCACCAGCCTATTCACGAGCGCTGCGTCAAATCAGAGAGGGTTTCCAAAGAGTAGTCCAAAAGAGGTCCGAGTTCGTTACAATGGGGGCCAGATCAAGAGAGGAGGCAGAGAAACTGTTAAGGCGGATGTCGTTTAGGGCGAGAAGAATTGGACATAATTGAAAAGGTGAGGCTTCAGTGGAAAGCCCCGGGGGTGATAGATAGAGGAACATAAGGAGGAGGATTGAGGACGGGTTGCAATGATGATGGAGGAACCGAGAGTCTGCGTAATTCAGAGAGGAGATCGTTCCAGATGGTGAAGAGATCACGGAGATACTCGGGTTGGGAATATTGTAGGAAGTTGTAGATGTCAAGGAAGCAGAGGCAGGAGACTTGCTGGTGGCTAACGGCAGAGACTAGTTTATTGTACCGAGACGCAAGTAGAGTTTTAGTGGAGTGGTGTTAAGTGAAGCCAGATTGGTGGGGGTTGAGGAGTGAATTAGAAGAGAGGCAGTCGTTTAGCCGGGCAAGTTAACTTAGATAGAAAGGAAAGATTGGAGATAGGTAGTTAGATGGGTTTCCTTGTCAAGGTTTGCTTTTTTGAGGAGGGGAGTGACTAGAGAGTACTTAGATGCCATTGGGAAGTTGCCGGTAGAGAGTGAGAGGTTGATGATTTTGGTGATTACAGAACGAGGACAGAGGCACAGTCTTTTAGAAGTGAGGTGGGTATAAGATCAAGTTCGCATTGCTTGTTGGGGAGGGAAGTTAGGAGGAGTGACACTTCTGCTTCGGAGGCGGGAAAGAGAATTGGGAGCGATGAGTGAGAGGCAGGATGGGTAGGGTTGAGAGAAGGGAGTGAATCAATGCTTGAGGTGGCAAGGGGAGTTTGTGTCTAGAAGAGATTGTAATGTGAAGCGAAGGGATGAAATTTTGTCAGAGAAAAATGAACAGAAGGTATCAGCCATTGACGGGGAAGGAAGGGAGCTAGGCAGTGGGGAGGGAGATCTGCGATGAAGGAGAGAGTTGACAGCTCTCCAGAGATGTCTTGGGTTGGAGAAGCTGGACTGGACGAGTAAGAAATAATATTTCTTTTTGACCCATACAGTGAAGACAAGAATTGTTGTATTTCCTTTTGGGAACTATATATAAGCGGTTAACGATTCTGCATGGATTGCTAGACATTTGTGTTGCTATGTTGTTCGACTGTATTCGACTGTCGTTGTATTTGCGTCAGAGCAAACAGTGCAAGTAGATTACATTTATAAAGATAAATGTAATCTACAGTTATCTTTATAAAGATAAAATTCACGCCGGTCAAGGCTGCCTCTTACAACCTGCACCCTCGGGCTCATAATCGCACAATGGCATGATGGGGAAACTTTCACCATAATGATGTTATATCGGAGTTCAGGATAACATGCGGGCTGTCTTGATGATGTTTGATCATTACCACGTAGGTTAACCAAACTGTGGATAGCAGTTGGTATGTTAAAGAATATTCTTATCTTATCTTAGGCCTACATTTATGCATATACATGTTGCATCACTGCATATTTGGCATTTCAGTTATGTCTGTCTGTTGGTATATGTATGTAGTTATGTACGTACGCATGTATTTAGAAAAACTGTATGCATATTTCTATATATAGGTCTAGATATTCATTTGTGCCTAAACATTTATTTTAGCGCCTTTCATGAAAATCTTTCC
>OY744603.1:82222498-82327498 GCA_963556255.1 Allolobophora icterica | reverse complement strand
ATCGTCCGAGCTGTCATCTCTTATCCAATAACTTTTACCTCCTTTACCATCTGCCTACCAATAAACCACTCCACTGAAACCGCACAACTTTCTGTTCACAATCACGTAATCAGCTCAATGGACAAAGGGAAAGTGCTTGACCAATCTGTCGCTTCTGATACCGTTGACCAGGACATAAGCTTACAGTACTTCTAAATCGCGTCGAACACTGGTTTTGTCTTTATAGTTCTGCATCTTAATTTGCATCTTACCAGCACCCTCGTTCAAACCAAATCTAATGCGATAAATCATTCAACATTTGCGCCCATCCTCTTCAGTTGTGGCGCCCAACAAGGTTATCGAATGAGCTCACTCCCATAAATATGCAACTTCACTAGGTTCACTGTTTACTGATTGCTCTCTTGATTACCAGTTAAATGCTGATGACACCCAACTATCCTATCATTTGATTGTTCCATATCTAATCTTGCTCTCCAACACTTGCTACAATTTTCGGTATTATCCAGTCCTGGATGGCTAGTAACAAGCTTTTGCTGACTCCTATTAAAACCTAATTCCTTTTTTTTGGCACAAGTCACCCACTCCGAAAATATTATTGGCTCATATGCTTTCAGTTGGATGGATTGTTTGTTGATTGCTCTAGACGTGTTGACGGTTTGTGGATAATCTTTGACTTATGCTCCTTATTGGTAAACCCAATTATTATGCCATAATGGCATGGCCATTTTCTGACAATGTTCAGGTACGTGAAAGTCAGTCCTCTTTCACATATGGGATATTTGTAGAAAATAAGATAGTTTAAGACATGCAAGACAGGGTTAATTTGTACTGTCTAACAAGTCGTAAACTATCTTTTTTCACTGGCAAGTACCCGCTGGTTTCCAGCGACTGGATTAGTATGACTCATTTCTCACTGGCACACTAAGAGTGATTTACACAGACTACAAATCGCTCAGAATTCTCTGGTTAGAACCAGAGCAAAGACAACTAAATACCAATCCATCACGCCATATTGCATTCATCGCAATAGCTGTTAGTTGAGCAAAGAAGAAGAAGAAGAGAAATAAGAGCAGTCCGTTTAGCTAGCCCCGAGGCAGCCATGGGTATGAAGTGTTAGCGACTTCATTTTCTTAGCTTCGGCATATGAGGACCGGTGGCCAGTCTTCTCCCTCGTCATCTGATCTTCCCACCGACAGTGTACTCATCATAGCTGAGTTGGCTAGGAGGTGCAGATGGAGCAGTAATCTCGAACCACATTTCAGCCCTGGCAGGATTTGAATCTCCGATCTCTCGATTGACACGCTAACCACTACACTATCGAGCATCCTCCCACCCCAAAGCAAAGAATCCAGTTCAAACTCTGCTCCACTGTCCACTGGGCATCACACTTAAATCATCCGACCCATCTCTGTTTATTGCTCAGCCCTTCTACAAATAAATATTGCCGTTAACCGACTGTTACTGAGTCTCACACCAGAGCCATAATTTGGCTCCCGATCGCTCATGGGGGCTCGTCCGAGTCTTTCAAATGCGCCGTCCCTACTAACTCTCTGTCTGTTTTCTATCGGTTCTCGGTTGTCTTTCATATCTAAACTTAAGGCTTACCTCTTTCAACACGCTTAGTCACTGTAGCCTCATTCTCCGGTTTTCCAACCAAATGATATTTCGACCTGGCTTCTCCATTGAATTACGACTCCACCTTTATTTCACTTGAAGCGACCATTGACTGATACCTTGTGCATTATTATAACGGCGCTCTATAAGTCATTAGATTAGATTAGATTAGATTACATAATCATTTGCTCTCTTAATTAGTCGAGTAGCTCATGCTACTGAAGACGGAAATCAACTAATGAACCGTCAAATGCCCCAGTGTGATTCTCGTTAACGATAACGGTAACGAAAATAGTCGTTAACGAAAATAAATGATTTCGTTAACGACAACTATAACTGTAACTAAAAAATATCATTAACTATAACTATAAAGAAAATAACACTAACGAAACTTCATCGTTATTTTCGTTACAAAAAGTCAACAGCTAAATAGTGCAATATCGACAAACACGTGAACGTGAAAATGGTCTACAACTGATAGCCTGTGTTCGCCCCGGATTTGCCTTCTGGATCGAAAGGGAGCAAATTTACCCAAGACTGCAGTGGCTTCGCTAGCGGAAGACATTGTGTCTGGCCCGGCGTCTGAAGCGTATTGTGAAGAGTGTTCACTGTTCAGTGTATGTGGGGAGCTATGTAATGGAAAACGAATTCTGATGTTGGTGAATTTAGAGCGTCGTGCATGCATGAAGCTTAATGCACCATTCTTCAAAGACTTTCGAAGCTCTAAGCAAACTGTGTAACGTGTCTTAATATGCACAGTCTGTACGCAATTTACTTTAGCCTTATTGCAACTAAGTACTAACAAAAATAAAAATCCATTAACAATAACAATAACTAAAAATACTACTACTATAACTGTAACTATAACTAAAATGAAAAACCTTTGACTGTAACTGTAACTGTAGCTAAATAAAATCTGTAAGGAAAATCACACTGAAATGCCCCTAATCATACCGTCAAGTGCTCCTAATGCATCGTCAGATGCCCCTAATCGAGGCAATGTTCTTAACCAGGCGTTGTTATCAATCCAGGTAACGCTTTACAACCAGGGAATACCTTAAACTAAGTACTGTTCTTAACCCAGGCGTTCTTATTATCCGGGTAATCCTTTTCAGCCATGTAATACCTTAAAAACGAGTAATGTTCTTGAACGACGCAAACGGCATCAAACGAGTAACAGGTAACGCCATAGATTCTTACCTACTGTGCGCGCCTGGTAGAGCAATGGTTTCAGCCTTCACAACACAAAAGACTAAATCAGTTGGCACAGGTTGTACAGTTCCCAATCAGCATCTGACTGTGCTTACAAGTTCTTTACGCTAGAACTTGTTTCGCACACCTGCCACTTCGACTAAGTTGTGCTCTCTCTCTCTCTCTCTCTCTCTCTCTCTCTCTCCTCTCTCTCTCTCTCTCTCTCTCTCTCTCTCTCTCTCTCTCTCTCTCTCTCTCTCTCTCTCTCTCTCTCTCTCTCTCTCTCTCTCTCTCTCTCTCTCTCTCTCTCTCTCTCTCTCTCTCTCTCTCTCTCTCTCTCTCTCTCTCTCTCTCTCTCTCTCAGGTCCCCGTGGAGTCGGACCGAGCGCTAGGAAACGAGGCTCCAACCGCAACTAGATAACTGCAGCAGCCAAGCCGCGTGGGCGCCTAGAGGCCAAAGCGGCATTGCAGGCCAGAAGGCACTGGGAAGGGGTGGCTAAAAAGAGGGCCAAGGTTCGCGTGGACAATGACCCTGTCGCAGTTTGAATTTCCAATTATCGATGTTTCAAATCAACTTGTGGCCGTTGATGAACGAATACGACTTTTAAAATATCAGTTGGTCCTCATATCCACCTTCCTGCGTCTTCCCGTTGAAAGACAGGATGGATGGATGGCAGAGCGAGACCAAGGCCACCCAGAGTCAGGCCACACCACGAGAGGCCACACACTATAGACACCACACGACCAAACCCAAACACGTGTTTTCTACGAAGTCACTACATAAAGCATAACAGATATAAAACTGCGCAAGTCATATAGATCTAAAGATTAGTACGGCGCTCTATAAATGTCTGACAACATTTGTTATTATTCAGTAACTATGTAATCTATAACAAGACAAATGCTCGCATTTTACAGTTATTACATATTAGCATAATTAGTGATAGGCCTACTGCTATTGCTACTACAACAACAACAACAACAACAACAACAACAACAACAACAACAACAACAACAACAATAATAATAATAATAATAATAATAATAATAATAATAATAATAACAATAATAACAATAATAATAATTATTATTTTTGTTATTATTGTTATTATTTTAAAATTATTAATATTAGAAAAGCAAAATTATAGCGCTGTAAATTCTTCCGTCAGAGCTAGATATAAATGTAAAATGTAAATGTGGACGTTTTTATACAGCGACCGTATGGCCTGGACCATGCTCAGTTTCAATGAATAGATGCTAGAAGTAGCGCCATCGTTAAGAGCCCAAAGGGTTTCGATGAATGAAGAGTAAACAAAGAGAGAAATGAAACAGAAATAAAAACTTTATTTGTGACATACCAATCAACTTCAAACCTTTATTTCGCATCGTCCGGGTTCGATACTCGGTTGCGGCAGAACGAAGAGATAAGATCCTGCGGGAGCAACGACCGGCATCTGGGCAGTAACCAATGGCAACTGCCTCCGCAGCTATGAATGCAGACTGCACACGCAACGATTCGGACGGGACGTCAGCCGACCATCTCGTGCGAAGGCAGTCAGACACTTCAAAGAATCATGTCTGCCAACAACAGAGTCTGCTGCGCACATGGTGCACGTTGAGTTGTGCATAATGTGCTTAAGCATAATGTATGGTGCTATGTGCATGGTGTGCTTTCACCGCTGCTGCTGGATTTCGAATCCCGGTTGAATCTTTGCCATGCAACATTTAAGAAATGCTGTTATGCATTTGTTAGCTTTCTGTTGTGGCATTTGCGCTCGACTCAGTGCCTGTTTTGACTTGGTGAGGTCATAAGCTACATAAAGCTTGAAGCACCCTTGTTGAAAAATTACACCATGTATATATATATATATATATATATTACATATAAAATTTATTAAAAGCCCTATAAAAATTCTGATTTTTTTAGGCCCTTGCGGTTTGTGAGGCCCTAAGCTGTAACTTATTTTAACTTATGCTTACATCTTACAATGGCTTCAGTCGTATTATCGAACAACCCGAAGACGTGTCAATACTTTATTATTAAGAATAAGCGAATATTGATTGATTGATTAATTGAACTGAAAACAACCGCATTACTGGGCAGCCATGACTCTACCTTCAAAGATATATACATCATATATCAACAAATATTCTGCAAGACATCAATTATCGCGCGTTCGCCTGTTGGCCTACATTGGTCAAATTTATATAGCACCATCATTTGGAAACGTATGTGTACATAGATAACATACGGATGCAGAACATTCTGAACATGTTAGTTTTAGTTTTTCACAGACATTACTCTAAACCAGACAATCAGATATCGATCGTTAAGATGGAACAGAGCACCAGCGTAGCAGCCGATTTGCCAGTCGTTCTTATCGTCACAGATACCACCGTCCGATAGAAAACAGGGAAACAGCGGTTCCGTTGTCAAGGTTACAGCATGTTACATAACAACTCCGCTTTGCCATATTGCAGATAATAGATGAAAATAGTTTCCCGGATCATCGATAGAGGCGCCACTGGCGTCTGGGTTAACCGATTAATCAGTCGATATTCGCAATCCAAACAAATGCCTATTGTGCAAGACATCAATTATCGCGCGTTCGCCTGTTGTCATTCAATGGTCAAATTTATATAGCTCCACCACTGGGAAGTGTATAAGTACAGTTGTAGGCCTACACACTTTCGAAATGCGAAGTAATCTTTCGGTATTCAAAAGTTCAAGATTCAGTCCACCTCAACGGAGTCTAATCTAATCTCATAACTAATCATTTAACGACTATAATCCTATCACTTGATTGCTCCACATCTAACCTTGCTCTCCAACTACGTGTCTATTAACATCAATTAATCAATGAATCTTTCATTCGGTAAAAGAAACTGAACGGGTAAACAATTTATTCAAACCAAAAGAGGCATACACAATTATAAACATACACATACATACAAGACATATGTGCATACATGCAGGCATACATACATGCATACATAAATGCATGCATACATACATACAAACATACATACATAGGCCTATATAGCCTACATAATTGAAAGTTTAATCATATTCAATCATAGTTACACGTTTCTGGAATAGCTTAATTAATGACCTCACACGTGTTTCCTACTTCCATTTAAGGCGTCTCAGGGCAGTTCGACGATCTGTCTCATCCTCTGTTTTCACCACGCTGGTCCTGCCTTCATTTGCTCCCGAATTGACTACTTCAATTCGCTTCTTATCGGTCTTCCTAAGGTCCGTCTCATGCCTCTACAGTCAGTCCTAAATGCAGCTGCTAGATTAATAGCACGTTTGCCACGTTATTCATGCATTTCGTCTTTCATGTTTGAACAACTGCACTGGCTTCCTCTCTCTGCACGTATTAAGTTCAAAATCCGCATTCTGATGTCCAAGACACAGCGGGGTCTTGCCCCTAGATATTTAACTGATGTAATTCACCGGCCTCTTTCTGTCTCCTCGACTCGTCCACTTCGCTCCTCAAACAGACTGGATCTTTTAGTTCCTCATACTAGAACAGCTATGGCGAAGTCCCGATCTTTTGCCTCAATTGGTCCCTCTCTTTGGAATACACTGTCTCCTTCTACTCGCTCTCAAATTTTAATTGGTAACATGTGTTCTTTTACCTTTCTCAAAACCTATTCCTTTTCTTGTGGCCTTGCGCACTGGGAGCGCTTCTGAACGGTTCACCCTACTAGAGGCGCTTTATAAATGTTTAAATGTATAGAAAAAAACGTGGCTTGTGACATGAACTCCGCTCAGGCCGTTTGGATGAGGAATCGACACTTAGGCCTATTTATCACAATCCTTTATTAGGTTACATTGGCGCCAAATAAATATAGGAAAACAAGTAAGTGAATATAATTATGGACCAATCTGATCAAATACTTCAGCGTCAGTCTCCAATGGACAATCAATGGAGCACATGCAGAGAAGACGCCAAAAGGGAACGACGTAACTGGCAAACGATAAGCAACATCGAGCGATCAGCTTTGTCCCGGAACCCTTCGTGCATTCAGTTTCAGACTCAGCGTCCAGTCAGTGTGTGTATATGTGTACGTGTGTGTGCATAGGTGTAGATATATGTTTGTATCTACGTGTATATATGTGTGTATATTGTTTTCGATTTGTACAGAATAGTGTCCTATTTTAAACATCGATCGCCATCCAAATTAAACAGGGTCTACCTGTTCAATCCCAGTAGTCAAGTACAATCTGTACAATTCGTATATAAAGCGCCTCTATGTAAACATGTATGTAAATTCGATATGATCCGTTTTCTGGGATCAATAAAAATGATTATTGATTGACAAAAAGTGATTTATTGATTGATTGATATATTTGTGTCTGTGATGTGTAAGTAAGTAAGTAATCTTTTATTAGCACGAGACAAACTCTCATACTTTACAACGATAATGCATACATTGGCGAAAAGTAGCAGAAATAGCAGAATATCAGTATAAAAAAAATAACAGATGCAATATTATAAACAGTTTCATAATGTCTGATATATATACACCGTGTCTCAAAATAAACTGTGCAAAATTGTTTCTGTCAGAACTTCGTCAAATTTCCATCAATTTTAAAAAATTTTGGTAGGTAGATGGCAAAATGGCTGAAATTTTATGCTATACATAAATTTTCCACCTCACCTGACTCATGTCACCGCACTACCTTGTTAAACACAGATGTACCAATTTCTTATATAACGCTTACATTTTAACAACTAACGTCTCGAATCTTGGCTGCACTGAAATCCATTTCATCGAGACAGGTGTCAATGTGAATGGGGCCTACTATCGCGACAACCTTCTTGCCCAGAAGCTACTGCCAGACATACGCCGGATATCCCAGGGCGAGTGTTTTGTCTTTCAACAGGATGGCGCCCCGGCGCATCGAGCACGCGACACTGTCTGTTTCCTGGAGCGAGAAACGCCCGACTTCATACCTCCAACAATGTGGCCGCCGAATTCACCGGATCTTAACCCAGTCGACTATAGCATATGGAGTGTGCTGCAGGAAAAGGTTTACCGCTCCAGGATAGCCAACGTCGACGAACTCAAAATGCGTCTGATCGACGATTGGGCGCGCTTTGACCAGTCGATCGTTGATGCTGCTATCAGTCAGTGGCGTTGCCATCTAAGCGCTTGTGTCCGTGTAAGCGGGGCACATTTCGAGCACCAATTCTAACACTTTTAAGCAGATCTGTCATAACAATTAAAAACCCTGCTAAGTAAACCATATTTTACTTTACTGCGTGCTAATTAAGTCGTCAGATAGTTTGTTGCATGTAATAAGATTTAAGCGTTATATAAGAAATTGGCACATCTGTGTTTAACAAGGTAGTGCGATGACGTGAGTCAGGGGAGGTGGAAAATTTATGTATAGCATAAAATTTCAGCCATTTTGCCATCTACCTACCAAAAATTATTAAAATTGGTGGAAATTTGACGAAGTTCTGACAGAAACAATTTTGCACAGTTTATTTTGAGACACGGTGTACAGTTATATATATATATATATATATATATATATATATATATATATATATATATATATATATATATATATCGATAGCTATGATCTGAAGAACATAAACATTACTCGGGTCTACAACTGGAAACAGATTAGATCTCGGAACAAGCATTAGGACTTGTATTAACTAAATTTTTATAGTTGTACTTTGTAGATTGAAGCCCCCATGTGCATGCGTGTGTGTGTGTGTGTGTGTGTGTGTGTGTGTGGGCGTGCGTGCGTGCGTGCGTGCGTGCGTGCGTGCGTGTGTGTGTGTGTGTGTGTGTGTGTGTGTGCGCGTGCGTGCGTGTACTGATCCTGTGGTTATCCCTGCCAACGGGAATACAATACCCTGGACAGAAACCAGCGAAACGGAGCCTCTGACCAGTGAAAACCAGTTACCCTCTTTGTTAACTCGTGCGTGTATATCTGTAGGTACCCGAGTGGTCTGTCATCAAAGAAATACTTCATTAGGTCTGGGTTCGATTTCTTGAGAAGGGGAGGGAGAATTAGGGCACGATTGGGTCGCACGGTCCACTTAGGTTACCCTTACTACGGGTCGTAAACAAGGTCTAAGTAGCCTGATGAGTGACAGACTAGGTAATTAAGAACTTGGCAATTAGAAACTCTGGTCCAGGGTTTGGCACCGAGGTGGTCATCGCTAAGAGAGGGGCTGGTGTTTGGCAGTGTAGATTTAACTGGTTTAAGAGAGGGCTCCAGGGTCAACGAGACGTGTGCTGTGGACATTTCACAGGGTTAATAGGTGGGGTTATAGTTCAACTAACTTTTATTACTCACATTTAGAGTCCATCTCCAGCTCCAGCCGTCTATCCATTCCGACCGTCCATCTTTTCCGTCCGTCCATCCATCCAGCGTACAGACCATCAACCTGATCTTAAATCCGCATTTCGATCCTTACACCTGTCTGTCCATCCATCCATCCATCCATCCATCCATCCATCCATCCATCCATCCATCCATCCATCCATCCATCCATCCATCCATCCATCCATCCATCCATCCATCCATCCATCCATTAATCCTCCCATCCATCCATCCATCCATCCATCCATCTATCCATCCATCCATTCATCCACCCATCATCTGTCTGTCTGTCTGTCTGTGTCTGTCTCTCTTTCTGTCTTCCTATCTCTCCGTTCGTCCATCACAAGACCTCGTTCACCAACTGTTTTCGGTAAACAAGCTGTGCCAGTTGCTGGACCTAAATTTTGCAATATTCTCCTTGTATCCCTTCGTTCTTCTCAATAGCTTAATATGTCATTTTGTTCTCATTTCAGAATTAAGTTTTTCAGATTCCATCATAGGTTGACTCTTCGTCTTAGCGGATTAATGTTCTGGATGTTGACAAGGGTGTGATTTGGTTTTGGTGCGCCATCGGCTGATGCCTTGCGCAGTGCACATCGGCGCAATAGAATCTCTGTCTGTCTGTCTGTCTGTCTGTCTGTCTGTCTCTCTCTCTGTCTCTCTCTCTGTCTCTCTCTGTCTCTCTCTGTCTCTCTCTGTCTCTCTCTGTCTCTCTCTGTCTCTCTCTGTCTGTCTGTCTGTCTGTCTGTCTGTCTGTCTGTCTGTCTGTCTGTCTGTCTGTCTGTCTGTCTGTCTGTCTGTCTCTCTCTCTCTCTCTCTCTCTCTCTCTCTCTCTCTCTCTCTCTCTCTCTCTCTCTCTCTCTCTCTCTCTCTCTCTCTCTCTCTCTCTCTCTCTCTCTCTCTTAGTTCCTTGCGTTCTTTGCAGAACATCGGGCGACCCAATAGAATTTACTAATGGATGATGAACACACCTAACAAACCGAGAATTTACTAATGGACAATTCACATCTGATCGTCTCCAACCCTCCATCTCTCTATCCATCGATCCTTGCGTTCATCAAACGAATTAAGAATAGGAAGATGAATGTTAATGGACTATAAGGTAAAACTCAGTTTATTAAGTTTGATCATCACAATACATACCTACACACACAAATACACACACACACACAATGTCATACATGCATACATACATAAAATTAAAATAAAATACATAAAATACATACATACATAATTATATAAACACATACATAAAAAGATACCTACATACACACACACAATACATACCTACATAAATACACACACATACATACATACAAACATACTCACATACAATGTCATACATGCAAACATGCATGTATACATACATAAACACATGCATAAAACATATATACACACATACATAAATACATACCTATATAAATACACACATACATACATACATGCATACATATATATACATACATATATATATAGTATATACATACATACAATGTCATACATACGAACATACAGACAGACAGACAGACAGACAGACAGACAGGCAGACATACGGATTTGCTTATCCCCAATTGTAAACTGTTGCTACAGATCTCAAGAGCCTTGCTGTGTGGTGGCGTATAGCTTTGTAGTTGATTACCAAGTGACTTAAAAACCCAAGAACTCTCGAAAGTACTCGACTACTCGTTCATCGACCTTCAATAAATGATCGGGATTGCTTTGGCTGAATCGGAAAGAGGTTTCAAAATGAAGTGCTATTTAAAGGTCAGTTTACATTGCGCTACATCACCTCACAGAAGTCAAACGCACAAGATTTGTGGCGGATGGGCTCTCATTAGTCGATTAATCTAAATATCATGATAGACGTGTATCATTTTCAATACATCGTCTTAGACCAGGGTGAGAATTGTCGGGGGGGTTGGGGGGGGGGGTTCAACCCCCCTAGTCTTTCTTAGGACCCCATAGTAAAGTCTTCATTTCACACCCAAACTCCACATGAATCAAGGTCCAACCCACCCCCCAGTCTTTTCTCTACAATTCTCATACTGTCTTAGACAAGGTAAAATCCATAACAGTTACGTATAAGATACTTCAAAAATAGGTCTTGATCTGTGAGTCTTCAGAGATAGCGCTTTCTTCACGGGAAGACTGTTCCACATTTGGGCTCACTTTGTACCTACGTAAAGATTCCATTCCCGTAGGGACAACCAGTCTTGTTGTCAAGACCTTAAACCTCAAGACCAAGACCAAGACCAAGACCTTGAACCTCAAGACCAAGACCAAGACCAAGACCTTGAACCTCAAGACCAAGACCAAGACCAAGACTTTGAACCTCGAGACCAAGACCAAGACCAAGACCTTGAACCTCAAGACCAAGACCAAGACCCAAAAAATCGAAATCAGGTCAAGACTTCTCAAAATTGTCAAGTTGGAATATTCGCTATTTTACTGAAAACATGAGTCTTTTATTTTATTCAAGCAAATTAACTTTAAATGCAAACTGCAGAGAAATCCGAATTTGTATTCAAAAGTCCTTCATGCAAACTATTATTCCAAATGCCTTTTGTATTTTATCAAAACCAATTCGCTCAGAATTTTCTGACCAAGACGTGCCTGGTGGGCCTCATAAAAATTCCGCCATGTGAAAAAATACGTTCTACAGGTGCTGAAGTCGCTGACATACACACATTAGCTTTTCAAGCACTGGATGTAACTGTACAGAGAGTGAGTCCTTTTGAAATCTTCCCATGGTTTATACAGATACAGAATAACTGTTGCTGCTGCCAATGGGTTTTCCCGACCAACAAGACTTGTATCCATCCATAGATATTGGTCGTATGATGCAAGCAGGCTTGGTACAGAATTCTTGAGTTCTGTTAAATGACTGTTCATATTGACAGCCGGTCTTGGTCTTGGTCTTGCGAGACCAAGACCAAGACTTTGAACCTCAAGACCAAGACCAAGACCAAGACCTTGAACCTCAAGACCAAGACCAAGACCAAGACTTTTAAAAACGAACTCGAGTGCACTCGAGACCAAGACCTTGGTCTCGAGGACAACAAGACTGGGGACAACTATCGCTTTCCCGCTCTTCGACACTTAAGCCGACAATGGACAAATCACAAGGTCCTGGACACGAAATCAGAGCATCGCACGACGTGCCGGTTTTTTCCCCAGATAACGCGTTTAGCAGATGTTACCAGAGGTGTCTATTCCCCCCCCTAAGTCATTGGAGCAACGTCCATTTCCCCCTCTTCTTCCCCCTCCCCGTTCCCCCCTTAAAATGGTGTCACAGACACTGACATATCTCCCCCCCTATTTCTTGGATGGAGCATTTTCTCCAAGGTTTCTATGGTGTATACGCCTCTGGATTTTACCGCTTGGTGACATATGTGCATGTTTGCAACCAACATTCCCTGGGGTTCGTGACACGCAGTTGGCTTTGCAGATTCGAACCTTTAGACCAACGTGTTGCACACTTCATATAACTTCCTTTTAATTGCGGTCATGGTCCCGTACAATGCACCATGCGGGAATGCTTTGCCATTATAATTACCTACAGGTCAGAGGTCGGGAGAGACTCCACTCCACCCTCCATGCATAGGCAGCGCACAGAATGCCCCTTTCACTCGGCCGATGCAAAGATCTTGCCGCGGAGGTCAAGGGGTCAGGCAGAGCTCATGCCCGCTCGGCCACTGAGCACGAACCGGGTGAAGTCAAGTATGGCGATTCGAGAAACCGAATTGGCTGGAAAATGAACGCTTGAATAACTGAATTTATTCGAGGCTGAAAAACTCGTCTACATCTAACGCGCCACACACACACGCACACACGCACATTGTCTATAATATATATATATATATATATGTATATATATATGTATATATATATATATATATATATATATATATATACGTATGTATATCTATATCGGGAGCCGTATGTCTGTTGGGTGGCGCTGACCTTTGAAGTTCAAAGTTTGAAGCTATCGTATAAATCATATTTACATCGGATCAATTCCTAAACACGAACCGACATCGGTCGGTTTCGTTGCCTTCCGTGAACTCTCTGCACTATAGACACATACGTACACATGTGCCTGCCTGCGCCTCAGTCTCTGTGTGCGTGCGTGTGTGTCTGTCTCTCTGTCTGTCTGTTTTTCTCCCGCTACTTTATGCCCTTGTGTGATAATGCCTAGGTATAATTATATCTCCGCGTCTTCCACCGTCTGTCTATCTACCTGTCTGCCTGTGTGTCTGTCTATTTATCTGCAGTCTGACTGTCTGGGTCTGAACTCGAAACGGAACCTGATTATACCTGTCTCATCAATTCGTTGATTGATCGTATGCGATTAAGCTGGCTTCCACCGTTGAGCTTATAACGGCGCTTAATAAATCCCGAGATTACGATTACTATAACGCGCTGTCTGCGTCTCCGACAAGTTGCCTAACAACCTGCGCCATGAGTTCCTCGTATACTCGATCTCTCTTTGTCTCTTTTCTTCAGGCGCTTGAAACCGATTTCGTTCGATCGTGGTTTCATTGTGTTAGGTCAGGAGCGCCTCTGTCTATTGAAGTGGCGCCATATAAATCTGCATTTACAATTACAATTACAAAATTACAATGGGGTTCGAATCCCGGTCGACGCGTCGTCGTCAGCGATGACAGTTCGTTGTTCCTGAAGATACCCTCTGAAGAAGAACGGTGTCTGGATTGCGTTTCACTCAAAACAATTAAATCGGAGGGTATCATCTATTCGTGGGTATAGAACCACATGTATTGCGTCCCAGATCGCTTCTGTGATGCTTGTCATGTCAACCGCGTGGAATTTTCTCGTTTTGGATGATTTTAATAACACCTACAATCATCCCCGCATGGCAGCCACCATGTGGTTGGCAACAACTAAAAATGAACAGTCCGAAATTTCCATGTGCTTCTCCTGTAAGTCTTCAGAACTGGACTATAAAGATTCCAGCAACACGACATCTGTTGCCAAGAATATCGCGGATGCAGTCTTATCGGGCACTGTAGGCTACTTCGAATGGGCCTATGTAGAGTCTGCATCACCTGCTACCAATGAACTCGCCATTTCTCGAACAGTTTATCAACTTGTAGCTGCTAATAGCTGACGTGCCATTTTGGGCTTTTCCTGATCCAACAACAGTAACATCTTACACCAACTGTCTATTTTCTAAACTGTGAGCGTTCGACTGGCATTATTTAAAGGCTACTTACTTACTTACTTACTTTTATAGCAGCCATGTCCTTGTGTCAACATATGAAGTCAGCCCATAATAAATTACTAATCAGCCAACCTTGTTTCATCGTACGCTGTATAAGCGATATTTTAGTAACTCTACTGGTTAATGTGCTATCCAGTCTTGTTGTCCTCGAGACCAAGGTCTTGGTCTCGAGTGCACTCGAGTTCGTTTTTAAAAGTCTTGGTCTTGAGGTTCAAGGTCTTGGTCTTGGTCTTGGTCTTGAGGTTCAAGGTCTTGGTCTTGAGGCTTAAATTCTTGGTCTTGGTTTTGCAAGACCAAGACCAAGACTTTTGACAATGTGAACAGTCATCTAACAAAACGTATGAATTTTAAAATTTTATCCAATAATTAGTAAAACAATTGCATTAGTATTTACACAGCGTGAATGAGACTTTACTGTTGTTTTGGACAGTTATCTTGAATTCAGGTTGTTTGCCATGGAATGATTTCAAAACAGATTCACGATTTGTACATTTGCATCAATTGCTTGAAAAGCTGCTCTGTGTGCCAGTGATTTCAGCACATGTAGAACGTATTTCTCACATGGCAGAATTTGTATGAGGACTTGGGCAGAAAATTCTGAGCGAATTGTTTTTTTAATGCAACAGGCATTTGGAATAACATTTCGCATGAAGGACTTTTGTAAATACGAATTCGGAATTCTCTGCAGTCTGCATTTCGAGTTTTTTTGTGAATAAAATAAAAGACTCATACTTTAATTAAAATAGCGAGTAGTCCGATTTGACAATTTTTTTAATAAGTAATATAAGTAATATATATGGTTGTGATTTTTTGGTCTTGTTCTCGGTGTTGGTCTTGAGTTTCAAAGTCTTGGTCTTGGTCTTGGTCTTGAGGTTCAAGGTCTTGGTCTTGGTCTTGGTCTCGAGGTTCAAAGTCTTGGTCTTGGTCTTGGTCTCGTGGTTCAAGGTCTTGGTCTTGGTCTTGGTCTTGAGGTTTAAGGTCTTGACAACAAGACTGGTGCTGTCAACCTTAGGTCGGAGGGTCAAATCTCCGTGAGGGCGCAAGGTGTCTCAAAATGGCAGTTCTACTTGCGCCGCCTAGCGAACTTAGAAGCATGGAGGAAAGGAGGGAAGAAGATGAAGAGGGAAGACGAGATGGGAGGGAGAAAGATAAACAGAGGGAGCAGTAGAAGGGACATTTTGCCGCGCTAGGGTGCTGATGCTTTTCAAGGGATAAATTAATATTTCTGTCAAATGTGCTACTAAAAAATTCCGATTGTATGATTTATCACCCTTTGTATACATATGTATGTTTGGATATGCAGACAATTATAATATACGTAGCCATACAGTGAATCAACTATAAATATGAAATAAATATGAGCCACATTTTCAGATAGGCCCTATATTCGTATGGGCATAAATATAATAATTATTCTAAGCGATCTGGTCACGAAAGGTTTAAGGAACCTGATAACAATTAGAGCTCGTCCGAACTAACTAGACTGCACTTGATGACACCAGCGCAAAGTGTTTTTAAATAATTTCCCAGTTAAAAATAATTATTCTCCCGCAGCTTAAAGATAAAAGACGTTCTCGCACAAAAATCTAATTAGTTTTTTAAAGTTTTTTTAAAAGGAGATGATCTTTCGTTTCTGACCTTTTCTCCTCCGAAAGAGACAAAACTCCAGATCGAAATTCCTTGTCTACGAACGAAGCCGGAACAGATTCGCTGGGCTGATTATGTAAACGCCGGTAATTATTAATTAAAGAACGAGTCCGGGGTCAGAGGTGAGCGGAAATACGGTGGCAGGCAGCGTGTGGTTGGGGTACGATATGGGGCCATAGCGCTAAGAGTATTCGACTGGTGTGTGCAGGCGGCTAAGAAGGATCGGTAGAAGTTAAAAGGTCGTTGCATCCTCCTTCTGTGTTCGTCTGGCAGCCGACCCACCGACCAAATCGACCAATCAACGCCAGCCTCCTCACCAAAAACACTCCGCGTCGATCGACGAATAAATAGTCCCGTTTCTTTCTCTCATCAGAGTTGGCCATTGGTTTGTTTGAGCGATTATGTTTGTCAGACAGACAGGCAGACAGACGGACGGACAGACAGACAGACATACGGACAGACAGACAGACAGACCGACGGACGGACAGACGGACAGAAAGACAGACAGAAACAGACAAACCTACAGACAGACAAACAGACAGGCAGGCACACAGGGAGGCACACAGGCAGACAGATAGACAGACGGACGGACGGATGAACAGACGGACACAAAGAGACAAACATACGGACACAGACAGGTACAGACAGACCAATATCCTGGCACTGCCTGTATACATCATCCGTCTGTCTGTCTTTCTGTTTGTCTGTCTGTCTGTCTGTCTGCATGTATGTCTGTCTTTCTGTATGTCTGCCTTTCTTTCTTTCTGTCTGTCTGTATATCTGTCTTCGTAGTGAGGTTCTTTTCATAACTGAACGAAGGCTGTTCCACTGTGTACTAATGCCTTTCAGATGCCTCCTCGTCGATATCTTATTAGCACTTGGAACAACTGCTAAGAGCACTGTAATAGCTTCGTCCTGATAATAGCATATAGACCTATATGCGGCACGCAGCATATACTGCTTACGAAAGCAACGTATATTATTATTATCTTGCAAGTTTGGATCTTTTTTGGCTAGAGCGCTGGAATGCCAGCAGCCTGGAGGTAGTAGATCGATCAAAATCAGTGTATTCGCAGCAGACGTCTCAAAATCTATGGTGTTCTATCGCCCTCTTGAGGCAGCCGATGCAGTCCGTCCTCCATCAAAGTCTGTTTTATTTTTGGCGAATTCACTGAAATCCTTCAAAGGCAATTCAATTTTAATACCATGAGACACGAGAAGTCATAAATATCAATGTATACATACACATGCATCGATACAAGCCGAATATATATATATATATATATATATATATATATATATATATATATATATATACAGCTTGTATGGCACATACTGTATTGCATTTAGCCTGGAGCACTTTCGGGAATGGTACTTCATAATTTCATCACACAGTGCACATGTAGAGGATCTAAGGGTGATGACTTTGCATGATGATGACACGACAGTTCCTTTGTTGATCGTTAGGTATGTAACTTCCTGTGAGAGAAGACCCTCAAACGGATTCCTTAGACTGTATTTAACGGAGTTAGTGTGACGTTGGAGTCGCTGAAACCTTGACAAAGCTTACTGAAAACAATGGGGCTTACTCCACTCAGTGCAAGAAACCTTCTCAGATCACCTTTTCAAGAAACTTCTTACACTTACACAAGAGACTCAACCAGGGTGAAAGTTGTCGGGGAGTTGGGGTTCAACCCCCAGTCTTTCTTAGGACCCCACAGTCTTCATTGTACACCCAGGGGGTCGTTTCCAACCCCCTCAGTTATGTATTTTCTTTCACAATTCACTTTGTGGGTTAGGCCTACTAAACAAAGCAATGCTCTGGTTTGTGACCATGTTAATTGTACACTAATAAATTTGGTGATATCATCACTTTAAGGAGATTAAGCTTTCTGTTGCAGTTTAGAATTTTCTCAGTTTGCAAAATACGGATAATATATTTAACTCCATATGGACTAAAATCATCAAAGTATAACCCCCTCCGTGTTTTTTCTACAGTTCTGAAACTACGTCTACCTAAGCATGTAACTTAACTACGCAGTGGCTTGGGGTATAGTAGAACCTGCGACCCCCGGTTACAAGGCACAGAACATTACCGTTACACCATCGCGTCCCACCCGATGCTATTGCAGCTATTGAATTATTTCTAATAAACGATTTGATTTGACTTGAAAACACTCGATTAAAAAAGAAAGTCAAGACGATTCTTAGCAAAGAAGAGGGAAAAGCAGATGATAGGCATTTATAATATAATTATATATATATATATATATATATTAGGGTGCCAAGCAAACCAATGATAAAATTTAAAGTTCATAATTTTCGATGTGGTACCCCCTGAAGTTGTTACCTCTGTTCAGTAAAATAACAGTGTAAAATTTCAGCATTTTATATTAATATTTACTGGTTGCTCAACATGGATGAAGTTTCTACTATATCGCTATCTTTCGTACCTGTTCCAGTTGTCTTGTGTACTGCATTTTGTTTCACTATTATACTTGTTGCTTATTGGTGTATTAATTTATTTGGTCTGTAAATATTCTTTGGGTTCAGTCTTTGTTATTACATACAACAAATTTTATTAAAATACATAATTGCCATCATATTTCGTATCTCAACAACAGTTGAACGGAATGCCATTGAGACGCTGGAAGACATGTTTTACCGATGGCAGAAACTTAGGAAGAACATTAATTACATAACTGAGACCCAGTTAACTAATTGAACTGCTATGGTAAAAGATTTGGAAAAACTATTTTGATGTAGCACATGCAGGTGCCATGTCAATGATTGCTATTGCTGAAGACAAGTGTTTCTTAGAAGACGACCAACGCAGGCAACGCATAGGGTATATGAGTAATGTGGACACAGCATTAGCTAGAACAGAGGACAGAAATGTAAAGACACTGAAGCTCGAGAAATATCTCAGAAGTAAAGATGAAGAAAGAAAAAAGAGAATATCAAAGTTCAAGCAGATGATGACTTGAATTCAAAAGAAGAATTGATCACAATAACAGCTGATGACGTTGAGTCTTATTTAGAACCACTGCTCATCAAGAAGTACCAAACAGCGGTTTGTGCCTATTGTTACAACAGAGTTAAGTGCTGCACTTAATCGAGCCATTGACAGCAACATTTATTCTGGCTGAGACTGCAAGAAGCATTGGACATGAAATTTCTAGCTTAACTGTTGATCCTGAGTCAGTCAGAACAACCAGATTATTTTTTCATGAACAGACGGCCCAAGCTGGAAAAGCCACCCTAAGTTGTGCACTGGTACGGCAAGATGTTGTCGGAAATCACAGGTTGACCAGTTACCAGTCTTGGTATTAGGTTTTCATGTGGAGCAGCTTCTTGGCGTGCTGAAGCTTCTGAATGGTACAGATGAAGCAACCAGGAGCTAATGGCTGAACGAGGAGCTAATTGCTCTAGCATTTTTCGACGATGCTGTAAACAGCAACATCAAAACAAAGATGATCAGGACTTAAAAGTAACAAGGCTCTGATGAACCACCCAAACGAATCTAGATGGAGCCAAGTACCAGTCCTGAAAGGGACTTGACGACTTTGTCACAAACAGTACTATGCCATTCTTTCACATACTTGGGTTGAATGCTGATTTCCCCACACAAGCACATCCAGACAGGTGGCAGACCCCTGAGATTTCCAGCTAAACAAGAAATATTTCAACAGTCTAGTAGTACTAAATTACCGAGCACAGCGAGCTGTGAAACTGATGCTGGACTTCAGCAGCTTCATTACAAGAAGTGAAGAACAGAAACACTAGGCCTATCTGCTGCTGGTTGTCTCAAGCCACAGAGCAAAGTACCCAGAAGCCAGAAAGTCGCTGCTTGTCAGGGATGATATTCCACAGTAGGAGAGTAGGAGACAGATTACTAATATTGAGTGCTTCAATAAGACTGCTGCATCGACTTTGTCATGGCAGTTTTGTTATCTATTTTATTAAAAGTACAGCTCTGATAAACACTTGACAATGCTGTATTGATATTGTGTCGGAAACATTACATTTTGAGTGATAAATAAGTGAGAATAACATACTGTCGGATAGTAATTCTGTTACCTATACAGATCTATGTTGCGCAACCTTTAAATATACTTTAAAAATTCTAAAATAATTACTGTGAACTTCCTTTATGATAGGTAACAAAATGGGAGGGTACCACAGAAGAAATTCAGAAATTCATTTTTCATTGGCACCCTAATATATATATATATATATATATATATATATATATATATATATATCACCTTCATTGCCAGTCAGAAGCTTGCGATAAGTGTGCGACTAAATAAATGACCAAAATTAGCTTATATTCTGGTTCCATTCAGATAATAAATATTTACCTGTGCTTACTGACTTTTCCTTCAGTTTATAATTATAGTCTGTCCAATATTTAACCCATTCAGTCAGTTAAACATGTCTGCCAGTAGACCATCCCAGGAATACATATATGTTTGTGCATATTTAAGCGCACACACGCACGTACCCATATATATATATATATATATATATATATATATATGTTCTTCTGTTTTTTGCGGTTGAGCGGAGTGTTTTTTAACGAGAGCGGAGCAGATCAAAGTGTGTATACCCGCCCCATTAGCAACAACAGAACGGCCATTGTTTCCCGAATCCCAGACGTTATCTGTGTTTATGGCAGCCAGGAACCCACAACTTCTTAGAAACTTCGAATCTGGCCAGCCTTCGAATCGTTTGAATAGTTTATTCTATCTTTCTGTTATGTTCTTGAACCACATATACAAGTGCATCATACACGCAAATATTGCTACATACAGGATATAGGATGTCGAGTTATTGTACGTTCGCAATCGTAAACTCCAGATTGCTGAAGGACTACTAAATAGCTACGCGCAGGGCACAGGGCACTACAACTTTATCATCGTGTGCTGCGTCGTGAGTATACGTGCTACGTCGTAGGTCGTCTGTAGATTTGGCGGAAAAGTCGACTGGATAGAAGGCCAATACAATATGATATGCTCAGACTGGATGTTGATAAGTCGGCCACTGCCGTTTTGTGGTGTTGCCAGTTCCAAGTCTGGATGAAGGAAGCGGACGACGCTAGTCATCTTTGTTATGATCAGTGTTCTAGTTGTCAAAAGAGAGATGGGGGGGGGAGAGACTAAGAAAATTAAATCGCAAACGCGTTATACCTATGGCTGCCTCTCTGGACAGCTTAAGGGAATGTTTCTCTTCTTTCTCATCGAATGAGTTGACGTCTTTTTGACTGTTTGTTCGCATATGTGAGTCATGTTATTCCGGTAATTAGATTGGGAATTAAATGTATTTTATCACAAAATTGGTGCGATGCTACATATTCCTGTGACAACAAAACTAATACAGTACGTACACATGCATGCATAATACAGTTATACATAGGCCCTAATTATAGGCATATAAGTTCTTTAATAATACGTGTGTGTGCGTATACACGTATATAGGCCTACGTAAGACAGTCTATATGCACAAGTAATGTTTTACTACTTTAATTTTTGTAGCTTAGGAGGAACAGTGTCTACCAGAGCCGTTTTAAGGAATTTGGGGGCCCTAGGCACAATCCGCACAAACCCTAACTAACATAGGCCCCGACTTTTGCTTTTGTCTCTGGGTGCCCCCTTTCCACTCTCCTTAGGTAGCGAGTTTTAACGGATTTTCGGAAAAGGAAAATTGTTTTCTTATCAAAGGTTACGAGGTTACAAAAAGTATTGGAAATCGGTGCGACGTTCCAGTGTAATTACTTATTTTTTTAAATAATAAATAAACAAATAATTTATTTATGTACGGACTGTGACTGTAAGATCATGCAATGTTGGGTATTTGTGTTGTAGTTTTACTTCACAAGTTGTGAGATGACTTAGTTGTACAAAATTTGAATTTAAGGTCCGAACTGTGTCCTGCTTCTTCTGTGTGCCAGGCACCCACTGAACTTTCTCTATGGGTGCATTCGCACACAAGGCTCCCAAAGAGTCGGCGCCTATGCTAACTAACCTTAAACGTAACCCGATTTCCGCCTCTATCTCTCAGTCTCATATCTAGAGTAAAAAATTGCATTAATGCATGGTATTGTGCATATAATTATGTCATTTTGTTAAATTTATTAATATAGTATAGGCATATTATTATCAGACTCATACCAACACAGCTAACACAGCAATCTTTGTACTACAAGTGTAAAATAAGTCTAGTTTAACATACGTTACAGTTTCCATTGTTAATTTGTTATACAAACTAAAAGTGAGATATTGTAATGAGTAAATGTTTGCTATACATGGATTGTGACTTTGTCACAACATTTCCCTACAAACATCGCTTTCGTGTTATGATCTGAGCAGTCTCTTATAATAAATTATCATCAAAATTCAAAGACTCCAACACATCTGATCCTATGCTCATAACAGGCATGCAGAAAGTTCAATCGTTCTTGCATAATGAGGCTGCGAAGCTCGTTCTTGGTTAATTTAAGCTATGAGAAAGAAGTTCACCCGTACAGTTTTGACAGAAACATTCTTATTGCAATTTCAACGTTTGGAAACGATGATTCCAGATTGTCATGCATTCTTTATCATCCCATAGATTACTGACAACATTTATCTAGGGGAGGCAAATTTTTTTAAGGGAAGCCAAAATGACGTTTTTGCAAGTAATAGATAGCTATTCATGAACACAGAAAACGAGAAATTTTAAAAATCCAGGGGAGCAAATAATCCCATTGCCCCCCATCCGGACGCCCATGGCCATGCGTCAATATTATTGATTAATTTCAGTCTAACTTCAAAAGCGCTCTGTGCTTATTATCAATAAATAGGCCTATATTTAACTAAAAATGTAAATCGCAGTAGACTTTTGTTTAAAAAGTGTTATTGTTCTTACTTTGTTTTGAAGAATTGTTACTTGTTAGACCAGAACTTACACTATTGTTATTTTGTTTTGGGTCGCCGCGGGGCCCCTCTGCTGCGCGGGGCCCTAGGCCCGTGCCTCGCGTGCCTAGGCCTTAAAACGGCACTGGTGTCTACCACTGCACCACCTCATCTACAAAAATAAAAAAGCGTAATCCTTAGAACTTGACAGTACCGCAGAATGAAGCATAGGCTCTACAGGTATAACGTTCTGGATTGACTATACTTTACAGGATCCGACGGGGCAAGTGTCTTGGATAACGATGGCACTGAATAAATTCCTAACGACACATATGTCATTAAATCTACATACAAATTATCTAGCGACAATTTCGGGAATTGCGCGGCCGAAGCTATTTCTGGAGGAAAGAGGACAGGAGGGTGTGATCATGTCATGATGGAGAGAACAGGGAGGTGTTATGAAGAGGATAGGAGGGTGAAAGGGGTTAAGGGGTCTCCTTTTATGACACTCAACTTGTTAATTTACCTGCCTGTAACTGATGTTTTGGTTGTTGTTGTGTTCTAACAAACGGATTGATTTATTGAAGGTAAAGGAAAAGAGGGTGTGATGGAGCCTCTCCTTTCGGCGAAAGCAGGGAGAGGCTTTGCGTTTCTCTTTTCGGCAGCTCCTTCTAATGTTTCAGCGATTCTGTTTCTGATGGACAGTTGATATTAATTGCGTGTAATTAAAACGAACCATTAACATCGACTGTACATCTACACAGGCAGCCGCAGCGTCGACCACCCTAGACGTTCGCTTACTCGCCGAAGTCTACCAAGTACATGTACGTATACCAGTCTCTGAACATTGAACTCGGTGTACACGGCTCGTCTGCTTCGTTTTGCACGCAAGACACACGCTTGAGCCATCGCAAGATGGTTTCTTATGCTTTTCAGCAGTCAAAACTTTTCCACAAATTAAATGCATAAACGAGATGTGTGTGTGGGGTGTTTGTGTAGGTGTGTTTGTGTGTGGTTGCGAGTGTTTGTGTGCGTGTGAACTAGGCCTATATATTGCGCCGATTTCTTGGCAATTTTAAAGCGCGCGTTTGTTTTGGAGATTCTCTGACGTCACACAAATCGAGTTGTTTACTTCTTTGGCTTCAACACAGACAAGATGTTAATTCTGGCAGGATGCCACCTATTTCGGAGAGCATACTGTATACGATCTCTGCAAAAATGGTTGAAAGCACTGGTGAAGTTCAACTTGGATAATACAAACCCTGTTCGCATTTAATCTAAAAAGCCTTAAATCAGCAGAAACACTGAAACAGCCTCGACCTTACTATTTAGGAGCTGTAGTCCAACTTTGAATATTTTGCTTTCTGACTGAGCAGTGACTGCAGTTTATATTTGGTCAGTTACTTAAAGGCCGATATTTTTCTTGTAGTTTTACTGTATTAGAGATAGCCATTCTATACACGTATTTCGATTGACGCTTTTGGTAAATCCACTGTGTTCATTTTCAGTCGAGTATCATCCTGTTCTTGCCGAAGTTCATTCCGGCCTGACTGGCTCCCTTGTTCGTTCCCATCTGAAGCCCGATGATGTTCTCGCCAGCCTTCAGCTGTTCCTCTGTGAATGTACGGGGGTTGGCCTCCGCCTCTTTTGGCCCAAACCCCATCAAACCCTTCGACTTTGCCTGAAAGAAACGGAAACAGATGCTCAATAACTTATTTATATAGCGCACTAACCTCTTAAGTGTCATGCAACTGACCATTAGAAATGGAGTTTGAATCCTTCAAAATAGCCAATCAGAATTCGGCCAAAAATAGCTCACAACAAAATAAAATCAACAAATTAGAATGCTGCCTTTTTAGCACATACAGTGTAGGTCTGTACTGAAGAAAGTCAGAATGACCAACTATCAGAATCGATGACTCAGAAAGCGGCTTCCGTGCCCGTATAAAAAAGTCAATCGGAAATCGCTTCACCTCTAGCAATGGCGAATCAGAGTGCAGCATTTCCCTGAACAGGCAATAAGGCAGTATAATAGTGAAAGATTTAATAGTCAGCCAACGACCGGCCGAGCAGGATTTTAAAGGATCCCATGATCAGCCTATCAAAATTTAAAGAAGCCTAATCATAATGACCAGCCAATCAGGATTGTAAGCAGTCCAATGACCCGCCAATCAGAATTTAAAGCAGCCTAATGGCCAGCCAATCAGGATTTTAAGTATTTGAGTGACCAGCCAATCAGAATTTCCACCAGCCCAGTGACCAGCCACTCAGAATTTAAAGCAGCCTAATGGCCAGCCAATCAGGATTTTAAGCAGTCCAGTGACCAGCCATGCAGAATGTCAAGCAGCCCATGAGCAGCCAATCAGAATTTCAAGCAGCCTAATGCTCAGCCAATCCAATCATGGCTTACTTTTCTGCCAAGTGATTGTAAACAGATGACGACTTGGTGGAGGTTCTGGTCTTCGTAGAGGTCAACCGTTTGGAAGGCTTCATGGTCTGGAACTCCAAATTCCTTGGCCTTTTTGACAAACAGCTCGATCAACTCCATCTGCTTGAAGGCCAGCTTCGGTGGATTGGCGTACCTTGAAGTTGGAACAGATCCGGCGGCAAGGCAGTTGGTCAGCCTGGCAGATGACAGCCAAACAACTTTAAAAATAATGATGACAGTGATATGGGTTTGGTGAACAGCGATAGATTTGATTTACAGTTGCATTGGTGACAAATACGATGGCGAGTTGACAAATTATGACAGAATATTTATATGGCTTATTCGGGGAAATGCCTTCCAGAGGTATTCTCGAAGGTGACTAATTAATATATAGTTATCATTATCGTAATTACGATTATGATCATCATCGTCATCATCTTCGCGCTGTGCTAACGGTGGATATATGCAAGTGCTGTTCATCTGCGTCTTCTCGTTTATTGGACCAGCAACAGAGCGTAAATGCAATGGATGACTCTTCAATCTTGGAACAGTCTTCCATTGCATTTACGCTCTGTTACAGCAAACATTTTCAAACTGTCTTAAAACAGATTTGTTTAGATCAGTCGGATAGTGTCTACTACGTGTGGAGCGCTTCTGTGATGTATATAAAAGGTGCTATAGTGTCTTGATACACACATGCATCATCAATATCATCATCATCACCACCACCAGCACATCAGTCTTATCGTCGTCCTCATCATCATCATCAACACCACCACTACCATCGTCGTCATCATCATAATTATTTATTATCATCGTCATCATCGCGACAATCGTCGTCATCGTCATTGTCTTGTGGATGACTCAAGTGAACGTCGTTGCCCTCACGTGGCAAGGACGGCGCCGTCATGCAGAACACGGGAGAAGTTGGAGGCACTTCCGTCCGTTGAGAATTCAACCGGAACTTCCGTTGTACTCGGTCCAAGCGACGAATTGATAACGTCACGAACCCAAACGAGACATTGCCCGGCAAGTTCCGGATCATATTTGGCACTCAGCTGTCAACAGAAGTATTAACCATAGGAAACTATTATACATGTAACACACACGCACACAGGGATAGAAAGGTACACACAGATAGATAAGCACACACTGATAGACAGACAGATAGATTGATATAGGCCTACAGGTGGGTGCAAAGGTGGAGAAAGAAAGAATCAAACAGAACTACAAAAAGATGGCAGACCAGAAAGAAGTAAATTTCTATTAAAGCGTTGCTCTAAAGCTACAGGCAGGGCACCAGATTATTTACAAGCGCTGCGTCGAGTCAGAGGGGTTGTCCTAAGAAGCCAGTTGAAGCTCCGAGTCCGGTTCCAAGCGAGAATATACAGAAGAACTGTAAAAGCGGATCCTTGTCAGGAAGGCAGACATTAAAAAGATAGAGATGTTGTTCATTCATTCGATAGGTGTCGCGCCAGCATTTCAACGTTGGAGCCCCCTAGCGAATGAGTAAACTACGTCTTAAACTCGAAACTTTTAAATTTAAAACAGAACTCGACGCTATGTGAAACTAATTGTGTTGTCACTTTTAAAAAAGGTTGCTCAAAAATAGGTCGACCATACGGAAACCATAAAAACACACAGGAGTCCAATTTACTGTCCGTCCCTTATTAACGCAACGGAATTTGAACCTAGACAGCGCGAAGAAACGTACTGCGACATGTCTCCCATCACTCTCCCTCTTAAATGCCATCAGTCTAGATTCCCACAAACGCACTGAAGTTACCATGGCGTTTAAACATCCATTAATGAATCGCAGCTCTTGCACGTGATAACAACTCCTGGCTATTTTTGGCCGACGTATTAACACGCCTTACGCCTAACAGAGTCGGACAGGCAGAAGGGAAGTGGGCAGTTACTGGCTTCTAATGTAGATATGGCAACCGAAAGCAGGCGAAGGGTGGGTGTTTTGGCGGGTGGGGACCGGATGCGTGGGGGATAGAGCTCGACTTCCTAATGGGTTTCGTGTGATTTTACTGCCCTGACTTAGATAACCAGAGGATTTTACGTACTAGTATAGGAGTTTGGCCTGATCGACCACAACGACGAAAAACTAATCGGTTGGGAGGTGAAAAGATTAAGCAAGATTTATGGGGATGCGCGATAAACTAGTGGTTAGCGTGCTTGAGTGTCAACCAAGAAGTCGGAGGTTCAAATCCCCGCCAGAGTAGAAATGTGTTTCGAAATTTCTGCACCACCTGCGCCTTTTAGCCAGCTCGGCTGTAATGACATACTAACCGTACGGCGTCGATGGGAAGATCAGACGGCGAGGGATGCCGAGGCTAAGAAAATGATGGCTACCTCTCAGGCTAGCATAAAAGACTGCTCTTCTCTTCCTCTTCTATTCCAGTAGAGTCATCGTTAAGAAACGCGTTCCAGGGGTTTACAGTTACTGAGTGATCGGACGAAGTGAAGGCGAACAGCTGTCAAATATTTTGCCAAGGACAAGCAAATGAAGTCGCCATGTCAGTGACCGTCTGTTGTTGGTTGAAGAGCTGTAGGGTCTCTTCCCTTGGACAATGGAAATTAAGGGGAAGACGAATGAGAACGTTATGGACCGTTGTTCATTGATTATGGTACATTGAGCATCTTATAAGTGGCGATAAATCATTGCCTGCCGCCGGAGTCAGATACTGAGCCATAACAGGGAGAGGCGATGAGAGAGCAGAGAAGAGGTCAGGGAAGGAGAGAGAAGAGGAAAAGAAAGGACAGGGGAGAATAAGAGAAGAGATTACAAGAGAAACGAGAGGACAAGAGAGGAGAGGCGAAAGAAGACCGAGAGGAAAAGACTTTATGAGAGGAGAGGAGGACAAGATAGGAGAGGAGAAGAGATGACAGGAGAGAGAGGAGGGGAGATGAATGCAGAGAGAGGGTGGGGAGTGGGAAGGAGAGAGGCAGGAGAGAGGAGATGAAGAGTTCAATCAGGAGACTTCGGGAACATCTGCCATTTGTTTCATTGGACGAATTCCCTCAGGGTACATAGAGCGCTTGAGGCAGGTCACAGGCCACGTCTTCATCCAGGCGCATCGTTAACTAATGCCTCGGACTATGGACCATATGCCGAAGACGGATGCAATCTATCCCTCGGCGGAGTTTAGGTCGATAGAAGGGTGACTCAAGCGCTGACTCAGGCAAGAAGCTGGGACAACGGAGGCGAAGGAGGAAGAATATAAGACTGCTCTAAGTAGAAGACAACACGGCGTGGAATCGGAAATTATGGACGCGTGGACGGACGGAAATAGTTTGTGTTATAGTATGATTTAACGGAAAATAGCATATTTTATTTTGGTTCAACACTCTCTCTCTGCTCTCAGCCATCCTCGGTTCGAGGTTCGGCCGCATCATGCACAATGTTCCTCCAACGCCTCCTGTCCTCCGTCAGTCTTAACAATTCTCCCATTGCCAATCCCGTCCATTCTGTTATGTTGTCCAGCCAGTTTGTTCTCGGTCTTCCTCTTTTCCGGGCTCCCGGCAGTGTGCCCTGTATGATGTCTTTCTCCATGCATGCTCCTTCTCTTCTCATGACGTGTCCAAAATATATCATTTTTCTTTCCTTAACCATCCTCAGTAAATTCCTCTCTACTCCTGCTGCTTCCAATACCCATTCATTTGACCGCATTTCCGTCCAAGATATATTCATAATCAATCTCAGACACTTCATCTCGAATGCCTCTATTCTTCTTGCCTCCTCCTTCCTCAATGTCCAGCTCTCGCATCCATATATGGCCACAGGCCAAACCAGTGTTTTCCACAACTTTAGCTTCGTTTTATTTGTTAGATCATGACTAGGGACAGTAGAAAATCACGGTAAAAAAATGCCAAAAACACGGCATACTTTTAAAAAAATCGCGAAAAACACGGCAAAAACACGGCATCAAAATTTCACAGTTTTCTTGTAACACATTATATGTTTATCTTTCATATTCATTGTTCATTGACAAATTGACAATTGTCAACCATTTGTCAGTCATTGGTTCCTTGCTGTAACAGTTTAGCTGCGAGTATTGAATACCATCACAACATGAAGCGCTAAATTGTCATCTGTCAAATTTTGACGCTGAGGTGCATTCACCAGTGTGTATTGACTAACGCTCCGTTCTGCCTCAACAGAATTGCCAGGAACTGACAGATATCGAATAGCAAGCTCAAATACTTTCGACTGTGCAAAACTTTAAACTGCCACAACGAAAAAAATGCAACAAACACGGCATTTTTTACGAAAACACGGCAAATGTCAAAAATCACGGAAAACACGGCAAATGCCGAAAAACACGGCTTCCGTGTTTGCCGTGTTTTCGTGATTTTCTACTGTCCCTAATCATGACTCCTCCATATCCGTTTGAGGTCCGTAGCTACTGCATAACCCTTTGCTAAACGTGTTCTGATCTCTGTACCGCAACCGCTGTTTTCATCAATCGTTGAACCCAAATACGTAAATCTGTCCACCTGTTCTAGTTCCTCCTGATTAGGCCTAATCCTAATTGTACATTTGGTTTCTGTTGTTGTCATAACTTTCGTCTTTCCTATATTAATCTGCATACCATATTTCTTTCCTGTCCTGTCTAGTTTCTTTATCAGCAACTGTAATTCACTCTCCGAGTTTGTCAGTAATACAATGTCATCGGCGTACTGTAAGTTTGTCAACCGCCTCCCCCCTATCTGTATTCCTCCCTCAAATCCCTAATTGTTCAACACTAACCTCTCGTAAATGAATTGGGTCGGATCAGAATCTACATTAATTTATGTGATGCTGGGTCGGACTGGTTCCAGTATTTGATGGGTCGGTCCAGGTCCTTAAAAACAGACCCACATACAACTTCTCAACGGAGAAGCGGACGAAAGGAGGGAAAACCGGACGAACACCCAACAAACGGACTACGAGAGGCGGACAAACTGGCGGACAAAAGGACGAATACAGGGACGAACAAGAGGGCGAAAAAACTACGGAAGAATGAAAAACAAATCTCAAGTGAGAGAGAGAGAGAGAGAGAGAGAGAGAGAGAGACAGACAGACAGACAGACAGACAGACAGACAGACAGAGACAGACAGAGACAGACAGAGACAGACAGAGACAGACAGACAGAGAGACAGAGAGACAGACAGACAGACACACACACAAACAAAATGAAAGAAGACATACACGGGCAAGGACAAAAAGCGAGACAGGAAACACATCAGCAGAGATTAACGGTCGTTTTATAGTTGAAGCTGGCAATTAACAAATGGCCACAGATTTAAAACAGATATGAAAGCGGTCAATAAAAGCGACGTTGTCTGCGGTGCATATCCAGACAAAACACTTCAACGTAATGTAACCAACCACCTCTACTCTTACCCGACACGAATTTCTCAACACCACTTGGCAATCGATGCTGTTGACCAATAACTGATACATCGTGGCAACACAGCAGTTAGTCGACTTTTGCAAACGCTAACGTTGCCTTTTAAATTAATTAATAAATGCTTCAGGAGTGAAAGTGTGAATGACCCTTTCCATCGACACCAACTGAACTGTTGTCTGTAACGCTATGATGTCGCTTTAGAAGTTAATTTACACTGAAACCAACGACTGGCGCTATTATTATTATTATTTTATTCATTAATTAAACGCCACTGTCTAATGACCAAGTATTAAATCGAAGGCGCTGAGCAACTGTGAGTGAAGGACTTGCTCAAGGTCCCTACACACCGTACACAGTAACCATCTCAGGAGAGGAGGGGCTCGAACCCGTATTCTTCACGTTATAGGCGGAGCGCTCTAACCAGTCGGATCTACCGTGGTCCGTGTCGAGGTATGAGGTAAGAGTATGCTAAGAAATCTGCTGAAAGGACCTAACAACACACCATGACCGTTCAATTAGATGTATCGAGAATAATTATAATTCCAACACGTTGCTCTGACTTAAGCACATGTAATTGTGGAAATAGTCAGAACTTTCGAAACTCCCGCCAAAACTCGTCTGCGATGCAAGCTTATAATATGCAAATTAATTCAGCTATGCAAATTTATTCACCTACCTTCTGTTGCATCTCGCGGCTAAAACCCGATTTCGTTGCCCTTGTTGCTGACATCATTCGTTATATCGACTAATCTGATTTGCTATAATTGCACGAAATTATCTATCCTGCGCAGTTGCCCAAAAGTACGCACCTCTCCGAACAATCGCAAACACTCCAGAACTTTCGAATATTAAAAACGTGTATCTGCCTCTATCTATATCAACCACCAGGGCGGCTTGGACTCTCCTCTGATAACTGTCCCCTGCTGAAACAGAGTCTGCGAAGGGTTGAGCAGATGCGAGGAGGAGCTAGGCGCTAGGGTGGTCTGGGTTTGAAAATGACAGGACATCACGTGGTACTGTGCGACGACGCTGAATGGGTGCCTCAGTCGAGATGCCAAGGGTATAGGGCACGTGACATCGAAAGTCGATAGTGATTGGTTGACGGAAAAGCGCACCGAAGATGGCCTAAGATGAACGGAGATCTGGAGTTCTTTGTCCCAGAGGGAGCGAAAGGTATCGAATTATCCCTCCGCTTTTTCACTGCCTGGCTACAGTGTGGCCTACGGCTGCAAGGAGCTTAGGGAAGACGACGCGACGGTACGCAGCGTACCCGTAGCTTCAGTATTTGAACAGATATATTATATATATATATATATATATATATATATATATATATATATATATATATATATATATATATATGTTCGATTCATCCATATTATATCTATCTCCAATCCATCCGTCCGTCCATTTATACATACATTTCATCTACCTTTACCTTCTGTTTTTATTTTTACCTCATTATTTCTTTTATTCTTTTCCTATATCATCCATCCGTCCGTCCTTCCGTCTATTCAACCATGCATGTGCTGTGCGGCTGTAAGCCTCACGATGACAGATCTAATTTACGAGAGGAGGAAGTAGGAGACATTTCGAGTTCTTACTGTCGGCAGTGGCGTAACTAAGGGGGTGCGGGCCGCACCGGGTGACACCTTCGAAGGGGTAACACCAACAGAAAAAATGGCTGTGTTTTCGAGCCTTTAGTTAAGACTTTAGTTAAGGGTTTTCTCTTGTTTGTTTGCATTCGTTTAGACTTGTGAATAGAACCTATGCTGTTAGGTCGTCGCCATGATTCCAAATTTTACATTGGGACCCTGGCAAGCTGGGCCCATGACCCTTTAGGTTTGCCTGTGTAATCCGGTGTAGTCACCTTTTACAAGCCTGTCTTTACTGTTTACTTGTTGTGAAATTTGGTTGCCGAATAAAATTGAATTGAATTGACTCAATTGAGTAGCTAATTACATACAGACGAAACTCCATGCTAATTTACTTTTTTGAACTCTCTAATGCGCTCCGGTCAGTGCCGTCATTATTGCCCACTTACATAAACGCTTCAAATCACTGAAGATACTGTATGGTCTGGTAAGGGACTAAGGTAGGAGGTCCACGAGGGTGACACCATCACCTACCCCATGCACTAGGTCACACCAACCCTATAGTGACGCCACTGACTATCGTCACATCAGGTAATTAAGAGCACTTTGACTTGCATACAGCGTAGCACAGCGAAAGACCAACGCATGAATCAGATCTGTGGATATCAATTCTGAACCACGAAACATAAAATGACAGGATGCTTTAATTGATTCGTGCGCTTAAAATAGAGAATATGAAATAAAACAAGTACACTCTACACATATACGAATTTATGTAGCACTATACAACGCTATAGACCATATTTAGCCTTACTTACACACAGCTTTGCGAACTACATGTACTGTATACCAACTTTGTCAATACTCATAAAACGCGAAGAACTTTATAAATGCAAACAAATCGAGCGAATAATATTTAGTTGCGAAATAAAACTGTAGAATGTTTAGAAAAAACTTTGCAAAACTGCAACAAACAGAATCGTTTCACAGTCGGTTATCTTTGCACGATTTCGTAAACATGTTGCGAAAAACTGGACAAGGTGCTCGTTAAAAGACTAGAGCAGAGGTTTTCAACCGGGGTTCCTCGGAACCCTATAGGTTCTGCGAGCGTCGATCAGAGGTTCCGCCGCAGATCAACATAAGGTTAAAAAATACCAATCGAATATCACAAAAGATGAGAAATGAGCATAATTGTTCACAACTTTCAATCATTCTTGCTAGATACGATTTAATGTTAAAATAATTAACAGTATTAACTGATTATTCCAACATAACATTACAAGTTACAATTAGGCTACATTTGTTTCTTGAAAAATTTGGACGGGTAAAAGCGCGCTGGGTTCCGTGAACGAATGAGAGCCTTGTGTAAGGTTCTGTCAGTACAAAAAGGTTGAAAACAACTGCATTGGAGGCTATTACCAGTTGATGCCAGCTGATAAGATATACCTGCAGCTCTGCATAAGATGCTGTTAAGAAATTCAGCAAATCAGTCACACATCGGAATATTAAGACGATAATTGCAATTCAACATGAGATGAACAAGATTTTGTTTATTGCACATGACAAGTATTGCAGTTACAGTCCTCAATCAGCAAGTACTGGGGCTCGTCCATAAATGACGTCACACTATTTTGGCACAAAATTGACCCACAACCCCTCTCGCCACGGAAGCAACAAATAATTTCGCGCTTAAAGTTCATAATAATGAATCATTTAATGATGGTGATCACACAGCGGCACACAAGTCTAACCCCGCCCCATCGGGATGTGACGTCATTTATAGACGGCCCCTTTTGCCACAGTAGCCAAGAAAATCTAAGAGCTTATACCAACCTTGGCCCCAGTTTTTGTTTATTAATACTCATACTGTCATACATGTGTTTGTTACTTAGTTAATACTTAAAGAATAGTAAAAATAAAATACTAAATATGATGATGTAGACATCACTCAAGCACAGTGACGTATCAGTGTCGTCATCATCATCAGTTTCTGACGCAAGCCATCTGGCGACAATGGGACGATTAATAATCTACGTTCTTTTCGGTAGACGGCTAGCGGTTAATCGTATAGAATAATATATAGCATTGTAATACGCTTACGTTTAAATATAATAAACATGTAACTAACCCAACTGGAGGTCGGAGAGTTGATATATAAAATATAAATATAAAAACATATATAATATATCTTACACAGTAAAGCAGTCCAACCTTTTTGACACCGTGGGCCACCGGAAAAAGTTTCTTGAAGCCGACAGCCGAAACAGTAAACTCAAAAGCAACGACTAAAATTCATGTCAACTACACACCATTGCATTTGAATACATAAAATTTTACTTACCAGTTTTAGCAAGACAGTAACATAATAGTTATAATTTCAACGTCAGTATATCGAAGTTTTATGTTAAGTGGCCATGGTTGACAACAGCTCGATGTGAAATCACAGCCTACATGAATTTTACCCGTTAGACAGCTAAGTAAGCTATGCCGAGTTAACTTCGCCACTGACCGTAGGCTACTCTGGTAGTGCCAGTCCCAAAGCTGAATAAAAGAGGAAGGTAACGCTAGTCATCTTTGTAACGACACAGTGTATTGAAACAGTAACTGATAAGTAAGTGGACTTTAAATCAGAGACTCGAGAGGTCTGGGTTAGGACCGTGGTTAGGCCCTAAGCAAGTTGGAAACGATGAGCTCCAAGTCCAGACCTGATTTAGGAACATGCCTGCGAAATGTTGGACTGTCAGATAGAAAACTGGTGGATCTGCGAGTGTGTCGATGATAGATTTCGGGTCTAAAGGACGCTGACTGTTTTCAGATGAATGCAGCACTCACTGGATTGGTCCTCTGGGTTCTATGATTCAGTGAAGATACCGTGACGAGATGTCTCGATAGCTTGCCTTCTCCTCAGGATTGCAGCAAAAAGTGCTGATTCCATTGCTGGGGTACTCCTCGAACCCTCTTCGCTCATTTGTCTTCTGTCTGTAGGCAAATTTCCTCTGGAATCAGGTCTTCCAGGCGCATAGGAAAAGGGGTAAGGGTTGTTTGAAACCGGCGGAGGAGGAGAGTGAAACATAGGTGGCGGTGGAAGGTAGGACTCGATCAGATCTGGAGGGGGAGGAGGTGGAAGAGGCTGGTAGTCTGGAACGCCGATGGCATCTGGAAAAGGAGGAAGTGGGGAAAGTGTAGGGCTGACCGGCCGAAACTTTCTCTGAGACGGTTCCACAATGGAACGGTGAACGATTGGAGCCGGAAGTGCGTTGCATATCGACAGCTGTGCCATGGAACCAGTGTAGGTCGATGGTTCCCTGGATGGGTAATATAATGACGGGGCAGATGAGTATGGATTTGTGTGACACCCCTCTCCACTCCTATTGTGGGGTTTCTGCGCAGGAGGAGGTGGGTGGCGACCTCTGGAAACTGTGGCAAATTTTCCAGCGTTTCGTTCCGAAGCCATTTCACTTTCCGATTGAAAGGATGTCAAGATCGGAGCGCTAATTCGTGGGGGTGGTGGAGGCGGGGTTGGCCGCCACACTGCGTCACCCGTCTGGGGGCGCTGCGGCTGGTGCCCTACAGGGCGATTCCGAAGCGTTACGTTGAGCTGAGGGTCTTCCCGGTTGGAGTCCCGGGTCCAGAGGTAGACGCCGTTGGTGGGGCTGTGATCTTGCTGCGTCCTGGACTGGATTCCTAACTGGTGTGACGAATGGTTCTCGTGTAACTGGTTTCTGCCTTGAAGGTTCTCTGGATGTTTCCATTGCGTCGTTTCTACTTGGAATCTGGTTGACTGGTTCCCTGGTACTTGGTGCCCTGATGAACTGATCTGTGAGTTACTGGACTGGTTCCCAGCCATGTACCAAGTTTTGTTTGTCATCGTTGTTTGACCTTGTTGCTGCGCTGTCGGATTATTCTCGCGAGGCGTCTGTAGTCTGAAGGCTGCTGACGTTGGATGCTGGTTTTCTCCTTCATGGTACCAGCGCGGTGCCAGGCCGATCTGTCCCTGATCCCGATGATCACTTGTCTTTCCTGCATACGTCTGACCCTGACCCGACCCAGTTTCAGACTTTGGCCGAATCACATCGCGGAGGCATGCGACGGGATTATCCTGTACTGGCATCGGTGATGGGGGTTTATGGAAGTAAGCATCGGCGGCAGTATCACGTCTAAGCGGGGGTGCGGGTGGAGCTGTAACAGCGGCGGGAGCGACACGTACCGGCTGTTCAAACGAAGACGGCGGCGTGGGTAGATTAGAACAGCCGGCGGCTTTTCCATTTAGCCTCCCATCGTCGGAATTGTCGTTCTGTGTGGTCTTGAACCTGTTGAAGACCGAAGCTAAACCGCCAGCGCGCGACCTTGACCTCGCTCTTGACCTCTGACCTGCTGCATCGCAGGACATGAGGGTACCAGTCTTCGAGGGCTTCTGCTGTTGTTGCTTGAGGTCTTCCGGATCTTCGAAGGCGGATTGGCTCGGGGGCCGTGACGACGAACGTGACCTTCTGAGGCTGCGCGATATGGAGGAACATCTCGAAATGCTCTGATACTGTGGATCTGTTTTTAAAAAAATTCAGAAGACTTTAGAGTTAGACTGTGTCGAGAGGCTCTTCAAGGCGCTATGCCCATATCTGCTAAGGTTGTATCTTATTAAAATGAACTATAATCAGGCTACATTATTAAACTTAAGATGAGGATATTGAAGCTGACGATGACGATAAGGAGGAAGAGAAGGAGAATGAGGAGCAGGAAGAGAAAGATGAAGAAGATGAAGAAGAAGAAGAAGAAGAAGAAGAAGAAGAAGAAGAAGAAGAAGAAGAAGAAGAAGAAGAAGAAGAAGAAGAAGAAGAAGAAGAAGAAGAAGAAGAAGAAGAAGAAGAAGAAGAAGAAGAAGAAGAAGAAGAAGAAGAAGAAGAAGAAGAAGAAGAAGAAGAAGAAGAAGAAGAAGAAGAAGAAGAAGAAGAAGAAGAAGAAGAAGAAGAAGATGAAGAAGAAGACGAAGAAGACGAAGAAGAGAAGAGCAGTCCCCTAGCCCTGAGGCAGCCATGACTATGAAGTGTCAGCGACTTCATGTTTTTTAGCCTCGGCATAATGGGGGTGGGGGGTGGTGGATGACCAAACCTCTCTCTAGCCTCCTGATCTTCTCACAGTGTACTCATTATAGCTGAATCGGTTAGGGTGCGTTGGCGGATCAGAAATCCGGTGACAAGTTACGATGATGCTACATTCTACGTCAGCATAACATATAAGTATCTATCGGGGATCCTTCCGCATTGATGCCCAAACTTCACGACGCTTAAACAATTAAGTTTACCTATAGTCAATCCTATCTTACCCCATACCATAATAATTTTTACTACACGATCCCTTATAAATATGTACCCTATCGCAAACACCATGTATATAATCAGCCATAGCCCACATTCCCCAGCTTAACGTACCGCACTGTGCCTCACCCAGGACTATCTTATTCGATCTTAATGCATCACTCAACCCATCTGACCTCTGCCATTCTTGTCTCTATTGATTTCTATTGAGACACTGTAGTGATACAAACCTCTCCCCGACTTTCTGCTGGAGCTGGAACCGTTGAAGACGTCTGATGAGCAGTCTGGAAGATGTGAGATACTGCGGCTGAGATGTTGCTGCAGCTGGAGAAGATTCCACGACTCCTCGCCACCTTCCTCACCTGATCCTCCACGATAGGACTTCGCCAGTCGACGTCTCCGGGTGTTGTACTGAGGAGTATCTTGATATAAGACTACGCACACAACCACACAACCAATGTGTCGTCACGGCTAAGAATTACATGGATTGGATCTATAGCAACATCTTATGGCATCAAAGACCGGTGACGTAGATAGGAAATTTGTTTAAAGTTCTCCCTTCGAATGCATCTGTGCCGATATAAACATAACCTCAACTCAACCTAATCTAGCCCAACTAACCCCAACACAACCTAACCAAACTCCACCTAACTCTATACTGAGCTAATATAGCTCAACCTAATCTAACACAACTCATCCCAACATGGCGTAGCCAAAATCCAGCTCAGGCGGGTCTAATGTAACCTAATCTGGGGTTTGGTTGACCATTTACGGCATAATCTGACTAGATCGCATCAGTTCAGGTTGTATTAATGTGCAGAAATTGTGATATTCTTGCCGATAGTTAACATCATTTAAGCTAGTGCAGTGATCGCATCTGATCAGTTTTTCTTGTAGCGGCTCTATATAAATTTCTAAGCACAGTCAAGGGCGTAACTTTGTCCAAAAAAGGTGGTGGCGGCCAATCCCTCCTCCAGTGTCAACTACAACAAGATGGATGACGTAACCAATTTATGCTACATAGAACAATAAGTAAGTAAGCGAACGTGAAGGCATCTATCAGCATTGTGATTGCTAAGTATACACAAGAATACACCGTCGTTAACTGTCGTTGCTTGAACTTGCTTCAAACCGAAATAACGCTGTCGTGTCGCAACAAATATTTCAACACAAGGCCAAGAAGTGGTGGTGACTGTCACCACCACTTTTAAGAGTGGTGGTGACATCAATGTCACAATACAAAGCTACGCCTCACAGTAACAATCTCAGGACGTTGCTGTGAATCATCGGTGTGCTTACCGACGTCTCTTGGGTTGAACTGCTGAATGATCTCCGCCAGACGCGGATATCCGTTGAGGTTGGCCAGACTCTCTGCGTCCTGATTGATGAAGTTACGAATCGTCTTATCCGCTCCTCGAAACAGCAGCACTCGCGCACACTCCTCCTGATTACATATGGTGACAAAGAATTTTAAATTACACTGACAGTCATTAAAGGCGAGCAATTTACAGTTCAACGGCAGATAACAACTCGGGCGTGAACAATGATTACGGAGAGCAATTTACAATTTGACTGTAAGTAGCAATAGTTACGATAGGTTACGGAGTCATTTACCAGAGACGAAGGTAACTTTTCGGTAACAGCACAATATCCTGCAAAATCTTTTGCAATGTTATGCGGTGTTATTGATAATAAATCAATATCTCACATGATGATGATGATGATGATGATGATGATGATGATGATGATGATGATGATGATGATGATGATGATGATGATGATGATGATGATGATGATGATGATGATGATGATGATGAGTTCTCTGCCTGAAGGCAGGTCCATTGACTTTATGTCACCCGAGGATGAGAGATGAGTGAGGTGGTTTCCCGTCGCCTTCCTCACAGACAATTGTGGGTGGTGAGCAACTTGTTCAAGGTCGCCACGCAGTGGTTTGAGAAAATTGGAACATGCGATCCTCCGGTTACAAGGCATAGAACATACCGCTACACCACCGCATATAATAATAATAATAATAATATATAATATATAATCTACATTATAATTTATATTCATAGGTCGGATTCAGTATAGTCTATGTATGCTTAATCGTTAACACGGACCTGGTTGTTTAGGGCGCAGACGTGCAGAGGCGTATTTCCGCTGAAATTCCTGGAATTGACGTCACTTCCGTAGAAGATCAAATGTTGGAGATGCTGCACTCGACCAAATCTACATGCCTATGAAAACATCAGCATAGGTTTAGTCCGTGGAGGAGTATATTCATATCTATTCACATCTGTTCATATCTGTTCATTATCTGTTCATTATCTGTTCATGTTTGATCACTTAATGTGTTTTCTGTTTCCATCCGTTGAACACTTTAAAGTTATTTAGCACTAGCATTTTCTCTAACGCTTTTTCTTCGTCAGTCATCATCAATTTCATTAACTTACTATCATCGTCATCATCATCATCATCATCATCATCATCATCATCATCATCATCATCATCATCATCATCATCATCATCATCATCATCATCATCATCATCATTATCATCACAGTCACGATCATCATCTTCATCCTCATCATAATCATCATCATCACAAACCCGATCGTTATCGTCATCATTATCAGCAGCAGCAGCAATAGCAACATCATAATCGTCGTCATAGTCATCGTCATCATCCTCATATAATTATCAGAAGCCGAACGTGTGCTGTGTGTGTCGGTCATTACCTGGTGTAGTTCCGTCCATCCGGATTCATCCCTGATCCCATGGACGGCGTAGTCTCGGAGAAGTAGTTCCGTGCACGCGGGATCAGAGGCGTAGAAGACGGTGTAGTAAAGTGGCGTTAATCCTCTCGCGTCATTGTAATTCGGCGCAGCGCCCAACTCGAGCAAAGTCTACATCAGTAATAGTCTATTACAACACTGGAGTTCCATTTTAATACAGAACATGATCGATCTATCCAGCGTTTTAGTTGTTAGTTGCTTAAGGGTTATAGGGAGTTCAACCCCTTGCTCTTCTTCTAACCCGTTCACTAAGTAACTGAAAAGAAGTTGCATGGGGTACGGTTTAACATTTATAGCGCAGGGCCCAATTGTAGTCTTCTACGTCATCTATCATGGCAGTACCTTGCCTCTATCTGTTAATATATATGGCAATACATTATCTCCGTTAGATTTCAATCGGAGTCGACATTTCAAGAGGAATATGCATTATACAGCAGTGCCAAAAATACGCATAACCTCAACTCCACACTTTTCCTTATACTATGCCTGAACTGGAAAGTCAAATTTCAGGTATTAGAATGCAATCGTGTGTAGTTGAGTTGAGTTAATCTCTCATAAATTCACACTACACACTGCACACTCCAGACAAGTCAACTTCACACTCGACCATGTCAACTGCCCACTTAATGTCAGTACACTATCTTGGACCCTGTGATAAAGGTAACGAACGTAATGGCGAATGTAGTTTACCTGCACAGCCTCTTTATTTCCAAACTGAGCTGCTCTGTGCAGAGCTGTGGCGCCAAAGCGGTTACGATAGTCGAGGAGAGCGCCGCCTTCGACAAGGGTCATGATTAGGTCACGAGCGTATCTTTCATTTACCGCCATTGTCAGCGCAGTTTCTGTCGGTAAAAACGTTATCAAACATACCAATATAATTATCTGTAAATGATTAACTAAGTCCAAAACTGACCCTATGATTTTCATGACAATAAAGCGGCCACCGTGTGGGACGCCGCCAGCGATTGAGGAACACGGTTCTTGATTGGTTAAAGCGCCTGCCTTGTAACGCGGAGTTTACAATGTACACACTGTACAGGTTCGAGCCTAGCTCTTCTGAGACGATTGCCTGTGTAGCGGCAAGTTCTTAATACACAATTGCTCAGCGCCATGCCATTAGATTGTGGCGCTTTATAAATGCATAATAAATATAAAGAAATAAAAATAAAATATACATAAAGCTCCATTAAAACAACAGTTAACCTCGTTTGTCCAAATAATAAGTAGGCCTACTTGATCTTCTAATTTCTGTCACAGTTCATTCTTTGAAATAAGATTAAACCTTAAGCCTGATGAAATCAAGTTGCCTTTTAGCCGGTTGTAGACCAGAACATAAGAGCCAATACGAATAACAAAAAACAATTACCGCCGGATTCATCTTGAAAGTTAGGGTCAAGCCCTCTTGCGAGAAGTTTATCCAATTTCGCTAAGTTTCCTGATCTCAGATAATGTATCAACTTCTTGCATCGCGCCTGAAAAATAGTTTTTAAAACTGTTTAAATTTAAAACAACAGTCAAAGTCATTGGTGTGAAACGCGAAATAGCTATAGATGCCAAAGTTGTATAAAGTGAAACCAAGCAACTATGTCTGTAGCTTTTTACAAGACAGAAAAAGTCAGAGACGGAACTCCCAAGCCTGGAGAGAGAAGGAAGGCGACTCTGATCACCTTTGTTACGACAAAGTGTCGTTAAACAATAGACCCTAAGTATAGGCCTACTCCTAGAGGAGAGTGAGAATCCAACCTATATTCTCTTAAACCACTGGCCTAAACGTTATGAGCAATGCAACCAAGTATTTACCTTTGTGTTAAATTCTTGAATCTTCTTCCAATCAAAGGCCGCAGATTTGTACACACGTCTTTTCCGGACCAGCTGCAATGAACATGGTACGATATGTTTTTAATAAACAGTTCGAAAAACAAAACAGGTCTATGGTCTAATTAATAATGTTGACGTTCAATCATTCGTCAACAGCATCGTCTGCCAACTGATGCTCTCTTCGGTTGACTGACGTTGTGGGACTCAGTTGAGGCAACGCTTCATCGGTTTCAGCTTGCCTGATTGTACGCCTTTTTGTGAGACGACATTCCGAATTCTATGCCCCGCTTCGCGTTCAAAAATGTTCTGCTTTATACAGTCTGCAGGTGATTTATCGACGACTATGAATAATAATAATAATAATAATAATAATAATAATAATAATAATAATAATAATAATAATAATAATAATAATAATAATAATAATAATAATAATAATAATAATAATAATAAAACATTATTTCAGCCTCCTATATCAGTCTTTCTCGACCCCAAGTCACTACTCATCTAAAGTTCTCCAACCGAGCCATATCCAACACAGCACCACGCCTCTGGAATGATTTCCCCGCTGAATTCTGCAGTTTCCCAGTTTCTCCATCATCATTGCAACCGTCCCTCCTCCTCCTCTTCCTCCTCCTCCTTCTCCTCCTCCTCCTCCTCGTCGTCGTCGTCGTCGTCCTCCTCCTCCTCCTCCTCATGTCCCTCTAGCTATCACTCCCGGGCTTCCACTCAAAACTGAAGTCTCACCTTTTCAAGTACTCCTACTCTGACTCATCTGGTCCTCCGCCTTCCAATAATTCTAGCCCTAAACGACACCCTCCTTGACAGCTGCTCTGCCTCCTCTCTTGATCTGGCCCTCTGGAAACTGGACTTGGACCTCTTTTGGGCTACTCTCTAGAAACTCACTCTGATTTGACGTAGCGCTCGTGAATAGGCTGGTGCCCTACGCCTGGCCTTCGAGTGACGCTTTAGAAGTTTGGAGATTACGATTACGACTATTTTTATTGCAGATTTGGGGCGACATCCATCGTGCGCCTCAGCGGAACCGCGTGAGGCCAGCTTTCTTCTTTCTTTAAGTTCTCTGCCCTTCGGCAGGTTTCCACTTCCAATGACCCCATTCGAGGCCAGCTTACACCAGAGAATCACGATAATTATCCAACGGTTCAACGCTGTGGCCTTCAGCGGTTCTATGGTGACAACCCAATCTGACTTGGACGAGGGACCCCTGTTCCAGAAAGAGAACACACTTAGTTAATCTCTAACTCCCTGAGGGAATGAAGTACATAGGGGCAAAAAATAATAATAATGGTAATAATAGTGATTCTAATAGTAACAAACGAGTCGTCCTTACGTGCAAAACAGTGTCTTCCTGTAGGTTGTATTCTCCCAAATATCTCTCCTCGTCCAAATACTTCCCAGCTCTTCCATTTACCGGAGGACAATAGATTCCGTGGTTCATTCCATCCTCCAAGTTCTAAAGAGTACAGAATAGTCCGTCCGGATAATCGCATTGTATACAGTATAGTTATATTGTATATATTGTAGGCCTATAGTTATATTGTATATATTGTAGGCCTATAGTTATATTGTATATATTGTAGGCCTATAGTTATATTGTATAGTTATATTGTAAGGCCTATAGTTATATTGTATAGTTACATTGTATAGTTTTATTGTATGGTTAGCTTCTGTCGTCGTGCTTATGCTACGCAATAGTTTCAGGGCTGCTGATCACACTTATGAGTTTCTATACTTTTTTCTATAGAGTCGTGTATGCCACTTGTACGTCAGTGTTTTACCTGTACACCTTCAACGGTGGCTGAGTGGTTAAGCGCTCGTATGCAACATAGAGTGAGGGTTTGAATATCAACCGATAGGCCTAGTGTAACAACCTTGAGTAAATATTCAACGCTCAATTTCTCTATGCTATAGAACGATGACTGTTCATTATAAAATAGCACTATAAGAAGAAGAGCAGTCCCTTAAGCTTGCTCTGAGGCAGCCATGGGTGTGAAGTGTCGGCGACTTCATGTTCTTAGCCTCCCTCGCCGTCTCATCTTCCCAACGACAGTGTACGGTCATTGTACTCATTTTGGCTGAGTTGGCTAGGGGGCGCAGGTGGGGCAGAAATCTCGAACCAAATTTCTGCCCTGGCGGGGACTTGAATTCCAGACCTTTCTCTTTTGACAGTCCAGCACGTAACCAGTATACACTATCCAGCGCTATAGAATTAAATTTAAATGCAGAGGATCTAATAACACCGTTGCAATAACTTTGCCTTGTGAGTCTAACTCTAAGCTATCCACTCTTCCTACGACCTCATTTTGCGATACATTGTAAATCTGTTACCGTTGCTAGGAATTTATTGTGCAGCGTTACCATGTACGTCTAAGTAACCGTTGCTATGAAAACCGCCATGTTGTAAGTCTAAGTTACTGACCGTTGCTATGGTGCAGAGGATACACTGCTTGATGTTCCATATGGAGTCGTTCTGGTTCAGCTGTAGCGGAGTCTGGAAGAACAAAACCGATTGACAGACAATGGCATTAATATCTTTGTTCATATCTTATTGTGGGACTGATGCCTTGGACAGACAAGTAGTTGAAGGTATGCAGGCGTGCTCGTGGTAAGGATTTTATAGGTCAAATAGGACAGTTTAAATCCTATAACTGTACTGCAAGCATACGCGTAACTTTATATTGTGACGGTGATGTCAGGTTACAAAGTGGTGATGACAATCACTACCATTTTTTGGCCCTCTGCTGAAATATTTTTGCGTCGTGACAGCGTTATTTTGGTTTGATGGAAAGGGAGGGAAAAGGAGAGGGTAGCGAGAGGCATTCTGTGGGCAAAGTTACGCCATTGGCAGGAAGACAGTGCAGCAGACAGAGGTGGGTGAAGGAGTTTGTACGACGAGGTGCGCGCACAAACATACGCACAAACACTGCATCGAGTTCCAGAGATACTTAGAGAGAAAGAATTTACATAATCGAGGCGAGAGCAGACGAAAAAGCAGGCTGTGATTTGCGACATGTCACGTGTAGGGATGCAATTGGCCTAACTTAGCGATTGGCTAATTAACCTCTGGCTTATCCTATGATCCGTCATCGTCGTCGTCATCACTCTAATCAGATATTTATTGTATTCTTTGATAAAATTATCATGACTACTCTGCTATTAACGCAGTAGCGCTCGTGAATAAGCTGGTGCTTTAATTACGATTTCAGTACGCCTACGCTTCTTGCTTCATCGCGAAATGTCACACAGAATATCATAAGTGTTGTGTTACTGTCCAAAAACTATCTGATCTTCAATTTAATCATCGCGAATGGGCTATGTATCGTGATCGTAGTTATGATTATCATCATCATCATCATCATTGTCGTCGTTGTCATCATCATCGTCTCATCATCATCATACTTTATTTTAATTTGTCTCCTCCCAGATATCCATCAGTGTTAGTAATTAGTAATCGGTCAATTTGTCTCTTGATATGGAGGATGATGTGGTGCTGTTCTTACCTCGAGTTCCAGTTCCGGTATCACTAGATGAACACCCACAGGTGGCAGCACTCTCTCAGATGAGTCGGAGATGTTTTTGAGGGAGGAGAGGTAGTTGGTTGATGAAGATGAAACGCTACCGACTGCAGATGAGGAGTAGCTGCAGATGCCACTGTCATCCGTGTAGTGACCATCTCTGCTCTTGACCATTACAGCCATCGTCCAGTCACGGGAGAGGAAGAAATACGACCGTCACTCAGTTGACCACTGCACTAGATTACACGGTGGACAAATGCTTTAATCACTGCTGGTGCCATTAGAATTCTAATTATGAGCTGTATCATTATCATATCATCATCATCAGCATCATCATCATCATCGTCGTCGTCATCATCATTATCATCATTTTCATCATAATAACCATCACTACTACTACTACCATGGTGCATCATTGCTACTACTCTCTCCCTGTTCGGTTGCTTGTATCATTTCGTTCTCACCTTACCTTAGGCTGTCTCTCTGTCTTATACGGATTACTTTTACTCTATATTGACCTGACTACCGCTTGGTTTTGGTGTGCCATCGGTTGATGCCTTGTGCATTAGACACGGGCGTAACAGAAAGCCCCCTCTGATTTGACGCAGCGCTCGTAAATAGGCTGGTGACCTGCGCTTGGCCTTAAAGAGGCGCTTTAAAAGTTCGGAGATTACGATTACTACTACCATATTAGGCCTACTATTACTACTGCCACCACCACCACTATTACTGCTTCTACTACTACCATTGAAACCAAAGAAACCAATATCACTGAGAAATTGTAAATTTCTAACAATTATTTATATGGCGCCTTTGCAGGAGAGTCGCAAAACCTCAGCAAGATATTACACACTTCATGAAATGATTTAATTAACTGATTGAACATATTATTAAGAGCAAAAATAAAGACACTTACACTGAAACTGCGTGGAAGCCAATCCAAAACTCCGCTGCGGAAAAACTCTCAATTAGGATCTAATAACTTCTATAGCGCCCGATATAAGTTGGTTGCTGCTAACTAAAAGCCAAAAGATCCATAATCCGAGAGAGAGAGAGAGAGGTCTAGATGATGAATACGTCGAGGCGACTGATGCAAATGAGGACCAAAGTCTGACGAGGCCACGCTTCGCTTTAGCAATTCATGACCAGCGTGGGCCGTCGGCCTAATAATAAACACCGCGAGCTGTGAGTGAGCACAGGAAGCTCGGATGTCCTGGCGACTAACGTCACAGGCCTTTGACATCGGTCCGTCTAAAGGCAAGGCCCACGGTCGCTGACGAACTATTTCTGACCCTGTGGTATGCCCAGCGCAGTGAACCGTGTATGAAGATATCCAACCAAGCGGAACGGCATTTCCGTCGCTATTTTTAGAAGACATCGGGTGTTGGTGCTGATCGGATGCACGAGACCAATCGTTCATGTGGGATTGAGAGAACGGAATACGGTCGGTTCAGAGTTCACGAGAAGGTGGCTGGGGTTAAAGGGTCGACTGTGTTTACGATTAGAGTACTGTTAGTGCCATAATGTCGTTGGGTCGTCGTCGTCGTCGTCATCATCATCATCATCATCATCATCATCATCATCATCATCATCATCATCATCATCATCATCATCATCATCATCATCATCATCATCATCATCATCATCATCATCATCATCATCATCATCATCATCATCATCAACGCAATCATCATCATCACCACCACCATCATCATCATCATCATCATCATCACCGTAATAATAATCGTCATCATCGTTATCGCCGTTATCTTCGCAGGCGTTTAGTAAAAGGAACTGACTGATTGACTGTGGCCGACTGATTGAGTGCTCAACTTGTCGATTTAAGTGGGCGGATTCGAACCTACTCCTCCAAATCCTATAAGAAGTCGGTGAAAGTATCACGTCGTCTCTTACTTCGACATTATGTATTCATACCGAATAAACACAATCACTGGCGTAAACTTGTCCAAAATATTGGGGGGGGGGCGCATGGGGTCTGGACCAGAGCTGCAAAAACCCAAGTTTTTTCAAGATGGAAAGTTTTTTTCTCGTTTTTTCATTTTTTTTTGGTTTTTGTTGTTTTCCTTATTTATTTTTAAGATTTGCAGATTTCAAAAAATAAAAAAATGGAAAATGGCGCGAACAAGAGCTCAGTTTAATTCAGTTGCGATTTCCGAAAATAAAAAATCATCAAATCAATGTTGTTAAAATAACTTCTACAAGAATAAGAAATTTATTTAAAAAAAACAAAAGAAAACAAATGTTGTGGTTTTCTGTTATTTGTGTTTTTTAACCAAAAACCGAAAAAACACTTTTTTCACCTCTGGTCTGGATAATCAGCGAGCCTCAGAGGCTTCCGGTGTTACGTAATGCGTATGAAATGGGTGCATTTTTTACATGTAAATCTGTTTCATATTGAAGATATTGAAGATAAAAATAAATCTTTGTTTTCATTATGAATTTCTAACAGTATTTAAGATCTTTGTCTCTATTTCTGTTTCTGAAGAAATTTGTTTATATTGAAAAATAATATTTTAATATTTGAGGAAATTCTCCTCTCGATTATTGGGGGGCATTGCCCCTCCTCCTCAATTATTGGGAGGGCACATGCCCCGGCTGCCCACCCCCAGAGTCTACGCCTATGAACACAATCAAAATAATAAAATTAATATAGATATAGTAGAAATAACTAATTTAATCTCTAAGACCCTGAGGGCACGAAGTACCTCAGGGCCAAAAAATAATAATAAATTTATAGTAGTAGTAATAGCTACTATTACTCCTACTACCACCACTACAACTACTTTTGGTAGTAGTAGTAGTTCTACTACTGCTACAACTTTTAGCAGCAGTATAGCAGTAGTAGTAGTTACTGCTACTACTACGACATCCACTTTTGGCAGTAGCAGCAGCAGTAGTAGTAGTGGTAGTTACAACTACTATTACTACTACTACTACTACTACTACTACTACTACTACTACTACTACTACTACTACTACTACTACTACTACTACTACTACTACACTATTATTAATTGTATTTTTTATTGTGTTTAATCGGTGTCGTCGTCGTAGTGGTAGTAGTAGTAGGCCTACTACTACTTCTAGTAGTAGTAGTAGTAGTAGTAGGCCTAATGGTAGTAATTGTTATTGTAAGTAGTAGTAGTAGTAGTAATTATCATTATAAGTATAATTATAATATTATGTGACAATAATATATATATAAAATAATCATGCATGTATGTAATAAGGCCTAATAATAATAATATTTATTGGCTCATTTAGTTATTGGTCAATTAACATAATGCTCGTTGGATTTCGATTAGTAGTAGTCTTAGCTTTTCAAGACAATAGCTTTGCTTCTCCCGGTATGATTAGCCCTTTTCCGAGGATGGTACCAGTTCAAGGAATTGGGTTACTGCGTGGTAGTGACGGCATTGATGATAGGATATCGAAGGCGTGAGGTCTTTGTATTCTTATATCTGCCTCCCACTCGCTTATCTCTGTGCCTCCTCCGTCTGTGTGTGGGTCTCTCTTTGTCGTGTAAAGGTAATAAAGAGCCTCACGAGACGACGAATTCGACAAGCCTGGTGTAGCTTTATTTATTATTTGACCCAGTGCCTTTGTAGTCGCCGTCTGATGATGACGTGGTGTAGCAGCATAATACGACCATTCACTTGACCGTGTCTTTTGTAAGCCAGACAATGGCCGGCCGACCACAAAAGGGTGCGTTACAGGCCTCGTGTTATGCGCCATACATTGTACAATATTAGACTATGCGCGATCATAGGGACTGTGGGTGAATGAACATTTCGAACAGTAATACTAAGCATAAAACTAGGCTAAGGAGGTCTGTGATAACACGTGGTTTCTGCTGACGAAACTCGGCCATCTTGGTGACTCATTCGGTGGCCGTATCTGGTGGGAGAGACCGACGTCTTCGAGGAGAGTGGCACAGCGTTCTCCCCTCGATGGCGAATTGTTTCCAGCGGTTTACGGTGGTTTCAACGTCTTTTTCTTGCTATCATGGGGGATCCTAATCATGTGCTGCGTGATCTTCCCCTCTGCAGCAGTGGATATAACTTTCGAGCGAGACCGCATAAATGTACCCTACCCGAAAAAGACGATAACAACTTTATACCCCGTATTCTCTACAAGAATGCCTACTGACGCTAATTACATATCTATAGCTGCTCGTGAGACTATTATGACCCCTGTAGCTAATTGTTTAGTTGCGTTATGTCAGCTATGATGTTCAATAAGCGAGTATTCATTCATTCCATTCCTCCTCGACAAAGATGGCTCCTTTGTGCAGTAGAAGTAGAAATAAATGTGACTGGTAGGTTTGTTGCCACTTTAGATGTAATTACGGGGCCTGAGGTCTTTGAAGTATAGAAAATGCCTTTGATTCCAGACGCAACGGGGCATGACCGCGCGCCAATTGATCTATAGAAGGCACATCAACTGGGCCGAAAATGGTACTATACAGCCATGAGTGATTTTCCGTGGTTTTTCGGCTATATAGTACGGTTACTGCCCAGTTGATGCGCTATTGACACGCGTGTCTCTATAGGTCAAATGAGTAGGCCTAATTTTCCGTGGTTTTCCGGCTATTGTAGGCCTAGTAGGGCTTTCCGGCCCAGGTGATGCGCTATCGTCCTGGATAGCCTAAGTGCCTCTATAGATTGGCAGCCAGGCCCGGTTCGTCCGTTAGGCGAACTAGGCAGCCGCCTAGGGCCGCCGATTTTTAGGGGCCGCAAATTTTCCATTTTTAGAAAATTATTTAATTATTCGTCGCTAGATGGAAGTATTTATAGTGTTGGTGTAACCGTGAATTCCTAAAAAAAGGTCCTGACATTCATTTGTGAGGCGAATGACTAAAAGTCATCAACTTTTTTGTAAGATTAAATTCCAAAAAAGATGAAATTAGCATGACTGAAATAAAAAATTGTTCGGACGGTTTGGTTAGGGCCGCCGGTTTGCCTAGGGCCGCCATTTTGCCTAGGGCCGCCGAATGTCTTGAGCCGGGCCTGTTGGCAGCCCTGATCTCTTTATGTAGAGCAGGCGATTGCCTACGTATTTCCGCGTCTATCAGGGTTGTTCCCAACAGGGTCGGGAGGGGGGGTACAAGCCCAACCTTTAACAGTGTCGGGACACAGCATACAGTTGTCCCCTCGAATTTTGAAGAAACACAGAGGTAAAAAAATTGTTTTCGCTCTCACGCGCGAAAATGTTTACCTCTTTTTCGACCAGATCAGTTCAAAAGTGTCCTCCCACCTATTAAACAAGATCGCCGCCTCTGGTTACCACTATCTGGGCGTAATTAGAGGGCCTAATATGTCTTTGAAGTAGAACATGCGGTCTATTCCAGACGCATCGCTGAAGGATCGCGCGCCGATTGGGCGATATTATAGGTCTAAGTACGTCCAAAACCTAACCGTAGCCTATCTGGCGAATCTATAACCTATGTTGGCTATTTGTTGGCTAAATAAACAATAATATTATGCGTGAAACATGATGCATGCAATCAAAATATTGTTATAAAAGTGTGGCATGGTGGTCCATTAATTAGAGCGCTCGGGCTGTAACGCGGAGAGTCGGGTTTGAGCCTCGCCCGAGGCAGTTACTGTGTAGGAGGCTTACTGTCATCTTCCATTATATAGCATCCGTGTCCCTGCCACCATGAGACTTACATGGGTGCTAAGCAGGTCCTATACTAGCTCCATGTGAGCATGCTGGCAGAGTATCTGCAGCTGAAATTGTGTTACATAGAGCACAGACACCTATAGGCCCTATGCATCCCAAAACATAAGATGCCCAATTACGGTATGTAGGCCTACTTATTACCAAAATATGGACTTTATATGCTCATTTAAAGTGGTTCTTGATCTCGCGTCAAGCCACATGGGCCTCGAGTAGACCCCAGACAGAAATCAACGAAGAGTCTTTCGATTCTATGACTTATTGAATTCGTTCTGCATCGATCTGGTGGCTTGAGAGACATCCAGGCACTGCATCATCCGCCAACTGCGAAGGACTGCTGTTGTCATGTCTCATCTTCGACACAACATAGTTCATGACATTTGAACTCGTTATCATTTGTCAATTCTTGAAGGGAATGTGTGGTTGGGCCTTGCATGCACTTGGGAAGCTGCCAAAGTTCTGTGACGCCCAGGGATCGGTTGGGACCGGAACGGCGTTCCAGTTCTTTTTTGACAACCTGTATGTTTTAGATAGGATTCACAGGAAAATTTCTAGATTAACATGGCGTCTGACACCGGCGTTCCGGTTCTTTTTGCTTAGGACGGGATCCCTGGTGATGCCAAGATATCCGAGCACTGCAAGGCAAGTTAAGAGCTCAATTCTACTCTTAACATTTATCATTGTTTAGGCTGGGAGTAGTCAATACAGAATATCTGCAAAAATAGCCTACTTTGAACTACTCTGCTGTATACATGTTGACATATTCTCGAACGACACTGACATTCTATGCACAAGCACGTGATTGTATATACATTAACATGGGTAGGTCGTTAATCACTGGCGGTGTGCAAAAGCGAGTTCTTGCACTTTTAGTGTTGAAATAAAGAGCGAATCTTTTTGTCCGCAATCTGCATTTGATACCGTACCTAATCTCATTTGAAGACGTCCACACTCCAGCTAAGTAATAAGTTCTAAATTAAATTACCCTCTTAACCTAGCAAGGCTGTGTTACTGGGTGTGGTGTTTGATACAGAGCCAACACCAGCAAAGAACATCAGGGTAGATCTAACGCAGTACAGAAGTTGGTGTTCAACGCTTTAACAAGCTGCATTGGTTTCCCAGTCACTTTTCATACTCTGTCATCGTTAAAGTGTTAAGGCACAAGATGACCGTAAGAACTGTACGTTAGAATATTAGATGCAGACGTCTGCACAGTGCATACCGCTTCCTACCGCTTCACCTTGTCCATATTCGGATCACTCCTCTCCTCTTTGCAGAAATCCTTAACAAACAAACCGCAATGTAAATCATGCCTCTACTAAACGGTGCTATATAAATTTTAATTTCGGGCCTAAAATTGGAGTAAAACTTAAGTACACATAGTTTATTAATTTTCTAGCTCGAACAGCAAGCTGCACCTGTTGCACATATATTGCAAACAAAACACTACTAGGTCATCATTCTGTCTCTTTTACCATCTGTCCGTTCACAATACAACCTATGGCAGCTTGCTACACAAAATTCAACATTCAACATATATATATATATATATATATATATATATATATATATATATATACACATATATATATCAGTATAAAGTATATGACCTACATATGCCAAATAAAAATCACTAAAACAAAGTGTTGCTTTGATCTCTCCTCCTCATTCCTATCATTCACAGCAGTCTCTAAAGCCTTCCTTAAGGTTCATTTGTTTAGTTGTTGCGGATGCTGAGCACTTGCTCCAGTTCAATGCGTCTCTGCTGCACCTGGATAAACCAAAACCAAACATATTACCGAGGTTTAGACGTTCTCAAAAATGATCTGCATCAAACGGTGGCCTACACAAATGTCCAATTACGGAACAGTTGCTAGATCAGAGTTGAGAGGTGAAGAGTCATAGCACATACCAGTATGTACATAATGTGGCTGGTATTTGTATACAGCACCTGATAAAAGTACCATTCTATCTGAAGCACTCGGTATAATAATAATAATAATAATAATAATAATAATAATAATAATAATAATAATAATAATAATAAGGAAGATCAACGCCATCCATCAATCCGCAGAAGGTGCTCCACCTCAGAAGTCAATCTCAACCTTCTTACAAAAACAACAAGCATTAATCTTTACATGTACACCAATTAGTTCTGATGCGTTCAAGAATCTTTTGACTCATGTCAATCTTAGATGAGATCACACAAAACACAAACAACCAGCAGTTACCAAACCTTACCATACTGGCTGACTGCTTTCAGGTTGGTGCATCAGGTTAAACTGGAAATCAACTGTTGTGGAATTCAAGGAAATGATATCCACTCGATGATTTGCTACTATCACACATGTGCTTCAGCTCATAAAATCATCAGTCCAAGGCCCATGCCTCTGAAGACAATTACCAACATGTCACAAGCAAATAGTCTTAACATTTAAGTAGACTGATCCAGCCTCTTACCTTTCCGTAGAAGTAGCGACAGACAGCCTCTTGCGACCATGGCTGGAAATAGAATTCAGCATGACGCTCTTCCTCAGGATTTCCCGCAGCATCGGTCATTGTCTACAGAGAAGAAATTACATCATCACAGAATGCAAAGCAATTCGTTTGTTTTGTCACTACCTCCTATCTTCAAGTTCACTGCTTTTGGGCAGGTTCAAACGTCCAATGGAGCCACTCCTCTTGATGTTGGGCCTCCTCCTTCAGTTTACTGTATCCATCCATCATCCAGTCCAGCAGCATCCGTCTAGATCTACCTCTCATTCTCTTTCCCTCCATGATAGCATGACCAATCCAATTCCTTTGATTGCAGTCATTCGAGATCTTTCCTCTCTCACCTTATACAGCACCTTTACATTTGTTTTATGGTCAGTCCAACTAACTGCTACCATCCTGCGCCATACCCATAGCTCAAATGCCTTCAACCGTTTGAGGTCCTCCTTTCTGACAGTCCATGTTTCTGATCCACATGACACCTCACTCCATATCTATTATAGGTTACTTAAACAATAAATAAACTGTCTGCTTCTAGTAAAAATTAACACATCAAAAGTCAAAGAAATTCCACAGTGAATACATGATGCCACACGAGTGAATGTTTGCATTAACAAGATTCAAGAATTTCCGATTCAACAATCGAGCACCAGCCATCTGGAACATTCTACCTGAGCAGACATTACTCACATCTTGCAAGACACATTTGTCAAGTTGCTTACGACTTATTTGTATCGACTTCGTTGACTTACTGCTGTGACCCAAGTGTCAAGTTGCTCACAACTTATTTGTTCTGACTTTGTTGACTTACTGCTGTGACCCACTAGTGTCAACAATTCTGGTGTGTCAACAAAATTTACTTAATTAATTCTTACACAATAAAAGGTAATTTTACATTCCAGTTCTGTATTTTTATGATGCTCCGAGTAGTCATGTATGTCAGAGGAGAAAACGCAGGAAATGAATAAAACCTTCAGATCCCGTGTTTGTGAGATGAGCCAGTTGTTGATAAACTCCTGAGGGTCTTTGGCAAAACCAAGAAAGAAGTCACGATTCGTCTTTAGCTGATTGATGGTCTCCACAGTCTCATGAATCTGGAAAACACAATAACACGCAACCATTCGCCCACCAATGAAGATATATTATATATTTACACAAACACACTCATATATATACACATATACATATATATATAAATACATATACATATATATATATATATATATATATATATATGATGAATATGTGCTATGCATGGCTGTCTTGTTAGCCCATGCCTGCACAGCCATGTACCTGAGCTTTGGCTTTACTGATGCTCGCACAGCTGCTTGTGCAAGAGTGGCTGGTTGTTTGTTAATGCTTACAAGTGTTCTTTTCATACCTTGTTGTCAAGAGCCTGAATCTCCTGCTGTGACTGAGTTGACAGAAGGAAAGTGTTCATCTGCTGCTTCAAAGTGTCATCCTAAAACAATGGGTTCAAGAAAAACAGAATACTATAAGACAAAAGATGGAGGCTTTTACTCAGGAAAAACCTGCTCACTCTAGAAAACCCCAATATTTCAAAACAAGAAGTACAGACAAAGTTTGTATGTATGTATGTATCTGAACACTTATATAGAGCATTTTAAAACTTACAAAGATTTAGAGAACATCAACATATATAAATGATTGTAGAAAACACAACATAAGAAAGTGATCCAGTTCTTGGACTGCCTTCTTGCCCTTCAGTCAACAGATTCTTCCCCACCCGCACATAGTGCTGGACTCATGTCCCATAGCAGCTGAATGATTTCCCTACCTGACTGCAGAAACTCATGAAAAGTAGTAATTTAGAGAAATACAGACTGCCAGAGAGTCAAAACACCTGAGAATGCGGTGAAGAAGAGAAAGAAGAAAGTACTCACAACTTCCACATCAATGTCGTAACATGCCGTCTTCTTAGCATCAGGACCCTCAACCCTACGACCATCAAATACATCACAGAATTAATTTTAAAAAGTAACAATTGCGTGGAATTCCAAAAGCACTTACTTTCTAATGCAAAATTCAATCACATGTTTAAAAAAATGTATTTAATGAAATTTGAAAGAGACATAAACTTTAAAAGAAATCACTAAAATAAATAGAAATACAGAACTGAAGTAGTGAATGTCAAACTGAAATCACACACAACGAAAGGCAAAACAGTGCAAAATAGATGCTTCTAGGCTGGTCCATAAATAGAAAGTTTTCAATCTAAAATTAAAAATTCTTTTCCTTAAAAAGCCTTATAAAAATCCCTACAAGCCTCAATAATAAAAAAAAACCGAATTGAACTCATTTTCCATTCAGCTTTTGCTTTTTGACTGTGCACAGCTTCACCTGAAGTCCATAAATAGAAAGTTTTCAATCTAAAATTAAAAATTCTTTTCCTTAAAAAGCCTTATAAAAATCCCTACAAGCCTCAATAATAAAAAAAAACCGAATTGAACTCATTTTCCATTCAGCTTTTCCATGCTACCAGAATTAATCCGTCTCTGATGTCTTGCTTTTTGACTGTGCACAGCTTCACCTGAAGTGACGATCGATCGTGACCTTGTGCACTATGACAACAGCGCTATAGAAGTCATTTGATCAGAGATTCCACGCGAAAGCCTCTCTGCAGCAGCATGTTTCTGAAGTGATGTTACTGACATGATGACATGGTTGATGACGATCGGATCAGGTGGCATGAGCAGTGGATGGAGCCGAGACGGGATCTCCGAGAACTTCATCCTCTTGCACTCGAGTATCTGCTCGAGGTACTTGTCGCAGTTGATGTACTCACGCTCATGAGCGTCCTGCAGACGGTGGGTCTTGATGTACTGCCAGAGGGCGTTAATGATCACTGGACGTGTCTGGGTGTGGATTCCAAGCAGACGCGCCAATCGGATCTCTAGTTTGAACTGCATTGGCTAAAAATTTCAAGAAGAGAAACCAAGAACCAAAATTCAGTTATTTAATTACCCAGTAGAGAAGGGACTCACACATCTACAACTGTCACATCATAAGCTTCAACTACTGCTTACTTAGAAGTACTGCTGTCAAGTATTTCTACTACTTCAGTTGCTTTTAAGTATTCCTACTGTTTTAAAGTATTTCTATTGTTTTCGATACGATATTGTGTTTCTAAGTACTGAACACTTCTACTGTTTTCAAGTTAGCACCGACAGTGTATTCAGTGGTAATGCTATTTGTAAACAAGTACCTCTACTGTCTTCAAATGAGTACACTTAACTTCTGTTTTCAAGTGAGTACTTCTACTGCCTTAAACCAAGTACATCTAAGCTTTAAGCTTCTAGATGAGGTTCATATCAGGCCACACTTAGGTAACTCACTCGTCACAAAAACTAAATTTTGAGAGGTGTGTACTTTAAATTATTATCATGATATGACCTTATGTTTGTATTGCATTATGGAATTACACAATTTCAGATGACAGATTAAAGAGCAGTTACCTGGTAATCTAGCATAAGTAGAAGGGTGCAGCGGACATTCTGATCTCCTGGCCTCTTCACCTGAAATCCATCTGTCTCCTGGGTGGTCGCCGTACGATGCCACTAAAATCAAAATATCAATTTCAGTCACTGTCATTTATTCCATCATCGCTACTTTTATCACCATCACAGCCATCCTTAAGCATCATCATTAAAAACAGGTTAACAAAATGGTCAAGTAAATATTTACCTCAACAAGATGATTGTCAGGACCATACAAGTCTTTGTCAAGTTCAATGACAAGGCTTTTGAAAAACGAAGAAAACTTTCGTTTGGCCTTGCTTGGGTCATGCTGCTTCACATTCTGTAAGACAACACAAACAGGAACGATGATAAACATTCAGTTTCACTTCATTCCTGCAGAAAAGGCACACATTTTTCATTTAAATTTTTTTCATTTTGGAAATTTATATAGCACCTCTTCAAGAAACCTACTCAGACAAAGTGACAAATTTAAAACCTGGGTTTGGAGAAAAACAATGAATACCTGAACATAAAGAACGTGACAGATATGAAGTAGTGCCAGGATTGGTATTTGACGACTGAACACTGATTAGCGTCATTAGTATCGAAAACCCAAACAAATCTGATTGGACAAGTACTGTGTAGATACTCACACTGGGAGACAGTGCTGGAAGAAAGGACAGCCTAAGAGACAGGGCTGCAGAGAAGAAACAGGACAAGGCAGAGAACAGATAACTGCGTCACTAGATTCCGGGCAGATCACCAAATTTTCTAGACATGCAGAAACACAATTGAGAATATGATCACAAATGAAAGATATTCTAAATGGACACAAAAATGATGTGGTATGTCTTATAGTCTGCACAAAAGGACTTTGGTGATGTCTTATAAACTGTGCAAAAGGATGTTGTAGCCTTAACCATTGACTATTTTTACATAATTAATTAAACCCTGAATACAGCAAATGAACTCATAAAATTAATTTAAGCTTACATCTTCCATCAGGCGACCTTCAACCCGCAATTCCCATGATGACACGCTTTCCTCACCATCCTACAGGAAAAAACAGTACAATAAATTCACCTTACTAAGTTTCAGGCAAGTACATGAGTAATGAAGGTGTCTGCGCATGTCTATGGCCATGTCGACACCTGTTTCATCAACTCTGTCAATTAGGCAAACTGCCTGCCTGAATGTGGATCTTGCTTGCTAATTCTTCAATGCTCGGATTACTACTTTTACAAAGGAGGTCTTCAGAGCCAGTTTTCTAACAGGCATGTATTCTAGTTGCTGGATTTCTCTGCTCACATGACAACAGAAATCTAACAATCAAAAACCACTTTTCATAGCTTGATTATCAATTTTCAACTGCTGAATAGTCAGCGCCAAACATAGCAAAAAGATACTAGAAAATATACTACAACTGCAGCATTGACTTGAGCCCTGTAGTTGGTGGCATGGCTGTCTGAATATCTGTCTCACTTAGTGGGGGGGACTGATCTCCTGATATGGCATTGGCACATATTAAATTAACCCTATCTTATACTGATCAGATAATCATAAAGAAATACTTCAATAAGAGAACATTAGTAATCCCATGCAACTAGTCTAAAACAAATATAGCAGCATACAAGAAACACACAGCAATGTCGTCTTAAGAAACTTTTGATGAAAATTCATGGGCATTTAGATTTAGAGGTGTTATTTACAGAACTGGTTAAACATCCTACCTCAACTTCATGCTTGGCAGGATAGAAGGTGTTGGATATGAAAACTCGTAACTTCCTCTTTTGCTAAAACAAGATGGTACACTGTAAACGCAATATGCAATGTAGTCTCTCAGTGCAAAGGAACAATTTAGCCTGAAAAGTCCGTTATTGGATTTCACCATGTACGCACTGGAGTTCATTACAGTTGATACTAAAGAGGAGTGTGGACAATGAAAAAATCCGGAAAACACCAATTGCTTTAAATCCTTCATTTAATTTTTAAAAATGCTTCCATTCTTGATTTTTATCAGTGGATGGAAAAATAAGATGTTAATTCATTAAAATAAAGTTTGCATTTATTAATTAGCATTTTTAAATTCATCAAATCACATTAATTCACGTGATGGTGAGAATATGCTGTCAGTGATACCAAATCACTACTGCTCTTGGGCCTCAACAAAAAACATCAGCCTGAGCAGTTGGTTAAACTGTGCAGTTAAGTTGAGTTGACTGGGCAGGCAGTAAACCAAATTCTTTGTCTCACTGACCTTCATAGGTCGCTTAAGGGCCTCCTGAATGTCCAGTCGCTTCCGCATAATTGTCGAGTCAAGCTTCCGTTCAAACGACAGAAGGTCCATGTATGCCTGTGACTCTGGGACCAGATCTCTAACCTTAAAGACAACACAGATATTTGAAGGCACCTGACCAACGGTACAACTAATGACATTGCAAGGCAAACCAATTAATGTCAGTCAACCAAGCTACTTGGTACATACATGCACAGGCACTCAATATAAAAGTGAATGAACTTCTATAGCACCACTATAAAAATACACAAGGCACCGTGAGTAAAACTGGCACAAGCCTCCAGGAATATGCTGCATGCTGTGCAGCATATTCCTAGGTAACCGTGCCAGAGCACCCTTGTGAGTTACTTAAAGGGTGCTATACAAGAGCTCTGATACATACATGTATCCACACAAAAGGAAAATTTAGCTGTCTAGCGAAAAGTTCAGCAAGAAACTCTCTGTCACGGAACAGGTGGCTGTGCAGATTTGGATCAAGTGGACAGCACTCACAGGGAAGCACCAGATCTCTTGGCTGCTGCTACTCAAGCTTTAGGTTATAAAATTCATGACTTCTCGCTAGTATCAAGTTCCATTCACTGCGAAAGGTCAATGGTATGTGCTTTGTCACAATCGCCAGCAACATCACTCATCATCTGCCAAAAGAATACAAAACAGTACAACTGCACACGTGATACTGCCCTCCTTCCAAAGTTCAGAAGTGCACACATGAACATATGACAAAACAGCAATGGCGCTGAACAACTGCGAGTGAAGGACTTGCTCAAGGTCCCTACACAGTACCCAGTTCAGTGGAGGCTCGAACCTGTACTCTCCACATTACAGGCTGAGCACTCTAACCAATCGGCTACAGTGCCTATGGCACAGACAAAACAGATACGACGTTGATAATGCAAAAACATGTTCTCCTTACTCGCTGTGGTAGGATTTTGTCGGCAACTCGTTTCTTTTTCTTGCTGCTGAAATGAAACCAAATCTTAATTATAATGGCTGTTGTCATCAAACAACAACATCAAATAAAGCCACCATCAGCATTACAAACACTGTTAAATCTCGGAAAGTTCCAGCATTCCAAGTTCTGTGAGCAATAGAAATCATCTGACACGTTCCTGTTTTTATCATCTGAGGCGTTTGAGGGCTGTAAGAAGATCAGTTTCTCCTTCAGTGTTTACTACTATGGTCCATGCCTTCATTTGCTGCCGCATTGACTATTGCAATTCATTGTTTGCTGGGCTACCTAAAGCGCGCCTTTCATCTCTGCAGTCTGTTCTGAATGCGGCTGCCAGGCTCATTGCCCGTTTTCCTCGCTTCTCTCACATAACTACCTTTATGACTGATGTACTTCACTGGCTTCCTGTTGCTTCCCGCATCCAATACAAGGTTCTTCTCCTGGTCTCTAGGACTCAACTGGGAAAAGCTCCTAAATACCTCTGTGACCTAATGCGCAAACCTCTATCTGCTCTGTCTTCCCGCCCTCTTCGGTCTGCTGACCGCCTTGATCTGCTTGTCCCTCGTGCAAGGACTTCGATGGCTCAGCATCGTGCGTTTGCCATCCTTGGCCCTTCCCTTTGGAATGACCTGCCCCCCTCTCTCCGTAGCAAGATTTTGCTTGGGATCTCGCCTTCTTCTCTCCGCTGCTTAAAGACCTTTCTTTTCCCTCGGGGCTGACACGCTGGGAGCGCCTCTGAATAGTCTATGCTGTGAGAGGCGCTTTATAAATAATTATATAAGATAAGATAAGATAAGTTTGCACAGCACCTCAATTTACTGAAAACGCACTACAGCGTCTTGATACACACATACATAAATGCATTCATACAAAGTGCTGCACGGGCCATCAGTTGGAACTACCGTTTGTCCAGGTCATTCTAATGTGCTTACAGTCAATGCCAGTCATACTTTAACGTGATTTTTGGTATTCATAATAGCAGGATCAGAAACCATAGCACCATTCAGACCTTGCTTGGTGTAAATAACACAGCAAGCAGTGGACAGCTGCTAGGCTATGCCTGTTCTTCAGATTTGCACAGTTGGTCATATTTCTAAACACAAGTACAATATATGTGCTGCATTGGCTCCCTGTGTCCCACAAAATTCAGGTTTGCATTGCAACGTTTGGGTGTGTTATGCCAAGGTCTGGCTAGTCACAAATCCGTCTACTTAGGAAATGGTCTTCATTGGTGCCGCATAAATTATTATCACCAGACAGACAGACAGACAGACAGACAGACAGACAGACAGACAGACAGACAGACAGACAGACAGACAGACAGACAGACAGACAGACAGTCTTACGCTTTCAACTGCTGTGGAGTAGGCCTCATGTCTGGTGCTGGTCTCTTCCGGTCTAAGCTGGGATGCATTGGAGATGACATGCTTGGTGGATGCATACCTGCATGGAAAACAAATACTCATAAAATATCGCTAAAGGAACTGCTAAGTGGTGCTTATACTGTTTCTTGATGTAATGTTAACTTCTTTAATTAACTTTTTCCAGTGCATCATTACAGTTCGTGCAGAAGGCAGTTAAAGTGAAGTGCAAGGCATTTGTTCACCATTTCCAGCCTTTGCAATATTCACAAATAAAGTGGAAATTCACAAAAAAGTGGAAATATTACTAATTAATTAATGAATATCACGTTTATCTTAAAATTGCAGATCATTGAAGTAATAATGATTTAAAGTTGTCAGCCTGTGGTATATGTCAAATGAAAGTAGAAAAACATTACACTTAACAACAACTGCAGAAACAGAAATGAAAAATACTATTAACACAGCAGTAAGAGATCCAAGTGATAAACAAAAACAGATTATACAGTAAATGATGATGATTTGTTGTTACTAGTAGATTGTGACATAATCATTATATTATTAATCAACTAAACTTTAATATTAGTAACAAATCTACATTAATGAGCAACACTTTAATAAATATTGCATACATTTATAAATTGTCATATACTGCTATGACTAACATAAGTGATTTTATTTTTATTAGTAATTATATCTCTCTAATATATCAAAACAGACCTCACAACAGTCATGCCATGCAGTATTGTCTCAATTAACAGAAAATAAGATTCATTCTTTAAGACTTTCTAAGAAGTGTTACAAGTCTAGAAAATAAAACAAACTCCTGAAACTCTAAATTAGTATTTGATAAATTCTATGCTTTTCTAAACTACTGACAGTGCTTTAATGCTGATCATCCAATAGTTCAAAAATAAAAATGTCGAAAGATGCATGAACACCACCAGCAACCTTCTAGTTTAAGACCAAACAACACAACATGTATATTTCAATGCAGAAAACAGTCACCAGGTGACAGCACATGCTAATAAAGAGGCTGATCTACAAAGTTCTATTGCACCATTGCAAAATAAATATAAGATTTAGTCAACATAAAAACAGTCAAGACCAGAGCTCGCCAAATCCAAGTCTTTAGTAGACTCTGACACATAGAATGTTAGCTAATGTTGACAACACAGAAATAAAATCTAAATGAATAAGAAAAATACTAATTTGATAGTAATTTAACAGCTAAACAATATCACAATAAAGCAAATAAATAACTGTGCTAATACAAAGAATTTTGCACAAACTTTATATTTACTAAATTATAATACATACAAAGCACAACATTTGCCAGAATACCCTGGCCTCATTGAATCTCTCAGGCTTTTCCAACATACAGTAAAAACCTGGTCCACCGATATGATATGTTTAACCAGCACTCCTAGCTTTCCAACTTCAGTTCTTCTATTACGTTTACTATCAAACCTCAGATTCACATTTTTGTGTGACTTTGTATTCATTAAAGATGTTCGTAATAAATAATCATTAAACCCAATGACCTTGTTGACATACCTAAATATCTAGCTCAGTTGGCTATCAAACTTTAAAGAAAGGCTGAAACTGATAAGGCCCCAAAAAAATAATGGTGTGTTTCCGGTAACGGAGTTTTAAAAAAGTGGGTAGGTAGGTAGGAAAATATTTTTTTTTTGTAAAATATTTTTATACAATGCCATTTCATAGCGACCGTATCACCTTTTTGTTTTTCTTACATTTTGAGAACAAGAAGATGTCACTAAATAAACACCTTGCTAAAAACAGTTCCATGTTCTTTAAACTTATTTGTCAGTAAATTAAATTTTAAAAATGTTTTCTTTATATATGCTAAAAGGCTAATATTTTCACAAGTGTAGTTCATTGATATCGTTTTCTGGCAGCCATCAATGATAGTCTAACGTATGTTGCGTGTATGTTGTATATATGTATATATGATGTATGTATGTATGTATGTATATGTGCATTTATGTGTATTAATGTATATGTGTATGTATGCATTTATGTATGCATGTATATGTTGTAAGCCTTTATATGTATGTGGGGCGTGGTGGCTCAGTGGTAAGTTCGGCGCCTTGTGACCGGAGGTTTGCAGGTTCGAATCCCACTCTAGCCGCTGCGTACGGACCTTGGGCAAGTCCTTCACTCACAATTGCTCGTGGCGCTTCGGCGTGAAAATTCCGGCACAGTATCAAATGCTGTAGTCGGGAGCGCCTCTGAGTAGTAGTTGACTTCGAGAGGCGCTATAGAAATATCCGGAATAAATGTATGTATGTATGTATATATGCATGTATATATGTAGTATGTATTTATATGTGTATAATGTATATGTATGCATTTATGTATGTATGCATTTATGTATGCATGGAGGTTTGTTGTATGTATGTGTGTATATAAGTATTTATGTATGTATGTATGTATGCATGTATGTTTGTATATGTGCATTTATATGCATATTAAATTATTAATGTATATGTGTATGTATGCATACATGTATGTATGTTGTATGTATATTTTATGTATGTTGTATGCATATTGTATGTATGTTGTATGTATGTGTGTATGTTGTATGTATGTGTGTATGTACGTATGTATGTATGTATGAATGTGTATGTATGCATTCATGTATGCATGTATGTATGTTGTATGTATGTATGTATGCATGCATACATGTATGTATGCATACATGTATGTATGTTGTATGTATGTATATTGTATGTATGTATACTCCGGTGGGCTCCCAGAATAGCGGACCCCCCGAACAGAGGGCCGGCACCGAGCAGTCGCCATTGCGACCAACTGTTCCCCATAGGCAGGGTGGTTGCTTAGGAGGCTGGGGCTGACCTTGAGGCTGGTTGCTATAAAGGAAACTTTACTCATACTATGATACGTACGATAATTAATCGTAGATGTTGATAATACATTGAACACGACGACGAATGTATTTTGTTAATAACCCTGGCGCATTACCGTGGGAAAATCGCCGACTTTCGGGCCTATTATCTCCGCAACCCTCCCACATTTGTAAAAGCTGACCATGGGAAAGTTACAGCCCATTTTTTGCTCTAATTACCCTTAGATCTAAGTCCTTCCCGTGCAGGTCTGCACATCGGGCGACGCATCTCGTTGCTCTGCCTCTAATTAACGGTGCTCTTATTTACATTGAAAGATCGCTGGTTTCCCACGGTCTATAATGTCGCAATTCTGCACCTCTGGCACAGAAAGCGAGGTTTCAGTTGTCGGAAAGCTGCAACTCTGAGACGAAATGAGTTACTAAAAAAATTTTTTTCCCAAAATTATCCGAGTCGCGCCAAAAAAGTGACTCGGTCGCGTTACCGGAAACACACCATTATTTTTTTTTGGCCTAACAAACTGTAGGAAACTGAATAAAAGCAAGTAGTTTCAATCAAAAGTTATAGGACAAGTTAGAGGCAGAGGAATCTCAAGGAAGCTATGCATTAGCCAACACCATCCACTATGGCTGCTGAAATGGTTAACCACACCAATTGCCCTGTAAATCTCTGGACTAATTTTATCCACAGATTTACAAATTACAAGACCATAGCAAAGATATGAATCCGCTTGTAACTGCTCCAGCCGAACATCCAGACACGCTGTTTGCCCTTTTGAGATTCACAAGAACAGTGACACAAGTTCTCAAAACATAAGATATATGGCTTGTACTTGATTGTTTACAGCACCTGGGTAAAATTGGGAGCATTTGGGTTCAAGCCTCCCCGTAGATTGCAGTTGCATAGGCATTTGGGTTCAAGTCTCCCCGTAGATTGCAGTTCCATAGGGACCTTTACTTAATGCTTCAAGTTCACTGAATATGCACGTATAATATGCAACAGAACAATAATAACAATAAATATTAATAATATGATCTATTAAAATTTATGTAGAATATAGTTCCAGACTTTTCCAAATCTAATCTATGCTCCTAGGTTAATAACATTATTTGTCAGTATATTCATGTTGAGAGCAATTTTCTGTATAACAAAAATCTTAAATCAAATTCACAACCACTGCTAACAGATGATGTGACATTGTCTGAACAGATAAAACATCCCCGCCATAGTCTATACCCTGTGTACCTTACCTGGTCTCCCTTATTTCCTCCCATACCATTGCTCTCTTTTGCCTCCTACCCCATATTTTTTCATCGACTTGCATTCTCTCATTTTCTATCTCTAAGTGTGTGTCTCTCTCTTGCTCTCTCCCTCAGAAACATTTAATCCATACAAATTTATATTGCATGATGAATATGCATAACATCATGATGAATATGCAACTTAGCACCATGATAAATATTCAAAATCACCATGATCAATATGCATATATAAAGCACCCTATATGATTAGGTAAATACCAAGCACATCCCTTTTAGACAACCCCTAATATGCTATCTTCTTATTTTACTCGAACATACAACAGATTTAACTGAACCACCACATTCACTTCACAAACAAGCAGCCTATTATAGCTAATATTCCTATCATTACCTAAGCAAATTCTTATGATGGTACTAAAAAAATATTTTAACATGTTTACATTTTATATAATTGCCATCATCACTAATAATCCACGACAACATCACAATGAAAATACTAACACACAACTTTAGTAACAGCAATAACAGCTGAAATAACCGCACAGGCCTAAAAAGAACATGCGGAAACCTAAAACACACACATCCAAAAGATGGGAAGTTGTAGTTGCCTTGGCAACTATACGTGCGGTCGCATACCAGAGCTATAAATATCTCACCAGTTGGTATCAATCTCTCTAAAACGCTCTTCTAATACTCATGTAAGAAAAGATGTAAAAAATTTGACACTTAAGCAGAATAATTTAGATACAAATTTAGATCCTGAGTTAATGAATTTTCTCCATAAATTTGGCACCTGACTCAAAGAATTTTAAAATTAGATGCTTGGTCAAGAGAATTTTCTAAAAAGAATTGGATACTTTATACCAAAACGCCTGGCAAATGAACTTCTGGAAGATCTTATATTCGACAATTAACACAAAATTCTGAAAAATTAATTTCTTTCCAGTTATTGGAAGTCGAAGATAATTTGATGTGTTTGAAATGACAATCACTCAGATACTTATAGCTCCTGAATGCATCTGGCTGCAGTGCAGTGCAACGGACTTACTGTCTTCTCTCTCTTCTTTCTCTTTACCCTTCTCTTTCTCCTTACCCTTGGCAGAGCGAACAGGGGCTAAACGAAGACACCGTTTGTCACATAGCATTCACACAACTCAACTATCACTTAACGTGACTTGTAACCATGTGAACTCCAACATTTTCATAACACTAATACACTGCTAAATATTGTCAAGATAACATGGTCCAATGATAATTCAGCAAGTTAACTAAGACTCTAAAATTCTTTCCTGTGACACAGTCTTGTAATCAAAGCAATTAATATTCAGCCACATGTATGGATTACTAGTAGAGCTCTGATAAAATATCAAAATAAATGTTAACATTTTATTGTCAAATAGAGAAAAGCAGTAACGCTAGCCAACCCCTGCACTCTTTAAACATCAAGTGCACTCAGGGTGATACTGGAACAGAAATCTTCCAAAATTTCAGACCTTGTTGAGATTTAAACCTCAGATCATAAACAATGAACAATTACAAACAGTCAAACATGTATCGAAATAACACTTAATAATCATATTTCAAACTATTTCCATTACCCGGTACCACTGGTTTCAATACATGTCAGATTAACCAAAATTTAAAAAAAATCCCACCAAACAGTCACAGAAATTCTTGATTTTTTCCTACATTAGAGTAACCTGGGCAAAATTTTTGCCTTAGTCATGAATATTTTTCAAGTTATAACCTTTTGAACTCAATGGGGTAACAACAGCTTGTAAGGAGTTAAATTCTGCAATGTTTTTGAAAGCTGTAACTTCTAAAATTTTGCTAAAGCCTACCCTGCTGTTAATTGATTGTGAGGCACCATTGTAATGGCATGGCTGTGTTACACTGCCATACAAACTGTCATTATTACTATTATTATTATTATTATTATTATTATTATTATTATTATTATTATTATTATTAATCATTATTAGTCAAACCTTATATGCTTCATATAGTAATAAGGTATACACTATACAAATCCATTACACACAGATACTAAGCTGCTGCTGTTTGGCTGAAATTACAGTTGGTCAAAATGGCATTTTCTCAGTTTACATTATGCAAAATTCAATTTTGAAGGCAGGATGCAAATAGTCATGCCATTTATAATAGTCTGTTTTGTGACTCATTTGATCCTCCACATTTAGGTAAAGACTGTCCAGCACATTATTATTGTTATTATTATTATTATTATCATCATTATTATTACAGAGGTTTTATATGCACATGCAATGTAATGTTCAGCAGCAGAGTCACAAAAATGTGGTCCAGTCAGCAGAACAAAGATCTTTACACAGTATATTTTTACACAGTACCTGTTCAATCCAGGTCCTTTGCCTGCATAGGTCCCTCACTTTGGAACCGACTTCCTCCTTCTGTCCGCACCACCCTTCTCTCTGGTAGCGTTGCTTCTTCCTTTTCACATCTTAAATCATTCTTTTTCTCTCGGGTCTCGCGCACTGGGGGCGCCTCTGAGTGGTCTATACCGCCAGAGGTGTTTTATAAATACACAATACAATACAATTTTACAATGTTGGAAAACCCTTCCTTCTGATATAAAATCCATCTTGCACTCTGGATTCTATTTTTAATTCAATTTCACATATATAAAATTTTACAGCCACGAAAGAATGGTTCATATGACATAGAACAACTAAACTGTGTAATTTTTTCACTTGAGGACATTTCTCTGGAAGATGTCTACGACAAGGTATGATTTGCTAAAGACTCACCTTTGAACCCTAATCTAATTTTAACACTTCTGAGGCAATATTTCTACAAATAGACAAATAGTTCAAATAGATGAATTTTAGGGTAGACTGGAATAGATTAGGTACCTGGATAGTTGTGGGCAGGTGGCATGGATGCCATTGACTGCTGTAAGCCTCCAGCCGTTCCAGGTTGCACCATTCCCATACGACCTCCAGTCATCTGGTTTGGAATTGGGCCTCCAATCTGAGGACCACCAGGGTAGGCTGGCCGAGGAGTGCCCTGCAAAATCAAGACAATTCCTTACACATAGAAAGTTTTGTCCAGGTTTCTTTCAGTATGCCCATTCACACACACCCATACAAACATGCACACACATATAGACATAAATATTCACAAGTTATGAGGACATTTATATAGCACCTTTCAGCTTTGAAAATAGCTTCTTTGTCACAGATCAGAATAACTTTAGCAATCTACATTTACATATGTGACATTTCCCAAATTTGGTAAAACTGTGTAATGACTCTTTGGTATTTCTGCAAGTTTGGCAGATCTCTTTCTTTATGGGATAATTTCCTGGTTAAATGCAAAGACTGAGTGCCTGTGTATATAAACAATATGGTTGCCACTGACTTCGCTCTAAGAGAGCTCTGCTACCTACCAGTCACATCCCACAATGCAATTCGCAATTACTAAGTAAGTAAGTAACGAACTTATATTACAAACAGAACTAAATGGACATTAACTGTATATATATATATATACATTAACTGTATATATATATATATATAATGGATCACAAGAACAATCTTATATATATATATATATATATATATTCCAAGAAATAAGGATTTCTTAAGATCTTTGCATATAATATAGTTTTTGAGGAAATTGAAGTTCATGTTACTTACTTACTTAGCGAATTGCATTATGGGATAAGGCTGGTAGTTAGCGGCACTCTATTAGAGTGAAGTCAGTGGTGACCATATTGTTTGGGTGCATACCGAATTCCCAAAACCCGAAACGAATTTCGGCCAGATCCCCGAAATCGAAATCAAGACTAACAAGCCTAATTACGATGCACATACGTGGCCTTCTGATATACAAAAAGGCCATGCTGGGTCTTTGTCATACATCAGATTTCAAATAGTTTTTGGGATTTCGACCACTTTCTATAAAACTGTGTATTTTCAGCGTTTTCGGGGATTCAGGATGAACCACGTTGTTTATATACACAGGCACTCAGTCCTCGCATTTACCATTTCCTGATTTTCCAAATAAGGTGAATGGATGGCATTTTTAGGATTTCACAGATCGCATCTTTTCATCTTTCTTGCAAATTTCAGACCTGTAGCTGTACCTAAGTAACCAATCAGTTGAATTTGTGGGTTTCACTGGATTTTGTATGTATGTTAGACGAACATCCTTCGTTTGTTTGACTTTGTAAGTTTTTTGCTCTCTGTAACCAAAAAGTCCAGTTCTTATTAATCTAGGAGTATGTATCCCACATTAAAAAATCTACGGCAAAATAACTAAATCAACCGCTAGGTGACCATACAGTAACCGGAACATAGGCAGCGAGTTTGATTAATCAGTACTGTAGATGTTATTTCCAACCGTAACTGCACAAATGGAAAAGCATACACCACACAAAAATTCCTTAACTATGTGAACTACCGCAGTTAAAGTTACCGTATAGCCAGGCTGTGGAAACCTGGCGATATGTCCGGGTTGACCAGTGAAGCGTTGAGGTTGCTGCATTTTTAAAAATAAGTTTTAGAATCCTTTAATGGCAAAATACTTTGTATTATTCGATTTCCTTTATTTTACCGTTCGTCCGAAATGGACGCAAGCACAAAAACAAGATTTGTAGGGTCAGTGTAATTACCAGATTCATCGGGAAGACCGAAGACTGTGAATAAGCTGGTTCCCACGACTTCGCTTTGTAGGTGCTGTAGAAATTTCGAGATTACGATTACGATTACGATTCTTCACAGAAATGGAACTTTCCTTGCTATCTGTGCTGCAAATTCTTTTATTAATTCACGTCCAACTTCATCTTCAACTGATCTCAATGTCAAGCCAGAAGATTTAATCAAAACCATAATAAAATTATTATTATTAAGGTGTCTCATTCATGTTAATATTCTGTGACTTTTCGGGCCCCTAAGTTAATTGTGGGCCCGGTGCGACAGTACGGTTCTCACACTACTAAGGCCGGCGCTGGTCAAGAGATCGATGACCGTATTGTCCAAGTTCGGTTGCCAGAGAGACCAGAAAAGGGAAGAATTACTTTCTGCCCAAGCACTTGCGGAAATTCACAGTGTAGGACTGCCCTCTAGGGAACGGAAGGCTGAGTCGACCTTCGCGGGGCTATCGGCCGGGTTTCGAACCCGCTTCCTTCTGCTCTTTGTGCCAATGTGTTGCCATTCAGCTCGTGAATAGGCTGGTGCCCTGCGCTTGGCCTTCGAGTGGCGCTTTAGAAGTTTGGAGATTACTATTACGATTAACTCGCCAGACATTGGACCAATGATTGACCTGCAATGTGCCGCTGGTGGCCTCTGCAGACCCAGCTAAAAAGGTCAAGGCTGTTATATGACACCCGCTTTAACTCTGCTCTGCCTTCTCGCTTGACCTGGACCCCCTGAAACCGGACTCGAACCACCTTTGACTACCCTCTGGAAACCCTAGGGCTGATTGCCTGATTTAACGCTCGTGAATAAGCTTTTGCCCTGCGCATGGCCGCGAGTGGCGCTTCATAAGTTTGGAGTTTATTATTACAATTACAATTAGTATTTTCGCATTTTGGAACACAATTTTGTGAGACGGTTGGAACCACTCTTTTCGTTATTAGGGGCCTCCCTTACTACTTTTTGATACGTTAATATTAAGCCTCCTGCATTTATTTCCTGGCTAAGCATATTTATTTTTGTTCTATATCTATGCTAAGGAATCTATACATATGTAAGTAATAACTTGTATATGTATCTATAATTATATATTATTATATTGATCTCTTATTTCACCTACCTTTGCCTTCTATTTGTAACCTCATCTTAATAGGCCGTTAAAAAATTGATTGATTGATTGATTGATTGATTGATTGATTGATTGATTGATAGTTAATTCAGCGAAAGATAACCACACGGGTTAGCTATGCAATCATGTGTTGATTTCAACATCTTAATGTTGTCCGTAATTGTTTTGCAGTCTGTGAAATTATATGGACTAGGGCCCTAAGTTCCCCCTAACTGCAGTTCTCTCAGAAAGCATAGAAATGAACCTTGTCTCTTTTAATTCTGTGCCTTAAGTTACAAATGGTATACTTTTCGAAATTTTAGACATTTTACATTTCCTAATTTTAGTGAAATACAAAATTGTTTTTTAATTTAGCAAACACTCATAGATGTAATCTGATGAAACAACTATGTGCTGCACTCTGGGATTCCAAACAGGGTTAGATTTGGCAAGGATCGTGTTCTTAAAGTTTCAGGTTAAAACATCCAGTAGCTCCTCCCCTCTTGATCCTGGTCTTCTGTCTTCAGTTTACTTTATCAATCCACCATCATCCAGTCCAGCTGCATCCATCTAGGTCTTCCTCTAATTGTCTTTCCCCCATTCTTTTCTCTATGATTGTTCTCAGTAGGGAATTGCCCTTCAGTATGTGACTGCGTCTCTCTTGTATATTAGCAATAAGGGGCCGTCCATAAATGACGTCACGCTATTTTGACCGATTTTTACCCCCCTCGCCCCTCGTCACACGTCGTCACAAAAAGTAACGCCCCCCTCAAAAATGACGTCACAAAGCTCTGACCCCCCCTAAAAACCAAATTTCCATTCGATAATAAAACATGTTTCAAATCACATTTATTGTCATTCTAATAATTAAAGTATTTAATGGGGTGCTGAACTCTGATGTTGCAAGGTGAAAGCAATGTATTAAAAACGATGTGCTGGAAAGCTGAAATATAGCATAAAAATTGACTTCAATATATTCAACGTCTACCCAATTACTACAGAAGTCCAGAATATTATTATAATATTTTGAACATCTGTATTATTGGTTAGACGATAAATATTTCCAAGTGAAAAGTCATAACTATTAAAAAATAATTGAAAATGGAGAGAGTAGAATTATAACAATGACATATTCATTCCACTGAATGAAAAGCTCGGGTAGAATTATTAGAATTAAAAATGTGTAATAAGAATAATTACAAAAAATTACTAAATTTATGCTTCTCAATTCTCCTATGGCGAAGCAAATGCTCCTTCATGGAATAAATATGGAAGCATGGTTTTCTTCATCGTATGGAATGGATATTCCATTCAGATCAATAGTACTTACATTTATAATTCTTAATTCAAAACTATCAACCGTTTTTATAACTACTCTTTCAAACATTTATTTCTAGGAATACCCCTCTTTCTGACGAAGTAGTTTATGAAAAGTGAACATATAATTTCAAACCATAACTATATAATAGATTAGGATATCACTTATCAGTACTAGGCTATTGACATCTATAGTGATTAAAGATAAGTTTATTTATTTAATATTGAATAAAATCTTAGAGTGACCATATATATAAATATTTAAATAATCAGAAAATTAATAATGATAGTGACCGCATATTATTTATTTAAATAAAATTAATAATGAAAATTACTCAAAATTAGTGTTGTTATTGTTAAAATTAAATTATGAAGACCGTATGTGACGTCACATTTCTTAAACCCCTCTCCCTCTTGTCACACATCGTCACAAATTTGTGACCCCTCCCTCCCCTAGGTGCGTGACGTCATTTATGGACGGCCCCTAAGAGATCTTTCCTCATCCGCCTTATGCAGCATATTTACGTCTGTTTTATGCTGCTTTATGGCAAGGATCACGGTTATTAATGTTTCTAATAAATATATTATCCAAATTTTGAGTTGGCTACTATAGCTTCCTGGTCTTTCTTTACCATATTTTAAATAAGCACAAGAAAACAGTCTTATGCAATAATGAATTTTTCTTCTAGGCTGGCTTTTCCAAATTATCTATCACAATATCTTAGAAGCATAATCACCCATTTACAAAGGGTAAGAAAACTTTTGAATATTAATTCAGTGATCTCAGATTTACAGATGGTAACAGAAAAGTGTTTCCAGTGTTTAGGTAATCTGTCCAGTTACAGCTTGGTTGCACTACTATGCACCCTCTAATATGATTCTTGTAACATCAGTGGATACTTGAAGTTCTTGACTTTGGATTCACAATTAGGGTTTCATTATTCTTTGACTTCAGTGTCCTATTGCATCCCATGTTCTTTCATTAATTTTATTTTGACAGTTGCATTTTCTAATTCTTGATAGGTGTACAATAACATGGAAGAGTAGTAATAAATTCAACCTATAATAAGTCAAATATTTGGGCTGTGTTCAAGATCTGAAGATGCAAGCAAGTAGCCACAACAAACCAAACACATACACATGTGATTTTTGTGACAAAACTTTTACATGGAAATCCAGTCTAAAAATCCATAAAAGAACCCACACTGGGGAAACACCATACAAGTGCAATTTATGTCACAAATCATTTGCACACAAGAGTATTCTAGACCACCATACAAAAACCCACACTGGACAAAAGCCTTTTAAGTGCAATTTATGTCACAAAGATTTTGTAGAGCAGATTCATCTGGAATACCATGAAAGAACCCACATTGGAGGAAATCCATACATTTGCAATTTATGTCACTCAGCATTTGCAGGGAAGACTACTCTGGAATGCCATAGAAGAACCCACACTGGAGAAAAACCATACAGTTGCAATTTATGTCACAAAGCATTTGCATGCAATACTACGCTGGAACGTCATAGAAGAACCCACACTGGAGAAAAGCCATATATGTGCAATTTATGTCACAAAGCATTTGCACAGAAGATTCATCTGGTATGCCATATTAGAACACACACTGGAGAAAAACCATACTTGTGCAATTTATGTGACAAAGCATTTGCACGGAAGACTCATCTGGTATGCCATGCAAAAACCCACACTGGAGAAAAGCCATACATGTGTAATTTATGTCACAAAGCATTTGCACAGAAGATTCATCTGGTATGCCATAAAAGAACACACACTGGAGAAAAACCATACATTTGCAATTTATGTCACAAAGCATTTGCAGAGAAGACTACTCTGGAGCGCAATAGAAGAACCCACAGTGGAGAAAAACCACACATGTGCAGTTTTTGTCACAAAGCATTTGCACAGAAGACTACTCTGGAATGCCATAAAAGAACTCACACTGGAGAAAAGCCATATATGTGTAATGTATGTCACAAAGTATTTACAGGCAAGGCTAATGTGGAACGCCATAGAAAATCCCACACTGGAGAAAAACCATACATATGCAATTTATGTCACAAAGCATTTGCAGAGAAGACTCATCTGGAATGCCATAGAAGAACCCACACTGGAGAAAAACCATATATCTGCAATTTCTGTTACAAATCATTTGCACTGAACACTTATCTGGAATACCATAAAAGAATCCACACTGGAGAAAAACCATACATGTGCAATTTATGTCACAAAGCATTTGCAGAGAAGACTACTCTGAAATGCCATAGAAGAACCCACACTGGAGAAAAACCATTTATGTGCAGTTCATGTCACAAATCATTTGCACAGAAAACTAATCTAAAACACCATAAAAGAAACCACACTGGAGAAAAACCATACATTTGCAATTTATGTCACACAGCATTTGCAGGGAAGACTACTCTGGAATGCCATAGAAGAACCCACACTGGAGAAAAACCATACAGTTGCAATTTATGTCACAAAGCATTTGCATGCAATACTACACTGGAACGTCATAGAAGAACCCACACTGGAGAAAAGCCATATATGTGCAATTTATGTCACAAAGCATTTGCACAGAAGATTCATCTGGTATGCCATATTAGAACACACACTGGAGAAAAACCATACTTGTGCAATTTATGTGACAAAGCATTTGCACGGAAGACTCATCTGGTATGCCATGCAAAAACCCACACTGGAGAAAAGCCATACATGTGTAATTTATGTCACAAAGCATTTGCACAGAAGATTCATCTGGTATGCCATAAAAGAACACACACTGGAGAAAAACCATACATTTGCAATTTATGTCACAAAGCATTTGCAGAGAAGACTACTCTGGAGCGCAATAGAAGAACCCACAGTGGAGAAAAACCACACATGTGCAGTTTTTGTCACAAAGCATTTGCACAGAAGACTACTCTGGAATGCCATAAAAGAACTCACACTGGAGAAAAGCCATATATGTGTAATGTATGTCACAAAGTATTTACAGGCAAGGCTAATGTGGAACGCCATAGAAAATCCCACACTGGAGAAAAACCATACATATGCAATTTATGTCACAAAGCATTTGCAGAGAAGACTCATCTGGAATGCCATAGAAGAACCCACACTGGAGAAAAACCATATATCTGCAATTTCTGTTACAAATCATTTGCACTGAACACTTATCTGGAATACCATAAAAGAATCCACACTGGAGAAAAACCATACATGTGCAATTTATGTCACAAAGCATTTGCAGAGAAGACTACTCTGAAATGCCATAGAAGAACCCACACTGGAGAAAAACCATTTATGTGCAGTTCATGTCACAAATCATTTGCACAGAAAACTAATCTAAAACACCATAAAAGAAACCACACTGGAGAAAAACCATACATTTGCAATTTATGTCACACAGCATTTGCAGGGAAGACTACTCTGGAATGCCATAGAAGAACCCACACTGGAGAAAAACCATACAGTTGCAATTTATGTCACAAAGCATTTGCATGCAATACTACGCTGGAACGTCATAGAAGAACCCACACTGGAGAAAAGCCATATATGTGCAATTTATGTCACAAAGCATTTGCACAGAAGATTCATCTGGTATGCCATATTAGAACACACACTGGAGAAAAACCATACTTGTGCAATTTATGTGACAAAGCATTTGCACGGAAGACTCATCTGGTATGCCATGCAAAAACCCACACTGGAGAAAAGCCATACATGTGTAATTTATGTCACAAAGCATTTGCACAGAAGATTCATCTGGTATGCCATAAAAGAACACACACTGGAGAAAAACCATACATTTGCAATTTATGTCACAAAGCATTTGCAGAGAAGACTACTCTGGAGCGCCATAGAAGAACCCACAGTGGAGAAAAACCACACATGTGCAGTTTATGTCACAAAGCATTTGCACAGAAGACTACTCTGGAATGCCATAAAAGAACTCACACTGGAGAAAAGCCATATATGTGTAATGTATGTCACAAAGTATTTACAGGCAAGGCTAATGTGGAACGCCATAGAAAATCCCACACTGGAGAAAAACCATACATATGCAATTTATGTCACAAAGCATTTGCAGAGAAGACTCATCTGGAATGCCATAGAAGAACCCACACTGGAGAAAAACCATATATCTGCAATTTCTGTTACAAATCATTTGCACTGAACACTTATCTGGAATACCATAAAAGAATCCACACTGGAGAAAAACCATACATGTGCAATTTATGTCACAAAGCATTTGCAGAGAAGACTACTCTGAAATGCCATAGAAGAACCCACACTGGAGAAACCATTTATGTGCAGTTTATGTCACAAATCATTTGCACAGAAAACTAATCTAAAACACCATAAAAGAAACCACACTGGAGAAAAACCATACATTTGCAATTTATGTCACAGAACATTTGCATGGAAGAGTGCTCTGAACTGCCATACAAAAACACACACTGGAGAAAAACCATACATGTAAATTTATGTCACAAATCATTTGTGCAGAAGAGTTGTCTATACAACCATACAAAAGCCCACACTGGAGAAAAGCCATACATGTGCATTTTTGTCATGAAGCATTCGCTTGGAATACTGCTCTGAAATGCCATAAAAGATCCCACACTGGAGAAAAACCATACAAGTGCAGTTTATGTCACAAATCATTTACATGGAATACTACTCTAGAATGCCATAGAAGAACCCACACTGGGGAAAAGCCATTTATATGCAATTCATGTCACAAAGCATTTGCACAGAAGACTTGTCTGCAACGCCATAATAGAACACACACTATAGAAAATCTATATATTATGTACAATTTCTGTCACAAAGCATTTGCAGATAAAAGTCATCTGGAATGCCATAGAAGAACCCACACTGGAGAAAAACCATTAAAATTTAATTTATGTCACAAAGCATTTGCAGAGAAAACTGATCTGGAATGCCATAAAGAACCCACACTGTAGAAAAACCATAAAATGCAATTTATGTCACAAAACATTTGCAGAGAAAACCAGTCTTGTTGTCCTCGAGACCAAGGTCTTGGTCTCGAGTGCACTCGAGTTCGTTTTTAAAAGTCTTGGTCTTGGTCTTGGTCTTGAGGTTCAAGGTCTTGGTCTTGGTCTTGAGGTTCAAGGTCTTGGTCTTGGTCTTGGTCTCGAGGTTCAAAGTCTTGGTCTTGGTTTTTCAAGACCAAGACCAAGACCGGCTGTCAATATGAACAGCCATTTAACAAAACTCAAGAATTTAAAAATTTATCAAGCCTATTTGCATCATTGCCTACGACAAATACCTACGGACGAATGCAAGTCTTGTTGGTCAGGAAAACCCATTGGCAGCAGCAACTAAGTTATGCTGTGTCTGGAAGCCCTGCCGAGACTTTTTCTGAGCCAGACGGTCTGATAAACCATGGGAGGATTTCAAAAAGGCTCACGCTTTGCACATTTAGGCCTACATCCAGTGCTTGAAAAGCTACTTTGTGTGCCAGCGACTTCAGCACCTGTAGAACGTATTTTTCCACATGGCAGAATTTTTATGAGGCCCCACAGGTCACGTCTTGGTCAGAAAATTCTGGGTGAATTGATTTTTATAAAATGCAAAAGGCATTGGAATAACATTTTGCATGAAGGACTTTTGTAAGAATTCGGAATTCTCTGCAGTCTGCATTTACAGTTAATTTGCCTGAATAAAATAAAAGACTCACGTTTTCATTAAAATAACGAGTAGTCCGACTTGACAATTTTTTTTAAAGAAAAAGAAGTCTTGAGCTGAATGTGATTTTTTGGGGTCTTGGTCTCGGTTTTGGTCTCGAGGTTCAAAGTCTTGGTCTTGGTCTTGGTCTCGAAGTTCAAGGTCTTGGTCTTGGTCTTGGTCTCGAGGTTCAAGGTCTTGGTCTTGGTCTTGGTCTCGAAGTTCAAAGTCTTGGTCTTGGTCTTGGTCTTGAGGTTTAAGGTCTTGACAACAAGACTGGCTCAGAAAACTGATCTGGAATGCCATAAAGAACCCACACTGGGGAAAAACCATAAAAATGGGATTTATTTCACTAAGCATTTGCAGAGAAAACTCATCTGGAATGCCTTTAAAGAGCCGACACTAGGGAAAAATTATACATTTGCAATTTATGTCAAAAGTATTTGCACAGAAGAATGCGCTAGAATGCCATATAAGAACCCACACCAGAGAAAGCCTTACAACTGCTGTTTATGAACGATTTGCACACAATGCTGCTCGCAAGTGCCATGATTGTAAGAAACTTCACTGAAGTAAAAAATATACACATGCATTGTGTGTCAAAAATCATTTACATAGACATGTCTTCAGAAGGGCCATGAATGAACCCACAACGGAGAAAACTGCAAATAAACTATGTAACAAAGCATTTACACGGAGTGACACTCCCAAAATGCATTCAAGAAGACACTTGGTAAGAGCCACAGAAGTTCAAATTATGTGATGTGGTATTGCACGGAGTGAGTGTCTCAGCTACCATGCAAGATGCCCTACTGGTTAAAAATTATGCGAGAGCAAATTATGTGAACTGGTTGTGCCGAACATGACACAGATATGCCATGCAAGCACTTCATGCAAGAGATTCAGTACATATACTGACTATGAGAACTGTGTTGATGGAAAACAGTTGTCAACTACGGAAATCTGGCAAGGTCTTCCTAAATAGAGGACGAATCATAGGTAGACCTGGGAGTCGACCCCAATAAGTCGACTTGGGTCCACTTGGTCATCCCGAGTCGAGTCGAGTCGTTTCTGCTTAGCGCAACTGACCCCAAGCCGAATTTGTACCAGAAAAGTGACTTCAAGTTGTTTTTTTCACAAGTCGACTTAAACTGCATGACTTGAGACACAAACAAATCTAAATTTATCACGTCACTCTAATCCTTGTGAGGCCAGGGCAGCATTTAAGCAGTTTTGTAATGTTTTGGCAAAAATGAATTAAGCATAGGCCAACCAGTTCCAACTTCTACCGCGTACTTAGGCTGCGATGCTATTATGCACAAGCTGATTGCCCGTCATATAAGATGGGGGAGGGAGAGGGAGAAGTAGGCGGGAGGGAGGGAGGGAGAGAGGCAGAGACAGACTCACTAACCGCTGTTTGTCTGTGTGTCTGTCTGACCATCCGTCCGTCCTTTTGTGTGCCCGCACGTAGCCTACATCTGCCCAGCGTCGAGTAGGCCTACGTGTTGGCGGGACGTGCCAATTTCGCTCGCCCTCGTGATAAACCAGCCTTACGGAGGTCGTCGAATGCAGTGTGCCCGTGAGTGAGGGAGAGCGATGGAAGGAAGCAGTAAGAGGAAGGGCGATGTAGGGCGGGAGGGAGGGTGGCAGAGACAGACTTAGTAACCGCTGTTTGTCCATGTGTCAGTCCGACCGTCCGTGCTTAAATGAGCCCGCACGTCCATCCGCCCAGCGCCGAGTGTCGGCGAGCCAGGCCAAGTTCACTTGCCCGCGTTATATGCCGGCCTTAGGGAGGTCGTTGCAGTCACATTCCAGACATTCCAGTGCGTTTCTCGTTGGACACACGGATCTGGAAAACTATTTTAGAGATTATCGACGCCGGCTGGGCTAAACAGTTACTAACTTTTTTATCGTGTCGTGCCGATTTATTTATATAATTTGTTATTCTATGTTAAAACTTCACACGTACATTTAATAAAAAAAATAGTGAATCGAATGTTAACAATTTTATTCATCAGGTGTTGAGATCTCATTACTCATTAGTTTATGAAAGTAATGCTTGCCAGACAAAATTGGCTTGACATATTGTAGGCCTATTATTAGCCGTAAGTAATCGTTAATTACCATGTCAGAAGTCGACTTTAAGTCGGGAGTTGGTTGTTTTCCTGCCAAGTCGGATCAAGTCGTTTTGGCTCCAAGTCGTCGACTCAAGTCGACCTGAAGTCACTTTAGGGTCAAGTGGGGTCAGATTGACTGACCAAAGTCACTCCCAGGTCTAATCATAGGCGTGGTCCAGTGGAAACCGACTTTCTGGAACTATTCTGGAGTAATGTCTTATGTTGTTACTCATTTACTTTTTGGACCATATGGACGTGGAATGTTGAAATTGAGAAGGATTTATGGAACATTATTATTATGTTATCAACAGAATACTGTCGTTATGTTTTCATCACTACTACGATGCTCCACTAGGCCTAACAGATATATTTCTTGAAATATTTTAAATGTATGGGTGTAGTTTATTTCCTAAAACAAAGAAGTCACTATCTAAATAAAAACAACATCATCGCCATCATCGTTATCATAGTCGTATCGCAGCCAAAATCTGTCGACCCTAGGTAATATTAATAATTTAATAATGATCGACAGCATAGTGGTGTGATGATTATACTGGCAGTTATGATAATGATGCCATGGAACAACACTTGCTGTAGTTGTTGGCGATGATGAAGATGGTAATGATTGATGATGAAGAGGATAAATATTTTTCTGTTAGTGAATGAAGTTTGTTCCCTGCAGTTCTGTAGTTAATAAGTAGGCCTGCGGTACTCGACGTCTGTCAATTTCCCGAAGGCCTTAAATGACGATTGCTTACCATACAAGCTGTCTGCACTGATCCAGGACTTGTCTCCTCTAGAATCGACTTTGGCAGTGCTATTCTCTCCCAATTGGGTCCTCTCTAGGCTCTCTTACTCCGAAATTGCAGTCTGTTCTAAGTGCACTTGCTCGTCTGATAGGTGGCATCCGAAACTGGTCATATCTTCATCTACATATGAGATACTCTGCGCTGGTTGCCTATACCTCAACGCATTAAGTAGGGCCTATAAGATTCTAACTCTCATGCCAAATTGCCTAGTGGAAACTGCCCCATCATATTCCGATCCTTGTGTATAAATCTCTGCCTCATCTATTCATGGTCGCAGGTCTCCCCGATCGGCTGCACGTGGTATATCTTTGTCGTCCGTCGGGCTAGGTCGTCCACTACCTAGCACAGAAGTTTTGCTATTTTTGGCCCTATTTGTCATGGGTTAATCTTCATGTTAAAATAGAAGTGATCGAGGTAAGGGGCCATCCACATATTACGTACGCACTTAGGGGGGCGAGGGGGTCTGATTTTGGCGATTTTGCGTACGGGTGCGAACGGGGGGGAGGGGGGTAACAAAATGTGTACGTACCCAAAATAAATTTCTAATTATGATGTCCACATTAGCCTATTTATAACTCTGTATTATCCTATAGTCGTCCCATGGCATTTTATTACATTATATAAAAGCCATGTGCAGTTATTCTGTGCTGTGAACGACACCTGTAATTTGTCTATATTGGCCCTTCAATAATCTGGCCTAAAGTGCAGACAGGCTGCCTGGAGACACTTTCTGCAGCTGGTCATCGGGGGGGGGGTGCGTCAAACGTACGTCCTCAGGGGGGGGGTGGAAGAAAGTACGCTTGCGAACAGGGGGGTCCAATTTTCCCGGATTTTTGTGTACGTAATATATGGATGGCCCCTAATCGGTCTGCCCTGATTACCTTGAAATATATCGTTCTGTTTGATCGTGAGATCTACCTGATTGGTCGGAAGTGCTGCTGCTGAGTTTTCTTGAAATTGCGCTTTACAAGTTTTCATTTATGTTATGTTATGCGATAAGTAAACATGCTTGGCCGTCAATTGAGAGGTCGAGGGTTCAGATCCCCGCCAGGGCAAAAATTGGTTCTGAGATTTCGGCTCCACTTTTCCAGTCTAGCTAACTCAGCTATAATGAGTACACCTGCAGTACCCCGTCAGTGGGAAGATCAGGGATGCAGGAGAGGACTGGCCACCTGCAGCTCTAACAAAAAAAATGAGCGCTTCATACCCATGGCTGCCACTCAGAGCAGGGCTAGCTTAATTTCTCATCCCTCTCTGCCTCTTTCCGCAAACGCTTGAAGACCATTTTGTTTGATCGTGGTTTCATTGCGTTAGGTCGGGAGCGCCTCTGGCGAGTCTCTCTTGAAGTGGCGCTATATAAATTTGTAATTGCCATTGCCACTATGTATAGGCCCTATATAAATTTAAGTTGTTAATTGCTTCCTATATGACACATAGTGTGATAATTTTCAATGTTATGCACAGCGCTTGGAAGCAAATTTTGTTTGTTTAAGTTAGTGTTAACCTAGAAGTTCTGGTATGAGCTAGAATGTGTTTTTCGCTCAATTTCTTAGCCTGGCCGTCGTTATGTGCGAGGTAATGTAATGTAAATCTCCGCAGTTTCTCAGCGTCACAACAGTCCAACTTATTCACTGGTGCTATATCAAATCAAGTCCGTAATAGCGTGGCTGCCTTGTCCATTCCGGTGCAAGGTCAGAATACGGGGAGGTCAAGCTGAGGAGACCGCATGGCGCTACGGTGGTAATCGGTGATGATGATGATGATGATGATGACGACTTCGATGATGATGATGATGATGATGATGATGATGATGATGATGATGGTTGGGGCCATCCATATAGATTACGTACGCAATAATCCGGGGAGATTGGACCCCTCCCTGTTCGCACGCGTACTTTTTCCAACCCCCACCTGCGTACGTACAGTCATAGGCGCCGACTTCTTGGGGGCCGTGGGGGCCAATGCACCCAGAGAAAAAGTTCAGTGGGGGCCTGGCACCCAGAAGAATTCGGACCTTAAATTCAATTTTTGGGGTATCCCTAAAAAAGGTCGTCAATTTTTTTTCGGGGGATGAATTCCTAAAAAAGTCGTGAAATTTTGGGAGACATGGCCCCCATTTAAAAAATTTTTATGTAGCAGACGATGAAAAATGACGAAATAATGTATAATGAATTTTTCCGGATGACAAAAAAGGTCTGGTCTTTGATAAACCTTCTGGATCCGCCTCTGACTGGCACCCAGAGACAAAAGCAAAAGTCGGCGCCTATGCGTACAGTTGAAACCCCCCCCCCCCAGACCAACTGCAGAATGTGTCGGTTACACAGGTCCAGGCAGCGACTGTCTGCACTTTAGGCCAGATTGAAAGGATGAGTAATCCATGGACTCACTGTTGAGTGTTGTGTGATAGTTTAATAATACTAGTGTTCAGAGGTAAGGTGGCATACAAGTGACACCTCTCCCACAGTCCTACTTCCTCTGGTAGTACCAGATAGCTGGAAAGACTGAACTCTAGCTCACTTGAAGGCCAATCAATTTGCGTACGTACATTATCAGTAGACACCCCCACCACCACCCCCCCCCCATTCCCAAGCGTACGCAAGCACATGCATTTCGGCTACCTCCCCTCCATGCGTAAGTAATATATGGATGGCCCTTGTATGGTGGCACAGGAATAGAATCTATAATAGTATTTGGTGGTACGCATTAGGATGCGAGTAGGCCCTATATAAATGTTACTAGCAAAAGCAAGACAACCACAGACAGGTCAGTCTGTCAGTAAAGAAAACGAATTACGATAAATTAACACGAATTCTACTTTAATTACACAATGGCTCAGAAGAATCGTGTTTTGTCATAAGCGGTATCAAGACTCCAGAAGTTCATCTGGAAAGTCTCCTGCTTGTCCCGCAGGCGCAGCTAGACGTTTCCGTGAAATATCCCTTTGTAAGGGTTGCGCTTGATTACATTTGCGAGTTTGACTTATCTGTTGTCTGTTGCCTCGGCTTCATCTGTTGTGGACATGACCGGTTGGGTGCAAGTTCGAGATCTGTCACAGCTGATGAAACTGATTCGTGCAGTTTTCTGTTCGCAAGTGTCTGCTGTTGGCTCTAAGTCGACTCAGATTCTTGAAAAAGTACAGAGGCAGGAGACATCAACACTTAAAGAAATCGCTTTGCTGCGACTCACTGCACACTACTGACATTTGATCGTACCGGTACCAGTTACATTAGCGTGACGGCTAATGCGGCATCTGCTGAAGGTGCTGATGTTGCTCTTTCACTGATACCCAGAAGTTGACGCCCGTAGATGCACGACGCCCTGCTCGGATCCACCGTCAAAACGGCCATCCAGAGGCTCTTCCGTAGTGTTACCTTGGTACCCTGCAGGGGTGGATTCCCACGCTTCTTGAACCGCGTAGACGTTAGTCTGTTTTGAACTGGTGTCATAACTGGTATCCAGGGACTGTTGACTGGTGTCCTCATAATTAGGCCAAGCGAATCTGACGCCCTGTGGCTTGTCATCGTCCAGACCGTGATTGTCCTCGTCGCCGTTACGCTGGTACCTAGAAGTGGATTTCCGCGCGTCATGGACTGCGTAGACGACGGCGTGCTTGGGCCAAGTGTTGTAATGGCCGTCGACGGTTCGTTGTCCCCCACAAGGGAACGACCGTGAATTCTGGACCGCCGCCGGGTCGACCTGTTTCGGACAGGTGTCGTGCGGATTTCTACCGTCAACGGAGCAGCATCGACAGTCGTCTTGGACGCCGGTCCTGACCTGGTCCACCAGCACGTTGTCGCCATCACAGCTCAGGCTGTACACAACAATGCAATAAAATCGGGCAGTTGAACAGCACGACATTAAAAAAGACCGATTCGCTGTTGACGAATACACGCGGTATAGACGCACACAGATTATTGTCCTATCGGGCCGTGAACGTCATGCTGTGACCCGTAACGAGGGTCAGATGTTGGGAGTCGCTATGGGTCAGAGACACCGAGTCGGCGGTCGTGCCTGTCTGGCCGTGGTGCAGCTGCGTGCGGCCGTCTTGATTTCCACTGATACGGTTGATTTAGATGGTTGCCTCGCTCCACGGTGGAGAGGCAGACGCTGTCTCCTGCCCTTATGCAACTGGAAAATCAACTATACAGACATCTATTGCTGCTGTAGTTTCACGTTTCTACGCGTGTCTATTCCGTTTTTGAATTGCACTCTTTCAAATTACGACAGGTGAATACCCCCTCCCACCCCCACTTTATATAGCCCCAACAGATTCAGCATATAGGCTAGTGCAGCATTATTCTGGATGCTTCTTATATATAGGATTCTCTGAATGCTGTTTCCCGCAATTGTGGCGTTTGCGTTGTGGCGTAATCAGCAGCGAATCCCTTACTTTTCCAGAGCAAGGCACCCTCACTAAGAGTCATTCAGTCAACGGTACATGGCCTTAATTTCCTTTCCTTTATTCTAGTTAGTTCTTTGTTTTAATGACAAGTATCGCAGTGTTACGCCTAGCTCTACACTACTTCAAGTTTTGAAAATAGTTGAAGGCTTATACGGCAGTCGGTAGCTTATCACATTTTGACAGAAAAAGCCTTACAGAGTTCATTCCTTGTGTCTTTCTACTGTAGGCCTACTTCTCGAATAAATAATAATGAACTACTTACATGTAGAATGTCTGCATCGGAAGATCAAATTTTGTTCTGCGTAAGAAAGTTACTGCAATTATTCAGCATCCTACAGACCTGGTATTTGGTGAACTAATATATATGTATATGTATATATATGTATGTATAACATTGTATATATATGTGTATTTATAGTTACCTTTTATTGCAGACGATTCCAACTGCAACGATGCCCAGCCAGATGGCCAGCGCTAGGACAGCAACAATTAGAATGGACAAACCTGTTGGACAAAGACAATAAGGCGATCGATTGCATCGAAGTGATGACAAAGACGGAATTAATTATGAAGTCATGACTAATGAACATTTTATTGTCATTAAATGAAGACCAAGTGATCCAATACAGCCATCGATAATCATAAGAGTCACGATTTCTGAAATTAGACAACCGTGACCTAACTTAATATTTAGTGCACAAATAATCGAAATAGAGACAAAAAGAAGAACACGGAATCGTGAAAACATTTTTCGATGGATTGGGCAAATGTAATCCATCCTACCTTAGAGAGCTATATATTCAGGTGTCATTATTACGTATTCGTACTGGGACGCATGGTAATCTGGTTGTTCCATCGTCGCACACTTCCATAATGCAATATTGATGCTTCGTCGTGGTTGGTTCCTCATTCGGGAACTGGCTTCCATGCAATCTGCGACACGAGCTTCTTCTAATTTTTCTGCCTCTATTTCGCAAGCGGTCATTAGACCATTTTACTCGATCGTGGTCTTTTGTAATAAGATCGGGGGCACCACTGGTGAGTTTTCTCGAAGCACTATATGAATAAGCACTTGCAATTACGATTACAAAGGTAGCAGAGTGAGAGCGAAAACAAGATAACGTGAACATACCTAACGGAAATACAAAATGAGCGTCTTCTTCTTCGGCTGAAGCTTCCGTTCTGGCTAAAACAACATGTGACGATAACATAATTATTAGTTTAATTTATTCTATTCATTTTCTGTCCAGTCTAAAGTCCTTCCTTTTGACTTAAGCTTTTATTGGGGGAGGTTGAAGAGCATGAAGCTAGTCAAGCGGCACGGGGGAGAACCGATGTATACTATATTATAAGTTCCATGTTTTGGTGCACTCAACAGTCTACAGACATTGATATAGTCAGTGTTTAATCTAGACGTCTTTGGGGGGAGAAATGTCCCCCCCAGGATTGATGTCCCTCCCCAGAGGCCAGCAATATTACAATGTAGAGACCTTTAGGGGAGGAAAATTTCCCCCCCCAGGATACATGTGGATACATGGTTTCCCCTCCCCCAGAGAGATGATTTCCTATAAAAGGTCATCAACTTTTTTGAGAGAGTAATTGTTGTAGAAAAAGTAAAAAAATCGGACGAAGGACTAAAAAAAGGTCATCCACTTTTTTTGAAGATGAAATTAGGAAAAGTCTTAAACTTTTTCAAGATGGATGAAATTACAGACAAAAATCTTGTGTAAATTCGTTGGTCCCCCAGAAACCTTGTTTCCCCTCCCAGAAGAGGGGGACTAGATTAAACACTGGATATAGTGCACTGCAGTATGGAATTTGACACCGATCACAGAGTGTCAGAGGCATCACAGATATCGCCAGACAGACAGATGACAGAAGGAGAGACAGACAGACAGACATACATACATAATTACATGCATACACACTTACATGTATATTCATTTGTACGTTACATGCATATAGTACATACATACATACATAGAGACAGACAGACAAACAAACAGACGGAGAGACAGACAGAGAGACAAATGTCTTTTTCCATCCAATCACGATTTTGAGATGAATTCATACAATGATTCTATAAAAATTATAATAACCAAAATAATAGTAGTAGTGATAGGCCTAACAATAATAATAAATGGATAGACAGGCAGATAGATAGATAGATAGATAGATAGATAGATAGATAGATAGATAGATAGATAGATAGATAGATAGATAGATAGATAGATAGATAGATAGATAGATAGATAGATAGATAGATAGATAGATAGATAGATAGATAGATAGATAGATAGAAAGTTACGTATATATGTATGTAGCCTATGTATGTACATTACAATAATAAAGTCAGTAGTTAGGTAGGTAGATAGTGTGAACATGAGGCTAGATAGCAGGTGGTCATCAGCAGGTGGCCATCAGGATAATTATTAGAATGAATTCCGCCAGGCGGTGGGAATACCATTGAGGTTAAAACTAACCATGTGCTGTTTTATTTATTAAGGTAACTAGAAGTAAGGTAAGGCAAGGTAAGATGATGACATATTTGTTTCACTCCTTCATCTATGGGGCTGAAGCATCTGTTGTCTGTTGAACAACAATAACACGACAACAGTAAACCCTGATAAGTGATAACCTTTCCCTACGTTATATGTCAGTTTACTTGAGGCACCGGAGTTCGAATCCAGCACGACGCAGAGTATAAAGGCACGAAACTACCAAAAATTTGCGCTACATAAACTGTTGACACGATGACACCTGCGAACTATGTTGTGCCTACCCTCGGAGCAATTCTGAGTGACCCCGATCCATGTCGCTCCGTGGCAGATCAACTGCCATGTCTCCGGTGACTCCGTACATCCGAGGACAGCGATATCACTCGTCTGCTTTGCCCATCCGCCGCTTGGAGGAGCCAGCTGAGGGCAACCAATTGCTATGCACAGCGAAACAGAGTGGGTTTCAATCATCGTCATCATCAACGTCATCATCATCATCATCATCATCATCATCATCATCATCATCATCGTCATCATCATCATCGTCATCGTCATCGTCATCGTCATCATCGTCATCGTCATCGTCATCATCATCATCGTCATCATCATCTCATCATCATCATCATCATCATCATCATCATCATCATCATCATCATCATCATCATCATCATTCTTCTTCTTATTATTATTACGCAATTATTCAGCGCCACCAATCGATGGCGCTGAGCAAATGTGAGTGAAGCGTAACAAGACGATCGCTCTAATCCATCGGCCACCAATTCGGGTTTGTCTTCGTGTAGTGTACCAAAGGATTGTGATAACTCCAGATAAAGCACATCTTTTGAGAAACGCTTACGAACCAAACACTACGTAAGAGGGTATAGTTTTCAATTACTACAATAGTCGCAGACTCAGAGAAGTCCACCTCAACGCTATGGGCGTACGGGGGGGGAGGGGGCATTTCTTCCCTGGATTTTGAAAATTGTCTCGTTTTCTGTATTCATGAATAGCTGTTCCATACAAAAACGTCATTTCCCCTAGAAAAATGTTGCCCCCTTAGAAATATGTTGCCCCCTAGAAAAAATCCTGCGGACGCCCATGTTCAACGTGCAGATGGTAACAGCGAAAGACTTAAACTGAAAAATATGACGCATTTCATAATCATTTGAAAATATGACCAGAATACGGATAAGCGGAGAAATAATGAATTAAACAAAGGCGTTATATAAATGTTTGTTTACATAATGTTACGCTATATCAATATATCAATCAATGATCGTTTTGAGAGTTGTTGATAAGACGGTAATTGACTTACTTACCTTCGTAACGAAGTAGGAAGTGGACTGGTCTGGTCGGATGGTTGGTCGTAATCAGTCGGACCTCGATGAAGTTTCCTTGACTGATGTGCACATGTCGAACTCTTCCTTGGCCACCACAGACTGTCACGCTCCGCCGATTCCCAGATCCTTCACGGATCGTTGCATACACCCGGCAGACGCGTCCGACCCCGTCCGTCGGAAGATCGGAGCTCCAGAGCGCCCCCGAAGGACCGGCAAAGTCCAGTAGGGTGACGTTGACTCGCTGGCCGGGCTTCACTTGGATTGCCCAGGGGTACTCTGAGGTTCCACAGCCGGTCTCTGCGGAGATGAGGCTCGACAGGTAAGCTGATTGGTTGCGGATGGTGAGCGGATGATGGTGGAGCTGACAGGAGTGTCTTTCGATTGTCATAACTGTAATGTAACGGTAAGTTATTTAACGCAATTTTTTAGAAACAAAGCGGTAAGAAGACAGGAAGTATTGTTTCGTTTATCGGTTTCTGATCTGTAACACTCTTTCTCCGTCTTACAAGTTCTGTATTTCTTTATCCTCTCTTACCTCTATCGTATCATGTCTCTGTATATTTATACTACTACTATTACTACTATTACTGTAGCGTTCCTATCATCGCCCTCTGGCGACAACACGCCCTGTTGTAAGGCTTTGGCTGGCTGGACCAAACGTGCGGGATTTGAACCCTGAGCAGTGGGGGACTTTACTCTTTCCTCTACATCACTTGTGTCGAGCACTATATAATTTTCTGGTACCAAGGATATTTCCTGACATATGTCTGCGTGTGTTAAAGGTCCTTCTGCCCTTACAACAGTATTTTCGGCGGGAAAGTTCCCGCCTAAACGACCAACTTCCCGCGCTAACTGTGCCATACCGGTTTCTACCTGTTCTTGGCGGGAAATAAAGTTTCTCATTAGCGCCGTCATCTCGGACATTTCCTCGACTAAAGCGGCCACCACTTTGTCAGACATAATGATTTTTTAATTCCAATTAACTTTATTTATTAAAAGAAATGCAATATGCAACTTAATGTCTGTACAAATCGGAAAGTCAATGTTCTCTAATCTGCGAATAAAGAATTAAAAACTACACGCTCGTGTAATAAATGTCAAACAGATACATTTGCGAATATACGAAATCTATTTCCAGTTCTCTTTATCAGAAGAATCCTTAATTAACTTATCTATCCTTTATTAACAATTCGATAATAGCGCTTTACAAATCCTCACATTTAACTACACCCTCGAGCGATCCACCGATCGATACCAAAATACCATTAAAACAATTGGAATCGATACGTAACCTCTACCCCGTCAGAAATCACTGATTCACAAATATTTTCCAGTCAATCAACCGACTTAGATCCGTCGAAAGATCTTCTCAGACATCGATCCACGCATCGAAAGATCAATCTGCACCAACACGTCCAACAGCGACGAAAACAACACAGAAAAGGCACACGTCTCACATCGACGACATCCACACAGAAAAGGGCGCGTAGCAGGCCAGGCCTCGCTGTTTTATAGACAGTTCACTTGGCGCCAAATATTCCCGGGCATTTCTGACCAATGAGAAACCTCCATTCTGTCAGGCGCACACAGAAATCTACCGCGCTAGTTCAGGATTGGTGCTCTATTAATAGAATTAATGAGATGCGATAACATGTTAATTACTCGGTGTGCGTGGCCACATTTATGTTGCGCTAACCATTCGTTTAAACACATATCATATAAATTGACGTTCGTCACACCCTCCACCCCCTTAGAGAAAATTTTCAAACATTGAACATTTTACTTAAAGCAAAGTTCTCAAGTCAGCAATGTTCATTCAGCAGCAACAAAAACATTAGAAGAATTATACATTACTAGTAGACTCCTCTACCTAGTCTCTCAATCGTTACTAAACTGGTTCCGGTTATAGGATCCATCCTTCAGTAATTGCTAATGGTGGAACAACCCACATACTCACAGTTTAAGGTCTTAATCATCTAAGACACACACCAAAACAACTACTACACAATGAAATTGAATTAAGTAAACCACAATCAATGAATAAATGGAGTCCACAATCTCAATCTCTATATCTAGCTGGCTTCACGGTATTTCGCTTCGGCCGCTGAATGCGTTTATTTACATCACCCTCAGAATCACTCCCCTCGGATTCGAACTCGGTTTCTTCTTCTCGCAGTTCAAGATAACCCTCACCTTCATACTTCTTCAACTTATCAACATACACAATTTTCGGCTGTGCACGTGGTGATTTTTGTATTTTATACAAAACCGGACTTAACCTTTCTTTGACTTGGTACGGACCAGTGTACCATCGGGTCCATTTCTCTTTCAATCCGACTCTGGTCCTTGGATAGAAATACCATACCAAACTACCAGGTTCAAACTCCATCGGTTTAACTCTCATATCATAGCGAAAAGCACGTTGCGTTGCTTGGCGCTGCATAAATTTTCTAGCAATTGTAAAGTCTTCTTGCATCCTGGAAACCTGTTCATAAACAAAATCATCAACAGACAAACTAGCAGGTAAGACTTGACTATCTCCTAAAACAAGATCAATAGGCAGACAGGTTTCTCGAGAGAGAAACAGGCGATTCGGCGTGAATCCTGTGCTCTCGTTCTCGCTTGCTCGGTACGCCGCAAGAACATAGGGTAAGTGCACGTCCCAATCACGTTGACGTTGAGAGACCACTTTGCCCAGCATCGAGTTGAGTGTGCGGTGAAAGCGTTCCACCGCGCCGTTACTACTCGGTTTGTACGGCGTAGTTCTCGTCTTGTCGATGCGGAGTCGCTGGCAGAGATCGCGAAACAGAGCGGACTCGAAGCACGCGCCCTGATCGGTCACAATCTGTCGCGGGCACCCGAATCGAGAGATGAATTCCTTCACCAGCACCCGAGCGACTGTAGTTGCTGTCTGATTCCGGATCGGATAGGCTTCGGCCCATCTGGAAAAATGGTCCACGACTGTTAAGATGTATCGATAACCAGAATTAGATAACGGATATGGCCCCGTTATATCGATTCCGATACACTCTAGTGGGTTTCCCACTGTCAAGTTCTGAAGTTTTCCTTGTCTCGGCGGCTTTCCTCTCCAGTAACAAGCACAGACTTCACACTTCTTAAGAACTCGTCGCACATCATCTCGCCAACTTGGCCAATAAGCCCGGCGTTGGACTTGTGCCATAGTTTTTCGGCATCCCAAATGTCCACCTGACATTCCTCCATGAGCCAGTTCAATCAATCTGTCCCGACGTTGTGGTGGCATAACAATCTGGAACCACTTCGTCCAGCCTGTTTCTGGATGCAACCATTCTCGCATCAGGATCTCATTTTGCAAAGACAATTGAGGCCATTGTGCCACCAAGGTCTTGATTGTTCGACTTTGTGATCGCAGCATCTCCATAGTTGGCGGTTCTGCTGACTCCAACCGTTTCATCACAATCCAGCCAAGTTCCGGGTCGTTCCGTTGCTCCTCTCGTATCTCGTGGGTTTCCCAGCCGGTTGGTAGATCGGATGATTGAAGCGTCGGTTCGGTCAACACGCGTACCGCATCAATCCGATGTGGCCATCTTGACATTGCGTCTGCATTGCCATGCGAAGCTCCTGCTCGGTGCTGTATCTCGAAGCTAAACTCTTCTATAACAGTGAGCCATCTGGCCTGCTGCCCGATCGGAAGCGGCGTTCTTCGGAGCCATTGCAAGGCCGAGTGATCCGTTCGAAGGATGAACTTTCGACCTAGCAGGTACTGACGGTAAGTCTTCAAAAAGTGTACTACTGCTAAAAGTTCCCTTTTTGTCACATCGTAGTTTCTTTCGGCTTCGGAGCAGACTCTACTTCCATAGCAGATTACACGTTCTCGCCCTTGTTGTCGTTGAGACAGAACGGCTCCAATTGCGTCTGCGGATGCATCAGTGTCTAGCACATATTGGTCAACATCGTTCGGGAGAGCCAGAATCGGTGCTTCCGTTAACCGTAACTTCAGCTCACAGAAAGCGTTCTCACAGTCTTGAGTCCATTCGAACCGGATACCTTTTTGAGCCAGCGAGTGTAAAGGTCGCGCAACCTTCGCAAAACCCGGAACAAATTTGCGGTAGTACGAACAAAGTCCAATGAAGGAACGTGCTTCTTTCAGTGACTTTGGCGTAGGCCATTCTTCCACCACTCGAATCTTTTCTGGATCAGTTCCAACTCCTTGACCACTTACTACATGTCCGAGAAATAACACCTGGCGTCTGAAGAGATGACATTTGCTGGGCTTCAATTTCAGTCCAGCTTCGCTCAGTCTCTCCAACACTCGTGTGATTCGTTCCAAGTGAGACTTCCAGTCGGCGGCAAACACTATTATATCGTCCAGGTACACCAGGCAAATTTCAAAATTTAAACCTGCCATCACAAGACTCATCATTCGTGAAAAGCTTGCAGGTGAGTTGCTTAAACCAAACGGTAAGACTCGGAATTGAAAGCTACCTCTTCTCGTAAGGAAACCTGTCTTATGTCTGTCTTGCGGATCAACTGCCAGCTGGTGGTAACCTGCACGAAGGTCAAATGTACTGAACCATGTTGCACCTGCGAGCGAATCCAAACTCTCACTGATGAGTGGAAGCGGGAATGCATCAGGTCGAGTTTTGGTGTTGACAGCTCGGTAGTCCACGCAGAACCGAGGTGTTCCATCTTTCTTCTTCACGATGACCACATTACTGGCCCATCCTGATGTCGACGGCTCGATCAACTTCAGCCGGAGCATTTGGTCCACCTGTTCGTCTATCATTGGAAGTAAAGCCAGTGGTTGACGACGTAAGGTTTGTCGGACTGGTCGTTCTCCTCCAGTGTCAATCTTGTGCTGCAAAATATCCGTGTAGCCATAGTCCCATTCGTGTAAAGAGAATGCTTTACGGTGTTGCAACACTATTTGCTTCAGCTGCAACCGTGCTTCTGGCGTGACATCCTCTGCTACATCAGTCCATAATGGCGACAACACTTTTTCGACTTCTTCGTTAGAAGGCTCCGTGCGATTCTCTATCACTTGGCCGCAGCTGGACACCTGGCCATCGTTAGAATTCTCGCCATAGACTGTGACGATTTCGGTTGCACATTGGAGTCCTTTCTTTAGTCTTACTGCACTAGTTGTCGGATTCAAAATTCTCAGAGGCAAATCGATAGCGCGTTCTGGCAGCAGAGTCCCAGCCACCAGCACTCCGGAGTCGAGCAGTTGAGGTTGAGTCGCCCAACTTCTTCCACAGACATCACCCAATTTCGCTAGGATGGCGTATGCTTCAACGTTCATTTCGCTTAACGCTGGCACTTGCACGTCATGTGCCAACGCCACTTTGCGACACATTGAAGGTGCTGCTCGACAATGAATGCCGACTTCATGCCCATTGATCGTGATTGTCTTCTTACCAAAGTTCCACTGGACTTGCTGACTTTCAAGCCAGGACAGGCCCAGGATCAGTTCTGAAATCTGTTCTGTCACCAAGCAGTGTGCATCGAATTGAAGTCCATCGATTTCAACGGTTAGCTTCGTTTCGCCAATGACCCGGATCTCAGTTCCATTTGCAGCTTGCAACAGTTGTCTGGAACGTTTAACATCTGCTTTCTTCACCATGGAACTCGGAACTAAAGAGAGTTCGCAGCCTGTGTCAATCAAGGCAAACATCGCTTTACCATTGACCTTCACCGACAGGTAAGCGTTGCTGCTACCTTGTACATGATTCGAACGAAGAGTTACTGGCGGTTCCTCACTGGAAGCTGGACCAAGTTGTGTCGAAACCGGACCAGGACAGTCTCTCACCAGATGGTCGGACTGGCCACAACCGAAACAGGTTCTAGGCGTCTTTCTCCTCACCTGATTTGGCGGTTGACTTTCCTCAGCGGTTTCTGGTCGACCACGAGTTCTTTCCCACTGACGTCTGGTTGTGGAGGCGGTTGCCGCTGGTAGTTCCTTCGGCTTCGACTCCCAGTGCTCTCGTCCGTCCAAACGTTTCTCCAGACTCGCCATCTGTCGTCGCTGCGATTCCAGCTCGTCTCGGATGAGTTGTAGCATTTTCTCCAAATGTCCATCATCTTCTCGCACCATCTTAGCTCGTGTGGGTCGACGGTCGGATTGATCAGAATCTCGTCGTTCGGCTTTCTGATAACCCTCGAACCTCATGGCTAGGTTGTATGCTTTGTCCAACGTTTCCGCTTCACGCTCACGAACTTTCATTGCCAGTTCTTTGTCTCGGAGAGCATCAATGAATGCTCGAATTGCTATGGCTTCACTGTGGCTCATTGTCGGTCCAGGAAAAGCAAGGATCATTAACCGTCTAATATCTTGCACTAATGAACCAAGTTCCTCACCATCTTTCTGTCGTCTGGTGTTTAATTGCGTTTGGTACAATGTGGTTTGATCTGTTCCACCGTACCTCAACTTTAGTTTCTGAATCAGGTCGTCTGACGTCATCACATTGGCTGAGTCGAACTCCCATAGCAGTTGATTGGCCGGTTCCACTAACGCACACATCAGCTGATGAAGTTTTTCTTCTTCCGTCCATCCATTGTGTTTTGCGCACACCTCAAATTTTCGGACAAAAGCTTGGACTGCAGTTTTACCATTGTACGTACCAATCTTAATCCATTGTCTACTGGAACGCAGTGTAGACAGCATGGTTTGGTTGTCCGACAACTTCTCCAACTGTCCTTTCTCTTCTGTTGACTTCACATTCGGACCCGGTTGTGGTTCTACGGTCGACCCAAGTTGACCTTCGTCAGCTATCACCGTTTGAGTGGCGACGGACGTTGTGACCTTCGCCGCTGGGTTCAACGTGGCGAGTTCTGTAGTCGTCGGCAAGAGCAAAGGACGTCCTTCAGTCCTTCCCTTCCCGACTTGCACTGGAACTTCTTGGCATGGCTTTCTGTAGATTTCACGGCTCCACGTTTCCATTGTTGTCGTTGCTCCAAACGAAGTCGGAATCGACATCACCGTTGGTAGGTAACCGGAACTCAGGTGCCCACGACTGATTGCAACCGGACGACGTTCCTGAAATGACCCGGACACCGCCCAGATCGAAGGTTGATTGAAAGGCGTTGCACTTGAATGTGTTGGTATACCAGCGCTTTGTTTTCCGTAGGTGACAGGAACCGAAGACAACGACGCAGAACTCGTGAGACTGGGACGTGCACTTTCGTCGACGGCAGCGTACCAAGCGCGAGTCGGATGACGAACACTATCGCTCATCTGCTGTGTAGTCTGCGGTTGTCTCATCTGTCGACCAGTATCTGAAACTAGACACTTAACATTAGTCTGTGTTTCATAACATTTATCAATAAACATCTCCTGTTGTCCAAGCATATTCTTTTTCCAAGGATGTTTAAATGTAATTTCCTGATCACTAACTTCACTCATTTCATCTATTTCATTGTCTTGTTGACCAAAATCACTCACTTCTAATTCAGACTCACCCAAGTCCATTAAGTCCATTGGTCGAGTAAATCTTTTATGTAAACCCACTTCCGGTTCTACTTCCGCCCGTTTTTCCAATTCAGCCATTAAAACTCCGATTCTGGTACCACGTGTAGCGTTCCTATCATCGCCCTCTGGCGACAACACGCCCTGTTGTAAGGCTTTGGCTGGCTGGACCAAACGTGCGGGATTTGAACCCTGAGCAGTGGGGGACTTTACTCTTTCCTCTACATCACTTGTGTCGAGCACTATATAATTTTCTGGTACCAAGGATATTTCCTGACATATGTCTGCGTGTGTTAAAGGTCCTTCTGCCCTTACAACAGTATTTTCGGCGGGAAAGTTCCCGCCTAAACGACCAACTTCCCGCGCTAACTGTGCCATACCGGTTTCTACCTGTTCTTGGCGGGAAATAAAGTTTCTCATTAGCGCCGTCATCTCGGACATTTCCTCGACTAAAGCGGCCACCACTTTGTCAGACATAATGATTTTTTAATTCCAATTAACTTTATTTATTAAAAGAAATGCAATATGCAACTTAATGTCTGTACAAATCGGAAAGTCAATGTTCTCTAATCTGCGAATAAAGAATTAAAAACTACACGCTCGTGTAATAAATGTCAAACAGATACATTTGCGAATATACGAAATCTATTTCCAGTTCTCTTTATCAGAAGAATCCTTAATTAACTTATCTATCCTTTATTAACAATTCGATAATAGCGCTTTACAAATCCTCACATTTAACTACACCCTCGAGCGATCCACCGATCGATACCAAAATACCATTAAAACAATTGGAATCGATACGTAACCTCTACCCCGTCAGAAATCACTGATTCACAAATATTTTCCAGTCAATCAACCGACTTAGATCCGTCGAAAGATCTTCTCAGACATCGATCCACGCATCGAAAGATCAATCTGCACCAACACGTCCAACAGCGACGAAAACAACACAGAAAAGGCACACGTCTCACATCGACGACATCCACACAGAAAAGGGCGCGTAGCAGGCCAGGCCTCGCTGTTTTATAGACAGTTCACTTGGCGCCAAATATTCCCGGGCATTTCTGACCAATGAGAAACCTCCATTCTGTCAGGCGCACACAGAAATCTACCGCGCTAGTTCAGGATTGGTGCTCTATTAATAGAATTAATGAGATGCGATAACATGTTAATTACTCGGTGTGCGTGGCCACATTTATGTTGCGCTAACCATTCGTTTAAACACATATCATATAAATTGACGTTCGTCACATTACTACTACTAGTACTACTACTACTACTACTACTACTACTACTACTACTACTACTACTACTACTACTACTACTACTACTACTACTACTACTACTACTACCACTACTACTACTACAACAACAACTACTACTACTACTACTACTACTACTACTACTACTACTACTACTACTACTACACTATTACTGCATACATAAAAGTATATATATATATACATATACATATATATATGTATATACTATATATATATACTTTTATACTGCATACATAAAAGTATATATATATATACATATACATATATATGTATATGTATGTGCATAGTTCGAGAATTCGTGACTTTCGGTTTTAAAATTCGTAAAAATTCGCGAATTTTTGGTCTTTTTTTTAATTCGTAAAAATTCGTAAAAATTCGCTCGGCCATTCTTGGGCCTTTTTCACATTGATAGTGTGTTTGCAAAAACAGCGTAAGCAACAACAACACATGTGATGACGTCATGGTTTGTTGTGTTAAGCTTCTGCTTAGAATTTTATGTAAAATTCAATATAAAAGTTTATTCTGTAACGAGTTAATTTAGTTAATATCTAACTTTTTAACGATGAAAAATATCGACCAGAGTGGAAGTATGTACCGTAGTAATTTTGCAGGAGAAGGAAAGGGTAATCCAAAAATACAGTGTTGTTTTAGTGACGATGAATTTGTTGGTTGTTCTGCCGGAATTCGGGAGCATTTGCATGGCGAAAATACAGGAACCAGAGTCGAGTGGTAGCAGTGGGCTTTCCTGACTTAGAATCAGAGGACGATGAAGTAGAAGACACAGCTCTGTGAACGTTGCCAATCCTTTTTAACCATGTTTGGTTGCAAGCTCTGTTAGTGGCTGACTGGTGACACTGGAGCTGCATGGGGCACTGGTGGTTTTTCGTTCTACTAACTGACACTCACAGTCACACACCCCAACTATGATAGAAATCGAAGGTCAATACTCCAAGTAGAACAGTATCTGAGTATCAGTACTATTTTTTATCTTTTACGGCTGATTGATTGTCTATGACATTGACATTTACTTGCTTAAAAAGTTCAAAAGTAAACAAATAATAAAATTTGTTGCCATGGCAAAGAATTCTATTATTTTATTATTTTACGAATTTTTACGAATTTTAAAACTGCAGTTTTAAAATTCGTTAAAATTCGTGAATTTTAAAAATTCTTAAAATTCGTAAAATGCGAATTCTCGAACTATGTGTATGTGTATATATATAGGCTATATATACTTTTATGTATGCATGTCTATATAGATCCTGCAATTAGCCGTCTATCGGAACAAGAAGTCAACTATCGACCGTTAATGGGATGTCTCTATAGACGGATGCATGACATTCAAATATTATGATGATGATTCTTATTATTATTGTTATTATTATTATTATTTAATTTTTTACGCTCCAAGGTACATGTCTGTGATCCCTCGATGACTAAGACACATTAAAAATGAAGACACGCCTTGAACGGAAACATTTCGTCGTTATTATTATTATTGCTATTGCATGTAATTGTTATTATTATTATTATTAATATTATTATTATTATTATTATTATTATTATTATTATTATTATTATTATTATTATTATTATTATTGTTACTATTATTATTATTATTGTTATTATTATTATTATTATTGTTACTACTACTACTCCTACTACTACTACTACTACTACTACTACTACTACTACTACTACTACTACTACTACTACTACTACTACTACCACTATTACTACTACTACTACTACTACTACTACTACTACTACTACTACTACTACTACTACTACTACTACTACTACTACTACTACTACTACTACTACTATTACTATTACTATTACTACTGCTACTACTACTACTACTGCTACTATTGCTGCTGCTGCTGCTGCTGCTGCTGCTGCTGCTGCTGCTGCTGTATTTGTTATTGTTATTATATGAAGATCTATAAAGCTCAAGTTAAAAGAACTAAATGACGTGAACGGACAAGTCATATCATAGTGCGACCGTACGTTACCTCCCGGAATAACGTACGCGTACTGTACGTACGTTATCGAAAAAAATAACGTACGCGTACCGTACTCGTACGGTAAAAATGCCACAAATTTATCTGGTCATTCACAAAGAACCTCAATATAACTATGGTCTTATACGTTACGCGTACCGTACGCGTACGTCAAAATGATCAGTTTAACTCTACAGTTAGTCTCTCCGTACGCAGGCATATTTATTTACGAACGGTACGGAAATTTAGTATTACCAATAAAATGACCATCCTATAAAGTGTGCCGTAAAATCTTAATATTCTTCACATTAGACAGAATATTACCAATTTGGATTTTAAAAGTTTGAAAGTAGAGATCATTGAACAGCCACAGATGACTGATGTAATGGTTAAAATTGGTTACGACCGTCAATCACCAACTATTATTGACTTTTGTTGGGCATAATGTTATGTATTTATTTTCGTCATAAATTGATGTGAACGTACGGTAACGTACGGCATAATAACGTACGCGTACTGTACGTACGTTATGGAAAAAAATAACGTACGTACAGTACGTACGGTCGCACCTTGAGTCATATGGCTAGCTGAAGAAGGTCGCCAATGGGAACAGTTTCTTGCAAAACCTAGGAGCAGTATCCAGTGTTTAACAACATCTTATGAATGCCAGAGCCGTTGTCGTCCCTCTTGCCATACCTTACAAGGTTCTTAACCATCCCATCATTTATATAGCACCCTTTGAGTGAAGACATTCGACCGCCAGTGAACGCTCGGTGTCGTCAGCAAACGTGTCGGCAACATAGTCGTCGGTTCTTATCGTTGGTCGACCATTGCGACATCTGTAGGGCGACCTTTTTCTCTGACACGTACACACATACGTCTGTCTGTCGTTTAACACTTTAACGACTAGCTGCATTGGTTTCCCAGTCACTTTTAGTACACGCTGTCGTTAAAGCGTTAGACGCCGCTACTTCGGTTTCGGGTGGTGCCAGTCCCAAGCCGGTGTAAAGGAGGAGGACGACGTCAACGGCACTGGCTGGCAGCCAGTGCCGTTGACGTCGTCCTCCTCCTTTATGCCATACATAGGATGTCGTTAAGCGCTGGACTGTGTACTTGTCATGTATCTGCCATGTACCTGTCTATGTACCTGTCATGTATCTGTCATGTATCTGACTAAGTGCCTGTCATGTACCTGTCATGTACCAGGCCTGTCATGTATCTCTCTTGTATCTGTCTATGTACCTGTCATGTACCTGTCACGTATCCGTCATATATCTGTAACATATCTGTCTATGTACCTCTCGTGTATTTGTACCTCTCGTGTATTTGTCATTTCTGCTCTTCTAAATATCTGCCCCTCTGTCTGACAGTGTCTGTATCACTCCCCACCTGTCTGTGTCCTTGCTTGTCTGTGTCTGTTTGTGCGTCTGTAGTTGTCTTTCTAGCTGTCTGTATGTGTCTGTTTGTCGGATTGTCTCCCGCTACTTGTCCGTCCGTGTACAGTCGTTCGTTGCTTATATGAATGAAATGAAAGCTGTTTTGTCGATGACTGTATCGACGTCGACACTGAATCGTGGACGACGTCGACGAGAGAATTACTGTAGGCTACTTTAAAAGCCGACAAGTGCTACGGTCCCTCCTCCCTCTCTTCTCTCTCCTTCTCCTCCTCACTCTCTCTGCCTCCCTGTCTCTATCTCTGTGTATCTGTCTGTCTCTGTCTCTGCCTCTCTGTCTCTAACTCTGTGCATCTGTCTGTCTGTCTGCCTCTTTCTCTATCTCGGTGCCTCTGTCTTTCTGTCTCTCTGCCTCTCCGTCTATATCTATGTGTATCTGTCTATCTCTCTCTCTGCCTCTCTGTCTCTATCTCTGTGCATCTGTCTGTCTCTTTGTCCCTCTGTCTGTCTCTCCGCCTCTCTGTCTTTATCTCTGTGTAACTGTCTGTCTCTTTGCCTCTCTGTCTCTATCTCTGTGTCTTATCTCTGTGTCTCTGTCTGTCTTTTTCTGCCTCTCCGTTTATATATATGTGTATCTGTCTATCTCTTTCTGCCCTTCGGCCCCTCTCTCTCTCTGTGTATCTCTGTCTGACTCTCTGCCTCTCTCTCTTACTCTTATTTTATTTCATCCCGCTTCCCGCCGTCCATTCCTCTTTCTCCCTTTCCATCACTGTTTATCATATACTCTTAACTTTGCCTCGTATCACCATACATACATCTGTCCATCTATCCATCAATACGTCCGTCCGACCGTCTGTGTTACCATCCAGTAGTCCCTCCGTCCGTCCGTCCATCCGTCCGTCCATCCATCCATCCATCCACCCATCCATCCTTCCATCCTTCCATCCGTCCATCCATCCATCCAACCTTCCATCCATCCATCCGCCCATCCTTCCATCCTTCCTTCCATCCGTCCATCCATCCATCCATTCATCCTTCCATCCGTCCATCCATCCATCCTTCCATCCGTCCATCAATCCATCCAACCTTCCATCCATCCGCCCATCCTTCCATTCTTCCTTCCATCCGTCCATCCATCCATCCATCCTTCCATCCGTCCGTCCATCCATCCAACCTTCCATCCATCCATCCGCCCATCCTTCTATCCTTCCTTCCATCCATCCATCCGTCCGTCCATCCGTCCATCCATCCATCCTTCCATCCGTCCATCCGTCCATCCGTCCATCTTTCCATCCGTCCGTCCATCCATCCAACCTTCCATCCATCCATCCGCCCATCCTTCCATCCTTCCTTCCATTCATCCATCCATCCATCCTTCCATCCGTCCGTCCGTCCATCCGTCCATCCATCCTTCCATCCGTCCATCCGTCCATCTTTCCATCCGTCCGTCCATCCATCCAACCTTCCATCCATCCATCCGCCCATCCTTCCATCCTTCCTTCCATCCGTCCATCCATCCATCCTTCCATCCGTCCATCCTTCCATCCTTCTATCCGTCGGTCCATCCGTCCATCCTTCCATCCTTCCATCCGTCCGTCCGTCCATCTATCGATTGCTCCAGCAGTCGTTCCTTGCGCACTGTCCTATTCCTCGCTCCGTGATAGAGCGACGGTGGCCTCTGGTTAGGACAGTTACCATTACGCCAATTAACACTGCCGCAAGCGATATATACTTCAGCATATAAGTCGTTTCTATTTCCGCCTGAAGACAAATAGACAAACGGGCAAACAAACGGATGGACGGACGGACACGCAGGCAGATGGATAGGGAAGAGGAAGACAACCAGGAAAGAAGGGAAGGCGGCGGGTACTGGCGCCTGGAGTTGTTGCTATCGTTGACAGTAAAGGGAAAGAAGAAGGGGATTGCGTTGAAAATCTGTTCCTGGAACCCCGAAGAGAATACGGTTTCTGGAACTTAAGCAACTTCCTTTTCTTAGCCTCGGCATATGAGGGCGGGTGGCCAAAGATATATCCTATTCTAACCGGATGAAAGTGATGCTAGAATGAATAAAAAATCATTTGTTTAAATTGTTCAGATTTGATCCTAGAAATATTCATACATCGACTGTTGATTTTCTCTAGGTTCTTGTAGACTTCCAAAATTGCCTATGAGAAAACCTCAGAATTTGTAAGATTCTTTTAAAAACAAGAACAAAGTCAATTTCTCTGCGGTGCTCAGAATTGTAAAGCGATTCACTGCTAAGAATAATCAAACTCCATTCCTTGAAGGCGGTTATATTAGCTCGTGAAATATCTAAAAATTAATTTTGAAACAAATCGAGTAGAGAGGATGAGTTGATTCAATCTGATATACTTAGCATTTAAATTCAGCAATTTGTTTGCATTTTGAAAGTAAATTCGAGGAATTTAGAACAATTCATGTGACAACTATATTATCGTTGCCTGCCAGTTTTCCAAAGCCCAAACGTGGGTAAAGTCACTTAGCCATTTATCATCTTCCATGTCAAGTCCAGGAGATCGTCATGGTGAGATGGAAGAGACATATTCTCTTCTTCGTCACACTCACAGACCTATGTAAGCCCAGAAGAAAATGCATAGACCCCTATT
>OY744603.1:82207498-82217498 GCA_963556255.1 Allolobophora icterica | reverse complement strand
CCTATTCGAGCATGTAGCCTATTCTGGCAGCACGCTCAGAAACAGTAGAACCGATCGGCGGTGGTCCTACGGAACGTAGACCAGAGTTACAGTAGTCCAACTTGTTGACGAGAACGTCGAGACAAGACAACGGTGGGAAAGTTTGACTGAAATACACTCGTAATCGTAATCGTAAATTTCTAAAGCACCACTTGAAAGCCAAGCATAAGCGCTGTGTCCAGTCAGAGGGGTTGTCCAGACAGCTGTCAAATGTGGATCCAAGTCCGGTTGCCATAGAGACCACACTCCGTAAAAACATAAATGTAACCTTAGCAAGAGTTGTCCACGTTCACAGGTCACTGTTGAGCAACAGGCTCGACTGTGTGATCAACCTATGCATCATCCTTATACACTCAACACTCCCAAACAGTCTTTGTTTCCGGTCCCGATCGGTTTGTTTGGTAAAACTAGAGTGTAGTATAGAGTTCCCACGAGGAGTACCAATGAAAGTAATCGACCAATGAGCGATGGGAACCGATCTGGCGGCCATCAATAATGCTTTTCAGTTCTTGAGCGAGCTGTGATGAATTGGAAACGTTCTCCGTGTCATCCGCCATGACAGTGACAGAACCAATTACGAACCAATAATGAGCCCGATTGGAAATTAGTCCAGACGTCGTTTTCCACAAACTGTAGCGCAACTTCTGTACGTACACGTTTCATTTGCACAACGAGCCGTATTAAATGATTTGATATCGACAGATGAAAAGTATGCAATTGATTGATAACTAAGCCTTTGAGTTAAAAACCAAGATGTTTGATTTCCAAGAGGAATCGATGATCGAGGTGGTTCATCTCCAAGACAATACAAGATCGAGATGTTTGATCTCTCCAAGACAAGACGAGACCGAAACGTGTTGAAAATCGGTCTCGAGGCCAAGACATTGAAACGGAGACCAAAACAACCATGTGAATGACGAAAACAACTAAAATCTCGATCGCCTTTCGTTCTTTGTAGTGCGACGCAATTTGACGAAATCGCATTTCAGTTCGACTCAAGTCCATCGCGGAGAAAGCTGACCGATGAACTAAGCCAGCTGTCTTCTGCTTGGAACATGTAGAGACATTCCGAAGGAACGACAGTCACATACTCCTCCGCAGAACATTTCGGACGTAATGGCATGTTTCCGAGGTAGCATTGTGCTATGGGCCCATAGCCGGAGAACAGGACCCCGGCACCAAACTACATGTAAATATATGTTTTTCTATATCGCATAGTCTCGACTCTTCTTTTTTCAATGAATTGATCGGGTGAGATCCTTTACCACATTATATGCCTGTTTGAATGCGTGTCATGCCCTTTAAGGTCCTCGTGTATGGACTGTGCTCGCCCGAAACGGCACCCTCGTGTACAGGGATTGGCATGGTCCCACTCAAAAAGTAAGAGTGCATATCTTCTCCTTGGGCTTGCATGCCCGAAACGCCGATTAATTGGTTGTCCTACGAACTATGAAAATTAACTAAAATAATACGACAACGAAACACAGACTTATTGTATTCATTCGTTCCCGTATTAGCTTTGTTATATACATATGATATTATTGGATATAATATACTAATATTCATTTATGCATAAATAATTAGTCTATATATATATATATATATAGACTATATATAGCGCACATGAAGACTCTACCTGCCAGTGCATAGAAATAGACAGTGTATGTAGATGCAATGATGTTCGAAGTTAATGCGTTATCACGACTCAGTCACGGCTTGACTTTAGAATAGCACACACCTACACACACACACATCTACACACACATACACACACACAAGCACACACAAACACACACGCACACCTACACACACACACACACACACAACATTCTACGCAAGAGAAATGAGCTGATTCTTTTGAGGCCATTTTGCTCATATATTTGAGTGATTTCCCAGTTGGTTAGCGTTAAGTTGATCTCAAGACGAAAGCCGCAAGGCAAGACAAAGGCAGGCAGACAGCCAGCCAGACAGACAGCCAGACAGACAGATCCAAGGTAACGGCAGAGCAGAACGCGTATGGAGCAAAGATAATTTCGTGATGGAAGTACGCATACAATTAGGCCTAGGCGACAAATAAACACATTTACAGTAGGATTGTAGCTCTGCATGTGTACTTGCTTCTGTAGAAGTGCTTTAAAAGCATTGTACATACGCTCTGTAGCAATTGCAATTAGAAACGCCGCTAGAGAAGTCTCTGTAAAACAGTGATGGATAACTATTTAATTAGAAACTAATTAGCTTGCTTCATCTTCTTCTTCTTCCTTTCTTCCCTACATTCTGGTACTCAATCTAATCCTTGTTCTTCTGTTCCGCATCCATCTACTCTTCTTATCTTCCTCCTTCCTTCTCATCGTCATTCTCCATCTTCAACTGCTCGTCTTATTCCTCATCAACATCCTGCTGTAATGCTTTCCACTTCCTATTTCTCCTCTTTCCTGTCCCATCTAATCCTCTTCTTCTCCCTCCTCGTTGTTCTCTTCATTTCTCTCTCTCTCTCTTCCCTATCTCAATCTTCACCTCATCCTGCAACTTCTGCACCTCCTCCATCCTCTAACCCTCTTTCTTTCCATAACCTCGCCTTTCTGTTTTGTTGTTCTTCCTTCTTCTACTATTGCTTCTGCTCCTAATCCTTGTGTTTCTTTATTCTCTCTTCTTTCTATTTGACCCTCCTCCTTCTCCTATTTATCCTTCCCCTACTATCACATCTCTTTTTCTCCTCCTGCATCTTCACCTTCTCCTCTTCGTCATCCTCCTCCTCCCTCCATCTCTTCAGCTTCCTCCTCTAAGCAGCCTGCAGTCATCAACTGCCGTCATCAGTGTTATGCGTTTCTGCCGATGTCGATTAGCGTCAAACCGGAAAAGGTCCTTTAACTAGCCGTCGCTCTAATTAAATAAACGTCTGTGCTAGCTCAAGGGTAATCGCTTCTACGTCTTATTTCTACCCGTCACTCTGCATTTTCTGCTGTGCGTGTCGTCTTGATCCCGTTGTTCTGGTGGTCAGTTGGTGGTCAGTTGGTGGTCAGTGGTGGTCAGTTGGTGGTCAGTTAGCTCATGATGAAGCGCCATTATTCAGCTGAAACAAGTCGGCTCTGCTCGTTAAGTTGATAAGTAAATGGCATGTAAGTCTACTCTTACTTTGCCACGTCTTTCTCCCGGCTACAGTCAGGTTGCATGCACTCTGGAAGTCAAATAAGAACAGTAACACTACAGTCATGTCAGGCCTATGCATCTGAGCATATGCGGGCTATGCACCTGAGCATAGGGTCTATGCACCTGAACATAGGGGCCTGTGTACCTGATAGGACCCTTGCACCTGAGCATAGGGCCTATTCACTTGAACAGCGGGCCTATGCACCTGAGCATAGGGTCTATGCACCTGAGCATAGAGGCCTATGTACCTGAGCATAGAGGCCGATGCACCTGAACATAGGGTCCTATGTACCTGATAGGGCCCATGCACCCGAGCATAGGGCCTATGCACTTGAGCACCTGTGTACCTGATAGGACCCATGCACCTGAGCATAGGGCCTATGCACCTGAGCATAGGGTCTATGCACGTGAGCATAGAGGCCTATGTACCTGACCATAGGGCCTATGTACCTAAGCATAGGGCCTACGCGTGTGAGCATATCGCCTGCGCAGAGCCTGTAGAAGTTTCACCTTACTCTTGCTGGAATAATGTTATGCGTTTAATGAGATTGACAGTTTCGTCTGTGATCGAATGCTGCTCGCTTAGCCGAAAAATACAGGCTTTCAACCAACCGACTAAAAAAACTCAGCCAGTGTTGACCTCCGATTCTCAATCCACATTTTGTTTCAAATGACAAATCCCGACTAAAATGATCCTAAGATCGCCAAGTGATCTTCCTCAGGCTGTGCGTGGAATTGCTCCTAGGTCTTTGCCCCTTAGAGCATTCTTTCCCAATCTAAAGAATTTCCAAATCTTAGTGCCGCGGCATCTAAGGGTGCCGTGAACCAGCTATAAGAATGCCGCGGCTGGATGACAGAATGGCATAACGAAAGTATTTCCGCAGTTTTTGACAAAAATGTGAAAACCCCCGATAATCGCTACTGAGGTAGGTCTATAGCTATTTTTTAAAAAAAACTTTAAGTAGTATAGAAATAGTCACAACACTGCAGTTTAATACAAGAAACGTTGCTCATCATTAAAATAAAGAACTGGAAGAAAACACGAAAGTGGTATGAGTATATTCCCCAAAAATATCCATATGTAGACTGAATGCAGAATGACTTCAGATGTCAAATAGACATTATAGAATAAAGCCCTGCAAAATAACAAATCCATACAACCAATTCGAGCAATACCAAATAGAAGAGCATCGTAACCAAATGCCTCAGCACATAGATATCGATTTCCATGTTCCTGCGGCCCCACCACCAGATCTGCAAACTGATAGCCATCGAAATGACGCCGGAGTTTGTAATTAGCCGGTGCTAAAAAAAATAGTTCATGCAGCCATGGTCTGTTGGTTTGTGCTTTCTTCCATAATTCTCTGCGTACATGAAATGGGTCTCAAGTTAGTCGTACTGGAGATCAACAGCTTCCACTGTCTGGTGTAATAGTTTAGAACGCTGTGAGGAAACTGTCGAGCAGGCTAGCCAAGCGTGGTTAACAATGCGAAGAGGCAGAATGAAGTCATTGAATCGGACCAAGGGCGCTGAGTGCCGTGGTCTAACAAGAAACTGACCATTTCAGGTGCAAATACATTCCTTGTCCACTACTAACAATGTAGGAGCAGATACAGAATACACCTGAACATTTATTTGATGCGTATCATCTTGCCGCTCGATGCCAGTCACTACGCTACTTGGGGAGGGGGCTGTTCTAAATGCCGTCCAGCAGATAATACTTAATACACGCGTAACAAAATCAATAATAATTTCTACTCTTCTGCTTGGGAATATGTACATTCATACGTACATCTACGTACGGGTATGCATATATACATTCATACATTCATACGCGCATTCGTCCATTCATTCATTCATTCAGAGCACTCATAAAACGCCTCTGAGAGGTATTCCTACTCAGAGGCGCTCCCAGCAAAACTCTGGCGAAAGAGAACAATTTTCAAATGCTTGTAAGAGGTTGATACAGAGTCCCTCGTTAAGAGAACATGTCTGATCATAATGAAGAAAGGGTATTCCAGGTCGACAGACTGAACGGACGCACTGACAATGCCCGGCATCACATCTACAACGTGCGCGCAAAAGAAAAGAAGTTCACCTTGAGAATCAGTACGATGAGTTGCGCTCTACTTTCTCCGTCAGCTAAACCTGTACCGGGACAAGAAGCTATAGGGACATTTCCGATACATGCGTATCCAGACGTTCTGTTTTGTCAGGCACATTTGTTCTGGCCTCCCATCACATCCACAAACAATGAGGAATTTTTAGACCCTGTGGTCAGCGATTTAAGCGAGTATACGGCTGACAGCATGATCTGCAATGCATCAACGGTGGCCTCATCTCTCACCTGCTCAAAGTCTTTGTTATGGCCGAGAACTATTGAAAGGTGCCGCTCGCACGGACGAAAATACTGACACTGCAAGGAAATTTCATTATAATCTTCAAATATTAACGGCGCTAAAAAAAACGTTAACGCATAAATTTCTAGACAACTCTTACCGATTTCCGTTGTCGTCGCTCTGTGCAGCCACAAAATGGCGGCCGACAGACAGATCACGTATTCCATAAGCTCTTCCGGTAGCCTCTTACCAACTGCACTACCAAGTCCGCTTCCGTATCCGGCGTCTGGAAGCGTCTGTGCCATGGCGACCGGTCTTAGGCCAGTAGCGAAATGAAGTGGGAGGAGGGTCGCTCAGAGAGAGAACGAGAGGGAGAGACAGCCAGGCAGAGAGAGATTGCCGGCCGTTCGTTGAGAATTTCCTGTCCTTTGCCTCTGAATATCGTTCAGCCCCCTGAGAAATTGTTGGGGCGACGACCGCCAGGTCTGGCTTTGTCCGGCGGAGAAACACAGTCGACGAAAATCAATGCCCGTTAGAACCAGATACTTCTGTTCCAAATCGTCCGTAGCGAGACAGCAGAAAGACAGTTCTTCCACCGACTTCAGGAGCCACACTGACGACGTTCGGACAGGGCCACGGTCGATTTAGAATCGTCTCATTCCTAAACTACTTCATAACAGCTTGTTAAAAACACAGAATTTTCTTTTCTAGGTTTCTATTTAGACATTTGTGCATCACATCTCTGCCCACATTTTTCTAAGTGTTCAAGTATACACGACTGTTAGAAAGCGCAGAATTTCTTCTGACTGTCTTCGTGTCTATTTAGACCATGTCTGTATATATCCCTGCCCCTGTGTGTGTCCGTGCGCGTGTGCTTGTATTTCTCGCGCTCCCGCACTGCTTGTGTTTATGACTGCGACGCTTGACGTCCAAACGCCATCTGTCGAATGTCAGGCGGTCCTTGTCCCCCGGCGCCCTCTGGCGACTGGCGTCTAACGTGAATCTATGCAACCAGCTGCTAGGGTCGACGTGCGCGAGTGTAGTCGCCACCGACGCCTGTATGGAAGAAAAACGGAATAAAAGACGTTCTCAATCTGTGGTCAAGTTGACAGACGGGTTAAGTAGGCTGCACTGGCTGTTCTCCAGGGCAGAGGGAATAAGAATTGGGGAGGGGGAGCATTTGGCCTAGCCCTCCCTCATTCAAGCATAGGATTTCGAGAGAATAGTACTATGCTTCGAAAGACTGTTGCGTCCGCGTGGTGCTCAACACTGTCAAGCTGGGAATCTGTAATGACCCTCCAACGGTTGGACATAGGTGTTCACGCTTGTCCTTGATGTTGAAGATTTATCAGGACCCGTCCAGAGGCCAGAAAGTCAAAGGACAATGGCACGTCTGGGCATGCTGATGTCGCCGCTGGTGGTGGCACGTGATCGGGATTCCTTGTAAAATCGGTCCGCTGGCTGCATTATTTGGTTTATCGACCATATCCCAGTACTCACCGAAGGGGGGGGCAAGACGCTGATCCGTTACCCTGCTCTGTACGGGTGTACTAACCCAAAACGGCGGGTTGCTTCGATCACATGCGCCCAGAACAAAGATAATCGAGAAAAAACTCCGAAAACTCAAACTCGCACGAAGTAGATTTTCGAATATATAAGAACTAGCGATCAAACTAATCGATCTAAATTGAACGAGAAACAAAATGCATGCATGTATGTATGTACGCATGCATATATAAGTATGCATGTATATAATGTATGTATGCATGTATGTAATGTATTTATGTATGGCATTGTATGCATGTATGTAGGCCTATGTATGAGAAGATTTGTAATAGCGCATTTTAAAAGACTCACAAAGGCGCGATTATCTTGACGGCGGACACTCACAATATCATGTCTATTTTTAAATTCGTCTGTCCGTATGTCTGTCCGTCTGTCTGTCTGCCTTGACGTGTGTATGTGTTCGGTAAGTATCTGGCCTATTCCGTATATGTCTATTATAAGCATGCTATACCTGTCTGTTGATGCTTAGACTCTTTACACAGTCCTAATATTACCACCCGCTTACTAAGCTAACCAGAACCACCTGCACTATATATACTGCTTCTGCATTGCATAGACATGTACGTCCATTGAACATGTACGTATGTATAAGTATACATGCAAATTGATATACTATATACAGGCATGTTATTTTTGGGCGTGTTGTTCAACTGTTACTGTTACAGTCTGTTGCAACACTTTGTCTCGTCGTGTGTATTCTTACGCCGTTTACATTCGGCGCAAGAATACCATAGGTCCTCCATACGTCACGGATTATGTAGCTCCTTCATGCCGTCTGCTAAGAAGAAACAACTAATGAGCGTTGCGTGCAGCACCCGGGTCTCTGCAAACGACGGAGGCGTGCGGAGCATGGGCAGACAAATAGACAGACAGACAGACAGACAGACAGACAGACAGACAGACAGACAGACAGACAGACAGATAGACAGACTTCTTAATATTTCTGCACGTATTTCCTAGACAGCCGGTCGCCACCTAATGAGAAACCAAGCAATTGTACGCTGGGCACGTGCATGCTAAGGTCATGAACTGTAATCACAGGGTGGAGAACCACACTGCCTGCGTTGCAAGGGAAGCTTTTGACCAATGAATTTGATCATTTGAACTTGAATAAAGGCGCAAAAAGTAAGAGAGATTGAGACAGAGGCGCTGAGATGATAGGAGAGGATGGGGATAGACGGATAGTAGAAGGAGGTCGACAGAGGAAAAGGAAGACAGAGAGAAGAAAAGGCGAGACCTAATTAGTTTAATTCTGTCGCAACTGTGAACGTTTGCTGAAAAGTTGTTCAATTCCATATTATTCCACGTCGTCTTTTTAAAATGTTCCAGAGATTCGCCAGAGAGTGGTCTCAGTTCACTGTGCGTTCGCTAGGGGCGCAGCAATCGTTCCATTAGGTCAACGGACAAGTGCAGTTGAGATTATGTCTTCGGCAGGTGGCAGCAGTATGCGCACTTCCTGCGTGAATTATTCCCACTTCATAATTAAGCTGGCTTATTCTTACGAAATGACTGCATATACACATACATACATGCATACATGCATAGATGCCATAGATGCGTACATGCATACAGGCATGCATGCATGCATACGTACATACATACATACATACATACATACATACATACATACATACATACATACATACATACATACATACATACATACATACATACATACATACATACATACATACATACATACATACATACATACATACAAACAAACATAAATGCATGCATACATATACATACACAAAGATCATTTTGCTCTTTAGACCTTTGTATTCACACTGATGTGATTTCAATCACTCGCCACATATGTCGATAGACCTTGGTAAAAAGTATCAATCACAGAAGGTGACAAATTAGCTATAACGCGATGAATTCATCATTCAGTGCCTAACGACATCTTTTGAGCATCTTGAAGCCATTGACATCGTCGGCCAGTAGTGGGCCCCTACACCTATCTTCGTTAGATCATTATTTTCACCAGTTATCACTTTTGCACATTTGAACTTGAAGATATACACACAGCCATAATAATAATGATAATAATAATAATACTAGTAATACTAATAATACTACTACTACTACTACTACTACTACTACTACTACTACTACTACTACTACTACTACTACTACTACTACTACTACTAATAATAATAATAATAATAATAATAATAATAATAATAATAATAATAATAATAATAATAATAATAATAATAATAATAATAATAATAATAATAATAATAATAGTAATAGTAATAGTAATAGTAATAGTAATAATAATAATAAATAATAATAATAGTAATAATAATAATAATACTTAGGCCGTCACCTCACCCAAGCTACTGGCGAACCCCGAGAAACTAGCTTTCTGTTTAAGCGTCTCTCAGTAACAATTCAACGCTTTAATGCTGTGGCGTTCAGCGGTTCCTTTGCCAAAGCTCTAACCGACACGGATGAGGTGTAGCCGTTCCAGAAACATAACACTTTTAATTTCTAAGACCTTGGGGGAATGAAGTACCTCAGGGAAAAAAATAATTATAGTAAACCAGCAATTGTACAGTCTTGTTCCTTGAACGGCAGCGTAGTGGCAATTGTCATTGTTATTGTAATTGTAATCGCAGATTTATATAGCGCTTCTTCAAGCGAGACTCTTCAGAATTACTATCGACCTAACGACGGAAAAACAGGATCGAACAAAATGGTTCTCAATCGCTTTTGGAACAGAGGTAAAGAAAAGATCAAGGAGCTCATCTCGTAAGATGCTATAGTTAACCGATTCCAGAAAGTTGGATCAACCACAGCAGAGCTCCCGTCTGCGCTATGGATGTTCTGGTTGGGGGTACAATCGGGTTACCCTGTGCAGCAGTGCTAAGAAATCTTCGGCCAGCAATGGACGA
>OY744603.1:82197498-82202498 GCA_963556255.1 Allolobophora icterica | reverse complement strand
GATTGCGACCAGACATTTTCTGCATTCGGGAGAGGAGAGCAAATCACAGCAGAGCAGTTGATATGTTAGCAGATGAGAGCGGAACAGAGCGTAAAAAATAACAGAGGATAGAATAGAAAAGAATAGAAAAGAATAAAATAACAGAGGATGGAATAGAATAGGAGAGCAGAGCAGAAGAGAGGACAGCAGATGAGAGAGGAGAGGAGCGGATATGATAGGAGAGAACAGGAGAGAAGACGAGAAGAGAGAAGTGAAGACAATAGGAGAAACGACCTTACTTCCTCATGGACTACTGAAACTCTATTCTCGCAGGCTTCCCAAAACTCATGCATACATGAAGGAGAAGAGGAGAGCAGAGCAGAGAAGATAATAGAACAAGAGAGGAGAAGAGAGGAGAAGAGAGGAGAAGATAGGAGAAGAGAAAAAAAAGTACATACGTGAGGAGAGGAAAAGACAGAGTAGAGATGAAAAGAGAAGAAAGGTGAACAGAGAAAACGAGAAGAGAGGAGAGTAGAAGACAGGACAGGAGAGAAGAGAGACGAGAGGAGACAGAGAGGCCTACAGACGGACAGACAATTAATGCCGAATCACCTTTGACCTCTCGGTGCTAATTAATCGCAGCTGAGATAGGGAGGGCTGAGGAATGGAGGGACGGTGGAAGGGAGGAGTGGAACAGAGGAAGAGTGAGAGAGGGAGGGAGGGAAGGCGGGCAGGAGCAGGCAGGCAAAGGCGTCGGCAATCAGGCGAAGTGGTATCGATAAGCGTATCTCGAGGAGAGCGACCTCCAGCGAGAGACTTAAACGCAGAAGTTGACCATCGTTAGGACGTGTTCGTCTGTCGCGTAATGGAACGATAGAACGGACAGACCCAGAGACACAATCACAGGCGCACATTGCCTCATACATACAGGCAGACAAGCAGACAGACAGACAGGCAGGCAGAAAACAGAATGACGGGCAGGTAGGCAGAAGACCAGCAGATTGGCAGGCAGGTATAGTACGGCGCGCAGGCAGGGGTGCGGACAGGTAGGCAGACGGATAGAAAGCAAGGCAGACAGACAGGCATCAGGTAGTCAGACAGGTAACTAGTCAGGTAGGAAGAAAGTCATACAATGGACAAACTCTATACACGTTAGCCTACGCATTCTGCAAGTGACGGTCTCCATGGGAACCGTGTCCGAGATCACGTGTCACTGTGTCTTGCTCTCTGTCTTCTTCGTTTCCTCTGTCTGACTCTGTATGTCTCGCTCTTTCTATTTCTCGCTGTTCCTATCTCCTGCGTGTAACGTAAACGAATCCGGATTTAAATGGAGTATTTTTCAGACTGTGTTTGAGAGGAAACCATTTCGGTAAAGCGCTTCACAAGTCGACCTTCTTTCGAGTCTCCGTTGATGTTTGTCTGCGTATGTCCATCTGTCCGCGTGCTTGACTCTGTCTGTGTGTGTGTGTCCTCCTACTGGACCGATTCCTCGATCGATTGACACGTGGCCCTAGCGATATTGTGATTGATGTCGCCCGCATCTCTCTCTCTGCCTCCGTAGCTATCTGCAATCTCTGCGAATTATCAGATTGTACACATAGACAAGCGTACATACACACACGCAACTAGGCCTACATGTAAACATACACACGCGTAATATATACATTTATACACATGTATTTATAGCCATCCATTTATGTATACATATATACGTGCATATATGCACATATGTATATATGTATAAATAGGTATATATGTATATATGCATTGTATTTTATATGTATATATTTATATATGTATATATTTATATACGTGTGCATGTATATATATGTCTGTGGGTGGATGGCTGGAGGAACGAACGAATGACGAGCAGGAAGAGGAAAAAAGAAAAAACGAAGGATGAGGAACATAAAGCGTGAAAGAAAAATGAGAGAGTGGAAGGGAAAAATGGAAAGGAAGGAAGAAGAAGAGGAAGGAAGGAAAGAAGGCGTGATTGACGAGTAAAGACAGGGCCAAGAACAGCGAGGCAGAGATATATAAAAAGGGATAAAGTAAGATTGAAACGTAAAAAGAACATACATCATGACAGATTCAGACATATGGAGAATAGGGAATGACAACGAAGCAGGCAGATAGACATTGGGAAAGGCAGACATATGGAGAAGAAGACAGACAGACATGCTCGATGGCTGACAAGCAGGCAAAACACAAAAGAAACAGTTTACAGTCAGACAGGTAGACAGACAGAATTTGGGCAGACATGGCAGATATGTAGTCAGATATACAGATAGGTAAACATACTATTAGCCATGCAGACAGTCAGTAAGTCCGGCAGTCTAATAGATTTACAGACAGATAGACAGACAGACAGACAGACAGACAGACAGACAGACAGACAGAAGACAGACAGACAGATATGCAGACAGGAAAACGTACAGATAAAAAATCAGGCAGACAGATAGATATACAGAGCGCCAGTCAACCAGATGGATAGATATACAGATAGGCAGGAAGGCAGACAGACAGACAGACAGGCAGGTAGGCAGACAGACAGACAGACAGGTAGGCAACAGACGCTGAATGGCATCGCTGTAGCAGCGCAGAACGCACATCACGATGCGATGCGTGCTCAAAATCAGCAGCAGTAGCATCACCACCGGCAGTCGTCAGCCTCAGCAACCATTCAGTCCATGGCACTGCGCTCTACGCTTCGATGCCAGTTACTCTGTCGTTGCTCGCCAGGTAGCGCCACCATTTCGATATATCTACTTCCGGAAGTCTCTCCTCACGCGCCGTACGTACTGAAGCGACACTTCCGGCGGATATGACGTCATGAGACAGACATCGGTGGGAGCAGCTCCAGTTGACCAGCGCACGATCATGATAAACTGAGGCGATTTTGGCACCCCCGTCGCTCTGCTATTGCCTGATTAATTTCATTCTCGTTTGCAGGGAAATAAGATGAAATCGGTGAGTTAGCTTATCTCAGTTTGTCTTCAGTCTTGCTCTCCACGCACACAGACCGAGTCCTAACTAAAACAATTCACCAATTCAGTCACCTAATGACCTAATGACATGAGGGCTTTATTGTACCCGACAAAGTGATGGTGACCAATCCCATCCTCCACTCCTCTTTCCTCTCCTTGCCTTGCCTTGCCTTGCCTTGCCTTGCCTTGCCTTGCCTTGCCTTGCCTTGCCTTGCCTTGCCTTCTCTTGCCTTGCCTTGCCTTCCCTTCCCTTCCCATCCCTTCCCTTCCTTGCCTTCCCTTGCCTTCTCTTTCCTTGCCTTGCCTTGCCTTGCCTTGCCTTGCCTTCCCTGCCCTTCTCTTCCTCTATATGTGAAAATCTAAATTAGTATGTTTTTCACTCGCCGATAACAAAACAGGCCGTATACGTGTTTACATTTTGTGCTGCAACTGTTATTTTTATTACGCAAAAAATAATGTTTATTTTATCACAGTGGCAAACTGTGTCTGTGAGTGCCAGACACCAACGTCACAACGCCTATTGTAACACATCTCATGATATTAGCACTTTAACTACATCAAATGACCATTCTTAGTAGGCTATTTGTGCCTTCCGCTGTAAGTAGAGGACGTAATGGAGTTAAGTGGACACTCAAACCACTGACGATGGCTACCAAATAGTTGCATAGCTTGACAGCGCGAGCTATTTCCATGTCACACGACTTATTCACGGCAGCTGTAAAGATATATGGCCCATAGATTCTTTATATTCCCTCTGCGAGCGCTATTCTTAAGTCACTCGACAGGAATCAGTTTAATCTGTATAGGAGGAAAATTGCATTGTATGAAGGAAGAAAGCACCCAAGTGTCATCACCAGAGTGTGATTTGAAAAGGAGAAAGAGAAGACTCGCTGGTTAATCTCAGTACGCACACGCACCAGAATAAATCTTCCTAATACTAGAAATCCGCATAAAAGTCTTCGCCTTGAGTGCTCCCAAAAAGAAAAGTCACTTGATGGTCATATTATACGAGCTAAAAGGTCAGCCGTTGCTACCAGAGCAACAGAGAAATAATCGGCTGAATCTTTAAGCTAAATATATATAGGACTAAAGGTAATTAACTGAAAGGCCGCAACAAATCGTAGCCTTCTAAGGTCAGGCTACCATGGACCGTTCACGTCAACCATGGTCTCGCCTTGCAGAGAACGTAGATGAACCTTAAAGAAGCCTTTGGTGAGTGAGTAAGTAAAATGTCAACAATTCTTTTTAATGCTTAAAGTCACTTAAGCTGATGAAACATTTTATCCAGCCATCTATTTATATCTTTATCTAATCGGCAGACGAACCATCAGATAAGAGCTGCCTATGCCAAGGACTGTCTTTTGACGATATTGGAACAGATAAGTCTGAACTCTCGAGGCTAAATTAATGATAAACCTGGCAAAGCTGCCAATTAAGTGAAGTCCGGGTAGTTTTTTTTAACAGTTGTATATGGAGTCTAATGGTTAAGTCAGGGGCGTACGTTAGCCCAAAAAGCCAACGGTGGACCTTCCGCCAAGTATTGGCGTTCGCACGTGGGAACAAGGGGGAGCATTTGCCCCCGTCAGTATTTGCGCATATTTAAAAAAAATAAAATAGTTTCATTATTATGATTACTACAAAAGTCCCAACACGATTTTCGATGCGATAAGAAAACACTTTAATTATTTAGGTAAAGTCCTTATTTATTTTTAAAGTTGTTCTGTGTTCATAAATAGCTATTCTATGCAAAAACGTCATTTTTGCACCATGTAGGCTACAAAAATGTCGCCAAGTTTCGAAAAACCACACGTTACTGTTGGGAAACTGGTGGCATGGACTGCCTTGCCAAATTAACCGAACAATATCTTTTCGAACATTCAAGCATTTGTTAAAGCTGCACTTGGTTGCTACCGTGCACATCTAGACTATTCTCTAAAGATAAACTTCTATTATGTTGTGTTGATTCTTGGACATATTATTATTGTATGGTGTTACTTATCTGTAATTTTCATTCTTTTATGTAAAATTATACGA
>OY744603.1:82184998-82192498 GCA_963556255.1 Allolobophora icterica | reverse complement strand
CCTTCTGTAACACTTCCTGGATGTCGGGGGTGGGGTATGCGTCACCCGCCGAGAACTTGTTTACATATCGGTAGTCAATGGCCAGTCTTAAACCGCCTTGACCTCCCTTTTTCACAACGCACACAACGGGACTAGCCATTTCACTATGTGAGGGAGTGATGATACCTAGGGCCAAAAGTTCGCGGATCTGCTTCTCCATCTCTGGTTTGAGCAGTTCCGGCACCTTATAGGCTCGCAAACTCTTCGGCCTGAACTCCGCGCTAACAGTGATTGTGTGTTCTAGGACGGGACAGAAACCTGGTTTGTCCGAGAACACATCTGGAAATCTGTCTAACAGACTAAACAGCTGTTTCCGCTCGGGTACCGTTAAGTGTGCAACGGCAATAGGGTCTACTTGTGCACTGGGCCTTGTCTGACTCGTGACGAAGCTACCCACTGCTTCTACGTGACCGAAGTCTTCGTCCTTCTCGAACAGAATGGAGCAATTGTTAATCAATGCTTGCTGTATTCTTTCGTTATATTTGCGAATACGATTTGCATGTAATAAGCGGCTTTTGCCCCCTATTTCCACGATGTATGTGTAGGGCGATTTCACCTGAGCTATGATGGCCGGGCCTTGCCATTGGCCCTCCTTCTTTGCTCCTCGCGCTTCCGGTGATTGGATGATGACTTTATCCCCTACTTCGTAACGCCTGTCCATGCTTCTTAAATTGTAATGAGTAGCATAGCGCTGCTGTTCAATGTCTGAATAATATTCGGCATATAATTTAGACATTTCAAGGTTATCCCTTAATTGGTCCAAGTAAGCTGCGGCGCCTGTGCCCAGACTTAATGGAGAATCCCGCTCTCCCGCCCATTCCTCAGAAAGGACAGATAGAGGTCCTTTAGGCAGGGTACCATACACCAGGGTGTAGGGACTCACGTGGGTGGTTGCCGAGGGGCGTTCCCTTAAGCTCCAAAGCACGTAAGGTAACAGTCTGTGCCATCCCCTCGGGTTTTCTTCTGCCAGTTTATGAATCATGGTCTTCAGTGTGGCATTGCAGCGCTCCACTAGACCTTGTGACTCAGGATGTGCGACTGGCCCAAAGCGTGGTGAGCACCCCATACGATGCAGAAACTCTTGGGTTAATTTGCTGTTGAAATTCGACCCGTTATCGGACCTAATCGTTTTTGGAAAACCGAAGGTCGTGAAGATTTGCATGTATGCATCACATGTCGCTTTTGCCGTTAATGATTTCAGAGGATAGGCCATCGGCCATCTTGAAAATTGGTCAACTACCACTAAGGCGTAGTTGTACTCGGGTTTTGGGCTTGTGGGGTCTACGTTGGTAACTATAGGCCCTATACAATCTGCCACTAGACAGCCGAATCTGGTCTCGTCGTTGCGAGGGATAGGAGTTATGGGGGCCCGCTGCGCCACTCGCAGCGGCGCATGCCTTTGGCAAATGTCGCAAGATGCACAATATTCCTTCACTATATCCTCCACGTTGGGAAACCAGAAATTCAGTTTGATTCGGTCCTTAGTCGTTTTCAACGCCATATGACCTGCGAACGCAGCGTCATGTGCTAAGTCTAAGACCTTGTCTATTCTTTCTTTAGGTAAACACAGTTGTTTTACAGAATGCCCGGCTATTTTGTCTTTATGAAAGAGCAAATTGTCTTCAAAGAAGAAGTTCTTCGCCCCAATTTTCCCGTGGGCCAAGAATGGTGCTAGTGTCGAACATTGTGCTTGTTCGGCCGCCATCTTGCTTCTGCCTACTATTGTGTCTTCCTTGGGTGGGGGTGGTATCTCAGGATTGAAGAACTGCTCTTCAGTATCCGTTTCTTCGGGACTGATTTCTCCTACACTCTCACTGTCTGCCTGAGCGACCGTGAAGTAATCTTCGCCTATCAGCGCCCTAAGTCCCTCTACCTCCTCCCCTCTCTCCTCTTCCTCACTCGTCTCAGTCCTTGCGACCGCCTGCGCTTCTGAAATTTGGTCTATTTCAGGAGCGCTGGCCGCGTGACTCGAATACAACGCTGTCTCGCGCAGCAAGTCGGCTGTAGTGGGCGTGATAATTAACGGTTCATTAAGGTCTTTAATGAGTGCCGCCCATATCCGAACATCAGGGGCGTAATTTACCTCCCCCTCGCTGTCCTCGCCGGCCTGAGACCCCTTTAGTCTCAGCCGCACCACGTCCACAATCATTGATTGACCGTTCAGCCCCTTCACCTCTATCTGCTTGACCACAGGTAGGTTGAGCGGCCTGATTAGTTCTGCTCGCGCACAATTGTATTCGGCCCCGCTATCTATTAGAGACGATGTCACAGGGAGCCCTGTAATATATACTTTCATGTACTCTCTTACATAAGTCTCCTCCACGTCAATGCAATCCGGGCTTGTCGGCAATGCATGCTGTTCTATCTCTTGTATCGATGGCGGCCCGTCTTGTCGCGTCTCGCTTTGTCTGTCTGCCTGTCTGCCTTGAGCTCTGGTCACGGTTGGCTGGACCGCACACGCACTCACCTGCTTGCTTTTAGTTTGTTTGTTCTTCGAACACAGTTTAGCTCTGTGGTCTGGAGAAAAGCATAGGAAACAAAGGCCACGCTTTCTAATCTCGTCGGGGGTTGGACGTCCGTCTGTCCTGTTATTTGTCTGTGTCCCTCCCGGTCGGTCAGTCCACGTGTCCGTCTGTTTAGCTGTCGTCTGAGGAGGTGCTGGCGCTTTCGCGTAGCGTGCCTCCGTCTTACCCGTGCCTAGACTATGCTTCGTATAGTCATTTTCCCAAGGGTGTGTAGCGACATAAGTGTCAGCCGCTTCGGCTAACTCTTTGTGCCCTAACCACTTCTGCTGCTCTTGACTGAGGATGAAATTCAAACATCCTCTGGGCAACATTTCTTTCATCTTATCTGCAATCAAGAGGCTTGTAACCTCATCAAATGTCATTGCCTTGCGATCTTGCAGATAGTAAGAAAGTAAATTATGCAGTCTCGAAGCTAATGTTGTGTATGATTCATCTACCGCCTTTTTTGCGTTCATGAATCGCTCTCGTAAAGAGACTGCGCTCACTTTGAACTCTTTCAACAAGAAGGTTTTTAGCTTCCCGTAATTATCAAGCTCCTCTTGTGTGAGTCTGGCCGTCAGTGCTCTGGCCTGATTATCTAGACAGGTCAAGAGTAATCTGCTTCGAAGGTCGTCCGGGACAGCGCAAGAGTCGAATAACCTTTCGCAATGCACAAAGAAACCAGGGATTTGCGCATGGTCGCTGGGGAATCTCGGTAAGAGTCCTCGCAAGCTTTCACTATACGTTTTCATTCGTCCTACGACCGAATGCCTCAAGTTATAGTCCCTTTCGTCTCTGAGTCTCCTCTCTGCGTCCCTTTCTTCTCGGACTTCCTTCTCTCTCTTCTCTGCCTCCTCCTTTTCTTCTCTCCTCCGCTTCTCCTCCCGAAGCCTTAATTTCTCTGCTTCCTCCTTCTCTTCTCTCTTCCGTCTTTCTTCTTTCTCTTCTCTTCTCCTCTCTTTCTCTTCCTCTCTTCTCTCTTTTCTCTCCGCTTCCTCTCTCTCTTCTCTTCGCTGTTTCTCTGCTTCCTCTTTCTCTTCTCTCCTCACTCTTTCTATTCTCTCCGCTTCCTCTCTCGCTTCTCTTCTCAGTTTCTCCGCTTCCTCTCTCTCTTCTCTTCTCACTCTTTCTATTCTCTCCGCTTCCTCTCTCGCTTCTCTTCTCAGTTTCTCCGCTTCCTCTCTCTCTTCTCTTCTCAGCCTCGCGGCTTCCTCTCTCTCGTATTTTAAGCGTTTTAATTCGTATAACGGCGTTTGCGCTGCCGAATCGATATTGCTTTCTATGCTACCCGTGCTTACTTCCTCACTTACTTCTGGCGGGGTTTCCCGTCCAGACACAATTATTTCAGCACTCGCCTCTTGGAGTTGGCCCGTACTCATGGAACCCAATTCCTCCTCTCCTAGTCCCATCTTTATCAGATATGCGACTAGTCTGTGACGGGGCATGTTCTGCACCCTCACTCTTTTCCCTACCGACAACTTATCCATCTCCAACAGTCCGCTCACTAATAGAAAAAGATAAATAAGTTAGAGGAGAGTCACCGCTGGTCAGAAATCAAAGAAAACAACGTCCTAAAATTCTACCACAAATACAACAAGAACAGAACTGAGCAAAAGGAGCTACGCAAAAGCCTCGGCTATTCGCACACCAATCCTCATCCAGACCTCAACCGCAACCTCACAGATTACCACGACTACCAGTAAGGACTTACCCTCTGATACGTCGAGCGTGTTCCGTCTTTTGGTATCTTGGCTGATCCGCTGTCCTCCGTTGCCACTCCCGTCCGTCGTTGCTAGCGATGGTCGGTCGTCCGTTGGCGCTCTTGTTCCTCGTCCTTGCCTGTTGCTGTCGGTTCCTTCGAGTCCTTCGTCTCCGGAGTCCGGCACTCGATTTCTCCAGTTGCGAAGGGTTGTATTCGCCGCTGGTCCCGATCTGTTGAGATTCCTCTTTTCCGTTTCCGGTTCCGCTCTTCGTCGTGACGTCTTCAGTTGAAAATCCTGTCGACTGCGCCAATGTCGCAATCGAAGGTCGCCCTGTCGTGTGTTTGCCGTGTGTTGATGTCGACCCTCGATTGCTTGTTCTTTTACTTGCACTTTTATTTAACGTGCCTAACTTTTCTATAGAAGATTCACGACGAACTTTGTTTAATTAATAAATGAATTTAATTAAAGAAACAAATATATATATACTAACTCTACGGGAACTTCCACGTAGTATTAAAGCGTTTAGATATTAAATCGGACTATCTCAAATGTTGCTTCGTACAGCCTAACTACAGATCGTTCTTTCGCGTCAGTCTCTGAATCTGACGGACTATACTCTGCCGCCCCGCTGGTCGTTCCTCCCGATGTTTCTCGCTCGACCGATGTTCACACGTCGCGTTCGTCAGCAGTACAAGTCCCGTGTTCTCCGTTCCCTTCTGTTAAGTAGGAACTCCAGCGTGCATCAGTCAGCCCCCCTCCCCACGTCCAGCTATCGTCAATTAGTGTCAGATTGCTCCTCGATACGCGGGTCGTCGCTCGCCTGCAGCGCGGGCGGTGTCTGGTTACACCATAGCCGCGAGGTGTCCTATTACACCTTGGCTGTGTGGTGTCCGATTACACCTGGGCCTCGCGGCCTTCATTGTTGCCCAAGTGGAGGCTGGCTTTCGTCCGTCATCATCCTATCTCGACCAGCAACGACGCTTCCATCATAATGATGATGCCATCTCGTCGTTGTTGTCGATCTCCTCACGCGACAGTCGAGTTGTAGGCCTATTTCTTCTCTTTCGTTTCCTCTTCATTATGATTTTTATATTCTATTATCTCTCGTGTTTTACTTACTTCGAATAGCGTTAGTCTTTGGTAACCAATTTTCTCTACTATTCTCTCGCCTTTAGTCACCAATTCTCTCTACTCTTTTCTCGTCTTTTGTCAACAATTCTCTCTACTATTTTCTCGTCTTTTGTCACCAATTCTCTCTAATATTTTCTCGTCTTTTGTCAACAATTCTCTATAATATTTTCTCGTCTTTTGTCACCAATTCTCTCTACTATTTTTTCGTCTTTTGTCACCAATACTCTCTAATATTTTCTCGTCTTTTTGTCACCAATTCTCTCTAATATTTTCTCGTCTTTTGTCACCAATTCTCTCTACTATTTTTTGGTCTTTTGTCACCAATTCTCTCTACTATTTTCTCGCCTTTTGTTACCAATTCTCTCTACTATTCTCTCGCCTTTAGTCACAATTCTCTCTACTGTTTTCTCGGCTTTGGTGTCTGCCTTGTCTCCTTTTCTTGCCGTTTGATTTCTCTGCGCAGTTCCGGTTCATCTACTCCTTGGTCTAATTTCCTTTCATATCTTCTCATCTGTACTTTTAAGTCCTCTCACCTCCAGTCACCTTGCTTTGTCAATGCTCTCTGCTCCACTCTTATGTCTTATGCCTCAAGACACACCTATATATTTAGAGATGTTGGATTGCCATGTTAAGCGCACTTGTGAGGTTCGTAAAAGGCGTTTTGCAAATAGCCAGATACATATATATACACGTCTGTTCTTCTTCAGAAGCGTCATTCTCCTCTGCTCCGTCATGTGTTCTAAGTCCGCTTTCACCTGTGCTTTGTTCTCTCTGTTCTTCCATTCAATCCGCTAGCTCGTATACCTGGCTCGGCTCTGCGTTTGACCATACTTTTCCTGTCTACTTTGGCTTCTCCTTTCCTTAGTACTATCCCGTCCTCTGTCACCTTCTTCTTCTCACCTCCTGCCAGCCTCTCTCTCTCTCTCTCTCTCTCTCTCTCTCTCTCTCTCTCTCTCTCTCTCTCTCTCTCTCTCTCTCTCTCTCTCTCTCTCTCTCTCTGTTTTTTGTCTCTCTATCTGTGTCTGTTTCTCTCTCTCTATGTTTCCGTCTCTCTGTCTTTTTCTCTTCTCTCTATTTCCGTCTCTATGTTTCTGTCTCTCTATCTGTTTCTCTCACTCATTCTCTCTCTCTCTCCATCTCTCTCTCTCTCTCTCTCTCTCTCTCTCTCTCTCTCTCTCTCTCTCTCTCTCTCTCTCTCTCTCTATCTCTATCTCTATCTCTATCTCTCTCTCTCTCTCTGTTTCCGTCTTTAACTGTTTCTACCTCTCTATATGTTTCTCTGTCTGTCTATGTACCCGTTTGTCTCTATCTGTCTCTGTCTCTCTTTTCCCATGACTTTGTCTCTGTCTTCCTGCTACTCGGTGCCACTGCGTCCGTGTGTTTCTTTCAGTGTCTGTCTTTATTTCTGTTGATATTCGCGTCTTCCTCCGTCCGTCTCCGTCCATCCCATATCCTGAGAGCATCTTACTCCGTTCTCAAGAGAGAGAAAGAGAGCGAGCGCCGTATTTAGGTCGCTACTTAGACAATTGTCCAGCCGTCGTAAGAAACTACTCGGCATCGGTCTCCGGATTTCATGCTACACAAAGCAGAAGATACGACTCTCCGAATGACACCTGTTTTGTTTCAGCCGGTTCCTGCTTTGATGTGACCCGACCAAAGAAATACCGCCCTTTCTCATCGACGCCGCCGCCGCCGCCGCAGCAGCCACGGCATCGGCTTATTCTGAGAACATTATCCGACGTCGAGAAAGAACAGAGAGAGAGAGAGATAGCACACTCGCCGCCGCTGCCACCGTCGATCCATATATCCAGCCACATCGCGGGGACGGAAAACGTGGACGTCATTGGAAGGATTCCGCAACATCTTCGGATACTTGGACGAGGGAACGGTTCTTCTGCAGCTTCAGCAGTCATGAGCATCGGTGGCATCGTTGACAGGGCGTTGGGAATCGATGGGGAAGGCGGGTGGTTGCCTGGAGTCCTGCTTCTTCTCCTGACGGTCTCGTCAGTCGGCGGGTCGAGTGGCGACGAAGGTAAGCGGCTCGAATTATTAATTATGTTTTGCTAAGGAGACCGAGTTACCTTCTTCTACAAACATCGCGTGCTACGTCGACGCTGAGTAGC
>OY744603.1:82177498-82179998 GCA_963556255.1 Allolobophora icterica | reverse complement strand
AGCGTTCTCGGTCTCCTTGACCAGCGCTGCTCCGGAAGAACGGCCTGCTCCGTCGAGGTCGTCGAACCGACCTTCGACAACATTCGACCGTGCAACATGGAGCTCAAGAGTTACATGGAAGCCGAGTATCAGTGCAAGAAAGGTCAGCTTCCGCACGGCTATAAACAACCAATGCGATTATTTATAGCTCACCAATAAATAACACTGAAGCAGAGTATAGTAAAACTGAAAGGTAAATGATGCGAGATAAGACTTCGACGAGGATGGTGGTTGTACGAGTATGTCAGATAGTTACGTCGTTACAGGTAAAATAGCATTCGACCCTGTTGTAAATATCTTCGAGCTAAAAGCATAAATAATTACTCGATCAGAGCTATAAATAACTTAAGCCGGTCTTAAACAACCACTAAATGAAAGTACCAAATATCAGGATCAGCCTAAACATTGGACATTGTTTAAAGTTAATGACTTAGAATCGAGCTATATACATCAAAAACAGGTTTAAAGGTTCCTAAGTAAATCCATGACCTCCAGTGCTACAGAGGGATCTAAACCATAGAGGATTTGACATGAGCTCAAATCCATTGCAACCTAATCTGCCCAACCGGATCGCAGAAAGCCATGTAGGTTAATCTCAAGCTACAAATAGCTGCAATCAAGCAGGAAACAGCTGCTGTGTAACACACTAAGCCTTACCTCGAGACGTAAATCCAAACGCGTGTGGCATTACTTGTTTGATTACATTTTTAAATTTAAAGCCGCGAAAGTTGGGAGGGACGGGTAAAGTGACGGAGAAAGGGAGAAGAGAGGAGACGATGGAAGAGGAGAGGAGTGGAGACCAGAGGAGAGGAGAGGAGACGAAACGAAACGAGACGAGACGGGAGCAGACGAGTTGAGACGAGACGAGACGAGAGCATGCAGAGGAGACGAGACGAGACGAGACGAAAGGAGACGAGAGGAGGAGACGAGAGGAGACGAGAGGAGAAAAGAGGAGAGGACAGGACAGGAGAGGAGACGAGGGGAGACGAGACGAGACGAGAGAAGAGGACAGGACAGGAGAGGAGACGAGGGGAGACGAGACGAGAGGACAGGAGACGAGACGAGAAGAGACGAGAGGATAGGATTAGAGAGGAGAAGAGTCGACAGAAGGTGACGAGAGGAGAGCTTCTTGGCGACTGTAGATACAACAAATACTAATCAACTTTTGACGATTTTATGCTAATTTTGTTGTCATCTCAATGAACCGTACATTGACCTCCTTTTGACCTTGCAGTGGCCCAGTACGCTGGCAGCAACTGTGACCTTGTCCTCGCTCGGGCGCAACGCACCCTGGCGTTGACCCACGTGGCAGTCAACAAGTGCGGCTCCGATCTGTTTCCATGGCGACTGCGAGCGGAGCCTGGCCAGCGCCTCAACGTCACACTCCTTGACTTCGGCGCCGCCGCCGCTGCTGTCTCTTCAGCCACAAAAGCCGGCGCCGAGGGCGATGAAAATTCGGCGGCGGAGACCGCGGTCGATTTGAAGCGGTGTCGCCATTTCGGGAGAGTGGTGGAGCCTGGAATTGGGAGAACGACAGAAATCTGCGGGAAGCTGAACGTGAGGGAAAGTCACGTCGAGTTGTCGCAGTCAAGTCTCGTTGAAGTGATCATCAATCGAAGCAACAATGAACAGTTTCTTCTGATCATTTCCGGTCAGTATCAGAAGTTGTTGTTATCAGCAGATGCGCTGAGGTAGACACATCATGCGGGGGCACGAGTAGACAACCTCACAATACACCCGGTGAAAATATTAACTTAACAGCCAACCGACCGATGCACGGTGCGCCTGACTGACTGGCTGGCTGGCTGACTGACTGACTGACTGACTGACTGACTGACTGGCTGGTTCATTGACTGACTGACTGACTGGCTGGCTCATTGACTGACTGGCTGGCTGGCTCATTGACTGACTGACTGGCTAGCTGATTGACTGGCTGGCTGATTGATTGACTGACTGTCTGACTGATTGACTGGCTGGCTGATTGACTGACTGACTGGCTGATTGACTGACTGGCTAGCTGATTGACTGACTGGCTGGCTCATTGACTGACTGGCTAGCTGATTGATTGACTGGCTGGCTGGCTCACTGACTGACTGGCTAGCTGATTGACTGGCTGGCTGATTGATTGACTGACTGACTGTCTGACTGATTGACTGGCTGGCTGATTGACTGACTGACTGGCTGGCTGATTGATTGATTGACTGGCTGGCTGATTGAGTGACTCACTGACTGACCGACCGAATGACCAACTGTATGACTGGCAGTGGGCATTTGACTGGTGGTTGATGGGACTGATTGCTTTATTGAATGACTGTCTGCCTCTCTGACTGGCTGATTGACTGGCCGACTGAATGACTGAGAATGACTGGCTGACTGACGACTACCGGCTGACTTACTGACTTTACTGACTTACTGACTGACTGTTTGACTGGCTGACTGAGTGACTCACTGACTGACCGAC
>OY744603.1:82107498-82174998 GCA_963556255.1 Allolobophora icterica | reverse complement strand
ACCGACGGTGGTCACCAGTTGATAGTATAGCGCGCCGCACTCCTTGTTAGATTATTTGGCTCGGATAGGTCATCGGATGAACGAGATTCTAGTTATGCAGTTTCTATATATAACGGCGCTGTGTCGTAGCAAAGACGATTAGCGTTGCCCTCCTACTTTTTCCAGATTTGGGACTGGCACCACCTGAATACGGCAGAACAATGATACACCTTACTTGTCCCAATGTACGGTGAACAACTTATTGCCTGTCGAACAGATCAGTCAACTTTCTGAGGTTGTTGATTGTGTCGAAATGAACAAATGCAGAAATTTTCATAAATACATGTAATTATCAGCTTATCAATTAATCGACGAAGCTCCAAACCAAAAACTGTGCAATGTTACAGGCAGAACAATCTCAGTCAGACAAGAAGCTCATACATTAAAAGAGTTGGCGCATATTTACAAATGCCTATCTCTGTTTAGAAGCACCCATCAATATATATATATACACATATATATACATGTATATACATGTATATATATATCAATTTAATAATAATGATAATATAATAATCTGGCATTTATAACGCGCCTAAACAAAAAGACATCTTGCACAAAAGCGCATATGTATGTGCCTATGTATGGCATCCACACATAAAAGAACATATAGAATAGCCTCTATATATAAAGCCTATTATATAGGTTCTTATATATATATATATATATATACACATAATGTGTTCTTACATATGTAGATACCATACATACACAATGATATGCATATATTTATGGGGTCTCTAAATACAGATTAGGTCTATGTATATATATATATATATATTTATTTATTTATATGTGTGTGCGTATGTGTGTGTGTACATTACCTGTGTTGAGCAGGTGAGTATATTACGTATAGTGATAATGGATATGAGAGGAAGCGGATCTTCAAGAGGATTCGGATGGATCGGCGAGAAGCGAATTCAAAGAAAACGCCTCTTCTATTCTGTCTTATTTAGACTGAGGACGGTATAATTAGGCTTCCCATCTCTCTGTCTCTGTCTCTGCCTCTGTCTCTGCCTTTGTCTCTGCCTCTATCTCTGCCTCTGTCTCTGTCTCTGCCTTTGTCTCTGCATGCCTCTGTCTCTGTCCGTATGCTTCTACGTTTTCAGCAATTAATAGCAGCGTGAAAAATCGTCTTTGTCTATAGTTGTCTGTGTGTGTGGTTTGTCTGTCTGTCTGTCTGTCTGTCTGTCTGCGTCTGTCTGAATGAATTAGCGCATGAGTGAAAGAATCAACAAATGAATTAATGCAATCAATTGCACGCAGCACCTTAGACATCGATTGATTGATTAATTGATTGAAGGAACGAATGAATGAACGAACGAATGAGTGAAACCGTCCGTCAGTCTGTGCCTCCGTCCGTCCGTCCATCGTAGATCATACGTGGTCCTCGTTATTTGGCGGAGGCATCCAATCGCCGGGGTCGTTCGTCGGCCTCTGTATCAATGCTCCGCACTGCGGCCTGACATAGATCTAGGAATAGACGAAGAAGACGACTAAGCCATCAAAATGGCGTCATCGATTTCCTCGCACGGCCGCCATTAATGCCACTGGGGACAGCTCTGGACAGTGCTAAGATCGCCGGTCGAGCTGCGGAACAACGCCACCCTACAGGGTCGAAGGAAGGGGAAAGGGATTTGGAAGAGCGCGGGAGATGGAGACGGATTCTTCATGTTCGGACGTGATATTAAACCCTCCATGTATGATATATGCGACTTACAGATAAACTTATATATAGCACACAGTCTTACGATTTGATAAGGATAATACATTAGTATATATAAGGCAATGATTATACATATAAGCCCATATATGCGTATCGAAGATAACTCGATTATATATATATATGCATACATATATATATCCTAGCATAGACCCGATATATTTATACATGGGCGATATGTATATATAGATATACAAATTCAGCATATATCGGCATGAAATCGAGTTATGAAATCTTGTTATGTTACGATCGGTTGAAGACATTCGACTGCTATTACCAGGTGGCGCCACATGACTTGGTGTCGAGGGAGGGAAAGAGGAAGGGAGGGGAGGTTTAGGGCCCCACGGGCGGAGAGAGGGAGGGAGATAGGGACGGGTGGACGGCAGGACGGACTGATGGATGGACGGAGAGAGGGAGGTAGGGACGGACGGACGGACGGACGGAGAGACGGACGGACGGAGGGAGTGTATAGGACGGAGGGCGAGAGAAGAGAGAGGGAGAAACCGAGGGAGGACGGGGCCGAGGGAGAGAGCGGGAGAGAGGGAGGGAGGTAAGCGGCGGAGAATGAGTTGTTTTCGTAGATGGGGATGCGCAGGACTGATGTACATGTTGGTTTTGCAAAGGGATAAATGATAAATAATAGGCTATCTGTATAAAGATCTCATAATTTTACTCATAATTATGCATGCATCTGTTATTTCGCGGGCCTGGATATGCAACGTATCCCATCCAGAGTTTAATTGGCTGCCGGATGAAAATGGCCATTTTATGTCCTCTGATATCTCTGCATTTGTTCATAGATCAGATTCAGCCATTATCCTACTTATTGACCTCTGTCGTTCTTAACTGGCAACCTGTAGAGAACGATTGAGTGCTAACGACGCAATGACGTGACATCCTGTCAAGCTGTGGCTGCGGTGTCCCAAAGTCAAATTGTAATTGCAAATTTCTATAGCGTCTTTTCACGATAAACTTCTCACAGGCACCTACGATCTTAAACGAAAAAATACGAGCCAACAGAATGAGTTGAGGAGCATAAGTAAGAGGGGCAAAGAAAGATGGCGCATTAATTTTAAGTGCCACTATTAAATGACAGTTGCTCAGTGCCATCGATTGATGCTTGGTCATTAATAGTGGCACCTAAAATTAATGCGTCATGATAATGATAATGATAATAATAAATAATAATAATAATAATAATAATAATAATAATAATAATAATAATAATAATAATAATAATAATAATAATAATAATAATAATAATAATAATAATAATAAATAATAATATTAATAATAATAATAATGAAGCTATTACCAAGCGTCGCCACAAAAGTACAAGTAAGCGATTATCTAGGCCTACTTGCATTAGTATTTTTTTGTTGCTGCTGGATGATAGGCGCTATATAAGTTGTTGTGCGTGCATGCTATGTAGCCAGTGGATGTGCTGACCTGGAGGTCAGTGCCAACGCCTGGGTTCGCTACTCGTCTGATCGGTCAACGGCTGAGATCGGATGCCATACGGGACCAGCGCATCAGACGACGTGGCAAGTCGCCTGCCGAGGTCACCAGTGGCTAGGTCACGTCGACAACTGCTCTGTCTTAGGTTCGATTCCAGTTCAGTCAGTCCAATAATATAATGTGTCTTATCTAGATGATTCGTGCTTCCTTAAGTCATGAAATGTTCATCGTCATCGTCGTCATCGTCGTCGTCGTCGTGGTCATCATCATCATCATCATCATCATCATCATCATCATCATCATCATCATCATCATCATCATCGTCGTCGTCGTCGTCGTCGTCGTCATCATCATCATCATCATCATCATCTTTGTCGTCGTCATCATCATCATCATCATCGTCGTCGTCGTCGTTGTCGTCGTCGTCGTTGTCGTCGTCGTCATCATCATCATCGTCATAATTATTATCATCATCGTCGTTGTCGTCGTTATCATCATCGATATTATTATCGTCATCGTCGTCGTCGTCATCATCATCATCGTCATCATAATCGTAAATCCGCCAATGATTGATATTGCTCGTGTTTTAATACCTCTGCAGGTCGTGATATATGAAGAATTGTCTTGCCGTTGGATCATTGTCATTATGATTGCTCTTCAATTGTTAAAACTCACAACCCCATGCTTTACACTTAACCTGCCTTACCTAATTTACATCTTCCAACTTAATATCTTCAGCCTTATCTTATAACATGTACATCCCTTAGCTTTACTGCTCATGCCAAAATAAAGTAAACCCTAAAACGGTAAACCTGTATATCTCTTTAGCTTACCGCACATACTTATGCATGCAAAGTTTCCATATCCCAGCTGGAACATATGAGAGGCGCTCAGTTCCTTCAATCGGCCCTTGAACCGGCAGTAGACGAATCCCACGGCCCTCGGGCACACAGGGCCAGAGTCATCGGGTGGCCCGGGGACACAGGGCCAGAGTAATCGGGGACACAGGGCCAGAGTAATTGGGGACACAGGGCCAGTCATTGGGGACACAGGGCCAAAGTCGTCGGGGACACAGGGCCAGAGTAATCGGGGACACAGGGCCAGAGTAATCGGGGACACAGGGCCAAAGTCATCAGAGACACAGGGCCAGAGTAATCAGGGACACAGGGCCTGAGTCATCGGGGACACAGAGCCAGAGTAATCGGGGACACAGGGCCAGAGTATTCGGGGACACAGGGCCGGAGTCATCGGGGACACAGGGCCAGAGTCATTGGGGACACAGGGCCAAAGTCATCGGGGACACAGGGTCAGAGTCATCGGGGACACAGGGCCAAAGTCATCAGGGACACAGGGCCAGAGTAATCGGGGACACAGGGCCAGAGTAATCGGGGACACAGGGCCAGAGTAATCGGGGACTCAGGGCCAGAGTCATCGGGGACACAGAGCCAGAGTCATCGGGGTCACAGGGCCACTGCATCGTAGGACTTCTCAGCCTATAGACCGGTATCAATTTATACTGCATGGTGACAGAGGCACGTGTGCGGTAACAACTTGCCAAGGGTCGTTAGACGGAGTGGAATCTGCGACCGCATGATCATTGACCAAGCGTGTAACCGATAGACCACCATGTGACATATATTTTTAAAACATACTCATACACCCAGAGTGTAATATAGGTCGACTATGTCAGTGTGATTCTCGTTAGCGTTAAAATGAAAAACCATTAACTATAACTGTAACTATAACTAAAATAAAATCCGTAAGGAGAATCGTACTGGCCTATATACGAGTATGTACAATATATGCACAAAACTAACGTTTAACATTTGCACTTATGGTCAGTTTTGTATGCATGTATATACATATATGTATGTATGTGTGTATGCATGTAGGTATGTGCTATGCATGCATGTATGTATGTATGTATGTAATACGTATGTATGTATGTATGTATGCATGCATGTATGTTTGTATGTATGTATGCTTATATGTATGTATATATATATACATGTATGTATGAGTGTATGTATGTATGTATGCTTATATGTATGTATATATGTAAGTATGTTTGTATGTAAGTACGTACGTATGTATGCATGTATATTTGTATGTATGTATGTATGCTATATACATTGCCTTTGTATGTCATTTGTAGCAATATCGCAGTCAGCTGTGACGGTCAATTCCCAGCATCAAACGTTTCCAAAACTCAACTCAGGTATCCTATGGACTTAATCCCTTCGCTAATGATGTAGCGCCAGACTATCTCGCTAGCTCTGTCAGACTATTTTGCTGCTGTCATAGCATTAGATCGCGCAGAACTATTGCCAATATATAGGCGCCTCATAAATAGTCGGTAAGCATACAGACGCAAATCGTGTCTCTTTAGGAAGAGGAGTAGAATTATATAGAAGCGAAGGAAAAGGAAGAAAAGACGGAAGAGGAGGAGGAGTGGAAGAAGGAAGAGAATGGGAAAAGGAGGAGGACGATGACGAGAATTAATAGGAGGAGAATAAGAAGTAAGAGGAGAAAAATATAAAGAGTAGGAATAGCAGGAGGAGGAAGAGAAGGAGGGAGAGGGGAAGGATGAGGAAGCAAATATGTCAGCATCTGAAAACTGTTCTTTATCGCCATAGTTGGGCTGGGAACGCCTCTGAGAAGTATATTGGAGGGGCGCTATATAAGTCCCCTGAATGAATGAATGAATGAATGAATGAATGAATGAATGAAATAAGGAGTACAGGGAAGTATGAGGATGTGAATGTGTTGTCGTGATGGCAAAGGGAAACTGAGAAGATTCCGACCTTTGAACCCTTGGCCAGATTCTTTAAACGGTTAGTCGAGAATTCCTTTTCGTTTTGATGCCATGGAGAGAGGAAGTTCTTCTCCTGATTTTCTGTCTTTGCTCCAATCAAAAGACCCTTCAGTCCGATAGAAGATCCCTCCTCTCGTCGGCCGCAGCAACCATAATCCTCGTGGATGTAAGCGCCTAATAAATACGCAATTCTCCTGCCTTCTGATGTCTGTCTGTCTTTCTGTCTGCCTGCCTGCCTGCCTGTCCGTCTTTCAACGTGTCTGTTTATCTGTCTGTTCCTCTGCTCTGACCATTTATGCTTGTCTTCTGTCTGTCCTGTCTATTTATCTGTCTATCTTTCTGTCTCTCCGCCTGTCTGTCTCTTTGTCGGCGTGTTCGTCTACTCTATATGCATATGTCTATATATAAGTGTGTCCGTCCATCTATCTGTCGTGTCTCTCTGTCTGTCTTTCTGTCTGTCTGTCCATCTGCCCATCTATCTGTCAATATGTCCGACCGTATATCTATACGTCTTTATGTCTCTGACGTGGATACGCATGCATCTCGGTGTGGGAGTGGAAGATGACGGTGGCGGTGACGGTGGTGGTGGTGGTGGTGTCGCTGGCGGCGGCGGCGGCGGCGGCGGCGGCGGCGGCGGCGGCGGTGGCGGTGGCGGTGGCGGTGGCGGTGGCGGTGGCGGTGGCGGTGGCGGTGGCGGTGGCGGTGGTGGTGGTGGTGGTGGTGGTGGTGGTGGTGGTGGTGGTGGTGGTCGACGAATGAGCTAATGGTCTGTCATCTTTAACAGTGATCGATTTCTATGTTTTAGTCTTGGTGGCGATCATTGTGACCGGAATCTCTGGCTCGGTCAGTCTCTGTGTCCTCGTCATCGGCCTTCTCGCTTTCAAAAGGTCAGACGTCGATCTGTAAACGCTCATTGGATATTTCTCTTTAACTTCCATTCTTCATTTTGACATAGCACAGTCGTTAAATTCCATTTATGCTCTGTTTCCAACCATTTGAGCAAATGACCGCTTAAAAAATTGTGGAATTTGCGAAGAGCTCAGGTCAAACATAAGTTTTCGGGGCTAAATGCCGCTCGCATCTTACGTAAACTTACGAGTTTCTGTGGGGAGGAAGTAGTAGTAGTAGCATAGGCGTAATTTGTGGGTGGTACGAGGGGTACCCGTACCCCCCACTTTTTGGACTGGGGGTACCGTACCCACACTTTTTGAACAATGCCAGTGAATATTTTATTATTGTGCCTTCCCAGGGCTTGCAGTCTCAGCCTTGCTTCGTGTATGTAAGAAATTGGTACCCCCCACTTTTTAGACCAAAGTTACGCCCCTGAATAGTAGGTATGGTAGTAAATGTAAATATACAGGTTATCTTATAGCGACCGTATGGTTTGCCCACGCTCATTTTACAATGAATTGATCGGGTGAGATCCCTCACCACCGCTGCCCGTTTGAATTGGCGCTAGACCCCTACGCCATTCAATGTCCCTGTGTACGGACCGAGATTTAAATCTCTGAAATAATAGTCACCTGAAACCTGGATTCGCACGAAGATATGTACAAGGCGTAGTAGTAATAGCAGTGGGGTGGTGTTGATCAGGGGCGGATCCAGAAGGTTCATCAGGGGGGGCCAAAAATAATACATGCATTTCTCATTTCCCCCTAAAAATTTGTTGTCCATTCATCATTCATCTCCCAAAAAAACTGATGACCTTTTTCTCATGACTTTTTTAAGTCCTTGATCTCCAGATAAAAAAATAAGTCGTATATATAATATGCTCGTCAACGTCATGGGGGGCCACGTCCTCTGTAATTATCAAATGGGGGCCATTATTTCGCCATTTTCCTCGTCTGCTTCGTGGCCACGTCCTGTGTAAATTTCAAATGGGGGGCATGGTCGGATTGCCCCCCCCCCTGGATCCGCCCTTGGTGTTGATAGATGTAGGCGTTGAAGATGTAATATTAGTAACAGATGCATTGTGTGGGACCACTATTATAAACAGTAAGCTCTGCTGGTACGGGTGGGAGTTGTCACATCTAATGACATCCATAGCTACAGTATAGCTGACTAGGTCGTGACATCGACCCCGTCTTAGTTTCAGTTAATTCTCACTAGTTAGAATTACTGCATATTTTGCCTACAGTTAATCGGATAATTTACATATCGACGCGATCTGTCTTTCTCCACAGAATAAAATCTCGATTTTCGCTGCCCGGAAGTCGAGTCGCTCTCACACGACCGACGATGACGAGAGACGTTGACCCACATCCGGGCGTTCAGCGACCCGGTTACAACTGCGCAGGCGCGCGTTTTCAGTGTCAAGTCTACCATTCGATAGTCAAGGGCTGCGAGTGTCATGGCGTCGCGTCCATCGTCAAGAAAGACGAGTATCTGCGGAAGAACGCAGGAGGAGGAGAAGGAGGACTGGGAGGAGGAAGTTGCTTGGATTCGAAGCATCGAGAAACCGCCGGTGACAACGAGATCTTCATTTTGAAAGAAAACGGGTTCAACGAGGACCCGGATGACGACGCGGAGTTCCCGCTGAACAGAAACTACAACAAGTACAACGCCGTCGAATGCCCAGAATGCCTTGCGGAAGGTCATCCGGTTCACTCCGTAGAATTAGGTCATAACATTGCCTGAACGGAAGGGACGACGTGAGCAATAGTTTCCAGAGTTTATAACGATATCTTACGGCTGCAGGGCCGTTGAGGTTGCCCTCCTCTTTTATCCAGGCTTGGGAGTTGGGACTGGCGCTAGCAGAGTATACGGATAGTTTCGGCGTCGTTGTTCATGCACCCTATTTTGGTAAGATGGCGTGACCAGATGGGTATTCCATTAGACAGATTGTCTGGAAATGGAGAACAGTGACTATGGCCTACAATCAGCAAGTAAGTCAGTCCTGTACCAACATCGTAAGCTCACTGGCAGTCTACGAAGATTCTCCGGCAACGATAACATCTTAGAGACTGGTATTCTGGATGTTGACCTGATTAAGGCTTGGTTTTGGTGTGCCATTGGTTGATACCTTGTGCGTTAGACACTGGCGAAACAGAAGCTACTAATAACAAACCTGTTAACTTCTGAGTCGAGTTCAGGAGGTCAAACCATGAAGCGAAACAGACCACGGTCTGTTTACGATAAGCAGGATCAGACTTGTGTCTGGAAGAAGTGGGGAAGACTCCAGACCGTGTATGAACCGATTGACTGGGAAAATGCATCCCAGTGGAAACTGTAGTCTGGTCCGGTGACGGAGACGTTTCAATGTTTAACGACACCTCCTCTATCTGCCAGGGCCGTTGACGTCGTCCTCCTCCACCTTTGTCCAAGCTTGGGACTGGCACCACCCGAAAATGCCAGTGGCGGAGTTTGTGGGAGAAGAAAATGTCTTCTCTTTATAAATCGCCTTCTGAAGACGATTGACCTGATTAGTATCTCGATGATTGGTCACAGAGACTGACCCACATTCTCACGCAACGAGTAAAGCCTGCTATTGGCATATAATCATCGTACGAGTGCAGCTATAGACTAAAACGTTGTAAATTAAAAGTTTCTACGTAAATGAGCGTGCCTAGGAGTAATTATTGTTTTAGAACACCCAATTAAAACCGCTTTAAAAGTTTCTACATAAATAAGCGTGCCTAGGAGTAATTATTGTTTTAGAACACCCAATTAAAACCGCTTTAAAAGTTTCTACATAAATAAGCGTGCCTAGGAGTAATTATTGTTTTAGAACACCCAATTAAAACCGCTTTAATCTGAGTGGAACGGCAATTGCCTTCAGCGGTAAGCGGAATTATCGCTCAACGCAATATTACAGCGAGATGATAATGTTTGTAAATAAACTGGTTGGACAATATTGCACAATATTAACTGGTTAGGCGTTTGCACTGACTTCTTCTCGGACATGACGATTGTCAGAGATAGCACAACCTGTTGTTTTGTTATACGGAGAATCGTACTGAGGAAAATATGTGAACGTGCGATATGGATCTATGCATGCATTGTTGCATGTGTAGGTTCTGTATGTAGTAGGCCTGCGATACACTGCATCGTTTTCCTACCATGTCTATAAGCAATATGTTCAGGTGATTATAAAGATGAACCTAAATCGACTTGATGTCAAACCAATTACTGCGCTTCAAATTCAGAATTCGTCGGCGATCTCAAACTATTTCGACCCGACATACAGTCCCAAAGTCGACTCAAGACAGCCTATCATTCAGACACAGTCAGATCTCTGTCTGTCTGTCTGTCTGTCTGTCTGTCTGTCTGTCTGTCTGTCTGTCTGTCTGTCTGTCTGTCTGTCTCTCTCTCTCTCTCTCTCTCTCTCTCTCTCTCTCTCTCTCTCTCTCTTCAGTCCGTACAATCCTTAGGCTAGTCCATACTAGCCTGAGGATAGTATGGACTGATCTCGTGGATATGTTACAGGCAATTCATAAAATCATGGATTTTGTTAAATGCCTGAAATTTTTAGGCAATTTGTAAAATCCCTGATTCACTCAGGCACTTTACAAAATCCCGGAAAAAACCAGGGATTTTGTAAAATCCATGAAATCTGATGACGAAAATTTGACAGATTGCCTGAAATGAAAATGACGAACATAATCGAAGTATATAAAGCGCACAAACCTTAGGCCTATTTCAAAAGATTAAACCTGTAGGCCTACATGGTATGACCATATATTTTAACTTCTTGAAAGCTGCAGCAGTTCTGTTTTCACACGACGTAGGCCTACTAGAATGCCATCGACTGTTATGCTTGTCTTATTAATTAGGCCTATTCATTGACAGATTACGTTTTCAAAATTTGAAAAATTTGCACATATTTATAATTGTCTTGCAGCGCCCAGCGAACTTTGAAGTTGCAGCCTTGCAGGATAATTGAAGTTGCTGATACCTTACAAATTAAATAACAATACCGCTCGATAACTTCACTTTCCCTTTGAAAATTTTGCACTGTTTGTCTTGCAGCGCCCAGTGAACTTTGATTGTCTGTTTCCTTATAAATCTTTGATGTGCCGTCGCAGTAATTAGCGGTTGACCGAAATATCTACTGATTGGCTGAGATTAACTGTGGTCAGAAGATTACCCTTGCTATAAATTAAAACCCAGCGAGCACTATTTCATTTTTGGTTTTCCTTTGGTTAGGTCATTTCTAAAATTAATCTGTCAATTAATAATTAATAAATCAAGTGCAACAGCTGATGTCATTCGAGTATGTCATGTGAAAACAGAAAAACTACCGTAGCTTTCGAGAACTGAACTTAAAATAAAATACCGTCTAAAAATGTTAATCCTTTAAAAATAGGGCTTGTTTGCATAATAAACTTTCAGGCATTTTACAAAATCCCTGGTTTTACAACTTGAGAACTGAACTTTAAATAAAATACCATCTAAAATGACAAACCTTTGAAAATAGGGCTTGTTTGCATAATATAGGGCCTACTTCGATTATGTTCGTCATTTCCTTTCAGGCAATCTGTCAAATTTTCATCGTCTTCAGGGATTTTACAAAATCTCTGGTTTTTTCAGGGATTTTGTAAAGTGTCTGAGTGAATCAGATCACAAACGGTAAACATGACCAGTACTGACAGTAGGCCTACTGTCCAAACAGGCATGCCACATGGTTACGGGGGAAATTTGTGGAATCCATGGGCGTTGATGCGTATTAAGTTAGGATTGGCATGAAGAAAAAACGCTGGTGACAGACGTATCGGAATCTCAAGATTTCTTAAGTTTTCAAAGAAAGTTATTTATGTAGGCCCTATTTGTTGTTATTGTTATTGTTGTTGTTGTTGTTATTGTTAAGGCACTTCATATAGCCCGTTTTTAGTAACTCACAAAGACGCACATGTTGTCTATCATTGAAGTGAATAAGCTGGTGCCCTGCGCTTGGCTTTCGAGCAGCGCTTAATAAGTTAGGAATTTACGATTACAATAACGATTACGATCTAAGCAAGTGCGTTTTAAGACAGTTTGCAAATGTTTACATATCTCCGCGAGCAGGTACCACGTTTCCGCACATTATGGTCACATTGTTCAGAGACCTACATCTATGATGCTAGTCCTACCATATTGTACGCCTCTTCGAAAAATCTTAGATCCTGTCCTTTACCTGCATTGCCGATCCACTTCTGAAATGCAGTAGTCGTAGTCTATGCCTGACCATATCAATGGATCTACATTGCGTCTATAACTCACTGTTGAGTGAGACCATGCACGAGGATAATTACTTGGACTTTTCTTCAGTCTTGTTGTCAAGACCTTAAACCTCAAGACCAAGACCAAGACCTTGAACCTCAAGACCAAGACCAAGACCAAGACCAAGACCTTGAACCTCAAGACCAAGACCAAGACCTTGAACCTCAAGACCAAGACCGAGACCAAGACCCAAAAATCACAGTCGTATCCAGACTTCTATTCCTTACTAAAAATTGTTCAGTCGGACTACTCGTTATTTTAATGAAAACATGAGTTTTTTTCTTTTATTCAAGCAAAACAACTCTACATGGAGACTGCAGAGAATTCCGTATTCGTATTTACAAAAGTCCTCCATGCGAAATGTTATTCCAAATGCCTGTTGAATTTTATAAAAACCAATTTAGGGCCTACTCAGAATTTTCTGACCAAGACGTGACCTGTGGGGCCTGATAAAAATTCAGCCATGTGAAAAAACACGGTCTACAAGTGCCTGAAATCGCTAGCACACAAAGCAGCTTTTCAGGAACCGGATGTAAATGTACAAATTAATCATGAGTCTGTTTTACATCATTCCATGGTAAATAACCGGAAGTCAAAATAATTGTCCAAAACAACAGTGAAGCCTCATTCACACCGTGTAAATACTAAAGCAATAACTGTATGAGTAATTATTGGATAAAATTTTAAAATTCTTGCCGTTTGATTAAATTAATGACTGTTCATATTGACAAAAGTCTTGGTCTTGGTCTTCCAAAACCAAGACCAAGACCTTGAACCTCAAGACCAAGACCAAGACCAAGACCTTGAACCTCAAGACCAAGACCAAGACCAAGACCTTGAACCTCAAGACCAAGACCAAGACCTTTGGTCTCAAGACCAAGACCAAGACCAAGACTTTAAAAACGAGCTCGAGTGCACTCGAGACCAAGACCTTGGTCTCGAGGACAACAAGGCTGCTTTTCTTCGACCGGAACATCAACTAGTCCGGGCAAACGGCCGTTCGCTCTATATATTAGCCTAGAAGGAAAGTGACCTAAGAACTGATATACGGTACATTGGTTTGGTTCGGTAGAACTTTCCCCATTAGCTATAGGCTAATTATGGGTAATGAGAGCACGATCATTGTTGTTTCGTGGCGCAGCCGTCCAGACCACAAGACTGTTCTCGTCCTCGCTTAAATTATGCGGGAATATGCCCAAGACTTAGTTCGACACTAATTGAGCTAAATCCTTCAGACCTCTTGACTTTGCGTCAGGGACTGAGCACATAAATTGTCGCCCTCATAATGTAGCCCTAAGTCTATATATTTTAGCGCTTTTATTGGCCCGTACTGTAGACTTGTAACTTTAAGGCCTAGCGTAGATGTATCGCCGACGGCAGATGTCTGGCAGATGTAGCGAAACCCCAAGGATCATTGATACACAGACTGGAAACTTCCGATCTAACCTTGTCTGGCTAGTTGAGGACGACCCTCTAGCGGACAGGAAAATATCGCGTTTCTTTTACAGCATGGTGGTTTACATATCAAATGCATTCAGTTTAATATAATGTGGAGGAAATGAACGAATTATTATATTTTCAGAGTAAAATATCTTCTGTGGCAATTTAAAACATCACATTTGCTATTAGACGTGAAAATCGAAATTGGCGACATCTATGGGTAAGGATGCAGTCGGATATATGATTCTTTTAAGGAGTTTCCATTCTTCTATATATAGATGCTTAGGCAAAGCCCGCTGCTTGTAATCGCTGACGGACCGCTATAATACTTCCTGGTTTCAAGCCGTGTACGAAGGAGTGGAGGACCTAGGTTATTGTCTCAAAGTTGGGGAAAGACACAAGTGACAGCGAAAACACCCATCGGGGATTGGGGTGACTACCGTCACTGACAACAGAACGAGTGAGAACGAAAATTTGATTGTTTATTAAAAATACTTGTAAGTCTAATGCAGTTTGTGACTTTATCTTCTGATCATGGACATTTCGCTGACAGTCAACTTATATTTTCAGTTTCATCCTTTTTTTTAAGATCCTACAGTAAGGTAGTTTTAAAATCGAATCCACAGCATGAGACTCACTGCGTTGTAACCACAATAGTTAGTCAATCTGGGCCTCCCATATGAATTCAACTTAATCGTCGTTCTGCCCGGCTTGGGTTCTCCCAAGAGTTAGCACTTTTTGGGTACACGAGCTATCGCCCAGCCAACTACCGGGTCTGTTCATTAAGTTCAGTCTTTGACATCATTCTGGTATTGACTCAGGACCTGTCTAGGGATTATCCACATGCTGACTGTTTCAGTAGACTCGTCTGATTGCCCTGACATACGCGGCTTGATTTTAGACCACCATTCCTCAATGCACTGCATCGGACAATATTATTTTAATTATTATTACATCTTAATATGTAAACCTGATGCTAATACAATATGCTCACATCCTGTTTAATTATATCTTGTGAATATGTAACTGTGATGTACTGTAAATCTCCTAAATGTGAAAGAGGAGACTAATTATGGAAAACTATTTCCAGTGGAGAATGGTCTGAACCCAGAAGGGTAATGTATGCCCCTTCAGGCCTTCACCTGTTAAACTTACCCTTAAACCCTATGGTTGAAGGGGGTTTGCATGGTCAGAGCTCCTGAAGACATGACATGATGGGATGTTCCCTTTCTTTCACCTCATCCATGCTGTAGTATTAGCATTGTTAAGGAAGAATGGAAGGAAGGCAGGAAGGAAGGAAGAAAGGGTGGAAAGAAGGAAGGTAACACAGAAGCAAGCAAGGACAGATTTTGAATATAAAGTTGTGATGTTGTATTATGATATTCTGTGCTTTAGGTTGCTTTTAATGGCTTTATAACATTTTCATTGAACTGCACTTTACTACATACTACAATTTATCTGTTGCTTTCTGTACGTTTCCTCAAGTGTCATATATTTTTTCTGTCCTGGTAATGAATTAAACCACATTTCATATTTTCTAGCCTGCCATTACTCTCAACATATCTTGAAAAAAATGTGAAATCAATATTTTCATTTATATAATATTTTATGTTTCAAAATTTGGTTTAATATTAGAATAAAAATTGATAAGCTACATTATGTGTTTGTTTAATGATAAGTAAATTGTATACTTAGATTTAGAAAAACACTGTACATATTGTCTGGTCTCGCGAGCCTCTTGGATCGTGATTACTTCTGTCCAGTGGACCATGATTTTGAAGTGTAGTTTTCCTTATCAAGATGCTGTGTGTTTGTGATAGTGGTGTTGTACAACTTCCCAGATTAGATTAGATTTTTTAGATGGATTGATGAATGCTTGCATGAGTGTACGGATACATTACAGAAATATATTTAAAACTCCAGTCAGTTTTACTTAGAAGTGATGATTGAATGATATCTTGGGCATAGGCGTAGACTCTGGGGGGCAGCCGGGGCACGTGCCCCCCCCCCCCCCAATAATTGAGATGGACTGTACACCAAATGCAACAAGTGTAGAATGAATAACCAAATGCCCCCCCCCCAATATTTTGGACAAGTTTACGCCAGTGATCTTGGGCACTATTGATGTGGAACTGTAGGGGTTTCAGGTTGGAACTGGATTAGATTATGAGGAGGTAGGGAGGGGAGAAAAGGATTGCCATTACAATTTATGACGTTTTTGAAAAGATTAAAATTTAGAGGATGGGTTGGACATAGTGTTGTAACTTGTAACCAAATTAGATTCAGATGTAACTAATGTTTTGTTTCTGCTTGATACTTTTCATAACGTCCATGTTTCAAGTCTTTTGGTGTTAATGTTGCGCTGGTTCTTCAATTAATATCATAGATGTTAAAAACTTTTTTCGTTTTTTATTTTTTTCCAAAAAACGTCGTTTTTCGTTTTTTATTTTTCTTATGGTTTTTTTCTGTTTTATTATGTAAATTTATTTATTTACTGTCTGTTAATGTTTTTCAGTTTCTGTTTAAGTTTTTGTCTGATGTCCCTTACGTTGTCTCTGTACTTTCAAGGATTCAGCTGATTGACCTTACAATTTACGTCATCATTTGAGAAATAAATACTTTATGAAATAGCACAGTACAAGAAATAAAGTTATTTCTAAGTTATCTAAAATGCCAAAAGAAAAGGGTGCGGAATGGATTCACGTTACTTTGATAAACGAGAAAGACAAACTCAGCATTGGCTAAATTGAAATGCATTTACTGTGAGAAAGTTTACACTATAGGCCCTAAAGGCCGTAGTCTGTACCTCCAAAGTTGTGTTAGTTTAGTCATGGACTTATGTTTACAATTTAAATTTGAAAAGATTTCAATATTTTTTAATTTCTCAATTTCTTATTAAAGGAAACTTATAAGAAATAAAATAATTGTTGTAGATTGATGTTACTTAGTGTTTACTACTAAAGTTGTGTTATTTGCTGATTAAATTCTGTAAACAATGTTATTAATTTTAAATTTCAGTAGGGCCTACAAGATACGAGAAAGTCAAATTGTTTTTTTCCCGTTTTTTTAATTTTTTGAAAAAAACGACGTTTTTTCCGTTTTTTATTTAATTTCTATCGTTTTTAACAACTATGATTAATATTTACTTATTAACTGTTCAGCATCTGTTGGTTCTAGAGGGTGTTTTTCTTTCCAGGGTGTGTGACTAACCATAGGCTGATATAACCACGCTGTTTCTATCGTGACAATGTCTAAGCTCACTTCGTTTTTTGACAAACTGAGACGACCGGGTCTTGGAAAGTCAGGCATTGGTCGATTTAATTCATCTTCTGGTGATGACGGTCAGCTTGAGATCTCGTCTCCTTCAAACGTCAAGCACGAATGGCATGTTGGCTACGAGAATGGCCAGTTCAGTGGCATGCCTCCTGCCTGGGAGGCATGGCTTCAGCAGTCACAGATAAGGTGTTGTACAACTTTCCATCATCATCAACTCAGCTTACTTTGGCTTCTGTGTTTATGACTGGCTTTGGTTAACTCATGAGAAAACTGAAAATTGTTAGGAGACAACCAGTAAAGAATTATGTTGGTTGCGTTAGTGTTAGAGTGGAAGACACTGGAAGTAGTAGGCCTATGCACATGTACTATATATAAAAATACCCTTTGAGACTTCACTTCTTCGGACATCACCTTTGCAGTCTTTTGTGCAAGCTTGCTGATATCTTTAATTACACACCGTATCAGATACGCTACTGGTCATACCACCATATCACACTGTAAATCTTTGATAAAGTGTTCATGGAGCATGTTCTACAGTATGTCATACTTGTGTTTCAAATCACCTAAGCAACTGCTAGTCTTTGCCCAGTTCATGTGGAGGGATTGTCCCTTTTCTGTTGCCTTTAGCGTTGGCTAACATATTTTGTCACAGCGTTACGTGCATGAACAACTTGCCAGCTGTTGTCCATGGGTTTAACTTGAGGGTTGGTTGTTTGTGGGGCATAGTTGTTTTCTGCGGGTTTAACTTGAGGGCTAATTGTTTGTGGGGAACTTATGTCAAAGCTTCATGCCTTTGTATTTGCACTCCTACTTCTGGTTTCTTTTTCGACCACAAAGTAGCTAGTAAGGCCATGATTTATCTAAATTCCAGCATCAGCTTGCATAACGTCCTCCTCTGCACTTGTTGGGCATACAGACTGATGCATTTAAATTGAACTGATTTAAATTTATCATGAAAATTTTTCCATTACTTTCATTAAGGTATGTTCAAACTATTTTTATTTGTTTCATTTTTGTTTGGGTCTTAAATATGAGCATTTCTTTGGCAGAGGCGAATTTTCCCATGTAAAATCAAAGCCAGTCCTGGGTGATTACGTTTGTATTGTAGATGCTTCGTTGCCTTCTGGTTGCCTTGGGATAACAAATTCTGTCGTTGTTGATTGCCAGATTTAATTTGTCCGGATTTAAGAATTGAATTGAAATATTTTCTTTTGGCAGGACTTACAGTCGCTTATAAAGTCACGCCAAAAAAATGGCAAAAGAATTTATTAGAAGCTTAAAGCGGCCAAAAAAGTTTAATGCTGGACGAGAGAATTCGGGCCGAGAAATCTCTGGTCCAACGGAGTTTAGGCAAATAGTCCATGTTGGCATTGATAGTGACACGGGTTTGATTACTGGCATGCCTGAAGCGTGGACGAAATGGCTTGCCAACTCCAATATCAGGTAAATGCAGGTTATATCATCTTAAAACAGACTAAAGTATCGTTAGTACAGGAATATGAAGTAATATGCAGATACATGTGAGTGTTTCTATTGTTCTTGTACAAAAGGTTCTCTTTGTTCTAGTGTACAGTCTGATCTTTGAATAATATGTTTACAGCATTAGTCAGTAATATGCTCTTAAGTCTTGACATTATAGCATAATAGCACTACTTTCAATGCTTAAGGCATTAATTACGGTAGCCAGTGGTCACTGCCAAGGAAAGTCTGTGTGCATGTCAAAACTCCAGGGTAAGGCTGGTCAAAAGCCAAGAGAGAAAGACATGGGAACAGCATACGGATGAAGAGAGGCCTAGAAAACACGAGTTTTAGTAAAGATATAAAGGCCAAGAGAGTGAATATTTGCATGACGAGACTCCCAAAGTCTGAGGCCAGCATCGGACCAACACATGCGGACCAAATTCTTTACTCGTCTACAGTTGAATCAGAGTGAGTGAGTCAGAGGATCTGGTTGAGTAACTACAAACCTTGGGAGTCAGAATGAGACAAGAATAATTACCGTAGGTTGGCTGAATTATAGAACCTTGTACCTTAGCCAGTGCAATGATTTTAACGAGGAGATATGTAGGAATACTTTGAAGTTTTAGTGAATAAGTTAACTTTTGAAATGGCAATTAGAAGCATGTGACAAATTTTACAATACTCAAGCCGGCTAGAGACCAAGGCTTTGCAGGGCAAACCAAGGCAGAAAGAGAATGTGGTGTATAATCCTCGAGAGTGTCTCTTCCCTGCTGTAGGAAACATTCTGTTCCATGTGTGTCTATTTCTATTTCAAGCACCTGCCTTGCATGCATTTTATTCCAAGTTCTGAGGCTCTTTGATTTTTTGCTATGATACGATAGTGAAAGTTTTGAGTAAGGCCTGACCTTTTCCTTGGCAAATGAGGAAATTTATTTTTGTAAATCACTGCATCCTATTACTGGTCACTGACATTACTTGTTGTATGTATGTATATATATATATGTATATATATATATAATTATATATATATAATTATATATATATAATTATATATATATAATTATATATATATCTATCTGGGATTTGGTTAAGTGCATTTTATGAACCTCTCAAAAGAGTAGCCTTTGTTGTTTACTTGATGTCAGGAGTTAGAACTTTGGTCAGTTTAGCCACAAGTATTTTTTAAAGTAGTTTTGTTAATCGGTGTATCTTTAGTTACATTTAACTGTGAATGTATGTCTATAAAATCTGTTCGTGTTATAGATTCTATTTCAGATATGTATCTAATCCTTGTATACAAAGTAATGCATGCATGCTTTTCAGATGCAAATAAAGGCTATTTACTTACTTACTTAAATTACAACTTTATTTTCCAGTTTCATTATTATACAATTTCATAAGAATTCAGCCGCTGTTTATTTGTTTATTGTGTTATTAAAACAGTAATATTATTAGTTTCAAATATTATTATTATTTGAATTATTTGTATCTTCGTTGATAATTGATTTCAAATGTGCCATTATTTATACTTGACCGGATCCTCGATATAATGGCGCTATATAAATTCTCGATTACAATTACAATGCAGGATTTCAGATCCATATCAAGTGCAGTGGTGGCGCTACACCAGTGCGAACCAGGGCAAATGCCCTGGTAAACAAGCCTTTGCCCAGGTTCTTGCCCTGCCCAGAATTTGTTTGGGCGCTGGTTACTTGTATGACTGCCCTGGCTATGCCCTGGTTACTAAAAACGTTTGGAGCCGCCACTGATCAAGTGGTTTTAATATTTACATTAATACTTACATAAAGTGGCTTTACTATTTACATTAATATTTACATTAATGTAGTTTATCACTGCTCTTCAGCGTTTCTCGATGTGTTGGAAGGGTTTATAAGTGCAACAGCTCATTACCTTTCCTAAACATCTAAAAGCCACATAGCTAACCCGTAAATGTCTTGTAAACTGGTTCTCATTTGCAATTACTTCAGTCAGTTATTCCTGCTGAGTCATATTTTTTAGCTCATGTTGCCATCTTGACTTGTTACAGCATCTAACTCATTATACTACACAACCATTTGACCCACTGAGTTCTTGCATAGAAGACATGTGTACTGGATAGGAACATATATAATTAAAATTGGGTCCAAGGCTGTGACCATGTTACACCCAAATTCACTTTATATGGATGCTTGTAATAGTGAGGGTCCGGTGTAGTACTTATTATTATTAGGACTGTTTTGATAGAGACATATAATATATTATCGTTTGCTATTTCTGAGTACCCTTGTTGATAACTGATTCATATTGCACCAGTTTCTGATGCGATATGAATCACAATTGTAGATGTACTGTAGAACGCATTGTAGAACATTGAATGGTTTGGTTCTGTAGCGCATTGGAGCAGAAACAGAATCCAAATGCAGTCATCGATGCGCTCAAGATGTATGAAGATTCCATTCGGCAACCAAACAAAGATCAAAAATTCTTGGTTGCCATGGACGACGAGTCTGAGATGAGGAAAAGTCCAACTGAAGAAGCAGCCTCTTCAACCAACGAACAACCAACAGACAACGTAAATCAGGTTTGTCTTGTAGACAAGTTACTTGTCAGTCTGTCCTACTAGATTTGGAATAATGCAGCGTAATGGCAAAGTTTCAGGAAAGGCCCATTGACCAAGGTATTTCTCCTTAAACTTATCTTTGACGTCTGTGATAGCATCGGCTTTAGACCAATCACACTGGCTTGCACTCCTGGGCATGAGCGTGGGCTTTTGACAATCGCGACGTCCTGCTGATGAGACTAAGCACCTCGTGTAAAGTTGTGGCATTGGCTTCACTCTTTCCTGCTTGAGTGGCCGCTGATGAGCCATATGGGTACCCGTTATATTCACTCTCCTGGAGACTCCTGCAAGGTTCAGTCCTTGGGCCACTGCTGTATGTCTGGGTACTGCCGATCTGACCAAATTCATCTCTGCTCTTGGATCCCGGATTTATCAGTATGCCGATGACATCCAGCTTTACTGCATATACAACAAACTCGCTTGTTTGTCGAAAATGTAGGCAATTATGTTTGAAAGTTGAAGCCTGAATGTCTTCCAATTGGCTGGGGTTGAACCCAGAAAAGACCGAATTCACATGGTTGCAAGATGGACACATACAGAGATTAATATGGAGGTTATAACAACAACGTTCCCAGGTTGCCAAAATTCCTCCATGTTTTGAGTTGTATGTGAGGCATGCTACACGGGACTCCAGTCTCCTGCATGTTCCTGTCTCCAGACAGTTCAGTAGCTGATGGTCCCATGCTTCTGTTCTCGACACCCTACAATCACGTGCATTAGGCTTTCTTTTTAGAACAGCCTCACACTAAATTATGTGTATTGCTGGAGTCGGGAGCACCTCAGAGTAGCCCTCTTGAAGAGGTGTTATATAAATACTCGAATGAATAAATGAATGAATTTATATACATACATATAAGCATACCTAAATATAGACATACATACATACATACATACATACTTTATGAACTATCTGCTTTCACCAATTACACTGATATCTTCTAATACTGTGCAAATCATGAACTGATGTAAAGTTAGATAACAATGCATTTAATCATTGTGTTTATTTTCCATACAGTTTTAATTAATCTTGAACCCATACACAGACCCTAGCTGATAGGTGACTAAGCTCATTTTGTGCAGTGCTCTTATTGAGAGTTAGGGTTTTACCTGCCGCTCTTTTGTGCTTGCCGTCTCACATGTTTGTTATTTTTTAATCTAGTCAGATTCACCTGGTTGGTCACAAGAGAGACATTTCTGTTTATGCTTGTTTGAATAGGAAGATGCCATGAATAAAAGTGTAAAAAACATCGGAATATCCGAAGAAGCAACGAAACCAGCGCCAGAGACTGGAAAAGAGGGAGCGTCCTTAAGGAAACGATCAGTGAAACAGAACAAGAAGATGACAGATGAAGAAATCATGGCAGCACTAGGTTAGATTGCTATAGCATATCATGGCAGCTCTTAACATCGCTTCCATCTGGTTATCTTCAGCTTCTTTCAGTTGGCAACTCTTTCTGACAACCAGAATATCTTATCTGCTGACAAGCAAGGATTGACCTGATTCCTACTACTACTACTCGTGTTTTAAGAACTGCTCTGAGTGTGTGACTATTCTTTATATATTAGACAATGGTGAATGTCATTAGGGAATAAAGAGTGGTTGGCCAGGAACAGATCCTCAGGGCAAACTGCAAATCAGTAAGAGTGATTGATAACATGCCTCCATAGATGTAAATCTACTGTTCATTGTTCTATTTATTCATCCATTAGTACCGGTAAACATCTGACCTACTGCAGTGCAGTCCCATCACTGGCTGTGAGGACAGCCGGGACAGGTGTCCCTGTTTATACGAATAGGCAAAGCTCCCTTTGCATCATAATTGTAATTGTATTTAGGACAGTTTATGTAGTATTGTCAGTAACAAGCTACTTCTTGTACGCTTTACACTGTCAACGGCAATCGCAGTTGACAAATGCAACTGATGCTGCCGCTTATGGCATCACAGACATTTAACATTCATTTTACCTTGCATCTTTAACTGGCATTAAATGCCTGGGTTCAGCTGTGACTATCCCAAAACCTTCATAATGCACCGACTCTTTGACTCTCTTTAGAAATTGTGTCTATGTTCCTTGTTTTTCTTTTAGGAAAGTTGGTGACGAAAGCTGACCCGATTGCCAAGTATCAGATGAAACAGCGTGTTGGATCTGGGTTAGAATTATATTAATTTTTTTAGTTTTGATGTGTGTCTCGGTTGAATGTTAGACCTAATAACTGAAGACTAGGATTAATGGAATTTGTACAGTGAGATGATGATGTCAGCCAGTAATGAGGCTACATCTGCAATTGAAATGAGCAGAGGACTGTCAACTTTCTATGCCTAAACCCTCCAGATACATTATGTCTTTGTGAAAAATTAATCAAGCTAACCTTCAGACCTTTCTTCAACAGATCTCACTTCAACCATGCTTTACAACTCCAATAAACTTAGCAGTGGGATGGAATTTGTTTACAGGGCTTCTGGAACAGTCTGTGAAGCAACTGACATGATCACCAATAAAGCCGTGGCTATAAAGAAGATGGACCTCGACAATCAGCCTAAAAAGGAACTCATCATAACCGAGATTGAAGTGATGCGGGAATATCGACACGACAACATCGTCAACTATATCGAAAGCTATCTCGTGGGCAAGGAACTATGGGTCGTTATGGAGTATCTGGAAGGAGGTGCACTCACCGATGTCGTCACGGAAACCGTTCTGACAGAGGGTCAGATAGCAGGAATAACGCAGAAATGCATTGATGCATTAGCATATCTTCATAAGCAGGAGATCATTCATCGAGACATCAAAAGTGACAATGTGCTGCTTGGCATGAAGGGTGAAGTGAAGCTCACTGATTTCGGATTCTGCGCTCAAGTGACGCCTGACAAAGACAAGCGCAACACAATGGTCGGCACTCCTTACTGGATGGCACCGGAAGTGGTCTCAAGGTTGGTCTGCTGTCTCCAGTTCCAACTGATCTCTCAGATATCTGAGTTGCACATATATGCAAGGCTTTCTACTAGGTTTTAAATAAGCCAGAGCTACATTTATCACTGTATGTTTTTTATAAAGGAGAGCAAATCCTTTTCTCTATAACAGGTAGCTTTAACCATGGAGGGACAAAATGGCTATATATGGTGGTTCTAGGACTTTTCGTCCCCAGAAGATTCGCCCCAGAAGATTCGCCCCCGACATTTCGCCCCCTGGAAGTTTCACCCCAGTTGATCCAGCTTCTAGTCTTAGTTACATTTTCATCATAGATCCCGCTTCTAGTCTTAGTTACATTTTATCATAGATCCCGGAGGCGAAACTTCCGGGGGGCGAATCTTCCCGGGGGCGAAATTTTTTATTTCCGTATCCCTATATGGTCAGTTATATGCACACAAACATCACACGACTGTTGACTTCTTATGCTTTTTGGTTGACCGTGTGCAGCGGTCAGCTAATTAACATTCAAACGCAGGCCCTTAGCCAGAAATACAGAGTAGACTGTCCAAAAGCATTCGAAGTCGTGATCATCTGATGCTATGATCATACAAAGTTGCGACCGCCTGAAGTCCCACCGTCATACGAACCCGACTGCAGTGCTCCTATGCTGTTTATAGAGCCTAATGTCAACTCGTGCTCCGTACAGAACTGTCATCTGAATGCTGGCAGTGGCTTTAGAGAAGAAACTGAATGGTGCTGGATGAGAATCATGCACAATTTATGCCCGTCCAAAATAATTTTCACCCATCCAAAGGACGGGTGGTTGGCTAAGGGCCTGTTCAAGTTAAACTAGGCAGAACTTGAAAACATGCACTCCAAAACGCCTGTTTGAATGGGTAGGCGCTGCTCAGTAACAGTGTCATGTACAAGACTTCGAACTTTGAGACCAAGACAGACTGCATGGTACCAACACAGAATGAGACCAAGACCATTTAATCTACATTGGAGTGAACTCCAATCCATTAGGGATTGGAATTCACGGCGGGCCTAGGTCACCAGAGTTTCTGGAGACCCACGGGAGACTTTTCTCTTCCAATGTTTTGGTACATTCCAGCATTTTTCTGACGATTGTTTTCTGTGGTACATTTGAGAAGCCAGGCATCTGCAAAGACTGGATTTTATTCCTTGGGTTAAAAAATTCTAATAATTATGTTGGCGTTACGATTAGAATTATCACAACCCAGAGTAAAGTTCCTTGTAAACTTAGTACCATTTTTACTCTAGCCTTTGCATAACTCCATCTCAGTTCTAGCTTTGGATTCTTACTGACCCTACACATGACTACTCTCTCTGCCTGGACATCATCAGCGAAAAGGTGACCAGCGGTCCCGTGTTTAGAGTAGGGAAGGGATGGCTCAGTCCAGATCTTTTGCCTGCATAGGTCCCTCACTTTGGAACCGACTTCCTCCTTCTGTCCGCACCACCATTCTCTCTGGTAGCGTTGCTTCTTCTTTTTCTCATCTTAAATCCTGCTTTTTCTCTCGGGGTCTCGCGCACTGGGAGCGCCTCTGAATGGTCTATACGGCGAGAGGCGCTTTATAAATGCCCATATACAATACAATGCATGTAAAAAATGTCCAATAACATAAAATAACGAAACAATGAAATGCTTTTGACTGTACGTAACTGGTCTTTTTCGATACAGGAAGAATTACAGCTACAAAGTAGATATCTGGAGCCTTGGTATTATGGTCATTGAGATGATAGAAGGAGAACCTCCATACCTCAATGAAACACCATTGCGAGCCCTCTACCTCATCGCTTCCAATGGAAAGCCCGAGATCAAGAACAAGAACAAGCTTGGTCCAGATATAGTGTCATTCCTTGACCGGTGCCTGGAAGTGGATGTGGAGAAGCGAGCCACAGCTGCTGAACTGCTTGACCATCCATTCCTAAAGAGAGCGGAAAACCTGGAGTCACTGAAGCAGAATGTTCTTGCAGCCAGGGAAGCAACGAAGTAATGCAACAGGACAACGGCAGTCGAACCACTTGTCGTCTGAATGAACCGTTGTCGATGTTGTGCCATTCGGTTCAATAAATTCTACTGCTGTTCATTTTATACTAGTTTTGAATTTTTCCAGTTTTGTTAGAAGATGATTAACAGTTTTAATCTGTACAGTTATGCAGCTCAATACCTTAATTATTACGGTTCTGACCAAAGTTTTTATGTGTACGCGATCCATATGTTATTTTATGTAATCTGGTTAATGTGGTTTTACTGTACCTTCCTTTAAAAGGTACCTGACTAGCATACTTATTCACTGGCACTCTGTCATATCGTGGAAGGTCTGTGCAATCAAGTTTAGGAGGCAATGCACCTCTTGCCGAGTGTATGTTAATGTTTTTACATAGTTCCACTTTAAATTCTTATATTGTGGTTTTCTGTAACCGTCTAGTAAGTAGCCAACCTGGATGTAACGATTACATGGACCACACACACTGTTGGTGGAATGATGAGGTGGCAAGGCAACTGCTGATGTGCCGAGGCTACGAAAATGAGGTCACTAACAAACACTTCATACCCATGGCTGCCTCAGGGCTAGCTTATGGGACTGCTCTTCTGGTAAGCTTGTACACGTGTGCTGGCATATTATTCCTATATATAGCCGGTCTGGTTAGTTGTAAGTTGCCTTGATATTTGATATCCCACGTTTGATCATGTTTACCTAAGAACTGTTCAAAGAATCAGCTCTTGTGTACTTTTAGGCTGTCTTTGCTTCAGTTGACTGGCTCACTACCATCACAGTCAACTGCACAAATTTCAAGTGGTTTAGAGCTGTTTGCCAGGGCCATATTGAATATCCAAGGTGTAAAAAACTGATTTCAAATGGCATGAAAGCCTCCAGTCTGTGCTGTGTGCAAATGGCAAGCAGTGTAGATTGAAATCTTTCTCATATTTTGTAAGATAGTGAATTTCAGAAGATTTTTGTCTGTTTTCCATAACTTATAATATCAGCTCTTGGTCATTGGACTACGATTCTTTTAATTGCCTTAGCATGAATCAGGACAGTACCATTTTTCAATTTCTCCCCGACATAAGCTTTCACTGTGAAGTTACCATCGACTAACGCCTTGTGTGTTATGATACGGTGCCATAGTAGTGTTTGGTATAGATTAGGATTACTGAGGACACAGTTATCTATCTCCTTTCCACGGTTGCATTCTGCCATCCTAACTAGCTTCTCGGCGTCTTCTTCACAAACACTTTGAAGAGCATTTTGCTCGACTGGTTTCATTGCGTTCGGTCAGGAGCGCCTCTGACGAGTCTCTCTCTCGAGGTGGCGCTATATAAATTTGCAATTATCGTCCTCTCTTTAGTGGCATTCCTCATTTCAGTTGCTTTATGAAAATGTTATCTGGTCAAATCAATTCTCCTGTGTTTTCCATATGTACGGCAATGATAGTCATGGAGCTGGGGATGATTCTGTGGCTACACACTGTGGTCATGTTGTCAGGGGCATCTACTCCATAGAAACCTTGGAGCAAATGCTCCATCCCAAAAATAAGGGGATCTGTTAGTGTATGCGCCGTCATTATTGGGAGAAGGAGGAGGAGAGGGGAAGTTGCTTCAATGACTTAGGGGTCATCCATAAAGGACGTCCGCAACGAGGGGGAGGGAGGGGTCATCGAAATGCTGACAAGGGGGAGGGAGGATTGTGACCAGTGCGGACGTCCGCATCTAAACTTGTAAATTTGATAGTTTTTTAAACACCACATTGTTTCAACCTTCCCAAAAGACGAAAAGGTCCGTGAAGTGATTACATAACACCACTTGCACAGTGTAACCTTTACTGAGACTTTAAGGATGCTTTTATTACAGCACATCCTGCTATATGAAACCCGAACTGTCACTTAAACGTGCACAGGTACTGTGGAATAATTGTAAAAATAATGATGACATTAAAAATTGCCTTAGACGTGAGGACGTCTGCAAAGGGGGGAGGGAGGAAGGGAGGGTAAGGTCAAATGCGGACAAGGGGGAGGGAGGGGTTCAAAGTAGGTCAAATTTTGCAGACGTCCTTTATGGACGACCCCTTACGGGGGATAGACGCCCCTGCATGTTGTTGCAGATAAAACATAGTCACAACTTGGGGTTGTAGTATTCATGGCTGAACTGTATGTAACGCAAACTACCAATAAAAATCGGCCTTCAGATTTTTTTATTCGTGACTCAAGATTATACAACACTTGATAAGTATGCATTCAAGGTCTGTCTATTATTATTGACAAGTTGTTCGTAAAAAAGTGTTCTTAAACTATCATACCACACAATGACCATTTTGTTTGGTAAATATATTATTTATCATTACATTTTAATTAAAAAATTAAATGTGGACATGGATTTATACAATGCCTCTTCAACAGAGACTAGTAGTCAGAGGTGTTTCCAACTTGAAGGCACAAAATCATGATACTAATTGATAATGTTTACCTTTTCCAGCCTCATTACTCATGGTAGGTATCCCTTGCCTTTAGGATCTAGAATAGTTATAATGTCAATATAACTATCCATATTTCTCGGTGTCACATAAAAGTCGCATCACAGCTTAACATTCACTGGCATATCATAACGGGGCTATAGAAGTTATACAGTAAACGTAATTTAAAAGCACGTTACTGTGATGTATAATGGCCAATACAACAATGAATATTAATTAACAAGATTCTAAGACACTTACTCCACTGCACTTACTCCATGCAACATAACAAAACTACATAGCACCCTTAAGAATCACACAAATTTAGGCTTCTGTGAGAACGAGACCAGAAATGGACTTCCAAACAACACAGGCAGTGGGGAAATTGACAGATTTCTGCAAATATAGTTGGTACTACACATATGAACTATCTGATATTAGCGTAATGAAAAATGAATTCTTTTCCGAGAATTCAGTCTTGTGGTAAGATCATAATAGCATGAACTGTTCTTTTAAACGAACATCTTCACATAAAAGTACTTGCGGTACTAACAGTTGACCACTACTGAAAACTTAATGTGCTCATGGCAACAACAGTTTCAACATGCTCATTACCTAATATTCATCTCTTCTGGCTACAATCCTGTGCCATCAAACAGATTTGATATAGTAACGAAAATGTACAAATAAGTTTTTTACTAATAAAAACTGATTTGTTGAAATTAACTAACTTTGTTCAGGGCCAGTTTCCTCTTTATCATAACTGTATGTTAATTCAGAGTCTGTATCTTATGCATTGCTTTCCTTCAAGTGATGAATTACCTTTGAATATTTACTCTTCCGTTTCCTGTTTTGCACAGGAAACAAAAGGTTTTCTAACAAACTACCGGTAACAACCATCAAGTCTAGGATAACTTTCCTGTGGAATGACATTGTCTCTCTAACTTTTTACACTTAACAGTTGCTCCTGCTTGTCACACACAATCGCTTCAGTCGGCCATTTTGTTGCCTCACATTGCGAAGCTCTCTCCGCAACCTCTCGATAGTGTGTATGGCTTGTCTAAACCTAGCTTTGAGGTTTCTTTGAGGGCGAACTTGAGCACCCGGTTTGCAATGTTTTTCTGCTCCATCCTCTTCTGACTGTGATGTCCGAACAAGCGGGCGTTTATTAGGCAATGACGATTCCAGATCATCCTATAAATCAAATGCAACAAACCCACATACAAGCATCATATAAATTGTCTCCTGTCAGCTCCAGCTGACACATTGTACAACCACACCTCTGCGATTCACAGAGACACAATTTAGCTAATTCCCTTAATCTACCAAAGGGTAATGACTAATTAAAGGATACCCTATCAGACCTACTAGTGTCTTGATACAGTGCATACGTGTGCAGTGCGGTTAAAGGTTCTGTGCCCCATAAAAGAACTTGAGGCGTTGTTCATTTCCTCTTAGGTCCTTCAGCTGGTAAGAGATAAATCTCAAAGTCTTGAACGTGGTGCCAGCGCATCACAGGAGTTGCCACTCATGTGCCAGCAAGCTCACAAACTGTCCACAGTCAATATATGGAGTCTGGTCATTACCGGTAGGCTCAACCAACCATCGTTAGGTTACAGACCAACTGGACCCAGCATGCTAACTGAACAGACCCCCTTGTCACACTTCGTGCTACTTACACATATGCGGCCAGTAACATTGGTCCGCCTTCCTCTGTCATTTTGGCAGCCTTTTTTGTCTAACCACAGTAGTTTCTTACTAGTTTCTACCAGTTGGAGTTTTCTGGAGCTAAGGTTGCTTACTCGACATCATCAGTTCAGCTGTGGATTTTGTACATTATGATGGTGTTTTTCTTGGCCTATGCGACTGCATGAGTTAGGATGGGCTTCGTGATGTGCGGTGGGGGTCTGGAACTATGGGCCATATACGCAATCTGCAGCTGGGCATACATCTCTGCAGGAGATGAGTGAAGCGGGTCTTTGAAGCTACCCTGATCGTCAGTTGCTGGTGGCGCTTCAATCTACTGCCTGCCTGCTCAACTAGCAGATCATATCTCCCACATTTCACCACAGCTTTTGCCCTATGTAAGTTAAAATTCTAAATCCAGCCCTACTTACCTAACCTTACAGTGATGGAACAAAGTCTTCTCACCTGGTTGACTTACCTCGTTGACAGGTGTGTATCCAACGAGTATTTGCTTGTTATCGGACTGGTCGGCTTTAGCAATCCAGACGTTCAGTCTATATGTCTGGCCTTCGTTCAATACATTGCCCTGCGTGTCTGAGACATCTCCCTATATATGAAAGAAACATAATAAATTCAGACATTTATACAGCACCTTTCCAGCTTCTCGAGTACAGCGCTTGTGAGCAATTTCTCAATGAGCAACTTCTGATGGCATAATCACACAGCTGCAAAAAAAGTTTTAAAAAAGTAACTAAACATTTTTCATAAATCTAATCTAATCTGAAGATGTCTATAGCACCACTTTTTAACATAAAATACATCAGTCACTAGCTGTCTCCAAGTGAAATCCATAGCTGTTAACCATAATAATCCATAAGACTGAGGTCGAGGTGGGTCAAGAAGCCAGAAACCATAACACAAAGTAAGGTAATGCCTGAATAGAACTTGCCTGAATGCTGCTTGCCTGAATAGTTCTTGCTTGAATAGTACTTGTCTGAAAAGTGCTTGCATGAACAGTGTTTGCCTGAATAGTACTTGCCTGAATAGTTCTTACTTGAATAGTGCATGCCTGAACAGTACTCTGAAAAGTGCTTGCCTGAATAGTGTTTGCCTGAATAGTACTTGCCTGAATAGTGTTTGCCTGAATAGTACTTGCCTGAATAGTGTTTGCCTGAATAATGAATGCCTGAATAGTACTTGCCTGAATAGTATTGCCTGAATAGTACTTGCCTGAATAGTATTGCCTGAATAGTACTTGCCTGAATAGTACTTGCCTGAAGATCAGATTCTGCATTCATTGTTGCGGCGTATTCAAGTTCTAATTAAACACAAATAACAAAATAATACTAAAGTATACACGAGTCCATCACCACTGTTGATTCTTCTAGTTTTCTGTTCACTGTTTTTCCAACTGAGGACATTTCTTTCTTACTTATATCTAACATAATTTAGAATAGCGCAGAAAGCACCAATGATTATTCGGAGAGGCTGTTTACTGTTTATATCCATATAAACTGTCCTAGTAAAATACAATTAGATACATACATACAGAGGTGATTTGGAAAGGATGGGTAGATACTACATGTACTAATATTGTTATACAAGAAACTCCTTATACTATAATATATATATATATAATATTACGGTAACATGCAATCCATCTCAAATAGTATGTGATAACAAGGTCAGATTGTAATGTCAAATTTTTTTCACTTAACTGATTCTGATACATGTTACATGCTGATTTTGGTGTTATGCAGATGATGATATTGGTAAAATTAAAAGTAGTCCTACTGATATTCTTAACAAGTTGTTACGTAGTCAAAAGTAGAATCTCCTTGGATATGATTGGCTATTGTTTACACTAGACTACTTCAAAGAGTTGTTCACGGTATGCTGAACAACATTTTTTGGCCCCTCTGAGCATCTCATGCTCTCCTGCAAAACCTTACAGGCCCCAAACACAAGGGCTCTCCACACAAGAGCACAGTTCATCTACTAATCCTGGCCCTTGTACATGTACCACTCCACCAAGCCATTTCCACACCATAATTATAAGCCAGTACTGTAGACACTACATTGGACCACAGCACACATTCACTGGGTCATAAACTGAGGGCTAACAGGAAGCGTCATACCATGATAGCATTCCTTCACACTTCCTTGTCCTCTTTTGCGGCTGCTGTTCTGAAAATACACACCAGAAAGTCTAATCCCACCTCAGTCTCAACTGCGGGAAACGAGTTAATTTCACATTAAACGTGGGACACGGTAGTTGATTGGTTGAGCACTTGTCTTGTAAACTGTGGAGTACGGGTTCAAGCCTCTTTTGAGACAGTTACTGTGCAGGGACCCTGAGCAAGTCCTTCACTCACAATTGCTCAACACCATCAATTCATGCTTGGTTATTAGATAGTGGCACTTAATAAATGCATAATAATAACAATAATTATTCTGAGCCATCCCAGAATGTTTTCTTGCATTCTCCAGATAATTTTTTAACTCCTGAGGGATCTGAGGTACTTTGGGGCAAAAATAATAATAATTAATATTTCACTGAAGGCCTACATGAACTGCACAAAGAAAAGACCACAGGATAGTCTTAGAGGCTGCAACAAATAAAGCCTCTAAATACTGGAAGAAGCCATATGATAGACTTAGACCCCTGGAGTCATATGGACTGCAATAGTCAAAAAGGACCAGAAGCAACACCTATTTCGGTTGAACAATACACAGAGAAAGGCCCAACAGAGAAAGACAAGGCACCACATCATGGATGTGGTTCTCTCACCTGAGTTTAACCCCTTAAGAGAGGAACATTATGCACCAGCATTCAAACCTTGAACACTCCCATTACACACTAGCAATCAGGCCACCAAGGCACCCATGTTGATTATATCTGTGCTTCAGCTGAAAGATCTACCAGTCCCATCAGTACCATATCTCTGAGCAGCAAAACGGCAACAACAATGTATGTAAATGTTACCCTGGCCAAACTAAATCGAAATATCATTTCAGAGTTTAAAATGACCATGAATAGTATCCCTTAGCAACCCCTCTGATAATGCAAAATGTGGTGCCTTTTCAGTGGTTTGGCCATGTAAACTCAAGTGGCCTCCCTCAGCAACTGCATGTACTTATGGTTAGGTTGGCTAGATTCACCTTTTATCCACACTTGAAGCTGTTCTCTTTCATCAGCAACTAGCAACTCTGGAGAGGCGCTATATAAATGCTCGGAATGAATAATTGACAGAATACAGACCAAATCAACGCAAGAAGACCATCTCATTGCTTCAGGTTTCGAATCAGACAGGCCATTCACTTCAACGATAGCATTGTCCTCTTTGCCAGCAAACTCCTCTGCTGAGCAGCGACTCATTCTGTTGGCATTGCTTTGCACCACACGTGTATTTCGATGATGCATTTGTCGCTTCTTCACTGAAGGTTTTACCTCCACAAAAAGCGTTGGAATTGCCTTCCAAGTCAGCCTCTTGCGGTCTGGGTCCATGAACTCAGAATCTTCAAAATGAAATGAACAGAGACGATACGTCTTCGATCTATATTCTACCGGCTTTTCCAGAAGATCATATCGGCCACAGTTGACTGCCCATTGGTCACTTCTGAAAAACCATTTATTTTACTTGTTTACAACTGTTCAGAATGAATGCATGGCTGAATTCCATATTTATATTCTACAAATAATATGGGTGCATAGCGAATCCCTGAAACCCGAATGATGGGCCGAATCCCCAAACGAATTTCGGCCAGATCCCGAAATCGATTTGTCATGTATAAGAGCTCAAACATCAACAATTCATTTTTAAACAGGTGTTATATTTCAAACATAACAATTTGATTTTGGGAATATTTGAATAGTTTTGGGGATTTCGACCGCTTTCTATAAAACTGTTTTCTGGAAATCATGCTGTTGTGTATTTTCAGCGTTTTCGGGGAATCGGGTTTCGGGGATTCAGGACGACCCCAAATGATACCTATACAGTAACGAATGCACTGGTATCTGCATGGAAATTCAGGTAATTTAATCTTACAAACAGTGCACGGCAATCGGCGAACAATACGTGTTTAACTGTTACCTTTCCTTGTCTTTTGGAAATCTATACAAATGGACGTCAGCTGCTAGCGCTGTTCTGATTGCCTTGCAACCCGGGGCAACGCAGTAGCTATTGCATTTTCTACCAGTCGCCGCCATGTTTTCAGATTTCTCCTCCGTCTTCCGCTGCATAGCATTTATTTAGCGCTGTACTATTTACCGTTAAATGTTTATGTGAGAGGATAATCCAGGCTGTAGCGGGACTTTCGACCCTTTTGGATTACTCTATTGACGCCAGCACTTGTAATGCCATAGGCGAAACTGTCATAATTTGATTCGTCTGTTGTGTGGTACTTCAATAAACAATTCAATCAATCAAATCAATCAATCGAAAAGGAGAGTTCTATATCGTGCCACAGAGAACAATCTCCGTCTCAATGCAACCAAGACTATAGAGAAATGGTGATACATAAAAAGAGGCAGAATAAGCGTGGTCCTGCCGTGGAAGTTATCCCCGGAGCAGAAAAGGTCAAGTCCACGAAAATATTAGGTGTCACGTTGCAGTCAGACCTAGGAGTGACAACACATGCAGGCCAGATCCTCTCCGCCAGCTCGTCGTCGATAAAGGCTAGCCCTACGCTCCGCTCGCATGGCGCGGTGTCACAATGGACACAACGGTGGGGCACATTTTATACTCCTCCCCAATCTGGTGGGGACCGGGGTATACTAACAAGAGGGGTGGAGACAGGATTGGCCGTTTGTTTAGGCGACTAACCTGTGGCGGATTCCTCTCTGGCGATGCTGATGGCGTCAACCAATTAATTGGTCATAGGCCCCTATAAGTCAGACGAACGACAAATTTTCTTGCTATCATGAAGGATCCTTATCATGTGCTGTGTGACCTGCTTCCCTCCCTCCGTAGCAGTGGACACAACCTTCGAGCGAAACCGCAAAAATTTGCCCTACCCAAAAAGGAGAAAACAATAATATTTATACCCCGTATATTCTCTGCAAGATTGCCGACTGACGCCAGGGGCGTCTATCCCCCCTAAGTCATTGGAGCAACGTCCCTTTTCCCCCTCTTCTTCCCCCTCACAGTTCCTCTCCCCCCCAAATGGTGGCACACACACTGACAGATCCCCCCCCTATTTCTTGGATGGAGCATTTGCTCCAAGGTTTCTGTGGTGTAGACGCCCCTGACTGACGCTAATTAGCTGCTCGTGAGACTATAATAACCACTGTAGCTTGTTCTACTTGCGTTATGTCAGCTTCGATGTATAAACAAGTATTCATTCATTCTTCGTTGTTGTTTACCATAAGTTTAGGCGATCAGTGTTGTGCCATTGTTGCTCATATAGTTCGTATTAACGACTTATAATCCTAAATTAACAACATATAATCCTAGATGGCATAGGCCTATAGATGACATAGCCTATAGATTACAAATAATTATAGATGATATATGGATGATGGGCTTTTCTCTTCGATTTCTTAGTTCGCGGATGTACAAAATTATGCAGAGCAGAGGTTGACGAGGAAGAAATGGAGATACTAATCTAATCTAAGAACTTCTATAGCGCCAGTGTCATAATGCTCCAGGTATCAGTCGATGCATGGTCGCTAATATGAAAAATCGTTGTGCATGCCCGATTCCAGAGTGAGTCAGGTCGAAGTAAGCCTGGCCCCTGCCAGCACGCCCATATGGAGCCCACATATAGGACCAATGTAACAATATGGGACCCGTATAAACCCACATGGGCCCCATGTATGCACAATGCCTAATTGCCTATGTAAACTCTGGCGAGGAACGAAGTCCGATACAACACAGAAACAATTAACCAGTGGCACCGACACGCGGACACAATAGACGCAGTTGCGTCTAATTTTTTGGCTAAACAGTAAACAATAAATATTAGGCCTAATGACACTAACGAGAACCTCTAAATATAGATATCTGAATATAAATGTGTGAAATAATTAAGGGTTAAGAATTTCTGGACGGCAAAAAATGTATTAGTAAAAGCACACTGTGGACACAATAATGACAAGTAGGCTACTCCTATCCTGACTCATCTGATCCCCCGTCTTCAAAATTTTCTCGCCATAAACGACACCCGCCTTGACAGCTGCTCTGCCTCCTAGCTTCCTCTGCATGGTCACCTGGAAACCGGACTCGGACCTCTTTTGGACTACTCTCTGGAAATTCCCTCTGATTTGACTCGTGAATATAGGCTGATGCCCTGCACTTGGCCTTCTAGTGGCGCTTTAGAAGTTTGGAAATTACGATTACGATACGATTACGATTCTATTATTAGTAACTCTATAGTTATACTCTACAGCCTGAGCCTTTACTTGCAAGTTGCAACTATGCTCCGGACGTTAGGCGTTATGACGTAGTAAACAATACGAGCGTGTTTATTTGTATTGCGTTTTAGTTATTAACATATTATAAACTTAGACTTGATGATATTAAGTTAAGAATGTCCTCGCGTAAAGCTGACGAACAGCCGACGAGAAAACAAACAACATTAACGGATATGTTTGGTAATTTGCGCAATGTTGGCCTACACGGTGTAGCGTGCGGATATAAGCATGACAGAAATCAACGTGGTGAGTAATGAAAGCTGTACAGAAGCCATTCATCATGGCAAATCTGTTGACGCTGAAGCTGTGTTACAGAAATTTGATAGCCTTGGCCACCGTCGCATTGCGTTAGCATTTCCGCGTGGTCAGCAGAGACAATATGATTGTTAGTGACCAAATCATTGAAATGGCATGATGAAAGTTTCACATATGACCGCATGATATATATACTGCGTTGTTAACGTTGACATTGAGTGTAAATGTTTAAGACTTTAGAGTTTTCGTCTGTGTAGTGGTAGGCCTATGTAATGTTTATTTATGCTTCATTATCACATGAATGATGATGACCACTGATTGACCAAAATGACTGGCAATGTTTTCTGTCTTAAATATGTTTGCGACTTTGCGTCGACTTTTTTGGCGTCTGGCGTCGCCACTGGAAACAACCCACAGAGGAAATAAGCCTATAGGAAAAGATGAGAGGTTCATATATACGGCCTACAGAACTGATACATCGTATGTATCATATATATACGCAAGGACTATAAGTAATCGTAATCGTAATCTCCAAACTTCTAAAGCGCCACTCGATGTCGCTGTAGACATCGTGAGATTAAGAATACGATATACATGAAACAACGAAATGAAATGAGGAAACATTTTTCGCTCGTTACCAGTGTACCAAGTTGTATCAACCAACGTTGACCAACATCGGTCCAACGTTGACCAACATCGGCCCTACGTTGACCAATGTCGGTCCAACGTTGACCAACATCGGCCCTACGTTGATAGCGCATTGGATAACATCTGGCGTAGAGTGTGAGAGGTACAGAGATCGAGTCCCATAGGCGGACATGCTTTGTAGGCTGCAATTTGCGCCGTGTATTGCAGGCTGTCTGTTCTGTTAGTAGTTAGGGTTTATCGCATAACATGTACATGTACAGCGCAGTGCGTTTGCAGGTGCTTATATAATTAAAGAATAAATATTATTATTATTATTATTATTTTGGGGTTGCGACAGCCGAGTCGCCAAACTTGTTCAAGGCAGGTGATGGCATTGATGATTTGTGACTTGCTGATTCTGCTCCTGTTTCTGATGTTATTGTTGCTGCTGCTGCTGCTTCTGTTCTCCCTGATACTGCTGCAGAATGACCTTCCACAGACAAGGCAACACCCGTCTCAGTTGTGCCCAAATCGCCGTTTCTAGAACGTTTCCTGCGCATTAAAACAAACGATTTTAATAATACTTCTCCAAAAGGTGTGCATTAGGCTTATCCGTTCACCCAAAGGTCGGGGGTTCAAATCACCGCCAGGGAAGATATTTCCCTGTAAATTTCAGCTTCTTCTACGCCCCAGCTGTTAAGTGAGTAAACTGACTACACACTGTCGAGGGAAGGTCTAGCAGCGAGGGAGAGGACTGTGTTCGTGTGTCGAGGCTAAGAAAAATGAAGTCGTTCGCGATTCATAGGCCTACTCAAGGCTACCTCTCGGGGTTAGCTAAAGGGAATGCTCTTCTCTTCTTAGTTAGTTGTGCAAACCCGTTTTAAAAAACGGGTAATCGGGCGATTAAAATGCAAGCAAGTTTTCTGCATGCGCGGCCTAAGTAAATTTAAGTTTAAACCCGTTAAGCTCGTTCGTTTCAGTCTGTTCGCCAAGTAAAGTAAATTAGTCAAAGGCTCAAAGCCCGTTTTAAGCCGTTAGTTTAAAAGAACAGCCGGTTACGGTATATTTAAATTTACGTTGAAGTGTGAAACGAACGTCCGTTGGAATGTCGTCATTTGTAAACAGTGACGTCATTGGTCATGAATATTAATTAGTTGGAGGCGGCCAATAAGAGGAGCGTAACAAAAAGTTCACTTCATGAATGACTTCGTGATATTTCTGTTTGCTTATATTATTAACTTGATGCAACGAATCTTGAAGTGTAGGCCTGCAGGTCGGAAGACTATGCGCCCGTTCAGTATCTATGTAAGTAAGTAAGTACGTACGTACGTACGTATGAGTGTGTATGTATGTATGTATACAATACAATACAACTGTATCTTGATATTGCCGTCTTTCCAAAGTTCAGAAGTGCACGCGATCATACGACAGAACGTCGATGGCCCTGGGTCGCTACGCAGTGGCTTGAGTTAGATTCGAACCTGCGACCCTGCGGTTACAAGGCACAGAACATACCGCTACTCCGCCGCGTCCCCTTCGTATGTATTAATTCATTCTGGAAATTTATATAGCGCCTCTTCAAGAGACCTACTCAGAGACGCTGCGTGCCTGCTCGCCCGACCGACCGACCAAAAGAAGTATGTATATCTCTGGCTCTCTTTCCCTATTTAGTGCCTTTCAGAAACCTTAAGGTTACCCGTTGAATCCGGACTCCGTCTGTTCCACGGTGTCCATAAGAGACTGACCGATAGTCTCCGGAAGTAGGAGACTGAGAAGTCCAGCGATCGTCCCCAGAATGGCATAGATGAGAAACGGAAGAGGCTTCCACAGACGAATCTACAGCAACGCCACCACACCATCCAGTAACTCATTCAGCACCAGGTAATATATGACGGACGGACAGACAGACTGAGACAGACAGTCGCTCACTACCTGCCTGCCTGCTCATCCGACCGACCGAAAGATCGACAGACTGACTGCCTTCCTTTCTGCTTGTTTGTCTGCCTGCCTGCCTGAATGGCTGGCTGCCTGACTGATTGAATGCTTGCCCGCCTGAACTGACCGACCGACTGAACGATCGACTGACTTACTGCATGCCTACTTGCCTTTCTGAATAACTGATTGACTGGCTGGCTGGCTGGCTGGCTGGCTGGATGGCTGGCTGATTGACTGACTGACTGACTGCCTGGCTGATTGACTGACTGATTTTCTGCCTGACTGACTAATGCCTGACTGATTGCCTGGCTGACTGACTGACTGACTGCCTGGCTGTCTGACTGATTGCCTGGCTGATTGCCTGGCTAACTGAGTGACTGACTGATTGCCTGACTGAGACTGACTGACTGACTGACTGACTGACTGACTGACTGACTGACTGACTGACTGACTGACTGACTGACTGACTGACTGACTGACTGACTGACTGACTGACTGACTGACTGACAGTTATACCATAGGCGTTCCCATGTACGGTGCAACCATTCCTCCGATTCTCGTACTGATGGATGTCGTTCCTAAGGCTAAGCTTCTGATTTGTGTTGGATAGAGTTCAGCTGTGTAGATGTGGAGAACGCTGGAGGACATCGTGGCAAGAGCCTTTCCAATCAGAGAAACTGCCGTCGAAGCAATTCCAGCACCTTAAAATAAAACCCCATTTCATCATCTATGCAGCTCCTAATATCTCACCTGAACTAACTAATCTAATGATTTCTACAGCGCCGTGATCATAATGCACATCATTCACACGACATCTATCGACGGTGGCTGTCAGGTCCGATTGAAATCCAAAAGTAGGCGCTATACAAATACTGTCTTGGAATTGCATCAGTGGCGGATTCGGGACGAGACGGGGCTAATAGACTCACCCCCAAACTGGCAGAATGATAAATTTGCCTAATTGTTGGTGGCCATTATGTTGACAATGTCCTTTAAAGGGTTACAACTTGAGTAGCCGTCCTTAAGTTCAAATCATGGCGCTACCCATGGCACTTTTCCTTCTTGCCGAGGATGGGCTGATTGTGTTTTTTCTGGTGACGTTAGAAGAAGTGTATACTATGTTTTCTTGTGCTATGCTAGAAGAATTGTATGCTACGTTTTCTTGTGCTATGTTAAAGCAATTATATGCTACGTTTTCCCTCATTATGTTAAAAGAATTGTATGCTACGTTTTTTCAGGTTATGTTAGAAGAATTGTATGCTACGTTTTCACGTGCTATGCTAGAAGAATCGTATGCTAAGTTTTACAGGTTATGTTAGAGCAGCGTATGCTACTTTTTCATGTTATGTTAGAAGAATTGTATGCTACGTTTTTTCAGGCTATGTTAGAAGAATTGTATGCTACGTTTTCACGTGCTATGCTAGAAGAATCGTATGCAAAGTTTCATATGTTATGTTAGAAGAATTGCTACGTTTTTCTCAAGTTATGTAAGAAGAAGCGTATGCTACTTTTTCAAGTTATGTTAGAAGAATTGTATGCTACGTTTTTCATGTTATGTTAGAAGAAGTGCATGCTACATTTTTTCAGGTTATGTTTGAAGAATTGTATGCTGCGCTTCTTCATGCTATGTTTTTGTATGCTACGTTTTTTCGAGTTATTTTAGAAGAATTGTATGTTACTTTTTTATGTTATGTTAGAAGGATTATATGCTACGTTTTCTTCAGGTTATGTTAGAAGAATTGTATGCTAAATTTTCTTGTGCTATGCTAGAAGAATCGTATGCTAAGTTATATATGTTATGTTAGAAGAATTGCTACGTTTTTCTCTAGTTATGTTAGAAAAAGCATATGCTACTTTTTTCAGATTATGTAAGAAGAAGTGTATGCTACTTCTTCATGTTATGTTAGAAGAATTGTATGCTACGTTTTCTCGGGTTATGTTAGAAGAAGTGCATGCTACATTTTTTCAGGTTATGTTCGAAGAATTGTATGCTACGCTTCTTCATGTTACGTTAGAAGACTTGTATGCAACAGTTTTGCAGGTTATGTTATATAGAAAAGTGTATATGCATGCTACTTTTTTCAGGTTATGTTAGAATTACATGCAGCATATTATAAAGTTGGTAACAGTCTACAACTCCATTCAGTGACCTGTTATGTAATGGCATGTCCGTTATTGATGATAGGTTAAATAGTGGTTGTTAAAAATTAAAAACGGAGCAGTTAATCCTCGTTATCCAATCAGTAAGTTCAAACAAAATTGACGTATAAGAGAAGCGTTATACACGGTGATTCAATAAAAAGTAAGCCAAACTTTTTTTCATATAAGTGCTTCTGACATGAAAACAGTATTTAATATTTTTGTAAAGAAACTCTCAGTAGTATAGTTTGATTATTTAATTAAAGAAAATGTTCAAAATGTCCCCCTTCTGCTTGCACGCAAGCCTGGAGGCGCTGGTGCCATTGGGCATCTGTTCAAACGTGTCAGACGATTAGCTTCCGTCAGTTCCTGTGCTGGCTTCTTCTTAAGGCACTTGAGTTGAAGGTCTTTCTGGATTATTCGAACAACACTGGACCGATGAATTCCGGTTTCTCTGGATATTTGACGTGTTGTTCTATGAGTATTCGGAGCATCCTCTTGACTCAGAATCAGATCACCGACAAGGGCAACGTTTTCTTCAGTGTGCGATGACCTTCGTCTGCCACTACCAATGACGCGGTCGACTGACCCTGTCAAACTAATTTTTCTAAGCAATTTATCTAATCCGCTTCTAGTCCAATGTTTTTCTGGAAACTCTCGTAGAAATTGACGGCTGCTGTAATTCTTGGATTCCCTCAAACCTTTTATCATGTGTAAATCTTCTTTACTAAAAGGCATTTTTTCGGAAATTGCTAGTTTCTTGTTTATGTTTTCTATCGTATTATCGTCTACTTTTTTAAAGTAGGAAATAAAAACCGGAAGTCATTAAAATAAAAAGTAAGTATGTGCATATTTTTATTTCGAAAACATGATTAATAAAATATAGTTCAAGTTTTAATATTTGTTTATAAAGTTTGGCTTACTTTTCATTGAATCACCGTGTATAAATGTAAGTTATTTAATGAATTTGTAGCGTCCCTTAGCAAAGGGTAAACGATGGTGGATCGTAAACAAAGGTTTCTAGCATTAAAGAGGAGTAGGCTACGCGAGTTGTATGCAATTTTTTTCTGATTATGGCTGTTCCTTGTTTGTGCATTTATCTATCGGGTGAATGATCAAATTAAAGCGCTATAGAAGTTCTAAGACTGTACAGTAAACTGTGAAAGTCAGTTAATCTGGCGTAATCACGGAATTTTTTTTATAGAGCTGACGTACCTGATAATACAAGCGGTATATAGATGGCGCTGGAGGCAGCCATGAGCAGTAGGAGACCAGCGTTAGTCAGACGTCTTCCTAGAAACCGCGAGTCTACTAGAAAGATGGCGACGAATCTCGCTGGGATTTCGAGTGCACCGGAAACCATCGCATTTATGTAGATGTTGCCAGCAAATGTTTCAACGTTTAGCAGCAGTGCGAAGTACACTATGCTAGTCGTAAAACTAAACAAAGCGTTAATTAGCAATTAAAAACTAGGATGGTTTTGCGCTTACAAGTAGGCCCCTATAGGAGCAAATACACGCAGCGGTCTAGCGTGAAGTAGTATAGAATAGATAGGAATAGAATAGAATAGAATAGAAAAGAAAGGAATACAATAGAATGGAATAGAATTGAACAGAATAGGATAGACTCTAAACTAGAATAGAATATAATGGAATAAAACGGTTCGCAATAGAATAGACGAACAGAATAGACTGGAATAGATCATTATGGAACATAAGGAAATAGAATGGAATGGAATATAATGTAATAAAGCGACTTGGAATAGAATAGACGAATAGAATAGAATGAAATAGATCATTATGGACTAGAATAGAATATAACGGAACAGAATAGGATGAAATAGAATGAACTAGAATAGACTAAAGCGGAATGGAAAGGCATTGAGGATAAATAGACGAAGGAAACCGAAATAGGTGCAATAGAAAGGAAAACACGAATAAGAAAGGAAGAGGGTAGAATAAAAATGAAAATCCGCTTACTATGTGAAATTAATTATCAGGGTTCGAATCCTCATCTGTGGCCTACTCAGGAGCAATAAGCAACCAGCGCTTTCCACTTGGCCACTGTTCTTCTCTTCGGTGTTCTTTGACCCCTTGACGTAAAGGTCAAAACAGAATAGGTTACGATCCATCAACCGATTTAACTTTACTTATGTTTTTTATCCATTGTGATGGCGAAGATGGCAGTGGGGTGGTGATGGTAGTGATGGTGATGTATTGTAAATCTCCGAAATTTCTTAGCGTCATATAAAAGCCACGTCAGGGAGACCAGTTTATTCACCGGCACGTGGTGGTGGTATAAGTGGGAATGGTACTACTGCTACTGCTACTATTGCTGCTCCTAACTGCTGCTGCTTTTGTTACTTCTACTAGTGCTGATATTAACACTATTACTACCTCTACTACTACTACTACTTCTACTACTATTACCACCATAGGCGTAGACTCTGGGGGGTCAGCCGGGGCACGTGCCCCCCCCAATAATTGAGGAGCCGGGGCAATGCCCCCCAAAAATCGAGAGGAGAATTTCTTCAAATATTAAAATATTATGTTTTAATACAGACAAATTTCTTCAGAAACAGAAAAATAGAGACACAGAACTGAAATACTATCAGAAATTCATAATGAAAACAAAGATTTATTTTTATCTTCAATATGAAGCAAATTTACGTGTTAACAAAACGCCCCATTTTATACGCATTAACGTAACACGTGAAGTCTCTGGTGACTGTCTAGACCAGATGTGAAAGAAGCTTTTTGTTTTTTTTAAACAAAGACAAAAGAAAAAGAAAACCAAATAATTTGTTTTTAAATAAATTTCTTATTTTTGTAGAAGATATTTTAATAACATTGATTTAATGATTTTTAATTTTCGGAAATCGCAACTGAATCAAACTGAGTAGGAGCTCACGTTCATGCCATTTTTCATGATTTTTATGATCCGAAATCCGAAAATCTTAAAAACAACCAAAACAACAAAAAACATAAAACGAAAAAAAACGAAAAGAAACAACAACAAAACAACAACATCTTGAAAATTTTTTTCACCTCTGGTCGAGACCCCATGCCCCCCCAATATTTTGGACAAGTTTACGCCAGTGATTACCACTACTACAACTATTAATCGTAATCGTAATCTCCAAACTTCTAAAGCGCCACTTGAAGGCCTAGCACAGGGCTCACTCATCCTATTCACTACTACTAATACTACCACTGCTACCACTGCTACCACTACCACTACTACCACTACTACTACTACTACTACTACTACTACTACTACTACTACTACTACTACTACTACTACTACTACTACTACTACTACTACTACTACTACTACTTATACTACTACTACCACTACTGCTACTGATACTAATACTAGCCTACATCTTCTGCTACTACTAATAATAATATCGGCAGTAATAACCCAGCGTGTTAGCGTACCAATTCGATATTTCTTGTGTCGATAGCCTTTGTACAGGAAATAGATCGTCCGTTGACAGCAATATAGCGACGGATGACGTCATTGGCCTCGTCGTGTCTTCCTTTAATTCATTTATCTGTTTATTTATCCGAGGTAGCGATTCCTCGGATGTTTAAAAAGTAGGTCTAAGCTTTAGGAGCCAAGGGAAATATATGAAATGATAGGCCTATCAAGTCTCGTCCTAAACATGCAGGCTCTATGTAAACAGTTCAAACAAATAAATGGAAGCACTAGTCCTAAAAAGGTAAACATATTGCAGAGCAATCGTTCTGAAATTTTAAATGATTTATTTACTCACTGTTTAATTAATAAAAACCCAAAGAATCATATCCTGATGTTGAGGCAAAATTGTGGTAGGCTACGACGTGTGGGGAACTGTAACAGATAGGCTAGTTTATGTCAATGCAAAGTATTTAACTTAGTTACTGTAGGCCTATCTTATCTTTATTTATTACAAGCCTGGATGTATGTAGAACCTACTGATAAACAAACTCAATTAGGATATGGAATTATTGAAGTCTAGCGATAGCATGGGCGGCGATCTAGGGGGGTCGAGGGGGACAAGACCCCACCTTTAAGAGAGGGGGGTCACGCCATACATCGGACCCCCCCCCCCAATTTTGACGATACATCAAAAAAGGTCAAGAAATGCAATTGTGTGTGATGGCGAAAATGAGTTTTGAGTGCCTTTTTGACCAGAAAAGTTGTTTTGAGCAGAAGTGTCCCCCCAAAATTTTAATAAAAAAGTAATGAAATTATGAAATTGTGTAAGAGAAGGAAAAAAGGAAGAGAAGGAAAAAAAGGCGAAAAATTCTGTGTAAACGAATAGCTAAAAAAACGTCGTGAGTTATTTTGAAAATGCATGGAAAAGTCACGAAAGCAGGTGGAGGACTAAAAAAAAGGTCATCAACTTTTTTCGGAGATGAAAGCGAAATATTTTGGAGATGAAGTGGCAGAACATTTTTTGTGGGGGGCAACATTTAAAAAAGGTCGTCGGCGAGATTGTGGCCGACTTTGTCCCCCCCCCCCGCCCACCTCTCAGACAAGATCGCCGCCACTGAGCGATAGAGAGGTATTTTATTTAAAAGGACGGAAGACGAATTTGACAACTAACTCACAGAGGACAAGCAGAGGAAGGTGCATTCCAGATAGGCCCACACCGCTTATGAACCTTCCGGAGACCGTGGTGGCGTAACTGAGACTTGATATTGACAATGCCCATCCCACAAGACGAATAAACATGAAGATGGCCACCGTCTTCTTGCGACCAAACCTCAAACAAACACACGTGCAAGGCTACCAGATCCATGATGACATTACCAGCCTCTACCGCGTAGAACATCTGAGCGCTAGTTCAGCAACATGTCCCAAACGGAGAAAATCCCTGTTGTATCTACAGACCATGAAAGAAATTGCCATTTGTAAATTTTAAACGCCGGTGTGATGCTACATAGTGTCCATGGTGAAGATGTGTCCCAAAATAGTTCCATTGGCTCACGTAACCGATGACGTAAGAGAGCAACTATCAAGCTGAACTATGAATTGGAATGCGAGATATAGTCTGGGAAAGATATTAAGTACACAAGATAATGAAATGAACTCAATCGACACCTTATAGGCTACTTTATGCATTGCCATATTATGTTCTGTTACGTCGATCGTCTGGTGAAAATAAGAAAACCTAATCCCTTAAAAATGAAAACCGTAAGTGTCCTTCGTTTAAAAATATAGGCGTGTGCTGCCCAGACCATACGTCCGGACATCATTTCCTTCGGACAACGTCTCGCGCCCATCGTGCCAAATAGGCCTACTGTCTTGGCAACGGACTGAACGGAGGTGGGCGGAGTCGGACACATATCCACTATTGACTCTATTTTGCACCACTCCCCGTTTTTTTTCAACAATTTTGTTCTCATCTATGTATGGCGACAATTTTGTAGCGCCTTCCCAGAACCTGTCAAAAACGTTTGTGAAGAGTCTGGCTGATTTTAACATTCTAACAGCACAGTCTGTTAACGAATGACGCTTTTAACTGCATCGCTTTGAGAGGCACAAAAGGCGCTATATTATTTATATCGAGAACTCGATAAGGTTGGCACTAGCAGTTTCGCACAGATAGGCCTACGTAGAGGGCTGACCAAGGTCTTGAATGTGGAACCCCTCACATTCGACCTACCTGTCTGTACCTTTAACAGCTTCTACCAAAACCAGTGACCTCGATAATTCTGTTTGCCAAACTGTTGGAAGCACTTGCGGCAAGGCTGGTGTAACAACTCGTGCTACTAGTGCTCCATTTGCCAGTGGATGTAGTGATATGATTGTCAGTGCTACTACTATTGCTTTAGTTATATTATATATTAGAAGTATATTTACAGCACAACTTTAATTTACGGTAAGACAGAACCTAATTATAATAGACATTTCCACTAATTATCGTTACATAGGCCTACCTGTCGGAAATTGTTCCCGAGAGGATGCCCCCAAACATAAGACCGCACATGAAGAAAGTGACGATGAGGGGAACCAGGTATTCATTGGAACAGACAAGGTCGAACTATAATTTAACAAAAGCATACATGCGCGTAAGTACGACTAGCCTACAAATAATGCAACCTTGGTTTTGTAAAAGGACCTTTACATTGCCAGGTCATTTAACCTTAGTCCTATAACAGGGCTCGATCTATGACAATGGGCTATATGTCACTAAAATGATATCGCATGTCCAGTAACGGTTGAAACAGCAACGTCTCTATTAGAATAATTAGCTGTGTGTTCATCTATTTTATGGCTTTTTAAATGCCAGTGTGTTCACGGTCTAAGGCCTTTGACACGGCTGATCTAAGATTGATTTATAGATTTGAACCTTCTACCATGCAGTTAAATTAGAATAATTAATTAAGAATACGGTAAACAAGATGCATTCGGTAATTAGAGATGTTAACTAAAAGTCTGCAGGTGTAATTTTATCCAATGACTTCCATTGCGGGAACTCCTTAATATTGATCTAACGCTGACTGTGGTGTTGCAAATGACCCTGACAGGTGATTTTCTCAAGGTCGTGTCCGACTCTTGTTTTGAAAATCCTATTTTCGTCATGTCCCGACTGACCTTGATCGATCTACTGATTTGCAGTGTCAATGCCATCATCATTATCATCATCATCATCATTATCATCATCATCATCATCATCATCATCATCATCATCATCATCATCATCATCGTCGTCGTCGTCGTCATCGTCGTCGTCGTCGTCGTTGTAGTCATCATCATCATCATCATCATCATCATTTTCATTATCATAATTTTTTGTCGTGATCGTTGTCGTCAGTATCGTCATCATCGATGTCATATTCATAATAGTGTCGTCGTCATAATCATAATCAACACCAGCTTTGTCATCATCATCAGGTCATCTTCCTCCTCCTCATAATCCTCATCATCTTTGTCGTATTCATGATCGGGTCGACGTCATCATCACCAATGTCGTCGTCACTGTAATGTCATCATCATATTATCGTCTTCATCGTACTCGTCGTATTCATCATCTTTGTCGTCAAACTGATTTACTTATTTATTTATTAAGGACTTTTCTATAGCGCCACTGTTGACAACTTATGTAGTGGCACTCTCTTCCGTGATGTAACATGTCATTACGAACAAAGCACGCATCATCATCATCATCATCATCATCATCATCATCATCATCATCATCATCATCATCATCATCATCATCATGAAGATCGTCGTCGTCGTCATCATCATCATTATCATCATCATCATCATCATCATCATCATCATCATCATCATCATCATCATCACATTACCCTGCTGACTGTCGTGGCCGTAAATGTCGTCTTTTCGTAGATCCACTGATTGCACTTGACGACCCGCGGTTCCACCTCCGTTCTTTCCGACCGATTCCAGTTGAGGAAGTCCTCCAACTGGAAAGCGCTGTAGTTGAAGGCAAACATCTCGCACTGGCTGTATCCGCCCTCCTGTCCCTCTCCCACCGTTCCTCCGCGACCCGGAATCGCTATGTACTTCTGGAGAGCGTGAGAGAACTCGACAGAAGTGTGGCATGCGAGCGATGGGGAATATCAGGCTTGCCGAATCGCTCATCATGAAGCTGATCGTAAAGAGACAAACGAAGATACAGACCTGGTAGACACCGCACGTCCCAGTCCACTCGTAAATCTCTTCGAACTTCATGCTTAACTCGGATCAGGTTTCTAACCTCATTTAATGACTTATATAGCGCCTTTTTCACAGTACACAAAGCATCAATCGACTGTCGCTTCCATCGTAGCCGTAGTCTGGAATCTCAGTGCTCTGGAGATGCTCGGAGTCGATCTCCGATAGGTAAGGGACACGAGAAGTGAGGATATGATGGGTAAGCAAGCTGATCAGATAAGTAACTAGAAGTCGAAAACTTATTAATCAAATCGAAGAACTTATATAGCGCCTCTCTTACGTTGCTCAATGCATCAATAGATGTTTATATTCGTGCTCCGGTAAAAAAAAAACGCAGTCCGCGAAGATATCGAATTAGATGTCTAATGACCTTCAGAAATGCAAACTAAACCGATGCAAAGATAACTGCCTGCCTCTGTAGCCCAACGTACATGCATACATACATAATATTATTGTGCAGCGTTAGCGTTCCGACTTAACGACTTCAAGCTGTTCTAGATAGAGGAAACAGCTGTAGCCTAGGCGTTGGAAACTATGCAAACCAGCTATTCAGTCTCTTCGCTAGTCACAATCTATTCGTAGCAAAACCCGATCCTCGAACAACAATAGGCCTACGCCTATAGCTAACGAAAGCCTTAATCTAAGACAAGCAACGTGTTTACAGAATAAGCACGTTTCTCCTTCAGTATTGCACAAGACGGTAGCCGATTGCTTTCAACGTTGGACTTGTAACGCGCTGTGTACAGAAGTTTTAGAGACTCCCCAAAGCAAATTGCAATTGTAATTGTAGTTAGTAACTTCTCTCGCGTCGGTTTCTAATGCACATGACCTCAACCGATGGTGCACCAAAACCAAACGTCCAGAAGACCATTCCGAAAAAAAGAGAGAGAAGCAGCTTATGGTCGATAAGTAACTTGCAGAAGGCAGGTCTTACGTTTAGAATGAAATGACGGCTACTGTGTTGGGAAAGTGAGTAATACTTCACAGTGTGATGATGCCAGCCGTGAAGAATCGATGGGCTTTATCATTATCGAATCGAACCTCAATCTTCAACGTAATTAACTGACAAAATTGCGAGTCCCTATTAGCGGGATTTCCATCCCTTCTGGGCCTTCCCTTTGTCAACGTTTTCTTGTAACATAGGCCCTACCAATGTTGAACTGATGTATGTTATATCGTTGCAATAAAAAAATTGATTGATTGGTTGATTGATTATTAATACAGTGCTTTTTTCAGCCGGAACGCGCCGGAAAGGCGTTCCGGCACCATTTTTCAGCTACTAAAAATAATTTATTTATTTTAATAATAAAACAATAATTTAATTATTTTAATTTAATTTCGGTGTTGTGAACTGTTTTCAGTGTTTATTGAGACCCCTCCGAACCCCCAATCCCGTTTTTCTCGGGATTTTAGTCCTTCCATAATTGTTCAGTTCCAGAACCTATTGTTCAGTTCCAGAACTCTTTTTTCTAGAAAAAAAGCACTTTTAATACCTACAAAGAATATTTCAATAAAGCATGCATACATACGCATACATGCTTAGACTTGACAGACTGAGACGACCCAACGTAGTAATTCTGAATTTATTCAGAGAGTAACATGCCGCTTTCGCATTGCTAAACAGTAGCACAGTATGAGCAAAATTGGCCAGCTGTGTGGCAAAAATCTGAAACCTTCACACTATCACAGTTATCTAAAAGCTAATCAGCAAACATTCTTTAAAGAAATTACAAACTATTGTCATTCGTCGTAAACTCTTTTCACGGACTACATGTAAAAGCCAACGAATTGCCTATAGTACAAAAAGTTTAACCACTAGAAGTAGTTTGTCAGAAACGTCAGCTCCTTTTAAGAGAGAATCTATATTGTTAAATAGCAGCCTTTAATGTACAGTTATGAATCAGAAAAACGTTGAAGTGATGGTACAATTTGCTAAGAGAAAACTGTTCAGTTCAAAACACAAAAGATAACTAAGGTGGAGGACAGAAAATTGTTGTGACCAAAGCTCCAATTTCCAAGTTCCCTTTGAATTTAGACGACTGGTTCTCTTAATATCCAGGCTCTCGGTGAATTAGAACGACCGCTGTTCAAATTCCCAAGTTAGCAGTGAATTAGAGCCTTAGAACAACCACTGTTCAAACTCCAAGTTCCTGGTGAATTAGAACGACCATTGCTCCAAATCTCCAAGTTCCTGGTGAATTAGAACGACCATTGCTCCAAATCTCCAAGTTCTTTGTAAATTAGAACGACCATTGCTCCAAATCTCCAAGTTCCTGGTGAATTAGAACGACCATTGCTCCAAATCTCCAAGTTCTTTGTAAATTAGAACGACCATTGCTCCAAATCTCCAAGTTCCCGGTGAATTAGAACGACCATTGCTCCAAATCTCCAAGTTCCTGGTGAATTAGAACGACAATTGCTCCAAATCTCCAAGTTCCTGGTGAATTAGAACGACCATTGCTCCAAATTTCCAAGTTCTTTGTAAATTAGAACGACCATTGCTTCAAATCTCCAAGTTCCCGGTGAATTAGAACGACCATTGCTCCAAATCTCCGAGTTCTTTGTAAATTAGAACGACCATTGCTCCAAATCTCCAAGTTCCCCGTGAATTAGAACGACCATTGCTCCAAATCTCCAAGTTCCCCGTGAATTAGAACGACCATTGCTTCAAATCTCCAAGTTCCCGGTGAATTAGAACGACTACTGCTCCAAATTCCCATGCTTCTGGCGAATTAGAACTTAAGTTGTTCCAAATTTCTACGATCCTGGCTAATTAGAATGCTATTGCTCCAAATCTCCACGCTCCGGGTGAATTAGAGCTCAAGTTGTTCCAAATTTCCATGATCCTGGCTAATTAGAATGCTATTGCTCCAAATCTCCACGCTCCTGGAGAATTAGAGCTTAAGTTATTCCAAATTTCAAAGTTCTCGGGGAATTAGAATGCTGTTGCTCCATATCGCCTCACTCTGGGTGAATTATAGCTTACGTTGTTCCAAATTTCCAAGATCTCGGTGAATTAGAACGGCTATTGCTTCAAATCGCCAAGTTTCTGGTGAATCAGAGCTTTAGGTGCTCTAAATCTCCAAGTTTTGGGTTGGTAAGAACAACTATTGCTCCACATCTCCAAGTTCTCGGTGAATTAGAGCTTTAGGTGCTCCAAATCTTCAAGTTCCCGGTGAATTAGAACGATTATTGCTCCAAATCTCCGAGTTACCGGTGAACGAGAATGGCTACAATTGCTCCAAATCTTAAAGTCACTGATGAATCTGATCGAGTATACTCTAAATCTCCAAGTTCTTGGTGAATTTGAATGACTGTTGTTCCAAACCTCCAAGTTTCCTTTTCCGGTTTAAACTCCTTTTCCGCCAAACTCCATGTGACATGGAGCTTTAGGTGCTCAAAATCTCCAATTTCCCGGTTAATTAGAAGTATTGTTGCTCCGAATCTCCGAGTAATCGGCGAATTAAAAATTCGGTGCTTTAAATCTTAAGGTTCTCGGTGAAATAAAACGTCAGTTGCTCCCAGATTCCAAGTTCAGAGTGAATTGAAGTGATAAGTCCCAGTGTGTCCCAATTTTTCGCTTGTTTTGCATGAATCAGTGCCGCTGCTGGTATACTGAACAAGGCCGCTGAGTTGAGCCCAGGACTAATCGTCCGCGTGTCGCGTAGGTTTCCAATCAGCTGGTGTGTCGTCTGAAAAAAATGCATAGAAACGATTATTACCACGCAAAAACCCTAGAGACAGAGAGAGAGATACAGAGAGAGAGACAGAGAGACAGAGAGACAGACAGGCAGAGACAGAAACAGAGACAGAGACAGAGACAGACAGAGAGACAGAGAGAGGCAGAGACAGAGACAGACAGAGAGACAGAGAGACAGAGAGAGGCAGAGACAGACAGACAGACAGACAGATAGACAGAGACAGAGACAGAGACAGAGAGTGAAGTGTAAGGCAGTGAAAAGGCACTTAGTCACTTTATTCTTATATACGGCTACGAGGGCATTTACACTAGGCCAGTCCTTCCCTTCACGGTCAGATCTTCACATCGGCAGTATAGGCCCTATGGACAACATTCTCATTTCAAGGCCGAGTTTAGGCCTACTAGTGGAAAAATTCTCCAAATATCTTTCCGTTCTGGGGAAGGTTGAACTCTAGACCGCTAGATTAACAGTCCAACGCGCTAATCTAGAGCATCTGTTAGAAGAACAACTGTCGCTTAGGTTAACCGGAAAACAACATAAAGAGCTGAAGTGAGACTGGATGGAGAGGAGCTGGAGCAAGTCACAGAGCTTGTGTAGCCTACCTCGGAGGATTAATAACGGAAGAGAGCCAATGTACAAAGGACATAAAACGCAGGATTAGCCTGGCGGTAGCGATGTCTGACAGATTGAGTAAGATGTGGAAGACGAGCAGCATATCAACAAGAACAAAAAATAAAACTGTACAGGACTTTTGTCATCCCAGTACTGATGTGTGGATCTCAGTGTTGGTGCTTACGGAAGGAGGTTGAAAGGAGGAGTTTAGTGGCGGAAATGGGCTGGCTAGGAAGATTATCAGGGAGGACCAGACGAGATAGAATTCGAAATGAGGTAATCCGGATGTAGTTGGGACTGAGGGAAACACTGGTATACAAGATCAGGAAAAGAAGACTGACATGGTTTGGGCATGTAACAAGAATGGCGACAAGAGATTACCAGCAAGGGCATTACACTGTGACGTGGAGGGAACACGGAGTCGAGGAAGACAAACAAAGACATGGATGGAAAACGTGATAAAAGATCTTAAAGAACAAGACATGGACATGAGAATGGCTCTGGATACTATCAGAGAGAGGAAGAAATGGAGCCATCTTATAAAAATCTCATCGTCGGCACACACCTAACGGAAGATAAAAAAAGAAGAAGAAGGTTAACCGCAGTGGCAGCTATGGATATGAAGTGTTAGCGACTTCATTTGCTTAGCCTCGGCACACGATTGCGTGTGGCCTGTCCTCTCCCTCGCCGCCTTATCTTTCGACCGACAGTTCGTTTGTGGAAGAGAAATCTTAAATTACATTCCATTAAAACTAATCACTAGACTATCGGACTCTGTAAATTAATTAATTACTAATTGTGGGCTGAACAAGGTAAACGAATCCATTACCTGTGCATCGGTAAACGAGATCGGACCAGATGACGTTCTCTTGAGAGAAGACGAAGACTCCGAGACGACCACCGAGATGGTCCTTGTTGATGATGTAGCCAGAGTCAGCCACCATCTTTGTCTCTTCAAACATCGTCACCCTGGAAACAAAGATACACTTTAAAAGTTTGGAGATTACGATTACGCTAGCACGACTCCATGGCTTCACCGACCTGTGGGATTTCGACCACGCTTCTCCAACAGGTAATGATTTCTGACAACGATTTCACTTAAAGTGACTATCGACTGATGACTTGGCTATTGTGATAATGGCGCTTCAGAAGTCACCAGATTAGATTACACTGGATTAGATTACACTGGATTAGATTACACTGGATTAGATTACACTGGATTAGATTACACTGGATTAGATTACACTGGATTAGATTACACTGGATTAGATTACACTGGATTAGATTACACTGGATTAGATTACACTGGATTAGATTACACTGGATTAGATTACACTGGATTAGATTACACTGGATTAGATTACACTGGATTAGATTACACTGGATTAGATTACACTGGATTAGATTACACTGGATTAGATTACACTGGATTAGATTACACTGGATTAGATTAACGTAAAATGTTTAGTCGGTCACCTGATGAGACCTAAATTGGGTCGGTGTATGACCTCCCAGCGATAAGCGACGTGTTCATTCCAGCCCAGGTTACGCGGATCCTTCCACAGCAGATACACCTGAAAACACACACACACGTGTAAGACACTCACAGTTTCCAACCGGTGAACAAAGCACAGGCAGAAGCAGATTAACTCACAAGTTACAAAGCATGACTCTTTGTGGTTCTCAGCTCAACTGATGCCTTCCATGTAAGCGATAGCGACATACAATAGGAAAGTTCGTGGATTACTGACGAGTAAACGTAAAGTAAAGTTGCCACATTCCAAGTGGAACGTAGGGGAGGCACTCATTTCCTTTATACGATCCTTCATCCGGCAATGGACGAATCCCAGAGTCCTGGACACTGGACCAGCGTCTCGCAGGAATTAACGTCTGCTTCCCTGCTTACCTCGGTACCAATTCATATCTGCTTGGTGACATGCAGACTTGAGCGCAAACATCTTGCCTAGGGCACCCTTGTTAGGTTCTTAACAGGGGCTTTAGAAATACGTAGATACATACATAGATACATACATACATATATGCATACACACACGTACACACATACATACAATGCAATACACTAAGCACTTACCTGGCTGGGAGTGTTTCCGGTATGCCAGAGAGAGTTACGCATCACTTCTCCTGGTCCAGTCTCCGACTTGACAGACTTCAGCTGAATGCCAGGCTCAGCAACCGCCCTGAACGGCGTCGACTGCCAGTAGGTCTGGCCAGACTGTTTCCACATCACGACGTAGAAGTTGGAGCTGTCCTGTAGCACGAAGAAAACATCGTATACCTTTAGGTTTCTACTGCGCCCAAAAAGGAAGGATGCTGTGGAAGGATCCGCCCAAAAAGCTAAGTCGCGGGAACCAGCTAAATCACAGGCGCTCAGTCAAAACAGAATTGCTAGGCAGGTAAGGTCATATTCAGCTGCAGGTTAAGAGCGAAGGGTCATGCTGTCAGACAGTCAGAGGGTTACGGCGTACGAGAGACAAAACTACTTTCCTCCATCAGCGCTTATCTATGACCGTCCAAAGCGGCAATGCAGTCGCATTTTACATTACCTTTACCACCGAAAAATCCTCAGCCATTCCAGAACAACGCCCCATAATTTTTATATTTTATTGTATTTTATTGTATTGTATTGTATATGAGCATTTATAAAGCGCCTCTCGCGTTATAGACCATTCAGAGGCGCTCCAAATATAATAATATAATGCATATATAATATATAATATAATATAATTATAATGCTGAGGGATCACACGTACCTCGATTAAAAAAATAATAAATTAATAAAAACTATTTATATTAAATAAAATAAAATCAACAGCTTGTACCGTTCTGATTCAAGCACCCTTGTGAGGTCCAGAGCTGTAAAAAAGACTTCGAGAAGAACAGGTAGACAAACGGATAGGCAGACATATAAACACACACAGACACGCAAACAACGACAGAAACAAGAAGCCCTCGTGTACCTTGTAGCTGAAGACAAATCCTGCATAGTCGTCGTCCACCTCAGAGTTTACGTAGAATGTTCCACTGAAGTCGACTCCGCCAAAGCGAGTGTAGCCTTGAAGACAAAGGACATCAATCAGTCGAGCATTTCTGCTGATCTCCTTATGGTAATGTTATTCCTCGTTTAGTCAAACAACTACCTTATGTTCATCCCTCTTCCTGTCTCTGTGTACATTTATCTCTGTCCGTCTGTATCTGCTGTCTCTCTCTATGTCTCTCTGTCCGTCTATATCCTCTGTCAGTCTGTCTGTGTCTGTCTGTCTGTGTCTCTATCTGTCTGTCTGTCTGTCTGTCTGTCTGTCTCTCTCTGTCTCTCTCTGTCTCTCTGTCTGTTGTTCTGCCTACGTCACGGCTGTTCAGTCGGTCACTGGTCAGTGTCTGGAATCTTAAGTGACTGTTTCTGAATGCAAGAGTGTATAAGGCCAATGGAGTCAAGTCACATACATTCATACATATATGCATGCATACATATAATATACATAATATCAGTGCTTTTTTCAGCCAGAACAGCTACTAACAAATAATTTATTCATTTTAATAATAAAAACAATAATTTAGTTATTTTAATTTATTTTCAGTGTTGTGAACTGTTTTCGGTGTTTATTGAGACCCTCCCAACCCCCAATCCCGTTTTCTCGGGATTTTAGCCCTTCCATAATTGTTCAGTTCCGGAACCTATTGTTCAGTTCCAGAACCTTTTTTTCTAGAAAAAAGCACTGCATAATATAAAAATACATACATGCACACATACATACAGACTCACAGAGGCAACCATGCAGGCAGACACGAAGGCAGGCAAATATACAGATACACAGACATACAAACAGATAGACACAGACAAGGAGACAGACTCTCAGGCTCAAAGACACAAAGCCAGTCAGACGATTAAACTCAGAAGAAGAGACTCGTTGAAACATGTAGAGAATTTCTTACTCACCGATGGCTAATCCTGGATCGCTGTTGACCGATTGCAAGATTTCGGATCCCTAGACATATATGACAACACAGACAATTCAATCTCTGACAAACGCCCAACGGTTACTTTATTCAGTTGAACGCAGTGGAGCAATTAGTGCGTGTATGGGTGTGTAGGTGGGTGTGTAGGTGGGTGTGTGGGTTGGTGGGTGTGCGTGTGGCCATCTTTCTACAGAATACGAGCTATTTCTGCTCCCAAAGTTCTACGTTTTCCTCGGCCACGGTCCGTGCCATAACACCTATCAGGTCAAAACTAAAGTAACTTCAGGTCAAAACTAAAGTAACTTCAGGTCAAAACTAAAGTAACTTCAGGTCAAAAAAGTAACTTCAGGTCAAAACTAAAGTAACTTCAGGTCAAAACTAAAGTAACTTCAGGTCAAAACTAAAGTAACTTCAGGTCAAAACTAAAGTAACTTCAGGTCAAAACTAAAGTAACTTCAGGTCAAAACTAAAGTAACTTCAGGTCAAAACTAAAGTAACTTCAGGTCAAAACTAAAGTAACTTCAGGTCAAAACTAAAGTAACTTCAGGTCAAAACTAAAGTAACTTCAGGTCAAAACTAAAGTAACTTCAGGTCAAAACTAAAGTAACTTCAGGTCAAAACTAAAGTAACTTCAGGTCAAAACTAAAGTAACTTAACAGGTAAACGGGGTAAAAACTTGCCTACCAACCTCTGCCATAGTGGTCGTAATTGTAAGTGTAACTGTAATTGCAAGTAATTATTTATATAGCACTCTTAGAGATATCCAAGAATCAAAAGGAGTTAGTAAATGGAAATTGTATTCCTATGCGACTGATTAGGCCATGGCTTTCAATCTAATTTTGCTGGCGAGACGTCTTCTTGGAATCTTCTAGAAGATAAATCGGTCAACCGTGACAGGATGGCAAGAGTACCTCGGAAAGAATGACCCAGTTAGCTACAATACCTCAATAAGAATTGCACTATTGGTCACTGTGCCTCGTTAAGAATGGCCGGCGGTTGACCAGCGTAGGCCTACCTCGTTGAGAATGACCCAGTTGGGATCTCTCTGCGAATCGCCTTCAGGGTCAAGTACGACCGTCTGGTATGTGCGGAAGTCCGTGGTGTAGATGTCTCCGTTTTCTGGGCAGACATCGATCTTGTCCGGGTGACCATCGCCGTCCAAGTCATCTTCACAGACATCGCCCCGACCGTTGTCTTCAAAACATTAACAACAACAGCAACGCATTGCAACGCTATGCAACGCCAACATCATCCACTGCGATCTTAACTTAACCAGTTGAGATGACTTAAAAATATTGCCAGCTAATATTGTAAGTCTCTTTTTACTTGTCATATACGTTCTTCGGCACCCTTGAGTGGCTGATAGAGGTCGCTATAGAAATACACATGTACGAGATTGTACGTATATATTTAAATATGTATGGTTATATATATAATTATATATATATATATATATTTGAAAAGGACAATCCTGAACCCTTCTGGCTTTTTGTCCTTTTATATCTGAACAGTGCCGTAGTATGCAAGTTTCAAATATGCTATAGTCAAAGTGTGTCACCTCGGTACTTACATCAGTTAAGATGATTCAACAAGTGGTTTATATATATATATATATATATATATATATATATATATATATATATATATATATATATATATATATATATATATATATATATATATATATATATATATATATATATATATATATATATATATATACATAAATATATATGCGTGTGTGTTAAGACAGTTAATGTAGCGCTGTGTAGTATACTGTAGCGTAATGTAATGAAAAATCAGATAAGATTTGATTAGAACAGATATGATTAGAATAGTTTTTTATTAGAATGGATTTGATTATAATAGATTTGAGCAGATGCTGTATCACTTACAGTCACTGTCGAGCTGGTTGGCGTTTGGAACGAGACGACAGTTGTCACTCTTGTCTGGAACTCCGTCATTGTCATCATCGTCGTCACAGGCGTCACCTGTCGACAAAAACCGCCTCTTTTAAGTCAAAGCAGCTTACAGTAATTGTCTACATATACCAGTAGATATATTCCACTGTAGAATATTACAAGTGTTTCCATAATGTTTTCCCACGGGATCACGTAATCTTCAACTGCTACAGGAGTATATGGGGAGGGGGATAGAGTAATGGTTACACTCATGGCCAGGAGAGCATTAGATCGCGGTTCGATACCCGCTACCCCTCAACTCTAGGGTGGCGCCTTGCTTGGCTGCCAAACGGTGTTTAATTAAGATCTTGATTATACTGTCATGCTTCAATGTAATCTTACTGCGTACTTGTCAGTTTGAATTAATAAAGAATATTATTATTATTATTATTATTATTATTATTATTATTATTATTATTATTATTATTATTATTATTATTAGTAGTAGTAGTAGTAGTAGTAGTAGTAGTAGTAGTAGTAGTAGTAGTAGTAGTAGTAGTAGTAGTAGTAGTAGTAGTAGTAGTAGTAGTAGTAGTAGTAGTAGTAATAGTAGTAGTAGTAGTAGTAGTATTACAGTATCATGTATCCTCACGGATCCTGATCCTGGCACTTTCCTATGGTGAAGCAGCTACATCCATCAAAGTACAGTTACACTTTTGTTACTTTGTATCTAACTGACAACATTGCACAGGAATACGTATAAAACATCTTGGATGATATTTACCAACTGAATCTTTGTCCGTGTCCAATTGGTCAGGATTGAGGACAAGCGGACAGTTATCCACGTTGTCCTGAATTCCGTCCGAATCTCTGAAACAGGACAAAGTACATGTGCATCAGCATCCCTGGATGCACTTAATGCATCCAAATGTATCCATCCAAATCTCTATTCACTAGACGTTAGCAAACTACGGTACCTACATAACTGCACTTGTTCGGGTCGTTATGATAGCCATTTTGTGAGTTATTTAAAAGGCGCTATATTAAGTATCTTGACACACACATGCATACAGATATACATGTATGCATAAACAAATACATAAATATTACATACATACATACATACATACATACATGCACGCATGCAGATATACATACATAGGGGCCTACAATCCCCACACATAAATGTATAGTCCCCTAATTATTGCTACGTTGAGAACACTTCATGAAAAACAAGCGCAAAGTGATTTACATATTCATTATCAATATAGAGCGCCATCACTGGAAACAAATAACAGGCCCTCTCTTCGATGTTGTAAGCTGTCAATAAGGACAGAACACTCATCAGTTAGCAAGCATTGCTGAAATAACTAGCCAGTCACCATCGGCAGGTTCGCGCACACAAGCTGAGTTCAACCAACGGATTCTCAACTGAAATTGACAGATGACAACAAGTTCAGGATTCTGAAGAAAACACGAATCTAGGACTATAGGAAGGAACAGCGACAGGCGATGTGATCTGCTTCCTTTCTGTTTACCTGTCATTGTTTGAGTCGCATTCATCGCCGATTAAATCGTTATCAGTGTCAACCTGAAAAAAATAACAAAGACAAAGGTCTCTAAAGAGATATCGATTTCTTAGGGTGCGCCTGGTGTCAAAGTTCGAGGGGGCAGGTAAGGTAAGTTTAAGGTCATGTAACTGAAAGTAAATGACGTTAAGAAAAGAAAGCCAAGAGAGGTTATAGGTCAATCTGAGATAAGGTAAGGACATACCAGATTAGATCAGATCAGGTCAAGACAGGTCATATATCAGGTCAGGTCAGGTTGTGTTAGGTCGGGTCAGGTTATGTTAGGTCGGGTCAGGTCGTTAGGTCGGGTCAGGTTATGTTAGGTCAGGTCAGGTCAGGTTGTGTTAGGTCGGGTCAGGTTATGTTAGGTCGGGTCAGGTCATGTTAGGTCGGGTCAGGTTATGTTAGGTCGGGTCAGGTTATGTTAGGTCAGGTCAGGTTGTGTTAGGTCGGGTCAGGTTGTGTTAGGTCGGGTCAGGTCGTTAGGTCGGGTCAGGTTATGTTAGGTCAGGTCAGGTTGTGTTAGGTCGGGTCAGGTTGTGTTAGGTCGGGTCAGGTTATGTTAGGTCGGGTCAGGTCGTGTTAGGTCGGGTCAGGTCGGTCGTTCAGTTGCTCCTTTAGTGCCTCTTCTTTCGATAATGCACGTATGTAGCGTATCTCATCATGTCGTGGGACACGGGGGCTATTCGGTAACGTGCTGATTCTACAACCAAACAGTGATGGGTTCGAGTCTGCTTAGATGACTGTGTGTAGCGACCATCAACAATTCGTTAGCGCACAAAAGTCGGACGATTCATGTTCGATTTTACTGACCTTGTGCGCATAGAAATTGCAAAAAATAAAATAAAATAAATGAAGCAAATGAAATGAAATCAAATGAAATAAAATAATAAAATAAAATAAATGAAAGAAAATAAACTACAATAAAAAAATTAAATACAATAAATAAATAAAATTAATAAATTAAAAGAAATTAACGCTCAACAGTGATAGTGGTTTGATTTCGATCGGAGGCAGAACATCTAAGTATATATTATACACCGTGTCTCAAAATAAACTGCAAAATTGTCTCTGTCAGAACTTCCTCGAATTTCCACCAATTTTAATAATTTGTGGTAGGTAGATGGCAAAATAGATGGAATTTTATACTATACATAAATTTTCCACCTCACCTGACTCATTTCACCGCACTACCTTGTTAAACACAGATGTACCAATTTCTTATTTAACGCTTAAATTTTAGCAACTAGCGTCTCGAAACTTGGCTGCACTGAAATCCATTTCATCGAGCCGGGTGGCAAAGTGAATGGGGCCTACTATCGCGACAACCTTCTTGCCCAGAAGCTACTGCCAGACATACGCCGAATATCCCAGGGCGAGTTTTTTGTCTTTAACAGGATGGCGCCCCGGCGCATCGAGCACGCGACACTGTCTCTTTCCTGGAGCGAGAAACGCCCAACTTCATACCTCCAACACTGTGGCTGCCGAATTCACCGGATCTTAACTTAATCGACTATAACATATGGAGTGTGCTGCAGAAAAAGGTTTACCGCTCCAGAATAGCCAACGTAGACGAACTAAAAACGCGTCTGATCGACGAGTGGGTGCGCTTTGACCAGTCGATCGTTGATGCTGCTATCGGCCAGTTTCGTCGTCGTCTAAGCGCTTGTGTCCGTGTAAGCGGAGCACATTTCGAGCACCAATTCTAACACTGTTAAGCAGATCTGTCATAACAATTAAAAACTCTGCTAAGTAAACCACATTTTACTTTACTGCGTGCTAATTAAGTCGTCAGAGAGTTTGTTGCATGTACTCAAATTTAAGCGTTATATAAGAAATTTGTATATCTGTGTTTAACAAGGTAGTGCGGTGACATGAATCAGGGGAGGTGGAAAATTTATGTATAGCATAAAATTTCAGCTATTTTGCCATCTACCTACCAAAAAATTATTAAAATTGGTGGAAATTTGACGAAGTTCTGACAGAGACAATTTTGCACAGTTTATTTTGAGACACGGTGTATATAACAAACAATTCTTATGTAATTTAATTTAAAAAATATATGGGACCTAAAGAGTTGCTGTTAAATAATTAGAAATACGGCCAAGTCTTCAATAAGATGTTAGCTTTTCACCAGGTTGATATTGCACTGTTGGCTTATAGCTGTGTTATGTTCATTGACGCAGTGAAATACGATGTTACAAGATAAACAAACACCTGATCACGGTTTGATTTCTTAGGGCAATTGTCACAGACATCTCCGACGCCATCGCCATCTTTGTCCTTCTGGTCTGGATTCTTCACCAGAGGGCAGTTATCATCGTCGTTCGGAATTCCTGCAATCACAACATCCCAACTTACTATCTATCTGTCTGTCTGTCTGTCTGTCTGGCTGTCTGTCTGTCTGTCTGTCTGTCTGTCTGTATGTCTGTCTCTCTGTCTGTCTCTGTCTCTGCGAAAATTTCACTTGAGATAGTGAAAACACCCAGTTGGTATCTGACAGTTTCCTCTGTCATCCCCGAATTATTTCACAAACACACACAAACACACACACACACACACACACACACACACACACACACACACACACACACGCACGCACGCACGCACGCACGCACGCACGCACGCACGCACGCACGCACAAACACTCACACACTCACACTCACACACTCTCTCTCTCGCTCGCGCGCTCTCTCTCTCTCCCTCTGTCTTTCTGTCTCTCTGTCTCTGTCTTTCTGTCTCTGTCTTTTTGTCTCTGTCTCTTTCTGTCTGTCTGTCTGTCTGTCTGTCTCTCTGCTTCTCTGCATTTCTGCATCTCTTCTGTCTATATGTGTCTTGGTTTGCCTGTCTCTCCCCGTATCCTTCTTTCTGCCTTTGTATCTATATCTGTCATTTCAATTTCTGTCTTATATATCTTGTCTTCCTGCTTGACCAAACCGTTCAACCTTATTCGGCGCGTCTATTATTCTCAGACCACACTGCGTGTTTTTCAGCATCAAGTATTCAGTACAGTAAAATCATCGTAGACAATTAATGCCTTAACGCACCCTACCTTACAGTAGCTAACCTTATCTCATCTAGCCATACCTCATCCTATCCTACCCTATGCCCTACCTTTTGAGTCTAATCTATTGTACGACCCTACCGTGCCATACCGCACCATACGTTACTATCCATGTCATAACCTTCACTACCATACTCAACTTTACCTTTCTTAATTTATCTAACCTTATCTTACCTGTGTTTACCTTACCTGACATTTGCCAAAGTTTTGCTGGTCTTACCGTCGTTGTCGATGTCTGGGTCGCAGGCGTTGCCCAGTCCATCCTCATCCGTGTCCAGCTGGTCAGTGTTCGATACTCTTGGACAGTTATCGCAGACGTCACCGACCTTGTCTCCTCTCTCGCCGTGAGGATCCGTTGGAGCCTCAGAATCCGTCTGTTCCGGGTTCGCGATAAGCGGACAGTTGTCCTGTGAATGGAAAATGTCCAGTGTTCTGTGGACAATCAGCCTTGCTCCACCATTCCTTCATTCCGCCTCTTACGCGATCCGTCTTTCCCTTCTTCGTAACTGACCCGTCTGTCTGTTTTTTCTCTGTATGTATGTTTGGTTTTCTGTTTCCCTGCCTGTATTCTGTGTGTGTGTGTATTTTGTGTCCTGTTTTTCTCAATCTCACCCTCTCACATGCATACATGCATACATACATATGTGCATACATAAGCCTAATTACATACATACATACGTACATATACATACATACATACATACGTACATACATACATACATTCATATGTACACATATACATCCATACATACATATATACATACAATACATACAATACATACATTCATACGGACATTTATACATTCATATATACATGCATACATACATACAATACATACATTCATTGATACATACAAACGTACATACATACATAAATACATACATTCTATAAACGCTTGCATATCTATGAATAGAAACGCATGTAGAATTGATGCACAGGTGATTGCAGGTGTTTTAACGATATATATATTCCGGTACTTACTGGATCGTTTCCGATGCCATCGTTGTCTGCATCAGTGTCGCAGATGTTTCCAATTCCATCGCCGTCCAAGTCATCCTGTCCACCGTTCGGTACCAGAGGGCAGTTGTCCTACATGATTCGCAAAGATATTTGTATCAAGATACTTAAAATTAATACTTAATTAATATAGCGCCTTCTAGGTGCCTCACAAAATGTCTTGTCATCAGGCACAGTAAGATTTACAAAAAAGGGTAAAATGTGGCACGTCAGGAGAAGTTACCGCAATCCATGTAAGAAAAGACAAAAGGTAGGCGAGGGTAAGGTGTAAGGTGACATAGGATAAGGTAACGTAAGGTAAGGCAAGGCAGGATGCGATAAGATAAGGACAATTCATTTCACTTAGTATATCCACTTGTAATTAGGGCTGTATATATAGTGGTAAAATTAGAGGTGAGTACACGCTATATACCGGTTAGTTTTCCGAAACAAATTAGAGGTGGGTACATAATATTTTGTGAGGCGAGTATACGCCTATACGGTCTCTAGAGGTGAGTACACGCTGTATACCCGCGTTTACCCTCGACTACAGCCCTGCTTGTAATCCTGTTCTCTAACCATCCTTGCTTCTGTTTTGGAGATGTTTACCTTTGGATGGCTAGTAATAAACTTCCTACGAATCGTTTTAAAACTGAATTTCTTCTTATATAGGCACAAGTCAACTACCTCAAAAATTTTACTGGCTTTCGTCTGTTCAGTTAGGTGGCATACTTGTTAGCCGTACTGAATGGGCGCGATGTTTGACCTCACGTCACCTATATGTCGTTGTCTAAACATGTTCAGGCATTATCTTCAGATCAGTTTAATAACCTTAATTTCATATAGGCCCTACAGGATATTCGTAGATTCAGACCTCCTTTTGCCTGATATTTTCTGAATCGCGCGCCTATAGATCAGCGTTTATCCTCACAGTCGAAGATAAGTTGTTAACTGTTGTTTCAGTGATGTGAAGACAGATATCGTTACTTACGGCGGCACAGTTGCGTTCGTCACAGTCAAGTTTCTCATCCGGAATGCCATCCATGTCCGTGTCACGACCACAAACTATTCCGTTGCCAGCGTAGCCAATACCACACTGAAAACAAAACAGAATCACGTGTACCGGCAATCCATACAGATCTAGGATGTAAGGCTGTAAGCAGTTCATGTAGATCTAGGATGTAAGCAATTCATGTAGATCTAGGATGTAAGCAGTTCATATAGATTTAGGATGTATGCAGTCCATGTAGATCTAGGATGTAAGCAGTGCCTAAAATACGCAGATGTGTCAACTACACATTCCCTTCCTCAAACTGTCAAACTGAACTTGTATAAAGGCGCTATACAATTACAACACATCCACCCACAACCACACGTACACACACACACACACACACACACACACACACACACACACACACACACACACACACACACACACACACACACACACACACACACACACATGCGCACACATTTAGTCTAGTTCGTGCATGCAAATCTATACATGCATACCATAACAGTCACGCACGTTAAGCCCAAATTCAGTTCACAGTCAGTCATCAGTTGCTACCAGTGGCACAATGTGGACCAGCTGTGGCCCAATTGCCGGATTGTCTTGATAGGGTACGCTGCTGGAAGAAAACGGAACTTCCTAATTCCGTCGAGATTCGAATCCCAGTGCGTCATTCTTGTTTTCGTTGTGTCTGTGGCTCGGTCGAAATAATCTTCAACGCAACAGACCACGGCTTCGAACCTGCTCAGTGCAATCTGCTTACCAGCCACTGATGAGTTTTGCTAGCAAACATTCGTCTCCATCTTGAAATTCAGGTTAGAGCAGTCCTTTAGCCAACCTCGAGAAGAAGCAATGGGTCTTAGCATCGGCATGTGAGGGAGGGTGGCCAGCCCTCTTCCTCACCGTCTGTTGTTTTCCCACCAACGGTGTATGGTAGGTGTGTTTATTTCATAGCTTAGTTCGTTAGGGGGCGCAAGTGAAGCAGAATTCTTGTAACGTGGGTCTGCCTGGCAGAGGTTAACTCCGCCACCGCCCTTACTCCGGTAATGCCAGTCCCAAGTCTCGATAAAAGGCAGGGGACGTCAACGACCCTGGCAGCTATAGGATGTCGTTAAACACTGGAAACTACTACTGGTAGGATTTAAAGCCCCGGCCTTTGACTTGACGGTTCAGCACGCTAACCTCTATACTGTCACAGACTACACGCACTTCAATACAAACATAAGAATTGCAATAATTAATTAATTAATTAATTAAAGTCGAATCAGCTCTTACTAACTTCGCAGGAGAATTCCTTTTCACTTTCCCTCTTGACGCACTTGGCATGAGGGTCACAGATGACCTCCCCGTCGTCACACTCGACTGGCTGCGGCGCTTCCGATGGAACCGGCGATACCGTACTTTTCCCTGTAAAATCCGGTGGTACTGATCCGGATTCATCGCTACAAGAGGAACCTCCCTGCACAAGACGACAACCACGGAGTCTATATAACACCATGCTACCCGACGACAACCACG
>OY744603.1:82097498-82102498 GCA_963556255.1 Allolobophora icterica | reverse complement strand
CAAGCGGTGCCAGGGTAGCAGATCTCTTCGCCACATCTACCATCGGTAGGAATACACCCATCTCGAGTACCATCGCCTTCATACCCGGGCGGACATGGTCCGCATTTTTTCCCTGTCGGGGTACGGATGCATTCAGAGCCGGGGAAACAGAGCTCTCCACCAACACCACATGTACATCCATCCAGGGTGCCATCTCCCTCAAACCCAGGCGGACAAGGTCCACATTTTAATCCCGTGGGGGTATGAATGCAAGCGGTGCCAGCGTAGCAGATCTCTTCGCCACATTTACCATCGGTAGGAATACACCCATCTCGAGTACCATCGCCTTCATACCCGGGTGGACATGGTCCGCATTTTTTCCCTGTCGGGGTCCAGATGCATTCGGCGCCTGGGAAACAGAGCTCTCCACCAACACCACATGTACATCCATCAAGGGTGCCATCTCCCTCAAACCCAGGCGGACAAGGTCCACACTTTTCTCCTGTGGGGGTACGAGTGCAAGCGGTGCCAGGGTAGCAGATTTCCCCGCCACATGCACCATCGGTAGGCCTACACCCATCTCGAGTACCATCGCCTTCATACCCGGGTGGACATGGTCCACATTTTAATCCCGTGGGGGTACGAGTGCAAGCGGTGCCAGGGTAGCAGATTTCCCCGCCACATGCACCATCGGTAGGCCTACACCCATCTCGAGTACCATCGCCTTCATACCCGGGTGGACATGGTCCACATTTTAATCCCGTGGGGGTACGAGTGCAAGCGGTGCCAGGGTAGCAGATTTCCCCGCCACATGCACCATCGGTAGGCCTACACCCATCTCGAGTACCATCGCCTTCATACCCGGGTGGACATGGTCCGCATTTTTTCCCTGTCGGGGTACGGATGCATTCAGAGCCGGGGAAACAGAGCTCTCCACCAACACCACATGTACATCCATCCAGGGTGCCATCTCCCTCAAACCCAGGTGGACAAGGTCCACATTTTAATCCCCCCGTGGGGGTAGGAATGCAAGCGGTGCCAGGGTAGCAGATCTCTTCGCCACATTTACCATCGGTAGGAATACACCCATCTCGAGTACCATCGCCTTCATACCCGGGTGGACATGGTCCGCATTTTTTCCCTGTCGGGGTCCAGATGCATTCGGCGCCTGGGAAACAGAGCTCTCCACCAACACCACATGTACATCCATCAAGGGTGCCATCTCCCTCAAACCCAGGCGGACAAGGTCCACACTCGACCTCTCCGCTCCAACCAGTTTTGCAGGTGACTCCCGGATAGCAAGCTCCCTCTTCGCAGGTCAAGGGACGGCATCCATCGCGAGTTCCGTCCCCGGTTGTTCCGGGTGGACATGCGTCACAACGCGGTCCGTCTGGAGTGTCGGTACAAGGGACGCCTGGGTAGCAGACGCCTTCCTGGCAGCCGAGACGACGACATCCAGTCCTTGTCCCGTCTCCGGTCATGCCTGGCGAAAGAAGAGGAAAAGAGGTTGCACACCAAGCCAAGAATAATGATTATAATAATAATAATAATAATAATAATAATAATAATAATAATAATAATAATAATAATAATAATAATAATAATAATAATAATAATAATAATCTTCGTTTATAAATTCAAGTAGGGGCAGATTACATGATATAGTAATAAGTAGTAACAGACGATAACAAGTTTAACAGGAGTCGAATTTAACTGTAAGGCAGCCATGCAAGGCGCCCATCTGTCCAACTACTCATTTTACAATCGCCACCTAGGGAATGAAGGCTGAGTTTACCCTGTGGGGCTAGCGGGTATCGAACCCGCATCCTTCTGATCTTCGTGCCAGCGTGTTACCATTCAACCATCTCCCCGCCCCAATGCGCATCATGAAAGTCTAATCCGATCTAAGAACTTCTATGGCGCCAGTGGCATACTGCCCAAGGCATCAGTCGAACAGCGCCAGTGGCATAATGCCCAAGGCATCAGTTGATGGTCGCTAATATATGGAAAAACGTTTTGCAAGTCAGATCGTGGGAGGTGGTAAAGGTGGTGATGTGGCGGTGGAAAACGGAACGAGGAATGGATGCCATCCGATCATATTCAGTGCTAACATGGCATCGAATGCACCGATGATGGTGGTGCTGACGTGGGTTAAGAAGCAGGTCTTATGTAAGCGAATACGGTGATGATCTCAATTCTGATGATTCTGATGATGGAGACAGGAGAGATTGATGGAGATGCTGGCTGTGATAATGTTGATGGCATTGTATGCATGCATGTTACGCGTGTATGCGTGTATATATATCTACATTATATATAAGCATGTATGTATGTGCGCGTTTGTTTGCATGTGTGTATGTATGTATGTATGTTTGTATGTATGTATGTATGTATGTATGTATGCATGTATGTATGTATGTATGTATGTATGTATGTATGTATGTATGTATGTATGTATGTATGTATGTATGTATGTATCTATGTATGTATCTATGTATTTATATATGGAATCTTATGGATGCATGAACTTATTTTCATTTAACATTTAATTTCCTGTCATTTATTGCCCTCCCCGCCCCCCCCCAAAAAAATCCCATAACGCAGTGAACAATCATGCTTCAGGAATACAAATGGTAAACCCAGAAAGATATATGCATGTATTAGGACCAACTGATGGCGACAACGACGACGACGATGCTGTTAATTAAGACGATGTCGATGATGATGACGGTAATGATGAAGGTAATGACGGTAACGATGAAGGTAATGACGGTAATGATGAAGGTAATGGCGGTAATGACGAAGGTAATGACGATAATGATGAAGGTAATGACGGTAATGATGAAGGTAATGACGGTGTTGGCTATGACCGGTTCAATCGACCAGAAATCAACAAACCTCTGGGACAAGGTCCACATCTAGCGCCCGAAGCCGAGTCGGTGCATTCGACTCCATGGTAGCAGGCTCCCTCGCTGCATTTGATCGGATGGCACCCGGCCTTCGTTCCATCGCCGGTGAGGCCGGGCGGACAGGGGCCGCAGCGAGCCCCCGATGCCGTGTCCTTGCATAGCACCCCAGGGTAACAGGCGCCTTCGCTGCACTGCGCAGGTCTGCAACCTTCCTTTGTTCCGTCGCCGACAAATCCTGTTTCAGAATAATAATAATAATAATAATAATAATAATAATAATAATAATAATAATAATAATAATAATAATAATAATAATAATAATAATAATAATAATAATAATAATAATAACAACAACAACAACAACAGCAACAATGATAATAATAAAAAAATAATGCCCAGTTTTCTGTATTCGGTCACCTCTTCATTCCTCTGGCCTTCGAAAAACCCGATCAACAATGAAGGCCTGAGTTTCCTTTCGGACCTGGCACAGAAGCTGTGCACGGTTACGAGGGACCCACGTGAGACCTCTTTCTTATACCAACGCCTATCGCTAACGATACAGCGTTTCAACGCGGTAGCTATTAGGGGCACTTTCGCCAGCCAAGAAACAGTATTTTTCTACATTCCGGACAATTTTTCTACATTAGTTAATATTTAAGTCCCTGAGGGATCCTGTATACCTCGGGGCAAAAAACAACAACAACAACAACAACAACAACAACAACAACAATAATAATAATAATAATAATAATAATAATAATAATAATAATAATAATAATAATAAATTTAAAAGAATAAAATAAAATGATAATAGTAATAACAACAACAACAATAACAACAGCAACAACAATGATAATAATAAAAATAATGCCCATTTTTCTGTATCCGGTCAATTTTTTTATCATATGAGGGATCAAACCTAACTTGGGTTAAAAATCCAATAGCCATGCCAGAATGTTTTTTTGTATTCTCCAGAGAATTTGTTTAATTCCTGAGGAAACTGAAGCACCTTGGGGCAAAGTAATAATAATAATAATAATTATATACTCCTAACATACATATGTACATACATACATACATATGTATGTATTTATGTAGGCATGTATGTATGCATGCATGCATGGATTGCATGCATGTATGTATGTATGTATGTATGTATGTATGTATGTATGTATGTATGCATGTATGTATGTATGTATGTATTTATGCATAAGTATGCATCGATATATCTATCCATGTACGTGGTTATTTATGTAGCGCCTTGCATTAACCTGGAGAGGGTGCTAATGGTAATGGCGGGGCACAAATGGTTGGCATGGCCCAACTGATTACATGCATGCATACATACAAATATACACACTTATATTCATACATTCACACATGCATATATACATACATGCATAGTTGTTTAAAACGTTAGAAACAAAATAAATGCTTAAAAAACGTCGTTTTTTCACATAAATAAAAAACTGAAAAAAAACGAAAACAGAAAATAATTTGACTTTCTCACATCTTGTGCTGCAACTTAAAATTAAAAACCTTCTTTACAGAATTTGATCAGCAAATGACACAACTTTATTAGTAAATACTAAGTAACATTAATCCATAACAATTATTTTATTTCTTATGAGTTTGGTTTAATAAGGACCTCAGATATTAAAAAAATTGAAATCGTTTCAAATTTAAATTATAAACGTAAGTCCACGTGAGTCCATGCTGACCTAAACTAACACAATTTAAAACTAAACTCTGATCACTTTTTACATGATTTTATATTGTTATCGTCTCCCGCAAGATGTCCCCTAATGCTGATCGTACCACCCGACTAAACTTTCATACAGTAAATGCATTTCAATTTAGCCAATGCTGAGTTTTTGTCTTTCTTGTTTATCAAAGTAACTTGAATCCATTCCGCACCCTTTTCTTTTAGCATTTTGGATAACTTAGAAATACCTTTAAAAATTTTATTTCCTGTACTGTTCTATTTTATAAGGTAGTATTTCTCAAATGATGACGTAAATAGTGACGTAAATTAGCTGAATCATTGAAAGAACGGAGACAACGTAAAGGACATCAGACAAAGAAAAAAATAGACAAAAAAGAAAAAAATAA
>OY744603.1:82074998-82092498 GCA_963556255.1 Allolobophora icterica | reverse complement strand
AGACCTATATGCAAAAATGCAATTTGTTTGCTTGTAGCACCAAAATGCACAATGTTACGCTAAGAGCTCTGACTAACTCGCTATAGCAGCCGCATATGCAGAAAAGATGTCACATGACCACTATTCGTATTCGGTCCGACCGCTACTATTCGGCCGAATACCGAATAGTTATTTGGCCCACTATTCGGCCAAAAAGCGAATACGAAGCGAATGTTCGGTACAGCCCTAGTTATTACCAGTATAAAGCACTTACTTCATATTCAACATTGAACGAATAAAAACATCAAATGATTTATTTCACTACGGCTGTATTGGGTCTTTTCAAATAGGGCGCGATTTTAAGGGGAGCGACATTGTATCGCAGATGGGTATGCTATTCAATGGGATAGACTTCGTTCCGAAACAGAGCCTTCGAGGGATACATTATTCCAGTCCGGGGGTTATATCACGGCGCCGGCCCAAGGACCCATAAGGGGAAAGAGCGTTTCCCTATAATCTATATAAGTCCCACTTTCGTCTTTACATGCGTATCCGCCTATACTAGGCCTACATATTATGTGCATGGACCGATGTATATTATGTGAAAGAGAATCTCCTCCAGTTGGTCAATCATGTTGAGACAATTTAGCGAAGACACTGCCAGAGAGGCGTGCATAACACTTGCGACTGGCATGCGCTTCAATGATACAGTCGATCCGGTTCTCACTTTTCGGATACTCAAAAGGAACGAGACCAGTGGCAAGAAGACAAATGACCGTGTTGTTTGCAGATCAAAGGAACAGCTCCGAACAATATTATAGATCAAAGGTTTCTTCAACGCATGATCTTGGTCTGTTCAAGGGAACGACAACCAGACGAAAGATCTCTTCTGAGCTGTGAGTTGATACAGCTTAAACGCATGCATATGGAAAGCAACACACGTCTCTACATCATGATATCTTTAGATATGTAGGCCTACGTGGTCCTGCTGTATGTGCGAAGATGCACGCTGGGGCTATCTGGCCAATAATAATATGGAACAATCAAGGTTCTAAATAACCTTTTATTATTATTTGTAATGAGATCATTAGTAGTAACAGTCGTAGTATTAATAGTTCTTGTTGCTGTAGTACTAATAGTAAATATAATAACAAAGGTAATAGTAATGGTAATACTGACATTGATAATTAAAATGAAGAAGAAGAAGAAGAAGAAGATGATGATGATGATGATGATGATGATAATGATGATGATGATGATGAATACGACGACGACGACGACGACGATTAAAGGTTGTTTAGAAATAGCGACAGGCCAATGCCATTGATAAAATCTTGATGAATTTTCGAAACTGCCTTCAAGACCCGTAGCAAACGATGAGCAATTATAGGTCTTTCTTCCCCAGAAGGGCATTTGCCGAACCAGCGCGTATACATACACCGCATGATACACCTAATCTCTAACTTGCTGAGTCTGTGTCAACTTTGAATTTGAATAAACGATATTGATTGATTGATTGATTGATTGATTAATTGATTGATTGATTGATTGATTGATTGATTGATTGATTGATTGATTGATTGATTGATTGATTGATTGATTGATTGATTGATTGATTGATTGATTGATTGATTGATTGATTGATTGATTGATTGATTGATTGATTGATTGATTGATTGATTGATTGATTGATTGATTGATTGATTGATTGATTGATTGATTGATTGATTGATTGATTGATTGATTGATTGATTGATTGATTGATTGATTGATTGATTGATTGATTGATTGATTGATTGATTGATTGATTGATTGATTGATGTATGGGCGAGGCTAACGTATACACATACAATTACTACCGTGACGCATAAGGCCTACTCCAGAACAAACATTGACTTGCTTTCCCAGCAACGGGGTCAGCAGACGCACTAACGTAACATTACACAACCTTTAATTAAACGCATGCGCAGTCGGCCTCCATCCGGGCTTTGTTAAACAGGCGCTGTGACGTCACAGATCGCGTTCGGTTGCACTGGTTAGCATCCTACTTCCGGCGTCTGTCTCCGTGCTTCGGTTACGATACACGTGCATCCATTTAGTTGGGATCGTGTGGAAACGTAGCGGCCTTATACTGGTTTTTCTGGTGCCTCGTCCGCGGCTGGCGGTTCGCTGTTGATTAGTGCAAACTCGTACCGTATGGACGGACGGTTGTTGGTGGTACTCGCCTGCGCTGCAACCGGAAGATAGTTCGACCTCTCGGTCTGGGTTGGAAAGTCGACCAGCAGATGATTATGTCCTGCCTGGTCTTTTTGTGTCTGGTTTCATCTTGCTCTATCTAGTCTAGTATAATCTGATCTAATCTAGCTTTATCTTATCTAAAGCAAGCAAATCCAGTATCTTCCGGTCAAATCACTTTGATTTCGTTTTACTTCTTCTTTCATTCATTCGTTCATTCATTCATACATTCACTCATTCATTCGTTCATTCATTCATTCATTCATTCATTCATACATTCACTCATTCATTCGTTCATTCGTTCGTTCATTCATTTATTCAGTCATTCATAGGCCAGCTTACTGGCTTCGTCGTCATTGCGGATGACCCGTAGTGACGTCACTTGACCAGTCCGATGACGAATCGTTTGGACATCCTTCGATCTCTGATCCGTCCGAGTCCACTCGACCAGTGTCTCCGTCGGAGGACCACCATCCAGTTCCAGGTTCAGCTTACCGGTAACGATGACATCTCTCTTGTCAGCCTGTTCTGCACCTATTTGCACCAACAGACAGTCAACTGATTAAGTACATACAAAGAGTTTCCAGTGTGGCTGTGTGTATGTGTGTGTCTCTTTGTCTGTCTGTTTATGTCTGTCTGGTTATCTGTTACCCTCTCTGCCTCCGTCTCTGTATCTGCCTCTGTCTATCTGTCTATCTGCCTCCCTCTGCTCTCTTTGCCTGTCTCAAGATATCTAGAATCTGTGTATCGTGTGTCCGTAATCTGTCTGTCCAGCTATCTGCATTTCTCTCTGTCCATCGTGTTGTCTCTTTCTACCTCTCTGTCTGCCTTTGTTTCTCTATCTCTGTCTCTGCCTGTCGCTGCTTCTATGCATCTCCTACCTCGTCTCCATCTCTTTTCTCTGCCCACATCTCCTTCTCTGCCTATGCCTCTGTCTCTGCAGTTCTGTCTCTGCCTATCCCTGCCCATATGCGCAAGTCTTTGCCTCTCCCTGTCCCATGCCTGTTTCTTTGTAGGTGTCTCTGTCTGCGTTCATCTGTGTTTGTCTCTGTGTTATAAGTATTGTCGTAAAATACGGTCAACGTGGCCCAGACATAAATTGCTAGACTACAAGTTATGCAGACTGGTTCGAGTAATTGCAGCCAGACATTCCAAATCACTTAACAACATCTGTCAATCTTTCCTCTCCTCTTCCTCCTTCTCCCCTTTCTGCTCTTCTTGCAGAAAGGGGAGAAGAAGGAAGAGGAGAGGAAAGATTTACCTACTCCTACTCCTCTTTTTTTCTACTTACTCTACTTCTTCCTCATTTTTCTCCATCCTCCTCCTCTTTCTACTTCTCCGTTCTTCTCTTCTTGCTGTAGGTTCCTCCTCCTGGTCCTTCTTCTAATTTTTCCTTCTTGCCTTCTTATTACTTTTCCTCCTGTTCTTCTTTCTTATCCCTCCTTTCTGATCTTTCTTCATCCTCCTTCTCTCCTTTTCTATGCATCTCCCTTATCCTCTTCCGCTTTTTGACCATGTTAATATTTATCTTTATTCTTTCCCTTGTTCTTCTTCATAATTAGATTCTCTTCTTCTTCTTCTTCTTCTTCTTCTTCTTCTTCTTCTTTTTCTTCAAATTATTCCCCTTCTTCACATTCTTTCTATTCTTCTCAGAGTTTTCTTCTAATTCTTGTTCTTCAAATGCTTTTTCCTTTTCTTCTTCCGATTCTTCTTGTTCTTTCTTCTTCACTTTCTTCTTCTACTATTAAGGGACCTACTACTTCTTCACATTTCTCTTATTCAGGTCCTTTTTTTCTTCAGATTCTTCCTCTTCAAGTTCTTCTTCAAGTTCTAATCCTTCTCATCCTCGTTTCTCTCCTTCCTGTTTTTCATTCTTGAAGATCGCAAATGATGAACTGCCCAATACTTAACTGTCAAAAGGCATTAAATTACTTAGCAACGACCATTTGTCGGCCAATGAACGCAAGTTGGACACCACACCCTGAAGCCAACCATCGCCGCCAATGCACAGCCCACCCGAGCCAAAAAGAACCAACATCTGCAACCATGGCACCGGATGCTGGCGACTGATGGCTAATGCGCCATAATTCTAAACATCTAGTAACATAGTCAGGTGTTTCCTATAATACCATGCTACGAGAAAGAGACAGAAAGACAGACAGACACATACATACATAAAAACATACATACATACACACATACATACATATATGCATACATGCATACAAACAGACAGACATATACATGCATACATACATATATATACATACTGCATACATACATGCATACTACATACATATATACATACATACACATACATACACACATGCATATACATACAAACATATATACATATAAACATATATACATACATACACACATACATACATGCATACATACATACATACATACATACATACATACATACATACATACATACATACATACATACATACATACATACATACATACATACATACATACATACATACATACATACATACATACATACATACATACATACATACATACATACATACATACATACATACATACATACATGCATACATGCATGCATGCATAGATACATTCATGCATACATACATACATACATATATACATGCAGATAGACAGACAGACAGACAGACAGAGACAGACAAGAGGCAGACAAGCAGCAACAGACAGATAGGTCTAAGCAAGTCAGACGGGGTAGCATGACAGATGTTACAGAAGTCAAGGATAGGACAAGCAGTACGCAGCCATACATTAACCCAGACCCACAAAAAGAAAGGGTATCATAGACAGACATATTTACGCAGTGGCGTGCAGTGCGGCAAAAACGCGGCTGCATAATCAACTCAATGCATTTCCAGTTGCTGGCGCTCTCTGTTCCCACGAAGTCATCGACGAACTTGTCCTTCAATCAGCCTTCTCCACCACCACCACCACCGCCACCACCACCACCGCCGCCGCCGCCACCACCACCACCACCACTGCCACCACACCACCACCACCGTCCATCTCTCACACCCCATAACTTCGCTCTCCCGTGCCACAGGGTGCTAAGTCTTCCCTCATCTTCACCACCACCACAGTCAATCTCTGACACCCCATAACACGGCAAAGCGGAGCCACGGGGTGCTAAAGTTTTCCCTCTTTTTCACGACCACAGTCCCTCTTTCACACCCCATTACCCTGTGCCACAGTCAGTCGACAATCATGTGGTCGTAAAAAGGCGTTTGATGCGCCCCCCGTTTACTACGCGCCTCTGTCAACAAGTGTCCTCCTGACTCCTCGAGGGCGTGGCCCCCGGTTGAACGTCTTTCGGCTGATTAGAAAATGTGACAACTGATAGCCAACAACAGATCGAGAAAAAGCAGTGTCCTTTCAACGCCGAGGCATAATAAAACATACGCACGATTGCATGTACGTATCAATCTATGCATGCATGTATGTATGTGTGTATGCACGAATGTATGCATGAATGTATGCATCTATGTATGCATGTATGTATGCATGTATGTAGTCATGTACGTATGCATGTATGTATGCATGTATGTATGCATGTATGTATGCATGTATGTAGTCATGTACGTATGCATGTATGTATGCATGTATGTATGCATGTATGTATGCATGTATGTATGCATGTATGTAGGAATGTATGTAATTGGCTATTTATACAGCGCATTTCAGAACCACAATATATTCCCAATATAATGTGATGTCATGTAATTAATGTATTGCAATACGTTGTTGGTAATGTAATGAAAAACTTAGTTTAGTTTTTCGGTCCACTACGCTGTGGTCCAGAAAGAGACGGTCAGTCTGCACATAGGTTCGATGATGTCGTTTTTCAAGAGAGTTTCTCTGGCTTATAATCCAACAGAGATAATTCGTCAGCTGGAAATTGACAGACTTCTGGTTTCCATGCTCTTCAAATGCTAGACAAAGTCCCATAAGTCGGTTGAGGTCAATGTGACAAGCGCTTTGCTAACACGACTTAACTGACACTTCACCTGACGATAGGCGCTAATGCTATATGTCGCATTCGCCAGGTGACGCAATGGTAGACGTTCAATGCAACATTTCGGACATTAATAATGTAATTCAATATGATGATATTGTATGGTATAGTATGGTGTGGTATAAAATAATGGAATGCAATACAATACAAAAAGACGTGATATATGAATGATATGATATAATATAATATATGATATATGATATGATATGATATGATATGATATGATATGATATGATATGATGATATAATATATGATAAAATATATAAGACATAAGACATAAGACATAATTTATTTCAGTAACCAAACGTTTCACAAATACCTCAAGGCATACAGTATTAATAGATCAAAGTCTGGCTACTCAGGAGACCCAAAAGGGGACAACAGACCCCGCTACCCGGGCCCCCTGGGTAGTAATACAAAAAGTAGAAAAGCAGTCCGTTAGCCATCATTCTGAATGCTATGATAATTCAACTAAATCCTGTACGCACAAAGCTGTTGTAATTAAGGATAGGTTGATATAATGATAATGATGATATTATGACGTGACTTATGACATAACGTATGATGTATTACATAACGTATGACGTATGACATGACGTATTGGCCATTTTTATTCACCGTTCTATCAACCTATCCTTAACACATTAACGACGAGCAGTTTTCTCAGTCGCTTTTAGTACACTCTCTTCGGTAAAGCGTTAAGAGGCGTGGTCCTAAGTTCTGGAACCGTTTCAACTTTCGATTAGACTTGAGTGTATTGTTTTAGTTGAGCCAGATGCCAGAGGTTTGCTGATTCAAGGGCGTAGTATCAATTTCGGTTGGCATCGCTCCAAACAAACCTGCTCTTTTAATTCAATATCGGACTTTGGACGCTGTCGACAATTATTGCCGAAGATGTCACCCGAGATGAATAATTCAGGTCGTTTTTGATATAGAAAGGAACGCAACGCCTTAGAAACAGATAAACATCTTCGTTGGATGGATTGAGAACAACGCAGAGCATGGACAAGATTAGAGCCATCGACTGAAACGCCGTTGATGAAGAGATAAGACTAGGAAGGCAATTGCATCGAAACAGGCAGACACGATCCACTCAACACTGATCAATTATACTGGTGTGTCAGTGTGTGTGTGTGTGTGTGTGTGTGTGTGTGTGTGTGTGTGTGTGTGTGTGTGTGTGTGTGTGTGTGTGTGTGTGTGTGTGTGTGTGTGTGTGTGTGTGTGTGTGTGTGTGTGTGTGTGTGTGTGTGTGTGTGTGTGTGTGTGTGTGTGTGTGTGTGTGTGTGTGTGTGTGTGTGTGTCAGTGTGTGTGTGTGTGTGTGTGTGTGTGTGTCAGTGTGTGTTTGTGTCTGTGTGTGTGTGTCTGTGTGTCTGTGTGTCACCGTCCACTATAGCCTATCGGCCCTAGACGAAAAGCGTGCATGCATGTATAATTGTATATTATATATATATTCATTCATTCATTCATTCGAAGATTTATATAGCGCCTCTTCAAGGGAACTACTCAGAGGCGCTCCCGACACCAGCACGTTCATATAAGACAGTTTTAAGTTTTGCAAGAAATATGCCAGGGGTGACCCCAGGGCACATGCGGAGCTCTAAGGGAAGTCTATTCCAGACTACTGGGCCAACCACTGAAAAAGCTCGACTTTGCATAGTCGTGGAACGAGCAAATGGAACTAAGAGTACCCCTTTTCCCGCTGAGCGGAGGGAACGTCGGCCTTGGACACTTGAAACTGCGCAGCATAGCTCTCGCAGGTAAGCAGGGGCAGGGCCCTGACAACATCGCCATACTAAGGCAGCGATCCTATATTCTATGCGTAAGCGCATAGGAAGCCAGTGAAGGATCTCCAGCATATATCTAGAGACTTGGCCATGTTTAGGAATATGCCCAATGAGACGGGCTGCAGAGCGCAGAACTCGCTGTAAACACACTATACGACTAGATGGAAGACCAAAATAAAGAGATGAGCAGTAATCAAGGCGTGCTGTGACGAAGGAGTGAACCAGTGTAGCAGTGGCACTGGGCGTTAGCGAACGAGTAACAGTGCGAAGCTGGCGCAGCTGGTAGTAGCAGTCCCTAGTAAGACGGTGTATTTGTGGAGTAAAAGTAAGCTCCTGGTCGAGCCAAACACCAAGATCACGGACAAGAGTTGAGAAGGTATAATTGGGGAATTCAATTGCAAGAGCAGTGAGGTCAAGTTTAGCGAGTTGCTGTCGCGTGCCTAGCCAAATAAATTTGCTTTTGGACGGGTTCAAGCGTAGTCATATACATATACATACATATATACATACATATATATGTATATATGTATGTATGTATGTATGTATGTATGTATGTATGTATGTATGTATGTATGTATGTATGTATGTGTGTATGTATGTATGTATACATGTATGTATGTATATGCATGTGTATGTATGTGTGTATGTATGTATGCATGTACATGTATGTATGAATGCATGTCTGTATGTATGTATGTATGTATGCATGTGTGTATGTGTATGCATGTATGTATGCATGTGACATGTCATGTGTGTATGTATGTATGTATGTATGTATGTGTGTATGTATGCATGTGTGTATATATGCATGCAACTGTGTATGTATATGCATGTGTGTATGTATGTATGCATGTGTGTATGTATGTATGTATGTAAGTGTGTATGTATGTATGTATGTATGTATATATGTAGAGGCTTAATATAGCGCCTGCTATAGCCTCTCAAAGACACATTTCCCATGCTAAAACTGATGTGTGTGGGAGATTACGTAATCGCATTGGCTGTAACAAGCCCTCAATCCAATGCACGGCTCTGCCCTTGATCCACCCTTAAGAGCAAGAGCCCTCGAGGCTTCTTTGACTCATCGGGGCCACATGTCGTGTCGGGCTTTTGAAACGACGCCCTGTTTCTTTCGCACGAAAAAACATCAGTAATGAATGAGCAAAATGATAAACGACTGTAATTAAAACAACCTCTCTTCTCTTCAAAGTCAAGAACTTCGCTATGACTCACTCCAGTCACATAGAAGATGCGCAGTATCATGCATGTATACATAAATTCGCTTTATAAATTCGCTTTATAAATTCGTAAATACAATACAATGTACATGAATATATGTATGTATGTATGCATGTATGTATGTATGTATGTATGTATGTATGTATGTATGTATGTATGTATGTATGTATGTATGTATGTATGTATGTATGTATGTATGTATATGTGTATGTATGTATGTATGTGTGTATGTATGTATGTATGTATGTATGTATGTATGTATGTATGTATGTATGCATGTACGTATGTATGTATGTATGTATGTTTATATGGCGTGTGTATAAGTATGTATGTACGTGTGTATGCAGTTAAGTATAATACGCATATAAATATTTATACATGAATTATGAATGCATGGATATATTATATGTATTTCAGTATATATATATATATATATATATATATATACTGAATATATACATACATACATACATACATATATATATATATATATATATATATGTGCGTGCATACATGTATTCAAATATATATGTAAATATGCCTATGCATATATGCAATTATGCATTCATCTATGCATGTATGTTTGTATTTCCATATGTGTATAATTATATGTGTGAATATATGTACGTATATATGTATGTATGTAAATATACATAGATATGTATGTACTCAATCTATGTGTGCATCTATGTATATACGAATGTGTGCATGTGTGTATGTATATATGTTGAATGCATTTGTATAAGAACCTCTCAACAGTGGTGTGCACGTGCATGTATGTATGTATGTACATATACATACATGTGCACAGCACTTTTGAGAGGTTTTATGCATGTATATTATTGTGTTCTTGTTGTTTTTGTTGCCCTGCTAGCGGGACTTCGATCCGTTTGGTCCCTCCTTTTGTATCTTAACTTAATACTAACCTGAAATGCGATCGTGTGTTAGAGTGTTTTCTGTTTTTCTTGGGAGCAATTAAAAACCTATGTTATGTTACGGTATGTTAATAAAAACCAGGTTTATGGTTTTCTAAGTATTCCTCATAAAAGTCCTGTCCTCGCCATCGTATATTATAATTGGGGTCATTGGAATAAAGAGATCAACCGCAGTTATGTAATGCAAAGGTAATTGTATACAGATCTCCGAAATTTCTCCACGATTCACAAAAGTTGCGCCAAGGGGGATTGTAGGTCAGAATGTGGGGGAAGGCGAGCTACAATGGTGGTCTTGGAATGGTGTATGATGATTGCGGCGGTGGTACTGCTCCTGCTGTTGTTTTTGTTGTTATTGGTGTTGCTGGTGATGCAGTTGATGAAGATGATAATGATGATGATGATGATGATGATGATGCTGCTGCTGCTGCTGCTGCTGATGATGATGATGATGATGATGATGATGATGATGATGATGATGATGCTGCTGATGATGATTATGATGATGATGATTATGATGATGATGATGATGATGATGATGATGATGATGATGATGATGATGATGATGATGATGATGATGATGATGATGATGATGATGATGATGATGATGATGATGAAGATGATGATGAAGAAGGAGAAGAGCAGTCCCTTAAACTAGACATGTATGAGGCAGTAATGGGTAAGAAGTGTTAGCGACTTCATTTTCTTAGCCTCGGCATATGAGGGCGAGTAAGGCAAAAATGTGAAGGTAAAGTATATTTTTGCATCTCTTCTGAATACTGATGCGTACAATATGTGTGTGTCGTAAACCGTTTGTCATCGGAACGTACTTTGATCTATTGTCTTCGAAAGTCTACTGTCCTCTGAATGTCCTCAGAGTGTACTGTCTTAGTCATCTCCGCCCTTCATTCTGGAACAGGCTTCGCCATTACCTTCTTCTTATCATGTCTATGCCTCTCTGTAATAAGCGCACGGTTAAAACCAATCTTGGTTTTAAAGTTTCAGGTTGTGAGCACCTCTGACGAGTCTTAGTGAAGTTGGTGCTATATAAATATGCATTTGCTAATTACAATTACCAAAGACAAACTAATCCTAATTACTTGATTAGTTCCTCTGATTACTTTCTCTTAAACCGGCGCTATACAAATTTCTGCTTACAACATTACAAAGGCAACTGTGTGACGCATTGTGTACGTGTGCCACATTCTGTATGTGTAACCTCTGCGCATGTGTGATCCCTGTGTATAATAACTTCTGGATTATATGTGACCCTTTGTGTATGCGCGACCCGTAATTGCAGAAGCAGCATCAGCTATAGGCTCCATCAATCCTTAACCAGTCCTTCATCAGTAGCTGTATCTCGTTTTAGTTTGTTCATCTTCTATCTTTCGGGCGACGCCCAGACATCATCGGCAGCAGCAGCAGCAGCAGGACCCCAGGTTCACCCGGTGTGTGCCTGCTAGCCGACAAGTCGGCAAGCGACGCCTCCCTGTTTAGATGGATGCTTCGTTAAAAAACGAACTGGGAAATGAGGTTGACGATTATGTTTTTTGAAAGACATGCCTCCAGCCATGTATTGTTAAAGTTACAACAGATAGAGTTTCTAATTCGATCGGACTGCTTCATCCAGTGGGAGAGACGACATGAGTTATTCTGGTGTGAATGAGTTGATTGGAGTGAGGTGATTTATACGGTGCCGTGAGGTCGGGGTGAGTTGCGACAAAGGTCGAGTCAGAGGGCGATCGGGTTGTTGCCCCCCACGTATGAATTTGGGGTCATCAAATACAAATTGCGAAACCAATAATAGTCATTGAAACTGGACTACAAAACATGCGTAAAAATTTAGGGGAATTATAAACAAAGTGTTAGATTTTTGTAGCTGCAGTTACTTACTATGAATTACTACGAATGAGGTCAGGGTTTAGTCTGCAGAGGGAAAATAAAACTTAGCACCGCCTACTAGTGGTGCAGATAATCTCACGTACATGGAAGACACTTTTGCTAAGGCATTTTGCTACTGTCGATGGGTCTTTCTGCCGAATTTCCATTGAGGATAAATTTATTTTCGTATTAATTTTGTCGCCTGGCGTGTTTGTTTTTTTTGGTTTCTCCGCCCGAATAAGACATCCTCCAATATCATCGTTGAAGCTACATTTTCCCCGTGCATTTTGCTCCTCTGCCCAGAGGTCGCTTCCCCACAGATTCAAACACACACACACACACACACACACACACACACACACACACACACACACACACACACACACACACACACACACACACACACACACACACACACACACACACACACACACACACACACACACACACACACACATACACACACACACACACACAGAACCCACCTGTTGATTCCTTGCACAGTCATAAATACATACATTACATACATACATACATACATACATACATACATACATACATACATACATACATACATACTGTACATACACATACACACATACACAAATACACATACACGAGACCCAGCTGTTCAGATTCCTTGTACAGCCATCTTCTTAGCCCAGAAGTCTAGATACCTACACACATACATCCACACATACACATACATTTCGCTTCATCCCATTGCTCTGTCTGATATAGTGTTAGCCAGATTCCACTACAACGGGCTTCAGATCCTTGATTCGCACAAGGCAATATAATCATTCGCTTCCATTGTGTTTCAGGCACGGCAAGATATTCAGTCATTTGCAGCAAGTCTTTGTTTAATAGAATAGGACCAAACCTCACAAAGGCATCGCCGCCCTCTGCTTGACTAGTGTGATGATCTGGTTTTTATTGTATTGTAGGCCTATTGTATTTTTTATTTCGGTAACCATATATTGCAAGGATAAACGACACATATAATGCTTATAATCAGTTAACATAATATGGCTACACAGGAGACCCAAAATGGGTCGTAGACCCCACTACCAGGGCCACCTGGGTAGTAATACAATTTGATGAAAAGCAGTCGATCTAACATTAGATATGCAACGGTAACATTATACTTAACTAAAGACTCGATAGCATATCATTAGGTATGTAACATTATACTTAACTAAGGACTCAAAAACACATCTTGAGGCTATACCTGTGTACGATCATTATATTTCAGTTGATTAAACTGTGGGCGGCTAATTAGTTTGAAGAATCTGAAACCTGTAATTGTAATTTTAATTTATATAGCGCCACTTCAAGACAGATTCATCAGAGGTGCTCCCGACCTAACACAATGATACAACGATTGAACAAAATGGTCTTCAAGCGCTTGCGGAAAAGAGACAGAGAGGTTGAGAAGTTCATGACGAGTTCAAATCTTACCTTGACCTAATCCAATCCAATATAATCCGATACAATCCGATACAATCCGATACAATCCGATATAATCCGATAAAATCCGATCTAATCCGATAAAATCCGATCTAATCTCACCCAGGCTAATCCACTCCAGTCTAATACAAGCAGATTGGAGGCATACCTAGGTATACTTCATGCGAGATAATTGCATTGGCATTAAGATCTTAATGTTTATGCGTAACTGTCTTGCGGGCTCTGCTCCATCTTACTGAACCTCACAGAATTGTGTGTCTGTCTGACCCATACCTGGCCGTAGATTTCTTCGCCCTGCTTTTCACAGGGTGAACTGGTTGTTCCCAACCCAGAATTTTCACGGTGCAACACAGAGACCTCGCTCTGGTCAGCCCAACTTTCTGGAATAGGTTGCCTAGCATCCTATGACATGACACCCTTGGTCGTTCACCTCTACTCCGTCAGAGCTCGACAGCGTCTTCGATTGTGGTTTTCTTTCATTAAGTTGGTAGTGTCTCTGACGAATCTCTCTTGGATATGCGCTATATAAATGCGCTATATAAATGCGCTATATAAATGCGCTATATAAATGCGCTATATAAATCTGTGATCGCAGTGACAATTGCATTCAGTTGATGGTTGCATCGAATTGAGGTCATAGTCCAGCTGTTAGCATCTACTACTTGACCTCCCCGGACTCTGACCTGGCACCGGAACGGATAAGGCAGACATGGCTATTGCGGACTTGATTTGATATAGCGCCGGTGATTAAGCTGGTCTCCCTGACGTGGCTTTTGTGTGGCGCTGAGAAATGTCGGAGATTTACATTACATTACATTACTACTACTACCATCATCATCATCATCATCATCATCATCATCATCATCATCATCATCATCATCATCTTCATCATCATCATCATCATTATCATCACCAACAACATCATCATCACCATCATATTCGGATATCACTGAACATAGCTGATCTTAAAACTGTCCTCACCTCACCTAACCTCCCCTTAACTTTCTTCTTCAAGTTTTCCCGAGCACCAGAGCAGGTTCAAAGTCCAATGGCGCTACTCCTTTCGATGTTTAGCTTCGTCCTTCAGTTTACCTGATCCATCCACCATCATCGTCTCTCAGCTTGACCTCCCCGGATTCTGACCTGGCACCGGAATGGATCAAACAACCTGGCTAATGCGGACTTAATTTCATATAGCGCCAGTGAAAGCCATATTCTCCCTGGCGCTGAGAAACTTTGGAGATTTACATTACATCATGTCCACTGTCCAGCTGCATCAGTCTATGACCCTATAGGTCTGCCTCTCATGCTATTTCCCTCCATTCTTCCCTCCAAGTAGGGATACCCCTCTCATGATGTGACAAATATGTCACCAGTAGGCCTATTAATATCCCCTAGATATCCGAACACTGATCTTACCTGTAGCGACGCTTTCGTCAGCCGCTGAAGGATGCCAAAAAAGCAGACAGGCAACAAGGGTGATGAGCTGAAAGAGATGACGACTCATCTCGTCACTAGGTGGCGCCTGCTTCAAACAAAGCGACGACGGAAGACGATTGTCTTTTATAAGCTGCAGTTGAGTCTAAGAGATGATAGCCGCACTCCAGTCAGTTCAACAGTTTCCACCAGTTGAGTCAACGTTTAGACTCTTCGCTGGTCGAGTGCATCTATGTTGAACGTCTTCCTCCAGTCAGTGGTTCTTAAACCAGTAGAGGCAACGCCACTCCCTCGAGCACCGGCATTAGTGTAACCTTAGGTCCTTGGTCTCTATGGTAGCTCGGATACAGCGGCTGAGCTAAGGATGGCTGGATGCTCGTCCTCTGCTGATGCGGCGGCTGTCGTTTGGGTCTGCAACTGTTGCTTGGTTTGGCCTCGAAACGGTTTACATTCATCGTCCTTTTTACTCACGTCGGCTATGTGCTAATCTGAACATTTATTTTGCGCATTTTATGAACTGTCGAAGAGAGCTGGTATATTCATCTTTTGTCATCTGGCTATAGTTATTTCTCCTAATTCCTTTCTGTAACCGTTTATCAGTCAGTCAGTCAGTCAGTCAGTCAGTCAGTCAGTCAGTCAGTCAGTCAGTCAGTCAGTCAGTCAGTCAGTCAGTCAGTCAGTCAGTCAGTCAGTCAGTCAGTCAGTCAGTCAGTCAGTCAGTCAGTCAGTCAGTCAGTCACAGCCAGTCAGTCAGTCAGTCTGTCTGTCTGCCTGTCTGTCAGTCAGTCAGTCAGTCAGTCAGTCAGTCAGTCAGTCAGTCAGTCAGTCAGTCAGTCAGTCAGTCAGTCAGTCAGTCAGTCAGTCAGCCAGTCAGTCAGTCAGTCAGTCATTCAGTCAGCCAGCCAGTCAGTCAGACAGATAGACAGTCAGCCAGCCAGTCAGTCAGACAGACAGACAGTCAGTCAGTCTGTCTGGCTGTCTGTCTGTATGTATGTCTGTATGTCTGTCTCTCTTTCTTTGAACTATCATTTTAAATTTCTGTTAGTCTCTTTCTGTCTCGCTCTCTCTGTTCCTGCCTTTGCGTCTCCTTTTATGGACTGCTTTGGTTTTCTTTGTCTCTGCAAGACGACTTCAGAAAAACATTGACGGACGAATTGATAGAAACCGCGTGTTCTTGTCATCATTAAGGAAACGGGTGGATACAAGAACGAGAGAGCGCGAGAGAACGAGAGAGAAAGATGCCGGGAGGTAGAGAGTAAGAGAGTCAGGGAGGCAGAGACAGTGCCGTCTTAACAGCATTGTAGGCCATGGGCAAAGAAAAGCCTCTGCCCACCCACGGTGACAAAAATTTAAACTGTCATAAAATTAAACCTATAGATTTATTGGAACTTTCAACATTCTCTTTGTAACAAAAATAATGTTTAAACGTAAAGAAACATACTGCAAACACACTGGGCAAAGCAATGCACTGGGGGTCTCTGCCCACCCACGGGGACAAAAATTGAAACTGTCATAAAATTTAAACCTATAGATTTATTGGTACTTTCAACATAATAACAAAACAATGTTTAAACGTAAAGAAACATACTGCAATAAAAGCTAGTTATTCGTAAACATGTTGCCATCCCTGCACTCATAGCTAAGAAGTTTCAATCCTGCCGCGCGTGGAGGTCACGCATTCATTAATTTTTTCGGCCTTTTTAATATTTTGGTGACCCCTAGGATCGTGGGCTCCTGGCGACTGCCCTGCGTGCCCATACCTTAAGACGGCACTGGGCAGAGAGACAGAGAGGGCGGGAGGAAGGGAGCTAAGACAGGCACGTAAAAGTGAACAGTAGACAGAAGGAGAGGAGGAGAAGGAGGAAGAGGACGAGGAGAAACAAGAAGAAGAAGGAGGAGGAAGTGGTGGACAAAGGTGAAGCAGAAGAGTAAGCGGGATAAGAGGAGGATTGGGATGAAGAGGAGGACTAGAAGAATCACAAGAAGAGTACTAAGATCAGACGGAGGAGAAAGAAGATTAGGAGGAAGAGAAAGAGGATGAGGAAGAGGTAGTGGAGTAGCCAATAGAAGAAGAGGAGGATGAGAAGCGAAAGAAGAATAGGAGGATAACATAAGGATGAGGAGGATAAAGAAGAGTAGAATGAAGACCAGGAGCAGAAAGAACAAGAGGCAGAGTAGCCAGAAAAAGAATAGGATTAGGAAAAGGAACATATATAGGAGGAGAAGAAAATATTAGGGAAAGAGTAAAGTATGACGAGAAAGGAAGAGGAGGAAAAAGAAGAGGCGGAGTAGGATGAAGAGGAGGAGGAGGAAGAAGAGGAAGAGGAAGAGGTGGAGCAGAAGGAAGAGCTGGAGGAAGAAGGTGAGCAAGAACAAGAAGAGGAGGAGGAGGAGGAAGAAGAAAATAGAAAGGAGGAAGGAGGGAGAGAAGAGGGAGGAGGAGGAAGAAGAAGAAGAAGACGAGGAAGGAGGATGAGGAGGCGGAGGAAGGCAGAAGGTGTTCATGTCATAACC
>OY744603.1:82067498-82069998 GCA_963556255.1 Allolobophora icterica | reverse complement strand
GTCGCTAACACTTCATACCAACAATGGCTGTCCCTCAGGATAGCTTGTATGCATTTTCTTACAACAGTGATATATGAATTGAGTATGCGCTTCACTAAACGGTACTTAGCCATGCGTGATGCTCTTTTAAATACGCTACATGAAGAGTCGTTAAAACAAACTGCGACAAGAATGAAGCTAAGGTTCTTTGGACATGTCATGCGATCTGATGGTCTGGAGAAGGAAATGATGCTGGCGTGTGGTGAGGGGAGGAGAAGACGGGGTCGCCCAAGGAGGAGATGGATGGATGAGATACAAGATGTAACTGGTATGAATTTGGCGGAATTGAGGGACTTGTCATCGAATAGGAGGCAATGGAAAGTGTTCACCATGACGATTGCTAGAGCTCCACGAGCTGACAGCACAAGGTGACAAGGTGACATAAATTGCCAGATACGTGCATCCCGTACATCAGACTGTCTGCTTATAGTCTACACAGGTGATAAGCTCAGTGCCGTCTTAATAGCATCGTAGGCCCTGGGCAAAGCAATGCACTGGGGCCTCTGCCCATCCAAGGGGATAAAAATGTAAACTGTCATAAAATTAAACCTATAGATTTGTTGGTACTTTAAACATTCACTTTGTAATGAAAAATAATGTTTAAACATAAAGAAACATACTGCAATAATAAAGCGGGTTATTCCTAAAACCGTTTGCCATCCCCGCTCTCATATATATAGCTAAGAAGTTTCACCTCGGCCGCGCGTGGAGGTTACGCATACATTAATTTGTTTACCTTTCTAATATGGGGCTTTAAAACGGCACTGGATAAGCTGTTTTCATAGCACTTAGCTTTTCAGTGGCACTTTAGACATTTCGATTTCAATAATGTGCTTAATTTCAAGAGCCACACTCGTGTCTCATCCGACCAGACACCAGGCCCACTTTCAACAGCATTTTTTACTATAATATAAAAAAACACAACCGTCTGTAACACTTCCGAAGAACTCAGACAAAGTGCGGCGCCCCTCAATTGTGTCAACTGGGTCAGGGAGATGGAACGTTCCTCCCTCGCCCTTCCAGTAGCTCCCTCCCGCTCCCTTCCCGCCGCTTTTCCGGATGATTTGTTGCGCAGTTCCAGCGCATCTGCAACGCATTTTCGCAGAACGAGCGCCTCATGGCTGGCCATTTGCCCTGACGATTGAAAAGCCGGGTTGGACCGGATAGGGCCAGCTGGGCCGCGCAACCCTTCTGATCCTTCTGTTATATATGATATGGAGTCTCAGGTACTGTATGGTTCTGACACATGGACCCTCAGATAGGAGGACATCAAAAGATTAGAGGCGTCGTTTGAAATGTGGGTATGGCGCAGGATGGAAAACGTTAGCTTGGACGGAGCAGAAAGAACAAACGAGGAGGACTACAAAAGGTGGGAGAGGAAATATCTCTGATGGCAACAACAAGAGGGAGACAGAGAAGCGGATTGGTCACATATTGCGAGGAGACTCCCTCCTGAGAACTATCGTGGTGGAAAGAATGTAGGAAAAGAAAACGATTGGAGGACCTCGACGGATGATGCATGGCGGATGGATACAGGAAAATGAAGGAAGAAGTCCACCGTCGAGAGGAGTGGCGCCGTTGGACGTTTGAACCTGTTTGAGGGCAAAGAACTCGAAGATGAAGAAGAATGTGTGCGCGCGCGCGCGCGCGCGTGTGTGTGTGTGTGTGTGTGTGTGTGTGTGTGTGTGTGTGTGTGTGTGTGTGTGTGTGTGTGTGTGTGTGTGTGTGTGTGTGTGTGTGTGTGTGTGTGTGTGTGTGTGTGTGTGTGTGTGTGTGTGTGTGTGTGTGTGTGTGTGTGTGTGTGTGTGTGTGTGTGTGTGTGTGTGTGTGTGTGTGTGTGTGTGTGCGTGTGTGTGGGTGTAGGTGTGTGGGTGTAGGTGTGGGGTGTGTGTGTGGGATCTCGGCACCAAATCATAAACACTAATCCCTCCTGTCGACAACATCGTATAGCCTACACTGTTCAACACGTTCGTGCTTTAGAATCGCGAACAATTATACAGGTCGCGCCAAATTATGATGTATGCTAAAGTACCCGGTAAATATGTACCATTCTCGTGGAACGGTCTACCACCATCAAACACACGATGTGTTTCGTCACAGACGGAACAAGAAACAGTTTCAAGTTATCTTTAGATGTGCTATAGACTGTCATGTTGAGCGCCCTTTCTGAGGTTCCTCGAAGATGTTTACATGTAGCCATAGTTCGAGAATTCGCATTTTACGAATTTTAAGAATTTTTAAAATTCACGAATTTTAACGAATTTTAAAACTGCGGTTTTAAAATTCGTAAAAATTCGTAAAATAATAAAATAATAGAATTCTTTGCCATGGCAACGAATTTTATTATTTCTTTACTTTTCAACTTTTTAAGCAAGTAAATGTCAATGTCATAGGCAATCAATCAGCCGTAAAAGATATCTGACTAGCAACACAGCAATAGGCCCCCACTGAAATTCAGTTA
>OY744603.1:82022498-82062498 GCA_963556255.1 Allolobophora icterica | reverse complement strand
TCGACTTCCTATGATGGAAAGTCACGCTTCGCAACGGTTTGTTACGAGAGCGTTTCACTCGAATTATTCGATCCTCGCTGTCCAACGTCTCGACTTATCAACTCAACTGCATCGATCGTTTCGCAAAACCGATCATATTGACTAACGATGCCCTCTCATCGACTTAGTCCAACATCCACCGAGTCGATCCACTCAAGATTTCTAGAACGTCTTGTTCAGTTGAAATCAAAAATCGAACTGCCGCATCTCCACGCCACGTCACCACGGTTGCTTGGTTACCGAGTCGTCATCCGCTTCGCCATAACGGTTTTGATCAGCTGTTCGTCCTGACCAATGAGGTGAGTCCACATCGTCTGCTGTCCTTTGCGTAGATATGATGAACCCCTCTATCTAATATTAATTAATCCCTATAATGCTGGCTTAGCTGCTGGCATTTTAATTAAGTTACATTTATGTAGCTCTACTATCTTGCATTATATAATCTAAATAGATTCTTCTCTACACTATAACATCTTATAGCATGTTGTGTAGCTGGGAATCATTGTGTGGTTTGGGAGATCATTACATCACCCCCCACAATCAAAGAAATAATACATTTTTTTCTTAAAATACTATGACTCCTTACCTAACTACACAATATTCTTATCTACACAACTTATATTAACATATATCAGTTATCTAGTAAGACCATTTACTGTTCCAATTGGTCTAACTTTAACTAGTGAAATATACATTAACTTGAGTTAATAATCTATTAACTTATACTTTGAAGCAACACACATTTTAATCTCTTAACTAATCATACATGAAATGATAATCTATTCTATCATGTCATAACTTACGTTACTATCTTACTTATGACTATTCTAATTGGCTTATTCTAATCCTCTACTTAAGTAATCTGCCACTACATTATCACTACCTTTAATGTATCTTATCCTAAAATTGTAGTTTTGCAATAACAGATTCCATCTCATCACACGATCATTCTTCACATTACCTGTCTTCAAGTATTGTAAACTACAGTGATCTGTTTGAATTTGTAATGGGAACATTTTCATAAAGATACCTGTTAAATTTTTTTCAACCCGAATATCATTGCTAAACATTCTCGTTCCTCTACGGAATATCGCTTTTCTGTTTCACTCAACTTTCTGCTTACATATGACACCGGATGCATCACTCCATCGTATTCTTGCATCAGTACACCTCCCAAAGCTGCATTCGATGCATCTGTTCTAACTATAAATTCTCTGTCTAGGTCTGGTAGTTTTAATATTGGTGCTTCTGATAACACATTCTTGAGTTCTGTGAATGCACTCTCCAATTCACTAGTCCATTCAACAATTACTTTGGCATTTTTCTTGGTTAATTCTGTGAATGGTTTCATTATCATCGCACAGTTTGGTATGAATTTCCTGTAATAGTTGATGTATATAATGTATATTCTGCTCCCAGAAACTTCTTACTTGTCTATTTTCCTTAAATTTTCCTCACTACCAAAATTAGGTTTCACTTGACCACTTACCACAAGGATTCTCTCCTTGCATCTTAACCTTAACTACATCTTACCTCTACAACTACTTATTTTTTAATAACTCCTGAACTTCATGTCTGTTTATCTCAACACCAAGTTCCACTAACTTCTCATCTACTTATTTTCTCTAAATTTCCTACAGCTGCCCTTCTGTAGCTCTTGAGTAACCTAACTCATAGATCACTCCTAGTGACCACTTCCTTAACTCAAAATATAAAATCATTGTATATCTATAACCCTTAATTACAGAATTTTCCTCGTTAAATTGCCTCATGAAATTACTTAAATACCTCGCGCTGGGCTTATCTTTCAACCGTACTCCAATCATTTCGACATTTCCATGTCATATGATACCTGGGATTTCCTTTCTTCCTGTCATACTTTCCTCTCTCCCTCCAACTCAACCATTTACCACCGACCGACTCATCGCTATCACTTCTCGAATAGCTATCTTCACCTTTGCACTTTACAGACTCCTCTTCTCCACTTCTTCTCCAGGATCTTTCTAGGTTTCTCCCAGAATTTCTCCATCTGTTGACCTTCCATGGTCTGTACTGCTTTCTATTATCATTACTGTAATCTTTCTTCTCATAGTCCTCATGTATCTTCCAGCTTGACTTACATTTTGGCCTTCGCCAATTCCACTTATTATCTCCGTATCTATAATTTGTCTGCATCGCCTGTTGATCAGACCTATGAAATCTCCCGTCATTTCCGTAATTCTTCTTTTCCGTTACATCCGCTCTCTCGGATTTCTTCATGTAATATAACTTGGACTCCTGCCAATTTCTTCCTTTCCTATATCCCATTTTCTTATTCTCTTCATTATTTCTGTTCTCCACTAAATGGTTTCTTCTGCTAGACCTGGGTTCTATAGGTTCCATTATCTCCTCTGGTTTGAGATCTAAACCTGTTACTTCTGGTATTTTCAGTGGTCGTTCGACACGTCTCCCTTTTATCTCATCCTGTGCTCGTGTCGTGCATCCTGCTATTACCATTTCTGCTTTACCATTTCGTTCTACTCCGTCCTTTATTCTTGTTTCTGTGATAATCTCACAATCATGTCCAGTTGTGTTCTGGATTTCTATGGATGGGTTATCCTTATTGCATCTCATCCCTTCAGCGTCACAACCCTTTACATTCCATTCTTTCTCTTTCTCTGCTTTGGCTCTATTAATTTTAGGTTCACATGATTTATCCGTCTTCTCGTCATCATGTTTCCCTTTCGGTTGGATTCTGTTTATATTCTTCTCGTACAAACATGGACCCGTGATTAATCCTATCACCAAGGATTCTATTACTACAGCATCCGTCACACCTTTGAAGTCATTTCCTTCAATTTTAATTCTTGCCATGGGATATTTTTCTTTCTTGCCATTAGCAAATCTGCACACCATAAATTTATCTGTGTATTGTTCTGGTTTCACTAATCTCTTTTGCACAGCGACACAATTTGCTCCTGTATCATAAAGGCATTTAGTATCTATTTCATTTACTCTGACCTTGCTAGTGAACTCTTCAGTATCTCTCTCTGCCTCTTTCTTCCACTTTACTACCTCAGCCTCACAATAACACAAATTCAAGTTAGAATCTTCAATAGTTTCTACTCTTGATCCAATGATCGCTTCTTCTTCTAGGTCTTTGATCACAGCGGCTTCTACCACGCCTGTGAGGTATTCGCTCTGTATTGCGACTTTTGCCATCGGATACTCATGTTTAGTACCATTCATGAAAGTACATATCATATTTCGACCTATGTATTCATCTTTTTTGATCAGACTCTCTCTTACAGCAACACAATTCGAACCAGTGTCAAAGACTCCTTTCGTTTCACATCCATTAATTACAACTGGTCCCTGATACTTGTGTTCTTCTATTATACACTTTCCTTCTTGTTCAACGTATGCAGAACAGTATGAAATTACTGCCTCTTGTTTATCTCCATTTTCATTTGATTCCTCGTCGCACTGCATTGTTGCTACTCTATGTTCTCTCCCTGTCTTATCTTTCTCACTACACTGGGCTATTCTGTGAAATTTTGATCCACAGCGGAAACATCCCGTCTTCTGGGTTTCTGTTTCTACTCCATATTTCTTGTTGTCGGAGAACTTCCAATTACTCTTGAATTGATTTTTATCTCTGAACTCCCTCTGTTCTCTAAATTTGTTATGAGAGCTGCTTGTATTCTCAAAACTCTTCTGCTTATTGTCCCTCGGTTGCGTTTTGGGTTCTTTGTCTCTATTCTTCTGAGTATGAATCCATTTCCTTTCATCCGATTCTCTCGCTTCTATGAGGTTTTGGGCCTGTTCCAACATGTCCTCAAGATTTAGTTTCCCTTTCTCCTTTAGAAAGCGTCTCATATCATTGTCACACATAATGAAGAACTGGTCTCTCAGTATGAGTTGTTCCAAACCCTCTTTGTCTTCACTAAAGCCTGACATTTGATGCCACTGTCTTAAGTAACGCTTAAGTCTTCCTACATATTGTTCCGGAGTTTCGTCTTTTTCTCTAGGGCTTTGTTTAAACAAATTTCTGTACCCCGATTCTGACAATTTGAACCTTATGAGTAGTCTCTCCTTTAACTTTTCATAGTCTTGGGAATCTTCTATACTCATACTTTCGTACACTTCAAGTGCTCGGCCTTGAAGCGACTTTACTAGTGTTAAAACCCATAACTCATTCGGAACCCTGTATGCTGTGCATGTCCTCTCGAATCTGAGGAGATAGGCATCTAAACAATCTTTTTCTTCTCTGAAGATGGGCATCTTAACATATTTGGCATTATTTGCCTGACCAGAATACTCTCCATCTCCATCAAGTCTTATCCTATCTCCATCTTCTCGTCTTGTCTCACGTGTCATCTGAAGCTCTAGTTCTCTAAGTTTTATCTCCTTCAGATTTTCCATTTCCATCCTCTTCAAATTCATTTCTTCGGAGATCCGTCTCTCTTCGGCCTCACGTCTTTTATCTTCCAGTTCAGCTAGGCGTAGCTTCTCTTCAGCCTCGCGTCTTTTATCTTCCTTTTCCATTTCCGCTAGACGTAGCCTTTCTTCAGCCTCACGCCTTTTATCTTCCTTTTCCATTTCAGCTAGACGTAGCCTTTCTTCGGCCTCCCGTCTTTTATCTTCCCTAATCTCATTCTGCCGTTCCTTGACATATTCTCTAACAGCATCTTCTGCGTATCCAAGGTCCTGCGCCACCTTAATCCACTTCTGAATCTCACCAGCCATTGCGCTATATCAATTTTCTTTGATATAAGGCTCAAGATAAATTTCAGATTTCAAAGCTAGTTCACCTTGTTTATAACTTAAACACTGAACAACCTTGACCTGACCTAACTCTTACCAATAGTTAGCTTTTGCGATTTGCAACCGTTGACCTGACCTCACCTTCGACAACGTATGATTGGTCACAATTCAAAATTCAATTACGTCATGCGTATTAATGAGTACCGCAGACGACAAAATATGCTATATCTAGCGCGTAAGTAAATATCTCTGTTTACTTATTCTATCCTATCTAAATACACCACTTGTGTCTAAGATATGATCCCAGATCGATTTAATCAATGTCCTTAATTGATTATACAATTCAATCCCGAGAGCGAGCCCCCATTTATGTAGCGCCACCCTATACTAAGAGTGCTTAGTGTTATGAATACACCCACGACTACTTTAGTTCTGTTTCATCTTGTCTTTACTGGACAAGTAAATGCATTGGCCTATCTAATTGACTAGGGAAATGAACATGGAACACATGTGTATGCATTTAAATAAATATGAATATAATGTATATCAAAGTTAAAGTATGTAACAGTTCAATGTCTAGTTATCCTATGTCTACTTTGCCTTATTCCCTACCTAGCCAGCATCTTTGCTATCTAGATTTTATTGCCTAATGCTACCTCCCAGTAAGACCCTTTAGCACGGAATGTTCTCACAGTTTGTTCCTCGTGGAAAAGCTGTCTTTCATCCGTTTGTTCATCTGATGAGTTCGCGGCTCCGTTCGCAAATCGCCTTGTTTCTCCCTCGTCGAAGCTCGACTGTCCACCGTTCTCGTGACTTCTCGTAGCTTGATGTCTCTCCCAAAGAGACCGTCGTTACAACCCGAGTGTGTGCTTTACTACTCCAGAGTAACGTACACTTCACTCGCGGAATAACTCCTTAAGTCCGTTGACAAGATCGCTTCGCAAATGTCGACTTCCTATGATGGAAAGTCACGCTTCGCAACGGTTTGTTACGAGAGCGTTTCACTCGAATTATTCGATCCTCGCTGTCCAACGTCTCGACTTATCAACTCAACTGCATCGATCGTTTCGCAAAACCGATCATATTGACTAACGATGCCCTCTCATCGACTTAGTCCAACATCCACCGAGTCGATCCACTCAAGATTTCTAGAACGTCTTGTTCAGTTGAAATCAAAAATCGAACTGCCGCATCTCCACGCCACGTCACCACGGTTGCTTGGTTACCGAGTCGTCATCCGCTTCGCCATAACGGTTTTGATCAGCTGTTCGTCCTGACCAATGAGGTGAGTCCACATCGTCTGCTGTCCTTTGCGTAGATATGATGAACCCCTCTATCTAATATTAATTAATCCCTATAATGCTGGCTTAGCTGCTGGCATTTTAATTAAGTTACATTTATGTAGCTCTACTATCTTGCATTATATAATCTAAATAGATTCTTCTCTACACTATAACATCTTATAGCATGTTGTGTAGCTGGGAATCATTGTGTGGTTTGGGAGATCATTACAAGTGGAACCCAATTATTAGCATAATTATTTTTCTTACTACACCGTTTGTACTCTTATTTGGTTGCGAGAATAAAATTATTTGATTTGATAAGTTAAACGTGTCATGTCAATTACTTGCTAACTCTAGGCTTGAGCTATATGAATGCTGCGGCCTCAGTCGGCGGAAGTGTGTGCTTGATTGGATGTTCCAGTTCTTTCCTGTTTCCACCATTTGTGATAAGGTTGGTGTGGATAGAATTTCTTTTTTAAATCTTCCGTTGTTACAAAATCCAATTGCAATCGCCGCCAGAGAGTAGAACTTTTGCATCTAGTTTTACCTTACAGTAATGACTTTTGCTATTTTGTGACAATTAAGAGCCTTAATAATTGTTTTTAAACAGTTAGTTTACCTACTGGTCGTGTCACGGGCGTGTGGAAAAATAGGCATGGGATGAATGCATAATTTCTGCCTTTTAAAATTTAAATATGCAAGTGAAATATACTCGGTCTCATATAAAATAACGCGAAATAACATGCTCTGCCTGTAATCGATGCGTAATTTTGATATTTTAGCAGTACAATTTTCTGTTGCGACAAAACGATAAGATGGATCTGAAATTTAATTACGTTGCCAACGAGTCTACGACACCGTGGTACACCAAAGTCCTATTACAGTTGTAACATTTGATTATTGAAATATCAAACAATTAACTATTGTGGTGGTAAATGCCCACATCTGTGACTGTCGTGTGATACATCCTCTTAGCAGTGTGTAAAGTTTCTTAGCAGTCGGCTGATTATGAAATCTAAAAATGAATGTTTAGTTCGGATGTTGTGTATCATGTTGTACAAGGTCATGTATTTAGTATACTAATGCAGAATTAATCGTGACCTGTTTTTGTTGCAGCAGACAGCAAGATGGGAGTTCGTCCATTGGTCAAACGTAGAGCCGAGAAGAAGAGGATCAAGAAGTTCATCCGTCACCAATCGGACCGATATGTTAAGTTACGGGTAAGCTCCGGAGTTGCTTGCATGGATTTAAAACCTCCCTTTTCTAGCATTTATGCACAGTAATAACATAGCTTGTGGCCTTGCAAAAGTCATGATATGAAGCAAGGAATGCTAATACTAAAAATATAATATTATCCTTTTTCTTTAAAATTATTTAAGCATTTGCCCAATGTAGTTAAGTATCTTGGCTGGAGCCAACGTGTAAACTTAGGTATCGGTTACAATACCTGAACAACACTGAGATACATATTCTTGCTTTTACCCTGTTACCTTGTCTTCTACCTGATTCAAATTTGAATGAATGAGAATATCTTCACTCGCATCTTGTTCTATAAAAGCTTATTTAGTATGTGGCTGAGTGACTGCATTATATGCTATGTTTTGAATTTGCTAAGTAGGCACGGGCCTTACAGAAGTCAATTAAAATTGCGTTCAAGTAATTGGTGTAGTGTTTGTAGCATAATAATTATTCATGGCTTGAAATCCTTATAACAAATTATTTAACATTTTATTACATTGTGCAGTTGGTCCTTCCAGTCACTTAGTACACTCTCGTCGTTACAATCTTGTTGTTAAAGCGTTGAACAGTTTAAATTGCAACCGGAATTGAAGAATTGTATGAACAAGGTTGCATACCCCGGATTGAAAATTTTGCCTCGATTGTATAAAGGTTTATGTAAAAACATTAAATAATTTATTGACCTGCTTTGTCTTAGCCAAACTGGAGAAAGCCAAAGGGTATCGACAATCGCGTCCGTCGTCGATACAAGGGACAGTTCTTGATGCCAAACATCGGTTATGGTAGCAACAAGAAGAGCAAGTACGTCTGCCCTGATGGTCTCATCAAGGTCCTTGTCCACAATGTGAAGGTATGCATTTGCAGATAAATACTTCCATATCTCTAATTCAGTCCTCCATTTTCAACATTTGTTGATGTAAACACCCTTCGATGCAGTAGTCTACCTGCTAGTCCTGACTTAGGTCTTGGGCAGCTTAACAGTATCTTCTGAAACCTTCCTAAACAGCAGTTAGAGACAGTTCATAGTCACAGGTGTCTGGAATCAATGTGCACAATTGAAAAAACTTCTTGATCCATGGTCTGGTCCACTGGTCTAATTTTTCGCTACAAGTTTATAGGATGCCGTGATCTCAAGTTTTTGCTCTTAGGTGGACTAGATTGTATGGGTAGTAGGGTAGTACAGACCTTTTCAGATAAATCCTGACAAATTTGTTCAAAAAAAATGCATACCCTGAATTGAAAGCTTGTGAGAAGCACTGTTATGAGGTTCGTAAAAGATGCTGTGCAAATAGTCTGACCATGGTTTTCTTTTTGTTTAGGATCAAGTAGCCTGACCATGGTTTTCTTTTTGTTTAGGATCTCGAAATGCTGCTCATGCAAAACAGAACATATTCAGCCGAGATTGGTCACGCTGTTGGCAGCAAGAAGCGCAAGGAGATTGTTGAGCGTGCCGAGCAGCTCGGTATTAAGGTGACAAATGCCAACGCCCGTCTGAGATCGGAAGAAAACGAGTAAATGTTGATGGTTGAACACTAACAACAGGCGTATGATTTTGTGACCAAAAACAATATAAATAAAATTCGAAAATACTGGTTGCCTTAAATCCTTGATAGGATCTACAGTCCTCTCATGCTAGGAACAAATAAAGCTTGGAGACCTGTTCCAGTTCTGATCCTTGGTTTAGTTGTTGATCTTGCACCCTTTCGTTCCTACAGTATTTCTTTTAGCCATGTACAGTAAGGAAACGTGAGGCACAAACTAAGATTAGCAGTTCAGCTTGCACATACAAAATTATTGTTGCTTGAAACATTTTTATTTACTTCTGGACAGAAGTAGACTGGTGAAAAAAAGAATGTCCCATGATGGAATGAAATCAGCTCATGAAAGGGGAATGTAGCAGTGCATTGGAAAACAAATGTGCTTCTTGCTTCAGCCTCGTGGAGACTGCATGTATTTAAACTGGTACTGAAATGGAGAATCTTCACAGCTAGACTAACTTGCTGCACATAGCATTAAGGCTTCCTGATGTATCGTGTGAAACTAAGGAGTGGTCCTTGTTAACTTTGCACTTAGGCCTCAACAGTCCCAATTAGAGGGCTGGTCTGATGAAGGTTTCAACATTCAAAGAGATGCCTGAAGTATAAAATTGGTTTTCATTGATCTACTACTAAGTGACGTGGAATGATGTGGTGGTTCAAAACTGCTAGAGCTCCTAATGCACATGTATGTCTTCAAATTACATGTAACCAATCATTCGAGAAGAATACCATAAATGTTCTTATTCAAGTGATCTAGGTCATTAGTTTATGCAAATAATACCAAGATTAGAGTTATAAACACTAATATCAATATCTAACCATACAAAAATAACATGTAGTATTTTATAAATCTGCACAAGTGATTGTGCAGCATAAATTACTCACTTGGCCATCAATTTAATATAAATGTTGCAGCATCGGGCAACTCTGCTTCTTATGAATGGAAAACTGATTTTGTGGCTGTTATTTCCAGTAGTGTTTGTTGGGGTCAGTGAAATCCATAGTTCCTAAAAATAGAATGGAGCCACTTATACATCAGTTTAAGGTTCTTAAAAAAGTGTCTGCATGGGCAAACTGATTTTGTGGCCGTTATTTCCATTAGTGTTTATTGGGGTCAGTGAAGGAAAACTTTGGTCAGTGTTCGGTGCTTGGCAGACAAGGGGCCATCCATTTAGTATGTACACATGGAGGAAGTTAACCCAAATACCTATGCTTGTGTATTGGGGGTGGGGGTCTACTGATAATGTACGCAGTGGCATCACTGGGATGTGGACTGAACCAGGTGGCACCTTCAGAGGGGGTGATATTAAAATGACAAAACTGCTGATCTGATGGTAAATGATTAAAATAAAAAATGAAATAAAAAATATGCATTTGTAATTTTAAATCTGCTAGTTTATTATGTTTACTATTACCATTACATTCAGTACTCCATCTGTGCCCCCTAGCCAACTCGGCTATAATGAGTACACTGATGGGAAGATGAGAAGGCAAGGGAGAAGATTGGCCACCCACCCTCAAATGCCAAGGCTAAGAAAATGAAGTTGCCAACACTTCATACCCAGGGCTGCCCCAGGGCTAGCTTAAGGGACTGCTCTTATTCAGTGATATACAGGAATTATGATTTATGGGTAACATTAGTATAAAAACATTACTAAGGATACTGTATGGTCTGATAAGGGACTTGGGCAAGTCTGTGGGGATGACACCAACCCTAGTGACGCCACTGAATGTACCTATGCATAGGAGATCGGGAGGAGGTTAAACATAAGTTGTTTTACTACACGTATATTGGCCTTCATATGATAAGTAGGACTGTGGGAGAGGTGTCGCTTTTATTGCTTTTATTAAACATGTTCATATTATTAATCCTTTATTGTTTCAGTGTGGATTAAACATAGACCATTTTACAGGATTGGGGGGAGGTGTGCATCAAGCGTATGTACACAGGTGGGGATGTAAAAATACACAATTACACATGCGTACAGGGAGGGGTCAATTTTTCCGGATTTCTGCATACATACTAAATGGAAGGCCCTAAATAGTTCATTGTGTTCAAGTCATAGCACACAATTATCAACACATAATTCAGACTAAACAGCTGGTCTCAAAGCAATGCATTAAGGCACATTTGTTAAACTCCCTTCTTTGAGAATGATCAGCACAAAAAATGTGCTCAGACGTATGGTGTACTTCAGAATCTGCACTTCTAGTCCTGATGCAACCTCAAAACGGACACTGCATCAAAAACAAACCTAAGATAGCTACGGCTGCAAAGTATACCTTGGCAGTCAAGCTTTGACTGGATGCCTCTGATGAGGCCACTAAGTTTATCTTCTGTGGGTGTTGCAGAAATATAGCATTACTACAACCATCCACGACACATGATAGCTACACATTATTACTTTGGGTTTCTACAATGTCTGTCCAGTCTCACCCCAATGCAGGAATCACTAGCAAATGAAAGAAAGCAGTCCGGATTTGTGGGGCAGCTGCCAACTATGTACAATTACATGTGCTATCGCACTGTACCATGCAAATATCTCATACTGAGAGTGGCAGTGTACCCATTAAAGTCTACCGGGTGTAATTTTTTAATGGCACAAGTCTGACTGAAATCTCAACAAATTATAATTTCACCTCTGGCGAGGATTTAAACCGATTAGAAGTCGTCCATAAAGGACGTCTGCAATAAAGGTGGAGGGAGGGGTAATGCCCCGTGCCGCAGACACTCGCATCTAAAGTTGATGGTTTTTTCAGTAGAACCTGTGGCCTAAAACACAAACCAGTTAGATGGCAGACAGTCTGTACTGCATTGGTTTGGCATTAGTAATGCTCGGTTGAAGACAGCTTCACCAATATGTCATGTTTCAGCCTTAGTATCGTAAGTTGCATAAAGCCAGGACTGGCTCTGTACATTTTAGCTAGGTACATACATATTATATTATGCAGGCGTCTTGTAGCCAGTCAATCTTCCTCTGATGCGGACGTATGCAAAAGAGGACGAGGGGAGGGTAAAGCCAAATGCGGACAAGGGGGAGTAAGGGGCCCAAAGTAGGTCATTTTCTGCAGACACCATTTATGGACGATCCCAGTCCAGCACAGTAACCAATGGATTAGCTCACACCCCACACCACCTCTCACAGAGATGTTTAATAGTGACTAATTACCATACCTTATCTGACAACCACACCATGTGTAAAACTGGAAGGTTCAAATTTGAATGCAAAACAGCAACAAGAGTACATTCAGGTCAGCACATTGAAATCACTGAGGTTCAGACAGGATTCCATTTCTGGAAAGTCCAACTGCAGAGCCACTTCAAAGTCATTGGCATCCATATCGCCGGTTACGAAGCGCCAGTCAGCCATCAGCTGTGCAGACAATGGAGCAGACTCGGGCCTAGAAAAGAAGACACACTGAAATTTAGCCACAGCTCAACCTCTATTCTAGGGTGAATAACACACGTATAATGAGCAAGACAATTTCTACCTTAAAGGTAGGTAAGATGGGACATGGCAATTTTAACTTGACTAAGACCAGGCTGTAATCTAGTCCCCCTCTTGTGGGGGGGGGGGAAACAAGTTTCCTGGGGAGATTTTCCACCCCAAAAGGTGTCTACATTACAATATTGCTGGCCTCTGGGGGGAAACATCAATCCTGGGGGGAATTTCCCCCCCCCAAAGACGTCTAGATTACTCACTGGACTAAGACCATTGAGAACTCCATCTCCTTTTGGTGGATCAGGCAAAATTCCCACAATACTATGCTCTTCATTTGAAAAATTACAAAATTCTGCTAGTAACACCAAAACCTCACTATAAGGACAAACAAGTCATAAGACTGATTCTAGAATTGCAGAATGGACACGACAAAAATCTTCCAGTTTAGTTTCTCATTTAGGAGAGAATCATGAATACCTCCTTGACACGCTACAGCATTTTCAATTATCAGTCGCAGTGGCTAAAAGATGAAGTCCTTACAAGGAGTTGCTATACGGCCCTTCAAAGTGACCATTTCAGAAGAGAAGAGCCTATACCCCACCTCTGCTTTGCAGAGATGCACTCAACCAGTGCCACTTGTGTCACAGACCCACTGAAACTCTGAGCTGTTCTATCAGAAGCAGTTCAAGAAAGAACCTACGACATATTTTTCAGATCAGTCGTGTTCCAGGCACTATACAGATACCCAGATACATAACTTACATACACAGGTTAGATGACAAAACATTGTAAAAGTTGACCAGTGATGTTACAAAAATGCTACTGACCCTTCATTGACTCCTCTGTTGTCGCTGGCGCTGGTAGACGCAATAAATGAACTGAGGTCCATGCCAACGCCATAACCGAACCCAGTTCCGCGTGGCGTTTGCACCGTCAAGTCCTCAAGGTGAGATTTTGTCAATCGGTTTGTCACTATGTGCAGTGGGTCAACCATCGTCTCTTGGAAGATGCTACTTAACGATCCATCGCCTCCTCCTCTTAAGTAACCAGATAGCGAAGGACAGATAGCTGCGTGCGATGTCGGGACCTGGATTTTGTTACCGCAGTTGTCTGACTGTGAAAGGTGAGTGAGGTTCTGAATCTGTCCATTAGCCTTTGACGACGGCGGACACACGAGAAGCTCTGGCAAGATGCTGGGAATGCCAACGGACTCTGAGTCGTTGAGTGTGAATCCTTGGCTTTCCTGTCGATCAAGCATGAACTTCAGCGAGTTGTTTGAACTTTGAAATGACGTTGTGGCGCACGGCTCCGCAACAGTCAAAGGCAACATTCGGTGGTTAAGCGAGTCTGATCGATATCGCTCAGAGTCAAAGTGCTTAGCAGCGAGCGCTTCGCTGTACGAGGGCGGACAGTTGTGAATGTTCATCGTCTGAATTGTGCCGTTCGATGGCCCTTTAACTGCAGCAGGCGCCCACATTACTGGATCCCCAGGGGGAGTTAGATGAGGAAGGCCACCTGTATACGACCCTGGCATGAGAGAGTACCCTTGTACTGGCCTCAGGCTGGACGACTGACCTGTGGGCATAAGCAATGGCATAAACTGGTTGCTGAACTCGGCAGGTGGCACCATCAGAGCCCCAGTCCTGTTTGCTGGTGGATCGACGGAAGATGGAATGCAACTTAGAAGAGAAGGCGCACTAGACGTGCTACCGAGGTTGAAGGCGATTGGCTGACTGGGAACAGAGGCACCAGTTACAGGCATCAATCCATTCATGCCTGGCTGCACCAGAGGGCCACTGTTTGTCAAAAGACCCGCGTAAGTTGATGCAGGGGTGTGACCTTGGGTGGAGCAGTTGTTTTGAAATGCATTGGTGGTACAGCTGGATGAGGACATGGTGTAATTTGATTGTTGCTGTTGATTATGAGAGGATTTCTGCATTGACTGCCAGCGTTCAAGCAGTGTTCTATCTTCATCTGACAGAACCGGACCCTTTGGCGAAGAAGCATCTAAAGACAAGAACAAATAAGAAGAACGGGCACCTTAGCCAAACATGTTTTATAAAGATAGATAGATGTCAGCACTTAAGTATGTATGTTTTAAGATGCTTAATAAGATGCTTGCTAACTTATGAGCCTCACAAAAAGGCACTGTTCTCACCAGCGTCAGTGGCGCTAAAGTTTATCAAGAAATAGAACTCTTTTGCAAAGTAAACAATGCTGAGATAAGTGTAAAGTCAACCAAAGGAGTCCCATAATCCAGTAAAGCTGCAACCACCTTGTTAACTGGCTTCAGAAGTTGATTATTCTCTACAAGTCTAACATGAACTGTCTGTCTATCTGTTTCACAGAGGCTCGAGTTTGTCTCTATCACACTTGTTCTTTGTTTCATTTCCTTATTAAAATTTTATAAAGTAAGTCCTTCATCTTGCACAAGTCCTTCATGCTGTCCCCCACATACATTAAATGAAGTCTATATATAGAAATATATTTATTGCCGTTTCTTTGTAAGTAGTTTCATGTCACTGAAACAAAACATTTTAAAGACGCGTTACGAAAATAGACTCAAGATTGGATCAGTTTTTGTTTTACATTTTAATGTTTTTATGTTTTGAAGTTACCAAATACATAATAAATTTCACACACATAGTAAAACACATTTTTCAAATTGTTTTAAACCGTCTTAGGACGGGCAAACTACTAGTAACAATAATAATACTCAATACGGTTTTTCTGTTCTCAGATGAGTCAGTGATCTTGACTCATTCTGTCCATTGGATTATGCTTTTTAGAATGTGGTTTTGCTTAGGAATGACCGTAGAAGTCTCTAGATAAGATTAAGTCCAGGAGGAGCAATACAAGGCAAGTGCTTTATCACCTTAACTTTTCAAAGCCATTTTCTCATCGCTTCATGTTCTACACCACAAATCGTTCATCATTTTCCTTTCAGTCTGAACAATGTGGAAAGTGAATTGTGGGGTACAGACCTCGGTTTTTCTTCTTCTTTCTCTCGAGAGCTTTCTCCTGCTTTAGACGTCGTTTTTCTTCGCGTTTTTTCTGCATCTGAATCGCAGCCCTTGGCTTCGATGGCACCTTCAGCTTCTGGCTAAGCTCTTCACAAACAAATATACATTTAATACCACAATCGTTAAAAATTATTATCATTACTATTATTATTGTATTATTTTCTCAGCTTAACTAAGTGGCACCTTTTTGAACTGTCAGGAAGCAACATATCAGCCCCTTTCTGAGGTTTGTGAAATGCGTTATATAAAAGTTCACAAAGATGCTTTCCTCCAGCCTCGGCTGTGCTATGACGCCATATAAATTGTCTTATTAATATTATTTTTTATCAATGTACACATTATCCATCAGGATTGCAGAAAATAAGGGAGTGTTGTTCTGGAATGGCTAATCTTTGCAGATGGTTTTTCAGTGGAAAAGGTGTTACAAACAGCGACTGCACTGAAGCGCTGGGTAGCCATAGATAAGCACTGAAATAGGAAAGTAGTCTCTCTATTGTTGTTGTTATTGTTATTATTATTATTATTATTATTATTATTACACAAAAGGTTCAGTAAGATAATGCAGACTGAAGGGCCTCTGTACGTACCTATTCTGTGTTGCCTGAGCTCAGTGTTTAACAGAGCTGCCTTGATCTTCGCTTTGGCGTCCAGCTGAGAACTCGACTCTGACGGAATGACTTTATCGTTGTTAGGGACAACAGACGATTCCTCCTCGACAGATGTTATAATGCACTTCTCTTCAAGCTTGGCACTTAACATCCTCACATCAGAATCCAGCTGGTCCTGCTGCTGATTCACAGTCAGCTTTCCACTATCGCCCTTGGCGCTCTTCATCTCAACGTCGACGCAGTCAACAGACGAATGGCAGTTGTCGTTGGCAGCAGGTGTTATCTCAATCGTCAGTAGACTTCTGTTGGCGGTCCCATCGCTGCTGTCTAAAGCCACATCATGATTATTCACCAAATCAATTGTTTGGCTTAATTCTGTGACAACGGCAGACGGTCCTGAATTCTCTGGCTTACTGTCTAAGAACTCTAATTGTTCTCTGAGTGACTGCCACTGATTCTGGCTTGATTCGTCAATGCCTCGTCGATCAGTCGGGGATTCTAGCTCAAGGTTCTTTCCAGCAGTATCATCGTTCCATGTTGGAGTGTGATAATCAAGAATCTCCTTGCTTATTACATCTCGCAGAATTTTTGACTGCATCTCCTAAATGCCAAGAAATCGAACAGGAAAATCAGTTTATGACCTGTCAACAAAATCGTCCTTTAATAATAAACTTATCTCACATGAATGAAACATAGAAGTATAGCCATTCAAGCTGGCAAAACAACATCATACTTAATTGAAGAGAATGGTTTTCATCCACTGATGAAATACAGGCAATGAAAAGCTTATGACACAAGTTTTGCTGCTGCCTATTCCAGAATGATGGGTTGACGATGGCAAATAAAACTCAAAATGAAGTGGGACAGTATCATGGCTTATGCAAGTAAAACCATCAGTTAAGGTGTCAGAACAATTACGAGTGAAGCACTGCTTGGCTTCTTTAAAGTAGTGCTATAAAAAGGATGTGGTGAGAAATAAGTTCAACACAATCTCCCAATTCTTGTCTATGCAAATTAAAAACACAAGGTTGTTGCAAACATTATTTGAAAACAAACCTTTTTATCAAACAGATCCTTAAACTGTTTCTCGAAGCTAAAGTCAAATGGAGGTGTGCAAATGGGTTCATCATCAGGTTCATGGTACATGCTAAGATACGGGTCCTGCAAGGCCTCATTTACTGTCAGTCGCTCCCTTGGATCCAGGCTCAGAAAACGCCGCAACAGTCGGATGGCCTTGGCAGTGGCACCAGGAAATAGCTCGGCAAAATCCGCAGCCGTTTTCTTCGGAAATTCTACAGATACAACAAATGCAATTAACTGGTTTAATAATAATAATAATAAGATGAGATACATAAGTAGCACCATAGCACAACCAAAGCCGAAGAAAAGGCGCTGTACATGAGTTCAAACTCAAAGAGAGTCATATGGTCAGGAAGACTGTTCCATGCAGTCGGTCCAGCGACATACAGGAACAGTTGGTAACAGTTCATTTTACGGTTAACAATAGATGACATTTTTATTTTTAAAAATTCCCTGAAACATTTCATTTATGCTTTCTCTAATAGGCCTGTTGAGTAATTCAAAAGCATACTAATGAGCAATGTTTGATTTCTTGTAATGTCTGTACAATTCAACTGCCCACAAATTCAACTCTTTGAGCAGTCATCGTTCATAGACCTGTTTCAATGCACATGGTGGCATCAATTGACAGTCGCTTCAAGTGAAACAGTACTAAAATCAAGCATTCTGGCAGAGAAGTGCGGTCAAACTCCAACAGGTAATGGTACCAGAATTCGTTAGATGTTTACTGGTCATTGCAACATCACAAAACGGTCACTGCCTGACCAGTGACCACTATCTGAAAACAGGTGGTCAATTTCACACAATGCACCACCAGGACTTGAACCCCAGATAGAGTCGGAAGTCAGATGCTTTTGTAATCAGCTATCGCACCACTAGGTCTTCAACTGTACCACCATGTTCAAAATCATAACAAGGCAGGTTGCTTATCCACCATAATAATAACCCTTGCGTAGTCTTTACGGAGGTGCTACATAAATGTTTTATTACATTCCATACTCCAAAGAACGACAACCTACAATGACACTCAAATCGCTAGGAGTAAGTTATCGAAAAGCCTCAAACTATTGCAACATGCTGGACAATGCCACACCTACCATTCCCAGAGGGCAGTCACCATCTAACCAATAGCCAGCCACTTACTGACTAAGAATTCCTTGATGAGCTCCGAGTGTGCCGTATCCACATAAGCAGCTGAAGGAGTTCCAACAACGTCAAATACCATCTCCAGCTGGTTACGATAATCCTTCCCTGACAAACCGCCAAAAAATCAAGTTAAAGCTCAAATAATAAAAAGCAAAATGAGGTAAAAACTTGCTTACCCACCACAGCTCAACTCTGGTCTTGCCGACATACTGGACTTCCGTGACAGACTCTAATTTTTACAAGACAATATGGATTGCATATTCTATTGAACTCAGATATTTTCTCGACAATAACAACCCAACATGATGGCTTGACGAGTCTTTCTCCTCCTCTGTTCTGGAAACTCCTGAAGTTCACTTTATTTGTTAGCGATAGCACTGATTTGGGTTGGCAGCACCTCTGAATCATTGAGTGGCACTTTTAGAAATGTTCGTTTACAATTATAACACTTAAAATTTGCTCATACATTAGATTAAGTAAACAGTATACTGTAGTACAGCCTCCCCGTCCAAAAGTGGGACACAGCAGAAGAGTTCATCTCCATTTAGGCCACTGAGCCAGTAGGGGACCAATTCAATGGACACAAGGACCTAGAAGTGGAAACAATGCTCACAGGACTTGCTGTTTATTTCCCACCTTATGCCAGTAACATATTAAACTGCTAGGTGACAGATGCACATGTGCCCAAAGAACTATCCCCGGGTTGTTAAAGAGAGTCTACCCAACAGGCTTAAACTCACATCGTTGGCTCACCTTCCCTAACCTTACTCTTCAACCAGTGGCTAATCATTACCTGGAGGTTATTATCACCATCATCATTATTATTAATCATCATCTTCATCAGTCAGTAACTTCTATCATGCTGTCTAATCACAAGGCATCAACTGATGGGTCAAGCAGTAATCAGGTCAATATCCAGAAGATTAAGACAGACAAGCAGCCTATGGTGGTTATGGTAGATCACCTGGAAATAGAGGTTTCCTGACAATCATTTCGGCTAGAATGCACCCAACAGACCACACGTCGACCCCAGTCGTATAAGTCGGCGACTGCAGAATGATTTCCGGGGCACGATACCACCGTGTAGCAACATACTGAGTCATCTTAATGTTGGAATCATCAGGAACAGAGTAAATGCCACGTGCCATACCTACACAAACACACACACAAATCAACATGTACCAAAAACTAAAAGCATCACTCCTGGAACAAGCAGTCTAACAACCTGTGCCAAAAAGTTAGTTGCAGGAAGAAATTTGAACAGATTTAAAAATTTTAAATTAGCAGCTGTAAAACTGCTAGACACAAAACAGCTCTCAGTCATTAGGACACCAACAGGCAGCTTCCAGATGAGCCTCCTTGAAACAAATACATGCTATGTTCACAGCACCAGATCAAGTTCACATCATATCATTGGTGGCAACTACTGGGCCATCTGTGCCACATGTCAATACTTGAATCAGGGACATGGTCAGTCACTAACGGGAGGGGAAATGGGCACTGGAGGGTAGAAGGTAAATGACTGATGGATTCACAAAACAGAGAAATATGGTCGTCAGGAAGCCCGACTTACCAAAGTCTCCGATTTTTAGATCACAGTTTCCGTTCACGAGAAGATTGCTCGGTTTAAGGTCTCGATGAACCACATTCGCCGAGTGGATGTACTTGAGTCCGCGCAATATCTGGTAGAGAAACCACCGGATGTGGTCATTAGTCAGTTCCTGTTGCGAATAGATGATCCGGTGGAGGTCACTCTCCATCAGATCCAGTACGATGTAGATGTCCTGAAACGTGGGCAGGTCCTCCTTCGGAAGGAGAATCTCGCGGATCGATATCACGTTGTTGTGCTTGAAGTGTTTGAGAATCCGTATCTCCCGATACGTCCGCATCGCCACGATGATCTGCTCGAAGATCTTTGGGATCTTCTTGATTGCAACTTTTTCGCCTGTTTTGCGGTGAATGGCAGAGCAGACGACACCGTACGCACCCGTTCCAATGTTTTCAATCGCATCATATTCCGTGTTCTCTAAGTCAAACTTGATCGCAAAAGATTTCTTGCTCAGCGCAAGGAAGTTGCTCACTGCCAACGGATCTTGCATCACTGATCTGTCGATGTTCCATGCACCGTGACCTAAAATCAAGAAACAAACACAAAAGTTGGACGGATAGATGGATGAAAAGATATTGGGATGGATGAGTGAAAGGATGGATAGAAGGATGGATGAATTGATGGAAGTCACCAACCCTAATATATCAGAATTTGCGCTCTATTACGAGTGATAGGAGTGATATACATAAATTGCCATTTCTGGAATAAGAATATACCTTCAAAATAGAGACAGAAGGCATCCAGCTGCATCAGTACTGCCCGTACACTGGTAGTGCAAGTCCAGAGCCTTGATAAAGGAGGAGGGCGACACTAATCATCTTTTTTTTTATTAAACTGTGTCGTTAAACAGTGACTACCTACCTGTGTCGCTTTTACTTTTGTGCCAAATAAGTTATCCGACTGTCGCGTTATACAGAGAATAGGACACAGTTGAAAGTAATCGTAATTGTAGTCTCCAAACTTCCAAAGCGACACTCGAAGACCAAGCGCAGGGCACCGGCCTATTCATAAGCGCTGGATGTAGATGCTTAACATATCTCATTAGGACACGGCTTACTAAACAGTGACTCTAGTTAATGGATTAGGAAACTGCACACTGTGATAAATAGATAAAAAGTGTTATACAGTGTATGGTGTAAGAATACCTTACTTAGTACTTAGGGCCTACTAAAGTTTTGCCTCCGGCACCCTACGACGCTATTCAAGTTTCAAGAATACGCTCATAAAGCTGTATGCTGTTACAAAATACGGAACTCGAATGAAAAGGTATAGTTTATACCACAACAAGTTTCCTCAGTAACAAGTAATGCATCAGAATCAAGATTTTGTAGACTTCATTGAAGTTTTGTTTATAAATCTATCACCACAAAACGGAAGCAGCATAAGCATTCATCTTCTTAGATTAGTTCTCTGTGGTCAATCCTTTTAGACAAACGTATAAACTGCGTCCATCGTCTCTTTGGTACCGACTGATTAATAATAATAATAATCTTTATTAATTCAAACTGACAAGTACGCAGTAAGATTACACTGAAACATGACAGTACAATCAAGATCTTAATTAAACACAACTGTATTTGATATTGACATCCTTGCAAAGCTCAAGTGCACACAGAACAGCGATGGCGCAGAACAAGTGTCAGTGAACGACTTACTCAAGGTCCATGTATACACTATACAGTAACTACCTCGGACGAGGCTGGAACCAGTACTCTATACACCGTCAGTCAGAATTGCATTCTGTTTTTTTTTGTATTTCTTCATTTGCTTTACCTTGTCTTGTTTTACTGTTCTCGAGCCTGTTCTTCCGGTTACAAAGCACAGAACATACCACTACGCTACCACGTCTCACTCTGACTTATGTAGAAAAAGAAGAGCAGAAGAGCAGATCTTTAAGCTAGTCCTGAGAAAACCATGGGTATGAAGTGTCTGCAACTTCATTTTCTTAGCCTCGGATATGAAGGATGGTGGCCAGTCGCCCAGTCCTCTCCCTTGCCGTATGATCTTCCCACCGACAGTGTACTCATCATATCTTAGTTGGCTAGGGGATGCAGGTGGAGCAGAAATTTCGAACTATATTTCTGCCCTGGCAGGGACTTATATATAGATCTTGATGAAAAAGCCAATGATTTCTAGGACTCATAGGCGTCTTCTTTGATTCACGTTTTTTCCAATTTGACTTTGACTGGACTTACCCTTGAAGCTTGTATGCACAACGTATTGCTTAGCACTTGCCATCGACTTATATATTAAGCATTATTACAGTGACACAACAGAAGCTCTTGGATTATTACTAGTATTATTTCACCAGCGATACATATGGTCCAGGTATTGGCCTACAATCTTAAACATTCAAAGCCCTAGCTATGAGGAAATCTTTATTTATAAACTACTTCTATAGCACCACAGAAACACTCAATCGCTCTTACCAACACCCAACATTCTGTGTCACATGTTCTCAAACTATTGCTCTATTTTAGGCTACATTCTCAAACTCTGTCTATGTTTCCATTGCACTTGTGATATGTTTTATAACGAACTCTCCTTACATTACGTCTACACGAACACTTCCATATATGTAGCTCTATTTCAAACACACACGATATTTAGGTTCGAAACATTACGAAGCAAAACTACACATCGGGCTGTGCATTTGGCTAGCATATCGTGTCGAATTGTAATTAGTAACTTCTATTGCACCAGTGTTTAATGCACAAGGCATCAACCAAAGGCACGCCAAAACCAAGCCATAATCAGGTCAATATCCAGAAGATCAGTCTGTAAGACAGAGAGACAGCCTATGGTGGATTAGCAATTTGAAAGGGGTAAGTTTTAAGTTGAGAACGAAATGGCACAAGTGACTGAGCAGAGGGGCGAGTTCCAAAAAGTAGGTCCAGCAACTGAAAATACTCATTCACCAAGAAGATACAAATTAATCAAAACAGAATGATTGAGAAACTGTATTTGAGTAACAGTCAGCAAATGAAATTCTTTATTATAAACAATGAATATCTTATTACACAGCAGCTGAACACATCCTCTACAATATTTTAACACTTTAACACTGAGCTGCATTGGTTTCCCAGTTGCCTTTAGTACACTATCGTCATTAAAGTATCAAAGGTGCCACGTAAACTAATATTGTGACACTGAAGAAACTGTCTACGGGCAATAACTTCATTAAAAGAACCCCTCTATGACTGGATATGAAAATAAGCTACAGTATTTATCGTGTCACGTCTCCACTGTAACATTGTCGAGAAATTCTCAGATTTTTATCTAACAGAATGCAGCACTTTTAGAAGTATTGGTTGCAATTCTTCATTTGCCACGGCCTATGTGTATGGAATGTGGTCACTTTGTCAAACAAGGCCGTTCTTTGAGAGAATGTTTTATACATCTGTAGAAACAGCTTCTGCATGGAACAAACAAAAGTCGATCGACTGTTAGGACAGACCCTGTCTCCATGTTGGCACAGCTCTAAAACAACACACAAACCTTACCTACAAAATCAATCTCTACAACTAAATATCATAAATCTTAACTACAAACTTGACAACTCTAAAAAGAAGAGCAGGGCAACACCATATTAACTAACTATTTCAAATATCCTATCCTGGTTCTGCTCCTGAACCATCTCACGACCACCATAAGCAACCATTTCCAACCTAGCACCCAGCCTTACTGCTATGGATTGTATAACCTGGCACCAAAACTGACCAAGCAATCTGGAGCTTGCAGACTATCTGAAAAGCACTGGTGAAAGAGTTGGTCTCCTTGACACAGGATTTGTGTAGTGCCAAAAGACAAAGGAGATTTACATATACTTTACACTTTAATTTATGCAATATAGTAGAACAAAAACTAAGTAAACTACCGTAACGTGAAGGCATCTATTAGCATTGCAATAGTCATGTATGCAAGAATACACCAGTTTTAATTGTTTTCCTTGAAGTTGATGCAAACAAAACCAATGCTGTCATGTTGCAAAATAATAGGCCTACTTCAGCACAGAGCCAATAACTGGTGGTAACTGTCACCACCACTTTTAGACCAGACACCACACCACAATCACAATACAAAGTTATGGCTATGGCACTGTGGGGTTCAATGTCCATAGATACCATAAGAAGAATAAGACACATCCTTTAGACCTTTTAGATAGCCACATTTCAGCACCTTTATGAGGCACTCTGTGTATCAAGTGTTCAGTTACATACATACACACATGCATACATACAATCATATAAACATACATTTACATTTCATCACAGAGCAAACATACATACAAACTGGTACATACATACACATAGACATAAATAAATAAATAGGTATGCATATGAGAAATCAATAAATAAAAGAATACAGATGGACTATAAAAAACGAAGCAAATAAATTCATGTTACAAAGTAACAACCTGTGTGGCATGTGTAGAAGTGGACCGGTTCCAGATGGACCGATGTTTTTCTGTCGTTCCTTCCAAAGTTCCGTCAGTTGAAGCAGTCGTTTTGGGTCACGTTCTACATTCACTTCCACCTCAAACACACAGCATCTATTCATTTATTCATCAAAAATTATATAGCACCATCACATAACCTGATGACTAATATTATAATTATTACAAAACACTTTTCATGCACACAGTCACACAGAAATGTGAATCAGACGTTGTAACGCAATTAGGCGAACCCTTGGCAGGACATCACATCCCTTCAATTTTACCCATTCACAAATATCAGACAATCTTAAGGACTGAACTGTTACTGTACTCTTGTGTGGTATGTATGTAAACATGTATAGATGTACGAATGTGTGTATGCATGCATGTATGATGTACACGTTTATGTAATGATGCAAATAATGTGACAAAACATTTATATAGTGCCTTCAAAGCACCTCCCAAAAGCAAAGTCTTCATGACTAACTGATCCACACAAGCACAACGTAAAGTAAACCAAGATTGGTGTAAACACAACCAACATGTATATATGTATTTATGTATGCATGAATGTATGCATGTATGAATGTATATACGTAAGTGCATATGTATGGTGGTATGTGTCTGTGTATGTATCAAGATAATTAGTATAGCGCCTTTTTGTAGCTCACAGAAGCACTGTCTATGCTAGCCTAAGTGGCGTAAAAGTTTATTATGACGAAAACGTTGGTCAGTAGGCAAATGAAGCTGGAAAAGTGACTGCAGTATTCAGTAAAGGGTTGAAATCACGTCAAATCAATGTTCTCAGTGTCAAAAACAGTGGCACACTGTTAATGCTTCAAATCCATATGAAGAAGAAGAGCCCTTAAGGCAGCCTGAGTGGCATAGAGTTGGCTAGGGGACGCCAATGGAACCAAACTCTCTTTCAGCCCCAGAGTCAAGCCTCTGATGACTACTTTGAAAATAGAAGCGCTGCAAGATAGATTTACCAGACTTTTAAGTCGGTCGAGTCGTTCCTGTTTCTCTTGTTCGAGTCGCTTTTTCTCTCTTTCTTCGTTCTCTCTTCTCTGCTTAACCGTTTCTAAGTCCTTAAAAATCAAACATTCATATCACTACCACTGTATTACAAAGACCCTAGCTAAAATGAAGCAAAGGTATTGATTACCAGGACAACAGTTTCATATAACAGCTTTCAATTACTTCATAATGACATGGCTATCTAATGTGGTGCTAAATATTGGCTGTTACAATAAGACGCAATGTTAATTAAGTCACGTTGCCCCAGGTAGGGTTCACCATGCTATCAAAGGAGCAACCCAGTCTTCCGCTGGTACCAGATTCGAAACCTTGCCCTTCGAACTGGGGCACTGAGCTGCAGCTTCTATTTCACCGTAGTTTCGGGCAGGTTTGCTTCGAATGAGTAGACTAGTGTTGGGGGCCCAGCTGATGTTGATGTCGCCCTTTCTTGGCACACATGGGGAAACGTGTCAACAGATCGACAAGTGCTGGAAATAGTGTCGGCGGCCCAAGTGACATCACTGTACCCTCTATTGGCACACGTGGGGGACCTTGTCGACATTTTGACGACCGTGGAAAACTATCAGTGCTCACCTGGCTAAATTAATCAAGGTAACCATAGCTCACAAGTAACCTAGCCTACTGCTGTGTTATGACTTTTAGGTCATTAGAAATGTTATGCCTTTATATGTGTGGCCCGGTTAACATGCTGTACCACAAGGCATGTCCTACCATGACTCAGGACTTCATGTTAACAGGTCCACACTGTATATATACAAGTTTATTTACATTTATTTATTACATAAATTGGCTTTTACCATATAGGTATATTATTCAATGCAGGTAACCAACAGTAATCTCTTCTTACTCGATCCCTGTACTTTGAGATGAGAAAAGTTGCCTGCTGCTGCCTCATCTCTCTTTCCGCCTGCATCCGTATCAACTCCTCTATCTGCTGCTCCTCATCTTCTCTTTCTCGTGCCGTCCGATATTCGTCTACTTGCTTCCTCAGCTCCATCTGCCCGAAATCAAATCATGATCTGGGTTGTTATATAAATTCCCAAATGTAAATAATCAGTTTGCATGCATATATCAATGTATGTCTGCATAGGTGTACATATGTATGTATATACGTGTGTGCTTATTTCTGACAAAGTCACAGAAGGAAACATGCAAAGAGTGAAAGACACATAAGAGAGAGACTGAGAGGAAGAGACAAAGACAGACAGGGAAACAAAGACAGACAGACAGGGAAGCAAAGACAGACAGACAGGGACAAACAAATGACAAAAGGGACAACAATAGAAAAGACCTCATCCAGCAGATTTCAGTAAATTTACACAATGCCTTTTCAAGATATCTACTTAACTACTCGGCATTTTCAAGCATTTTTCAAGCATTTTTCAAAAGGTACATGTAGCAAACATTGTAGCTATCTTCACGAGGAAGACAAGCAGAGTTGAGAGAGTGAGCAATAATCTACTGAAATGTAATCTGACTTCTATAGCGCCTTTAGCATAAGCACAAGCCAAAAGTCAGTGGTCGCTTAAGGAAAACTGCTTCCCGTACAACAGAATATGCAAAAGAGAGGATGTCTGATTGCGTCTCCTTTTTCTGGCGTTCAATGTCCTCTTTCTTCTGTTTTTCGAGCTCCATTCTCAGCCGCTTCTCCTCTTCTTCCGCCTTCTGCAATTCCTTCTCAATCTGCAGCAAGAAACATCTGCCATGTTAGAACTACTACACAGATGGAAGAACTTTAGATACTAGAACTACTCCGATATGGTAGCCGATTTGGTTAGAGCGGCTGGCTTGTAATGCAGAGAGTGTGGGGTCAAGCCTCCTCCAGCCAGTTACTGTGTAGGGATCTTGAGCAAGTCCTTCAAAAACAATTGCAGAGAGTTATCGATGATCAGTCATACAGTTCTATTCTGAACTTTGCAAGGAGGGCAGTATCAACAATACAGTTGTATTGTATGGTACTCGGAATCAGAGTCGTAAGCCCACTGAATGCAAACCCATCTAGTTCTTATTCACAAATTACAAGCTCAGCTTTTATTGTTTACTGCATTGTTGCATTGTTTTGGTTACTGTAAAATAATTGTCACAGCAACCTGAACGTTCAAACTGACTGCAGATACACTTTGATTCCAGTAGTCAGTGGGCCTCTGACTTTTGTGAATTGTCCTATTAATATTGTCCTATTGATACTGTCCTATTGACATTGTCCTATTGATATTGCACTATTGATACTGTCCTATTGATATTGTCCTATTGACATTGTCATATTGACATTGTCATATTGATATTGTCCTATTGATATTGTCCTATTGATATTGTGTCCCTGATGCTGTCCTACTGATATTGTCCCATTGATACCGTCCAGTTGATATTGGCAATCCTAAGTCTGCATTATGTGCAATAGCTCCTGTGATGGAAGTTGTTGCTCAATCAATAAACGGTTCATTTATTGTTCAGTAAGATACTCATTTTACATTCTACTGTCAGCCAAACTATTAGGCCCACAGCCAGTCTGCATTGTGCCTCTGAGGTCAACACATTGCCAGCTGCATGCGTAGTGTGTGCCCAACACGAGTGACTGTCAGGATAGCTGACCTTCCATCGGTTAAGAAGTGCCTTTTGTTCCTCCTTTTCCTTCTCAAGAGCCTTCCTCCGCTTCTCTTCTTCCTCTTCTGCTTCCGCTTTCTTCTCCAGATCAGATTTTCCAGCTTTGGCCACGATGTCATCTTTCTCGATCTATAAAATAAAGCATAAAGACATGCATAGATAGAACTTATTATTATTTCTATTATTAATTAGTAACTTCTATCATGCCATCAGTTGATGCACTTGGCACCAAAAACCAAGCCATAATCAGGTCAATATCCATAAGATCTGCATATATCGATGACAGATATCCCACATCATAACATACACCTTTGGCATAGGATCTCCACTCACAGATATACTAACAGTCCTTGCATGGTCAAAGCAGATCAATGCAATAAGCAGAGAAAAAAAATTTAATTAACAAAGATCCTGCATACTAATTTCTAGTATAATCTACTCTAATTAACTCCAATCAAATCTAATCTAATTTAGTCTGACGAAAAAACACAAATCTCTTAGGGCTGACAGGTTGAACAAATTAAAAAAAATCATAGCAAAGAAACATAAAATACACAAAAGCACAATTCCTGACCTCCTTCTTCTCTCGCCATTTCTGAATGGCCTCCTTCTTTTTCTCATTAAGGGAAGCGTATTCCTGGTACCAGACTTCGTGGTCTCGTATTTCCTGTTCCGATCTGGTAGGCAGGAAACCAGCCAGTTCTTTGATGAAACTCACTTTACCCTGAAAATATCAAAATAGAGTGAGGACTCATTAACGTGAAGTTGTCGGGAGACAATCCTTACGATACTATGTGTAAACCAGGTCGTGTAACAAGCACTCCACAAAAGCACTTGCAGTTGGCTAAACATATGACCTGAATGTGTTCAGTCCACGGAGATAACCTGACCTCGTTCAGTTTAAAGTGGTGACCTGATCTTGTTCAATCTAAGGAGGTGACCTGACCTTGTTCAATCTAAGGAGATAACCTGATCTTGTTCAGTTTAAAGTGATGATCTGATCTTGTTCAATTTAAGGAATTACCTGACCTTGTTCAGTCTAAAGACCTGTGACCTACATGAGAAAAAATTCACCGACATCATTCGTGCTTCAGACGAAATATCAGAAACAAGTAAGAATGTCTACAGATAATGTGCAAAGACAGTTTCGAAACAACAATGGTCAAAGGCAGACCTTAAAGCGATTTCGGTATTTAAGGAATGTTGTGTGGTCGTATTCGTCCCATCCTCCTCTCTGTCCACCAGTCTGCTGAAGGAATTTCTAAAACAGAGGCCACCACACAGCATGTCAATGAAAATTCAAATACATGTAATGTCATGTATCTTACACAGTGTACGTATTCTTTAGTACAAGTATTTACAACTGCATTTGTGTAGCAGTGTCTTGGAACCTTTCAGAAGAAGTGTGTATGTAACCTAAACATGTAGTCCGCTTGCTCGCCACCAAATATTTGTGGCTGAGTTTACTAGAGGGCACTAGCGGAATAGAAATCTCGAAACATCTTTTGAACCCACGAACTCTAAGTTGACCGCCCAGCATGCTAACCACTAAACAATTGCACATTTCTCAATGTTAAATCATGTTAAATCATACATCATGATAGTAACTGATACTAATTTTAACATATGAGATAAGGAAATGAATCTAAGACCTCGAATGCTGCCACTTCAGGAGGTAGATCGACGGTTATATCTCGGGCGGATGACAGCGGCACAGGTGGTCTGTGAGATTTCGTGATGCCGTCGGCTGCAGAATCAGACTGTGACCAGCTTTCAATGTGCTTCTCCAGCGTTGATAATTCCATAGAAACCAATCGTTCATCTTTCAATAGCTGCTCAAACCTGATACAGTCCGGGATTGAAATTAACACAGGAAGCAGTGGCATAACCATGGGCCTGCAGGAAGTGTGGGCCAATATCTCTAACAGAGGGGTCTTCCCTAATCTAACCTAATCTTCTTCCCTAATCTAATCTAATCTAATGAGGTCATTCAACATAAACACTGTTCTAAGCAATGGCCATTCTAGATGAAGGCCATTTCAGATGGCCATTTGAGAAAGCCAGTTTGGATTAAGGTCGTTCTAGGTAAAGGCCATTCTCAACGAAGACCAGTCAATACAAAGGCTATCCTAGATGAAGGCCATTCTAGATTAAACCCATTCCAGACACAGGTCTTTCCAAATGGAGGCAATGCCACATGAGGGTCATTTTACACAAAGACCATTCCTGGTGTCATTGCATAGCTGTAGCTTGCTTTTCATATAAAAAATTGCAAGTGAAGAAGAAGAATAAGAAGAAGTAGCAAGTTACTTCCAGGATGCTCTACACAGTCAACTGTTGGTGCAAATGCTTAGAGTTACACAGCAAGTACAAAAAACATGAAGAGTTTTGGCCTCCTGAATAGATGAAGGAAGAAGGCTATGCACAGGCCATTCTATAGGAAGACCATTCCATACAAATGCCATCCTAATTGAAGGCCATTCTATATGAAAGACATTGTTCATGCCTGGAGCAGTCTTCCTTCATCTATTCAGGAGGCCTTCACATTTTTTGTACTTGCTGTGTAACTCTAAGCATCTGCGCTGACAGTCGATAGTGTAAAGCATCCTAGAAGTAGCTTGCTACTGCCATGCTATATAAATTGTCATGCAATTACAATTCTAGTCAAAGGCCCCTCTAACTGGATGGAGGCCATTCCATTTTTTTAACTGTGGCTTGGAAAAAGAATATTTGATTTGACTGATTTGATTTTCATATAAATATTGAACATCACACACTCCTCTATTTGAATGTCCTACAATGAATGAATAAACCAGACACTATACAGACTCACACAGTTCTCTGTTGTTCCTTGAAGATACTGATCTGGCCCTCAATGTCTTCCATCATCATTTTCAGCTTTTCTACAACTGTAAACAAAACCAGCGACAATGCTTCACCGGGTGCAAGTCATCCTTTATCACAAGATAACAAACAGTTATGAATAAACTTCAGATTAATTCAACTTATCTGGGAGTACTACTTTGGAAAACTCCTCTAACAAGACACGATGCTCGTGAATAAGCTGGTGCCCTGCACTGAATTTTCAAGTGGCGCTTTAGAAATTTGGATTTTACAATTACGATGGGTTACTTCAGAGGTGAGCCTAAACTTGGATTAATTCAGATTACCTGGCCTACACAGGAATACCATACCTCACCTGAATTAGCTTTTGTAATGCCACCTGGGACTTACACTGGATCGTCTGAACGTAGCGGAACCTACATTGTGTTAACTTAGATCATTTACTTCTACAGCTGAACATCCTAACTCACCTGGATTACCATTTGGGTTATGTTCAGTCACCTCAATAGCCTCAGCCAACCTAATTAATATCACCTGGACCTATACTATCATACCCATCTTACCTGTGCTCTCTGAACTCATCTGCATGAAGTTTCAATACATATGAAAGTATTTAACTAAAATGAAACTGAAATAATTTCCACCGTTTACTGACCATTGGAGTTTAGCTGACCTAATCCAGGATGTATTAATAATAATAATATTTGTGTTTATTGACAAGCTCACTGACAAACTGCAGCAAGCGACATTGAAACATATGACAGTACATTTATACAGATCTTATAGCACACATCTTGGCAGCCTGTTAAGCACCCGCTCATTTTACAGGTCTAGAACCGCGTCGTTCATGATCTTATGTTTTCAAGCAACATTAGGGGATAGGGGATGGGGATAGCTGCATGTTACCATGCATCTATCCCCATCCCCAACTTTCTATGTATTATTCCCCAGTTGCACTGAATCTGATACTAACATTCAGGAGAAGGCTGAAGATTCTCCAACTCCAAGCGAAATTTCTTAACCATATTCTGTATCCTCGTATAGTGCTGTTTCATCTTCACCGCTAACAACAGAAATGAACGACTATTATCATTGCCATATAGTTACTCTTATTACTATCATTATGTAAATTTTTAACATGCGACAAGTCACACAGCAAACTGAATCTGAGGTGGAGACTAATACACCAGTTTTACAGTATATTATTTAAAAACATGGAAAAATATGGAGGAAAAAACAAAGAAGATTTAGGCCATATTCATCTAGCAGGTTGTACTTCTGCTAGAATAGCATTGTTGTATTTCGACTTCAGTCCTGTAGTCCGATCACTTAAGGATCAGTCACTGAGGACAACTGTTGATTGCGGTTACAATATCTAATAAAACAGGTCATTTTATGTAGCACCTTTTACAATTCTCACTAAGGTGCTAAACATAATCACATTATACTTGATACTAGAAGATATCATACAAATATTGTAACGCTGGAACTAGCTTATAAAAAGAATTCTGATATAACCCGGTCAGGGTCAAAGGTCAGAAACTTTAGTTCAGATTTAGAAAATCACCTCATTTACAAAATGCTCTTGTTACAAAGAGGTTCAGGATATGACTTCCAAAAATAGCGTTCTAAAACATTTCTATTGTAAAATTTTAAAATCCTGTAGTATAGTCTGACAGTGCTGTAAATTTAACAGAGAGAAACTGACACAGAGATATTCTTACGCAGAAAGAAAGGGTTTTAAAAACAGTGCTAAAGGACAATCAAACATTTGAACTCGTTAATTAAAAATTGACAAACATTCCGTATTTCGTTCTGCTTTGGACTTGGCGTCCAACTCCTGCAGAGCAGCAAATTCTACGTGAAACTCTCCGTGTCTGTTGTACACATGAGTGCACTTCTCCTTCTCCAAGTTCTGCTCTCTACAACCAAAGTCATTTCTGCAAGTATCAGCAACATCAAACTCCAAATTAAAGTCCAAAGTCTTCAAGAATACCTACCTAATCTATCCAATTCTCCACCTCTCAAGTTTTCTTGTCCTCAGTAAACCTGCCTTACCAGCTCCTCAGCCATATCTCAAGAGCTGGTTTCTGGAAACCGGACTCAGATCTTTACTGTATGTCTCTGGACAACCCCTCTGACATGACGCAGCGCCTGTGATTAAGCTGGTATCCTGCGCTTAGCTTTCGAGTAGCGCTTTAGAAAATTGGAGTTTACAATTTTACAATTAACCATAATTACTCCAAGAGTTAGTCATAGGCATGTGAGTTTAGAAGCAGTGCTAAAGCACACATAAAAAGCACTATCTGAAGGGTCACCTCAAGGTAGCTTTAGGTATAAATCTGGGTTCCTCTTTCATTAATTAACAAAAACCATGCGTTAATTGCTGATCGCTAAGGTGAAAGCTGCAAACCTGATAAACTGCATATATATATATATATATATATATATATATATATATAATATATATATATATATATATTTGTCTTACTTCATTAATTACAAATGGTGTAGATCTTAATAAACTTATACATGTAATTAACTACTATGCTTGTTTATTAGTGCTCAAGAAAATTAAACTAAATAAACACAGAAAACAGAGATAATCAAAACTTTACTTTATTCGCAGCTGTTGCAGTTCTTTGATGACTTCCAATTTCCTAGTGAGATCACTTTTGGCTGGGTGAACAAATTCCTGTTTTCAAGAAATTACAGTCATAAGCACACAGTTATTCAAAAGTGATGAGCTGGATAAAGCCTTAAATATCTTACATATCTGATAACAGCTAGACCGCATTATCTAATAAATAAGTTTGACTGAAAAACACAGATAAATAAATTCTCCACGGTAAGGTTTATAAGGTAAGGTAAGCAATGTAAGGTAATGGTAAGGTACATTTTTCTTAGGTGGTTATTTGTCACTCTGATCGATTTTCAGTCATAACCGTCATCTCCAAATTTCTACAGCACCACTCGAAAGCACCAGCTTATTCATGAGCGCTGCGTCAAGTAAGTAAGCATATCCTTTATTCTACCAATTGCTAAGTCCGAGTCCAATTTCCGTGGCAGCCTTCAAAGAGTAGTTCAAAGGAGATCCGAGTCCAAATTCCAGGGGGTTCGAGATCAAGATAAGAGGCAGAGCAGCTGTTAAGGTGGTTGTAATTTAGGTGAGAATTCGAAGGTGGAGGATCAGATGAGTAAGGGTAAGAGTTCTTGAAAAGGTAAGACTTCAGTTTTGAGTGGAAAGCTAGGGGTGATAGATAGAGGAGCCTGAGGAGGATGACTTAAGATGGATTGCAATGATGATGAAGGAACTAAGACTCTGTGGAACTCAGAAGGGAGATTTTCTAGGGACGTGTTACTGTGTTGGATATGGCTCGGTTGGAGAACTTGAGACGAGTAGTGACCGGGGATCAAAAAAAACTGGGATAGGAGGATGATCAGGTGGAGCAGGTTGCCTGGATGAAGAGAGCATGAAGCTGAAAATACTGTAGGGAGTTATAGGTTAATGATGGGACTTTGAAGTGGATTCACTCTGGCATTTTTAGCCAATGGAGTGATTTGATGATGCGAGTGATATTATGTTTGGAAGTTCTAGTGACAGCCTAGGCTAGTAAGTTTGGATAAGTTGCAGACGCTTGATTTGGGTGGATTCAAAGTTGAGGGAGAGGGAATTGATGTAATCGAGCTTTCAATGAACAACTGAGGTAGCAAAAGTGGAGGCAGTATAAAGGTCGAGCATGGGCCGGATGCGGCGGAGGTCACGAATATGCATGAAGCAGGAACGCGAAAGGTTGGAGATTTTTAGAGGACAGACGTTGGTCAAAAGTAATACCAAGATTACGGTCAGAGGTGAAGATTAGAGATGAAGAGTTAGTCGACAGGTGTATGGAAGAGTCAGAAATTTTCTTTATATGATCAGGAAGGGCGACCCTGTCATAAGCTGATTTTCTCTAAAACTTTATCCCGCACCGTTCTCTTATCTCCTGAAATATATCAAGCTAAAACGCAAATATTGCAGTAATAAATAAGCGCCTACATGTAACATTTTAAAAAGTGCACCTTGTTTGCCGCCATCTTGTTTCTTATGTTTATAGATACACAAAAGACGAAATATTATGCATAAGGTTTTACAGTAACCGTTACAACGTCAAAAATCTAACGCTTCATGAAGCGTTGTAGATGGCGCTGTTTAGAGTTTGGATGTCTAGAATCACAATCAATCAATCAATCAATCAATCAATCAATCCTTTTATTGAAGCCATTTGAAGTACAAGGAAAATACAACATAAAAGTTTGAACTTTGGCAACAAGAGGAGACCCAAAAGGGATCTTGATCCCGCTTAACAGGGCCACCTAGTTAACATTTATCGTAATACAAGTAAATGTCAGCACAATCAATACTTTTAACGGTAACATCGATCAAGTTATATGATCAGCAAGTAAAAGAAACAATGATAGAACTCTTAACTAAAGAACTTAACTACCAGTACACATGGATTCCAACTAAGGTATACAGATCAATTGTCATTAGTTACAAAGAGATGAAAAAAAACAAACAAACAAAAACAAACAAACAACAGTGCCTGTGTAAATAAACACATAGGCCTAGGCCTAATGCAGTCATGTGAGTGCATCCAAGAGATAGAGTTTCAGTTTTTGTTTAAATTGATGCATAGTAGGTATACCAGTAACTTCAATAGGCAATGAATTCCAGAGTATCGGGCCACAGACTTTGATGCTATGCTGCTTAACAGTAGTGTGGACACTACGTTGATGGTACTTGTTGAGCGATCGCGTGTAATGATTGTGTACGTCAGAATTTTTACAAAAACAATTTTTAAAATTCACAGGCAGTAGATTCGATTGAAATCTGAACATAAATAATCCAACTTGCAACTTATTTATGCATTCAAAAGGCAATATTCTCAAACTAAGAAATAACGGCAGAGTTGTAGCTCTAAAGGGTAAATTACATATAGTCCGAATGGCTCGCTTCTGCAGAGTTTTAAGAGTTGTTAAGCGAGTATGATACGTGGAAGCCCAGGAGATATTACAATACGATATGTAAGGGTATATTAAGGAGTAGTACAAATTCACAAGTATATATTGCGGTAGAAGGTGCCGAATACGAGAAATTATACCAATATTTTTTGACATCTTTTGACATCACAAGTTAAGATATTTTACTGTGTTTAATGCACTCAATCAAATTGCAAGAATTTAAAGAAAGTTTGAAACATACTCGACTGGGAGAAGGTAGATAGACTTTGGACTCCTATACTGTTTCTTCATAACTATCGTTCTTGTTTATTTCTACGGATGCTACCATCGTTTATGATACTACTCGAGGGTTAATAGAAACTCGTTCACATGATCATACGATGTTATAACAAATAGGCCTTCTTGTGTAGTGCGAAATAGTTGCTGTTGACGTCAACGGTTTTGATTGATGTCGTTAAACTCTGAATCCAATCGTAGGATATCTATCATTAGGTAGTGGATTTTCTCAAACTAGGTCGAGGTCTAGCCATTCTGTTAAAAAATACAATCAGCTTTATACAGTACAATACGAACAAGCTCCTCAGTCCAACTCCACCAGCTGCAATGGCTTCCTGTTGAGTTCAGAATAAGATTTAATTTAGCCTGCTTGACCTACAAAGCCCTCAGCGCCAGCACACCTCCCTAACTTAGATCACTACTTGTCGTAATCGTGATCTCAAAACTTCTAAAGCGCCACTCGAAGGCCAAACGCAGGGCACCAGCCTATTTACGAGCACTGCGTCAAATCAGAGGGGGTTTTCCAGAGAGTTGTCCAGATGTCGAAGAGGTCCGAGTCCGGTTTCCAGAAGGCCAAATCAAATCAGAGGAGGTTTCAAAATATTAGAAAAATATTAAAGTCCATGATTTCATTTTCTACTATCGAGGTAAAGGCTTATCTTATAGGCCTAGCGGTTAGTTCAGCAGCATAATTATATGGTATTGGTATAGGCCTACTCAAGGCGGACCCAGAGGCCAATCCGGCCATGCCCCCCCCCATTTGAAATTTATACAGGACGTGGCCATGAAGAATAGCCCCATTTGATATTTACAGAGGACGTGGGCTCTCCCCCCCCCCCGTGACGTTGAGGAGCATTGTATATATACAACTTATTTTTTTCATCTGGAGGTTTAATTTTTCTATCTGGAGGTTAAGGACTAAAAAAAAGGTCCAGTTGTTTTGGCAGATGAATAGAAAAATTTTGGGGGAAATGAAAAACGAATGTATAATTTTTGGCCCCCCTGATGAACCTTCGGGATCCGCCCCTGGGCCTACTGGAGTCAATACGAAGGCGGGTTTTCTTTTCCGTGTTTAAAATTGGTAGGCCTATTGTGTAGGCAGCAGCAACAATACTATCTGCCTTGAAGCCATCAGTATCTACATGCAAACGCCCAGTGGCGGCGATCTTGTCTGAGAGGTGGGGGGACAAAGTCGGCCACGATCTCGTCGACGACCGTTTTCTGGAAAATCTTGTCCCCCCCAAAAAAATTTTCTGCCACTTTATCTCCGAAAAATTTCCATTTCATCTCTGAAAAAAGTTGACGACCTTCACTTCTTTTTTTCCAACTTCTTCTTACACTCTCCTGTCTTCTTTTCCCACCACTTTTTTTTTACCTTTTCCCACTTTCATTTTCAACAATTTTACTCCGAAAATTTACACTTCAGCTCCCAAAAAAGTTGATGACCTTTTTTTAGTCATTCACCACGTTTTACTACTTTTTCCTTCTTCTTTCTCGTAATTTTGGGGGCGACACTTCTCCTCTAAATGATTTTTGCCTCGTCTGGTCTGCGAAAACGCTGCGAAAACCCTCACACGCAATAACATTTGTCAGCCTTTTTGGTGTTTCTTCAAAAACTGGGGGGGGGACAAATGCATGGCGTGTCCCCCCACTCTTAAAGGTGGGGGGACATGTCCCCTCTGTCCCCCTAGATCGCCGCCCATGCAAACGCCGTATAGAAGATGTATTTATTTATGTGTTCCATAGAAAGGAGCTTTAGAAATTCAGGACTAGGCCCTATCATCCTTTTTATTTATTGATTTATGGAATCTGATATCAACGCGAATGTTTTCATTGAGCATTAACAACTGTTTCTCCTCCTTCTCCTTTGAAGTATTTCCGTAGTGAATCCGTCCCTGACTTGTGCTTTATCTTTCATTCTTTCTTAATTTTTCCGATATCTTGCCTTACCCCTTCCTGTACAAATTTTGACATAATTTCCTCAACGTTATTTACACAGTTAACTCCGCAAGTTGTCAGCGACAAGTTACAGAACGCCAGTGATTCTTACATACATTCCCGAGATGGCGGTAGAAACACTGCCACGCAAAGAAGCTCCACAGTACGTAGCCACACGCTTTGACTCTTGAACAGTCGTCTACGCAGTGACATGGGGTTTTGAGTGTTGCATTGACTAAACGATGACACGATACCATATTACTACTAGGGATTACTGGGCAGAGTAAGACAGTCACATCCAGCTGCATCCACAGCTGACGCGCATTGCGCCATTGTTTGGAAGTGGTGGTGATCTCTGTACGCGGGTATGTTAAATGGCGTGGCACCCATTCACACGGGCAGCGGTGGTGAAGGATCTCACCCATGTATGTATGTATGTATGTATGTATGTATGTATGTATGTATGTATGTATGTATGTATGTATGTATGTATGTATGTATGTATGTATGTATGTATGTATGTATGTATGTATGTATGTATGTATGTATGTATGTATGTATGTATGCATGTATGTGTGTATGTATGTATGTATGTATGTATGTATGTATGTATGTATGTATGTGTGTATGTATGTATGTATGTATGTACTGCATGTATCATTGCATTTAATATAGCGCATTTTAAGTACCTCACAGAGGGGACACGCGGGCCCTGCAATTCCTCCTACAACAGAGCAAGATCAGGGTAGATCAAAGCCCCTCCCCGTTCCACCTCTCGATCGGCGCCTCTGTCTGTCGTCATTCCATTTCGATTTAATTCTTTCGCACCAATTCGATCCTTCTCTCTCTTTCCCACAGTTTCTTCTTGCATCAATTCCTTTCCCCTTTGCAGCCATCCACCGTTCTCATTCGACGCTGCCTTGTCGCGCATTGTCCTGCGCTGTTGGTGGTCGCATGCAGTGGGTGGTGTGGCGGTGGCGGTGGTAGATGGTGGTGGTGGTGGTGGTGTGAGGTGGTGGTGGTCATCGTCGTCTTGTGTGGGATTGGCGTTTTATCTTCGGCCATCTGATCCATTCAAAGACTTGGCGTCCGGCGGAGATTAGTGTGATGGTTGATTGGTCCAAAGCCGCAGATGGGTTTTGGCAACGCACAGATAGCAAGCAGCAGCAGCCGCAGTGGCTAATAATAAGACAGGCAGAGACACAGACACAGAAACAAAGGCACAGTATCAAAGACACACAAAGAGACAGCAATAAGTAATAAGACAGGCACAAACATATAAACAGAGACAAAGGCAGATATGCAGTAGCAGAGAAATAGTGACGAAAAAAGCAATTCCTTCTCGCTCCTCCACGCCTTCTTCCTCCGGCTCTTCTCCTCGTCTTCCTCCTCTCACTGTTCTTCTTCTTATACCTTCTCCTTCCACTGTTCCTCTTCTTCTTATATCCTCCTCCCACTAGTCCTCTTCTTCTTTTTCGTCCTATTTCTCCTCTTCTTCCTCCTCCGACATATCCTTCTCTTCCTCTTCCTCCTCATCCTCCTATTCCTCTTCTTCTACCTCTCCCATCTCCAGGAAGAGCTTTAATTCTCTAAGGAAACGTGAGACCAACTGAAACATACAAATACACACAGAGACAGTTGATGACAGGCACAGACAGAGCATGCAAAAGATAAATACAGAAACAGGCAAAGAGACTGAGGCACACAAACAATAAGCCACCGTCTTGTAGCCGTCGTCCTATTAGCGTAGGTTCTATTCGTGTGGCGATATATAAATCTCTCCATTACATTACGTGTCTTGACCTATTGTCAATTGCACGCACGCCAAGTCAACTCTATTGGGAGACGACACGCAATGCTACTGACACAAAAAGATAGCCAAGCGTACAGACACATACAAGCACAAACACAGATACACACAAGCACACGCACAGACGTACACAGCAACATACGCAGACAAACACACGGAGACACAGGTATATTGTTAAAAAAGACCCACATTTCCTAACAAATATCAGTGAACAGCCATGCATGTATCTACGTGATTCGATCATTTCAGTTTGCAGTTCACGAGTTTATGTCGCCTTGAACGTTCTAACAGCCA
>OY744603.1:82014998-82017498 GCA_963556255.1 Allolobophora icterica | reverse complement strand
TAGCTGAGGGGGAGATCTGTCAGTGTATATGCCATCATTATTGGCGGGGGGGAAGTAAGGGTAAGGGGGAAGAGGAGGGACGGAAGGGGAAGTTGCTCCAACGACTTCGGGGAGAGTGCACGGTTAGACGCCCCTGTATGGTGAAAAGCCATTTGAAAAAAGTAAGTTATAGGTTGAGACTGAAATGAATTAGAGATAATATATAGCAAAACGAGCAGTTGCGGAATAGTTTTCCAAAATTAGGAATACGTGTATCAGCTGAAGAAGCTTGTTCAGCCAAGTTTGGAATCGGTTAATACCAACTTGTTTGGTTAGGTCCGCATTGTAACGTCCGGTGTACAGCTTTTACCTACCTTACATAAGATGCTTGCAGGGGCGTCTATTCCCCCTAAGTCATTGGAGCAACTTCCTCTTCCCCCTCTTCTTCCCCCTCCCCTTCGTTCCCCCCTATAATGGTGGCACACTGACAGATCTTCCCCTCCCACTTATTTCTAGGATGGAGCATTTGCTCCAAGGTTTCTATGGTGTAGACGCCCCTGGATGCTTGATACTAGAAACATTACGAGAGACCTCTCAATGACGTTCCAGAGCCTTTGGGGAGGTTTTGGAAGGCTTTCCGACAAGGTGAGAATTGTTGAGGGGCCTTTGGGGAGGTTTTGGAAGGCTTTCAGACAGGGTGAGAATTGTTGAAGGGTTCAACACCTCTCAATGGCGTTCCAGAGCGTAGCCCTCATCCATCATCTAGGGTTTATAGGCTTACAGCCATTGCTGCGTATAAGCTCCGAGGCTCGGCTGCCGCATGACACAGTCATGACCTTGTATACATGGGCGGCGATCTAGGGGATCGAGGGGGACATGACCCCCACCTTTAAGAGTGGGGGGACACGCCATACATCCCCCAAATTTTGAAGAAACACCAAAAAGGCCAAGAAATGTAACTGTGCGTGAGGGTTTTCAGTGACTTTTTGAGCAGAAGAGGTAAAAACTCAAGTTTTTTGCAGAAGTGTCCCCCGAAGATTCAGTGAAAATAAGAAGAAAATTTTTTGTGAGGAAATTTTTTGGGGAACAATTGAGAAAAAAAAGGCGAGAAATGTTCTATACGAATTCGTAAGAAAAAGGTAATTACATTGTTGCGAGGCTCTAAGGAAAAGGTGTAAAAGAGGCGAATGACTAAAAAAAGGTCATCAACTTTTTTCGAAGATGAGTGTGTATATTTTTTGGAAGATGAGATCCGAGAAAAAGTGTACGGAAAAAAAGGTCATCAACTTTTTTCAGAGATGAATTTGTTGAAAAGTCATACAGATTTTGTGGAGATGAATTCCCTAAAAAGTTTTAAAATTTCTGAAAATCTTTTTTTTTGGGGACATGAATTCCTAAAATAAAGTCATCGATCAGACTATGGCCGACTTTGTCCCCCCCCCCACCTCTCAGACAAGATCGCCGCCACTGGAAGGATATAGGCAGAAGAACAAACCGACAGATAACCATTAACCAAACGAACAAACAGGGACAAATCGAAGGACGACTGAAAGGACAAGATGAAAGGGAAGACAGATTGAACACGGGCGCTATAAAATGTGTCTATCTAAACATACATTCTAGCAAGACTACAGAGAATGCAAACGACGTTTAGGTGGAAGGAAGGAAGGAAGGAAGGAAGGAAGGAAGGAAGGAAGGAAGGAAGGAAGGAAGGAAGGAAGGAAGGAAGGAAGGAAGGAAGGAAGGAAGGAAGGAAGGAAGGAAGGAAGGAAGGAAGGAAGGAAGGAAGGAAGGAAGGAAGGAAGGAAGGAAGTAAGGAAGGACTGAGGGAATGAAGGAAGGAAAGAATGAAGGAAGGAATGAAGGATGAAAGAGAGAAGGAAAATGGAATGAGGGAGGAAGGAAGGGAAGAAGGACTGAAGGAATGATGGAAGGAAGGAAGGAATGAAGGATAGAAAGATGGAATGATAAAAGGAAGGAATCACGGATGGAAGTCATGAGGGAGGGAGGGAAGGAAAAAAGGAACGAGGGAAGGAAGAAATGAAGAAATGAAGTAAGGGACGATGGAATGATACACGGATGGAATGAGGGAAGGAAGGAATGAGGGAGGGAAGGAAGGAATGAAAAAGGATGAGGAAAGGAATGATGGATGGAAAGATGGAATGATACAAGGAAGGAATGAGAGAAGGAAGAAAGGAAAGAAGGAATGACGGAAGGAAGAAATGAAGGAAAGAAAGAAGGACAGATGGAATGAAACAAAGGAAGGAACGAGGAAAGGAAGGGAGTGTTTCTTAGCGACGGCGCGTGGGGTTATTAGAACGGGTGCTGGGGCGGTTTAGGGTGGGGGTGGGTCGGCGAAGATAATATCTTCATAATGAGATTCATGGAAAACTAATAATCGTCTGGTCGTTAAGCGCCGCTCTTGTTCCGTCTTCCCGTCCATGATCGACAATCATCGACTCCACCCTTCAGTCCCTTCCAAGGTCTTCTCTCAATATCTCTATAATTCATTCTTCTTCTC
>OY744603.1:82002498-82009998 GCA_963556255.1 Allolobophora icterica | reverse complement strand
TCCACCCATACATCCATCCATCCATTTATCCATCCATCCATGTGTCTGAGCGTGCGTGTACATGCATGTGTAAGGAATAAGAATAAGCATACAAGTATAACAAGAAACGATGACATAAGACAATCGTCAGAAATACCAAACAACCATTCTACATTTATATCGGCAAAATCATTCATCGAATATTCCGATGGTTTCGATATGTGGAAAGAATGCCAGTTGACCGAATTCCACACAGTGTACAAAACTGTGTATACATGCAAGATTCGAAGCAGAAAGAAAACAGTCCAAGACTATAAAACGCTGGATAACATCACTTGAACTAACACTGAGAGGAGCAATGGACATGACAAATGACCGAGGACAATGGAGATAATTTATTCGTACCCACCGCCGCCAAATGGCTGGCGTCAGGAAATGATGATGATGATGATGATGATGATGATGATGATGATGATGATGATGATGATGATGATGATGATGATGTATACATACATATTCATACATATGTAAATGCATGCATAAATATAATACATGTGTCGTATATTTCATTTTATTATTTATTTATGTCATGGCACTGAAAACACAGGTAAGGCCAGTAAATCTGTGACATGCTCTGTTTATATATATATATATATATATATATATATATATATATATAAACATTCGTATAACATATAAACACACACATATAATTATATATGTCAATATATATATATATTATATATATACACATATACATGTCACGATTTTCATTTTCCATGAACTTCTGATGCGACATTTAAACTAGATTGCAACGCAGGACCTTCGCTCTTACAATGGGTGCATGCAGTGTCCACGAATGTGCATAAATATATAAACTTTGTCAATGAATATATGTATATAAATATGTATGAAGAATATATATATGTATATTTACAGCTTCATCGTCCACTATATTATAATACATATATATATAATTATATATATGCAAAAAGTATAATAGACGCTCTTATACAATTTACTGTATATGTATACATGTGCATGCAGTCATGTGCCTATGTATATATATGTATATATATATATATATGTGTGTGTATATATATGTGTGTGTATATATATTTATGCATGTGTATATGAGTATGTACGTTTATGTACGTATGTATATAAGTGTGCATATTTGTGGGTCCGCAGACAGACATAAAAGAGTTTAGGAGTGGAACGGATGCATAGATGGAAAGTTGATGCTGGTGTTGCTGAAGAGGGTAATAAATAGTAGTATATGCGGACTCAACAGCAGCAGCAGCAGCAGTAGCAGCATCTCCCTTGAAGCATCATCGTCGTCGTGTGGTGTTGTTGCTGCTGCTGCTGCTGCTGATCGTCATGCATGGCCGACGACAGCAGATGTCGTTCGTCGGATGCGGATGCAGGCGGGTTTTATGCATCCCTTGGATCGGGGTTTATTCGGGAATCGTCACGGTCTGTTGCTTCCGAACCCTACTCTACAATCGATTGGCATTCTCGTCATCAGTTATTATAAGATGCTGTGCAACCTTTCTGCTAAAGTAACAATAATAATATAAACGATTAAACTAGTCGTTATGCTATTAATACTAATGGTAATACTAATCATGATACATGCACACATGCATGCTTTCCATTAATGCATTGTCAGCAGCATCATCGTCATTATTATCGTTGCCTGCATCATCGTTATCTTCGTCATCATCATCATCAGCAACGTCAGCGTCGTCATTATTATCATCATCATATTATTATTAATTATTAGCTTATTTTTAGAATTATTATTATTATTATTATGATCATCATCATCATCAACAGCAGCAGCAACAACAACATCAACAACATTATTGCTACAGAACCGAGGTATTTGAGAAAAACGTTTACTAAACGTTCAAATTGTTCTGGAATGACCAATCGTCACTGTTCTCTACAAATTTACCATTATTAGTTTTATAATAATTATAGAATTCTAACAATAAGTATAATTATTAGCATTTTTATTATTGTTATTATTATTATTATGTTTATAATAATTATTAGACTATTATTATCATTATTGTAATTATTATTTATTTTTAATGGAATGAGTAAGAGTTGAAGCCTGAGTGCAGGGCTCCACTGGATCTTGCACCCATGTCCTTCGTGGACAATGAAATCCTGGCATATATATAAACGGCTCTTTGTTTTTTTGCTTAATGCAGAACAGGAGTCATCTGTGCATAACATATGGATGCAGCTGCTATATGCTGCTGCATCGGTTGTCATGGTAGCACTCCTGAGGTGGTCATAACTGTGCCAGTGGAAAACGGGACATTTTTAATAACTCTTCTCCCATCCTTTCTCCAGCCTCCCCTCCCTTTATTACATCTTATTTGTTGTCCGTTGTATTGTGTTCGTGTGTTCTTGCATCAAGTGAATTATCCATATTGGTTGCATTTTGTTGCATGGGTTGCTGAAGGTGAACTCGCTTCGATATGCGGTTGCATTCTGCACGTTGCATGTGTTCGTTGTTGCACAGACTGAATTATCCTGCATTCTCGGTTGCCATTTTGTTGCATACGTTGCTTGTTGCATTGGATGCATACTCGGTTGCATTTCGCGTTGTTTGTTGCACCATTCAGTGTTGCATCGCCGCATCGCATGATAAACTCGATTGGTATACGAGTTGTGTTGAATCTGCTGAATTAGGCCATGATGCTTTGCATGCGACGACTTCTCTGGCATCTCTGCTTCAGCAGCCGAGCTGAGTCAGCAGCAGAATCAGGAGGCAGGGATTTGAATAGCATTCGTATGCATATTTAATGATGTCCTGCGCGGTGCAGTGGAGCGAAGCAGAAGTGGAAGAAAGAGGCAGAGAAAGCAAGGTGAAGGGTATACAAGAGGGGTATAGGAGGTTAAAGAGGCTGCGATGGAGGGAAGGATATAGAGGGACGGAATTAGAGGGGAATGTAGAGAGGGAGGGTATTTTTGGATGGAAAGGGCATTTCGGGTCATAGGCCTATGTGCATGGAACAGCCTCATTGTGTTAGGTCGGGGGCGCCTCTGTTGAGTCACTCTTCAAGAGGCGCTATATAAATTTGCAATTACCATTCCCAGCCTTCATGCATTCATCCATGCTTTATCCATTCAGGAGGCCAAAACTCTTCATGTTAAAGAAACTGTTGAAAGCCTACTATACTGTGTAACTCTTAGCAATGCGATGACAGATGACTTCCTAGGCGCCCTATACATGGAAGTAGCTTGCTACCGACGATGCTATGTGAACTGTAACTACATTAACAATTATTACAGGAGCTCAAAGGATGAGGAAAGGACGGAGGTAAGGAGAGATGGAAAGATGGAGGTAAGGAGGATGGAGTAAAGAAAGGATGAAGTAAGGATGAAGTATATGGAGGGAAGAATGGAAGGCAAGGCGAGGGTAAGGCGAGATGAAAGGATGAAATGATGGAGTGAGGAAAGGAGGAAGTATGAGGAAGGAGGAATGGAGAGAAGGATATATGGAAAGAGAGAGACAAGGATGGAGGAATGGAGATAACGGGAGATGGAGGGATGGAGGGAAAAAGGCTGATGGGCGGGTTGGAGCGAAGGAGGGAGCCAAGGAAGGAGGTATTGATGATGAGCTATGAAGGGAGGGGAGGGTACAGATGGTCACCGGTCAAGCAGGGTAACGTATCGGTCCAGAATAGATTGAGACAAAGGAAGCACAGATTGACAAAGACTCAGATTGATCTGTCGGTCAGTGAGGAAGACATACTATGGCCATGGACAGATTGACAGACATGCATGCAGATAACCGATGAACAGATAGACACACGGACAGATAGACATGCAGACACACGGACGAACAGAGACAGACTTCTGTAGCGCCATAATATTCCGTTGCTCGAACTCCGATATATGTCAGGAAATCGGAGGTCAGGCAAGGGGAAGAAGACAGAGAGACATATACAGAGAGGGAGATAAAGAGACAGACAGGTGGGCAGAAAGACAAGCAGATCTACAGACAGAAGCAGAGCACAACCATCGCAAACATGCACGTATGTTGCTATTACGAATGATGATAATAATATGCAAGGGAAGATCAGACAGAAAGCGAAATGTTCGCCGGACTTATGGAAAGAGTAAAAAGAACAACAGTGAATAAATTAATAAAATAAAATTTAATGGAATGAACGGAAATGAATTTAAATGATTGGAAACGAATGTAAATGAATGAAACTGAATGGAAATGAATGAAATTGAATGGATTTGAATTAAAATGAAAATGACTTGAAATTAATGCAAATTAATGGATATGACTGAAATGAATGAAGATGAAAAAAAAGGAATGGAAATTAATGGATATGAATGAATGGATGATGATAATTGAGAAGGTGTTAATTGCATAGCCAAAAGAAAGAGCAATCAGCAAGGTTTAATGAATGAATGATTGAATGAAAGAATTAATTAATTAATGAGCGAATAAAGGGATGAATGGACGTATATATGGATGTATGCATGGACGGATATTTGGACGGATGGTTGCATGCATGGATGGATGCATGAATAAACGCATGGATGGTAGCATGCATGGATGGATGAACGCATGGATTATGATTGTGACGATGTTAATTCTTTTGAAGAGAAATAAGAAGATGAAGATCAAGAAGAACAATCAGAAAAAAATACAAGAAGAAAAAGGTAGTGATGATGAAGATGATGATGATGATGATGATGATGATGATGATGATGATGATTATGATGGTGATGGTGATGATGATGATGATGATGATGATGATGATGATGATGATGATGATGATGATGATGATGATGATGATGATGATGATGATGATGATGGTGATGGTGATGATGATGATGATGATGATTATGATGGTGATGGTGATGGTGATGATGATGATGATGATGATGATGATGATGATGATGATGATGATGATGACGACGACGACGATGACGCATTTGCGCTGACAGTTGACCAAAGCATCCTACTATAGTAACTGGCTACGGACGATACTTTAGAAATTGTCGTAATTACAAGATGATGATGACGACGACGACGACGACAATGAGTATGAATTGGCTCCATTGAGTGCCTCAATGTCGTCTTCAAATGCTATTTCGAGTGCTTTGTCTGCAAGTTGGAGCGGGGGTGGTCACAGCACAGCGCAGAACGAAGGCAGCCGACCATTGGGGTGGCGGGGTGAGAGAAGGCCGAGGAATGGGGCAAGGGGCTGTGCCATGGGAGGGGGTTAGGAAAGCGATCGGAATACTTTGGCCTAGGCATCAATCACGCGATTGATGTTCCCGCAATGGCACGCCGCTGTCTCCGACTGTAATGAGATACAGTCCCTTCCCCATCTCACTCGCCCCGCCATCCTCCGCCAGCCTCAGGACCAGCCACTTGATGTGATGTGGCTTATCGTTATGCACAGCGGTGTCCCGCACATTAACGGCTGAGCGCCAAATCCGACCGCAGCCACATTGCCGCATCAGTCGCCCATGCATCATTCATTCCTGCTTCAGCAGCAGCCACCACCACCAGCAGCAGCAGCAGCAGCAGCAGCAGCAGCAGCAGCAGCAGCAGCAGCAACGGACTTCGACCAGCATCAGGACCATCAGCCGCAGAAGCAAAGGACGGTCCGCGTCGCCGCAATTACGCCCAGTTTAGATGCTAAACGGATGCTGCTATAGGGCATCCCAGCTTCCAGAAGCCCAAGGGATAGGCCTATATATATACATATATAGATAGGGTCAATGTGGGATATATATATATATATATATATATATATATATATATATATATATACACACACACACGGAATATATCCCACGGCCTGAGACCCCGTTGGTTAAATGGGCTTGCCCGATAGCCTAGTGGCTAACGTGTTGGACTGTCGACTCAGAGGTCGGGGGTTCAACTCCACATCCGGAGAGAAAGATGTTTCTAAATTTCTGCATCACCTGCGCCGCCTAGCGAACTTAGCCATGGAACGAGTACGCTGACCGTACCCTGTGGTGGGGAGATCAGACGGTGAGAAAGAGGATTGGCTACCCGCTTATAATTCACTCACATGGCTGCGCGCTTGACGCTATAGGAAGATGTTTCGGTAAAACCTTACGCTAGAGCATTGTTGGTCAGAAAGTTGTCTGGGTTTGGCTTAATGGACATGCTCATACTTCCTCTATAAACGGATTCAATACCTCACCGATTTACTCCTCTGACCTCCATTCTCCATCTCACCACGAGACAGTCTTTCGGAGGATCGGATGCAGGCCCTATATATAGCGACAAATCGCTCTAGTTTGAGACCCAACCCACGACCAACTGACGACCAACAATGTACAGGTGTCACCTTTTATTTTTCTTAAATCTCGTTACTGCAACTAATGGAAAGGATGCTCGGTAGTGTTGTGCTGGAATGTCCGGACTGTCGAGAGGTCGGGGTTCAAATCGAGGTCGGGGATTCACATTCCCGCCACCGTAGAAATTTGGCCATCTGGCCAACGTAGCTATAATGAGTACACTGTCCGTACACTGTCGGTGGTAAGATGAGACGTTGAGGGAGAGGACTATTCACCCGCCGTCATATGCCGAGGCTAAGAAAATGAAGTCGCTAACACTGCACACTGCTGGTCATCTTCTTCTTCTTCCACAGCGCTATCGATCGATGCTTAGGCATTAAAGAGTGGCGCTATATGGATAAAGAAATGATGACGACGACGACGATGATACTGCTGATAATGGTGATGATGATGATGATGATGATGATGACGATGACGACGATGATGATGATGACGACGACGACGACGACGACGATGATGATGATGATGATGATGATGATGATGATGATGATGGTGATGATGATGATGATGATGATGGTGATGATGATGATTACGGCGATGGTAATGGCGATATACATACCTCTATTGTGTAGTGCTGGTTACTAATAGTGCTGCAGAAGTGTATACGGTACAGAAAACTTCTGCCGCGGTCACGTATAGTAAGGTGATGATAGCATCATCTTTGGATGCGGCTGCGGCTGCAGAACCTCTGCGCACCTGTAGCAGGTGAGACATTGCGTAATCTAATCGCTGATGGAGACATGAGCATTGCATCGTCTGGTGTGCTGAGGGCGTGGCTTCCAGGTGTTCGTCGCTTTGAAGACACTGCCTTTGATATCAGGGACACAACAGTTCGGAATTGCTTGTCTGCGAGCCTGTCCAATTATCCAGTTATCTGTCTGGCTGTACCTCTGTATGTATGTGCCAGTCTCCTTGTCTGTTGATGTCAGTCTGAATGTTTGTCTAGTCCGATCTGTCGGTTTTCTGTCTCTGTCTGTCTGTATACGATAGTCTGTGATTATTTCTCTCTGTTTGTTTAACGTCTGTCTATATGTCTGTCTATGCCTCAATCTCTGCTCTTGTGTATCTCTCCGTCTTCCGTCGAATCTATCCAAGGCAAATCAAAGTCATCAGACTTGAAATGAACTCTGTCTCTGTCTC
>OY744603.1:81949998-81994998 GCA_963556255.1 Allolobophora icterica | reverse complement strand
CAGAGTCGTTACTCTCCGCACATGTGTGGTTCTGATGAGAATCGGAATTGTTAGAAGATGACTGTTCGAGGACAATTGGTGACGGACAGAAACGGAGAGACAGACAGACAGACAGACAGACAGACAGACAGACAGACAGACAGACAGACACACACACAGACACAGAGAGAGAGAGAGAGAGTGTGTGTGTGTGTGTGTGTAGGTGTGTGTAGGTGTGTGTGTCTGTGGGTGTTTGACTGGGCAAGAGAAACACAGAGAGTAGCAGAGATATACAGAGAGCGTGACAGATACAGAGACATAAAGAAAACGACAGAGACACATATAGTATATATATATAGACAACCTTGAAGAGGCGCTATATAAATTCTCCATATGAATGAATATACATATTTACAGAGAGAGATATATAACTAGAGAGAGAGACAGACAGACAAACAGATAGAGAGACAGATGAAGGCAGATATATAGATAGAGACAGAAAAGCGAGATACAGAGAGACGGAGAGAATGGTATATCGAGATATAGGCAGACAGACAGACAGCGATGCAGAGAGAGAGAGAGAAAGAGAGACAGACAGACAGGCAGAGAGAGATACACGCGGAGAGATAGAGAGGGGTAATGGAGGAGAGGGAAAGCTATGAAAATTGATGTCAACTGAACAGAATAGCATTGGAATCGTTTTAGATTATTATTCTGGCAAGATATATATCTGTCGACTCTTCGCAAGTCTCCGTGTATACAATACAATGCAACATAATACAATGCAATGCAATGCAATCAAATGCAATACAATGCAAGCGACCGGTGTCTCATGCATGCAGTCCACCTGTGACTCAGCAATTCTTTAAAATATATAAGCCCTAAGCTCTGATAAGCGCTGACGCTAAATGCGATGTCGACAGACCTCGTCGCATTTTGACATTCATTTTCAAATGCAGGAATTCAGACGCTCAAAAAAGGCGCCATGTAAATCCATTCTCATGCAATTTTGTCTAGTTACAGATCGCCTGAATGTGTTTCATCCTATAGAGCCACACTAATTGTATGGCGGTAAGTCCAATGTTTCTGCACGATGTTTTCGTGAAAGTGGTTTATACACCTTTAAGGTCTTACCTGTTACATTATCGAGTCATAACCTCCCGTTGTCAAATGCAGACTATATTAGCACCTGTATTATCGTTTATAAAGAGCAGAGAACATGAAAATTCGTGGTTTAAGAACCTGACCATTTTGCCAAAGTCACTGTCAAATGGTTTATTATTTTAGTCCGATTAACTGAACGATAGCACCAGCTGTGGTAGAAATTAATGTTACTCCTAGAATATTCAGGAGCCGCGAGTGCTGTAACCGAATTCGCGTGATATCTGAGCGCACTATAACAGGTCGAAGGTGTATTACCCCAATTACCCACGATGCCAGGAAACCCCGGGACTAAGCCTCGCATGCGCTGAGCAGGCCTGCTAATGTATACTGATCATCTGCGAGCATTAGTTCGATCTCACCTTAGATGATTTGACAACAATTCGACTTTGCCTTTCCTTATTCAAATGTGGTTATTAATATTATGCATTTATTAAGCGCCACTATCTAATGATCAAGCATCACTCGATGGCGCTGAGCAATTGTGAGTGAAAGACTAGCTCAAGGTCCGTATACATGGTAACCGTCCGAGGGAAGACTCAAAACCGTATACTCTCTACGTTACAACCTCTAACCAACCGGCTACCGTGTCCCTTAGGTTTACATGACCTTATACCTGACCTCATTACCTGACCTTAATTTTATATTCTTAACATCACCTGTCACACCCGATTAATTTCTCTTGCATAAGAACTATATAATTATATGAGAGTTTGTACAATAGGTAATACGTTAGCCGAGTTCTACAGAACACAACATGTTCGAAAAATAAATTAAATGGCAAAGGTTCATGGAAGTATCGACGTGCGGTCGGTCACGCACAAACCGTTCCAAGTTACGTCACAGTTGGTCGGTTCCGCTCGGCTGCACAGCTCGACCGGGTGGAACGACGCAGTTCACGTGTACGCTTTTTTGCTGTGAATGAATATCAATGTGCTGGAAGTGACGTTTAGAAACCAATCGACTGTTTTGGCTGTTCTATAGAAATAACGAAGCAGAGATATATCCGAGGACCTCATCTCCATTTTTTTAGTACGTGGGTCGTCGAGATTTGAAGTCTTTGACTTGTTGAAGTTTTAACGATCGCCTATGCAGAGCCCTCGTTCCAAAGATTTCGCGGCAGAGTCAGTCATGCGGAACCAAGTCGCCCATGCGTGACAAGGTTCCGAATTCGCTATCTGTGGTCGACGGGTAAAGCGAGTATACCATATATACCACGGTGTCAATCGTTGCTGCATTAGAGGATGAGCCAAGGTCAAAGGTCACGCAAAAGGTCGGAGCTCAAAGTCCTTGATCCGTGCAACGTCAACTCCTTCAGCTGCCAGCGACAACGACGATGATGATGAATTGCGATTGTGTTGTTATTGTTCGTGGTGATGATGATGCACGGGAATGATGAGAACGGCACTGATATCAGGGATGACAGTGTTGATAGTGATGATTATGATGACTATAACAGCGGTGATAAGGCTGATGTTGATTATTATCGTATCGCTGCTGTTAATGATGATGGTGTTGTTGTTAATGATGTTGTAGATGATGAAGATGCTAATGATCATGTTGTTTGTTGTTAATGATGATGCTGTTGGTGAAGATGCTAATGATGATATTGATTATGATTATGACGACGACGATGATGACAACAATGATGATGATAACGACAACTACGATGTATTTCAGCCAGCTCTCACCCTCTCTGATAACTCTCCGCCTGCACACAACATCTAACCCGCTGCCTCCTCCTTCTCGACCTCGGCTAATCATTGTTGTGGTGGTCCCTTGCACGACAGCGCTACATAACCAACCACGTGACCAGCATCAGCAACAAGGGTACACCTTCCCCAAAGGGTGATGCCACGGCGGGCTGTAGTACCAACGGCATGTACTGCCCCATTGAACGGGTATGATGCTCACTATTGCATCGCCATATATGGCCAGCTGAACGAACTACCGCTGAGCAGCATGTCTCGGATGAGGGTTTCAATGGGGGTTTTACCCACTAGGCGCACGAAGAACAGTTGTTCGATGACCTGTGGGGATACGGTCCGAAGGGAGGGCAGTCGCAACAGGAGCTTCCCGAAGCGGGTCGGCTGGTTGGGGTACTGACAGCGAACGTACTCTTCGAGGGCGCACTGAGATTTCTCCTGCAGGCTCTCGATGTGACCCGCGTCGCTGAGACCGCTCGCGTCTGCAATGTAACAACAACATTTCTATAGCGCAATATTACATTAATTTTCCTTCGTTTATTGATCCAAAATTTCGACAGAAGTACAAGTTTAACATCAGGTAAAGATGTTATTGGAGAACAAACAGCTAATACAGACGAGACATATCTATAGTGCCCTTAATGTAATCATGACCGCCATAATGCACATGGCACGAAGAACTTCCAACTGTATTCCAACGTTGTGAAATATATATATATATATATATATATATATATATATATATATATCACTTATGTTCCATATGTATTAACGTTTGATGCCTAAACTGTTATATACATCACTTGATTGTTCTGTTTATTACAGTCGTTGTGCTTTCTCGTTTACTGCATGTTTCATAAACATATCCCAGCCATGGCAGAAATTTGGTTCGAGATTTCTGCTCCAACTACGCTCCCAACTCAGTATAATAAGTACACTGACCGTACACTGTCGGTGGGAAGATGATGCGGCGAGGGAGAGGACTGGCCATCCGCCCTAATATACCGAGGCTAAGAAAATGAAGTCGCTAACACTTCATACCCATGACTGCTTCATGGCTAGCTTACAGGACTGCTCTTTTTCTTCTTCTTCTTATCCCTATCTGAAGTACTCCAATATGATATGCATGGGCCCCTATGTATACGACTCAAGACTCCAAAGACTGACTATCCTTCAGAAGCGAGCTATCTGTATGATAATTGGGTTCCACACTTGAGCACACAAGTTCCATCTTCACTGAACTATACTTAGGCTAGAACAGATTAGGACATTCCAAAGGAGAGTTCTCGTGTATCGTTACGACCGCAGCTTAGTATACCGACAAGTTTAAGGGATTCTTTAGCATGCACGGGCTTACAATACTTATCCTACAATAAGTGTAGAGCTCTACACCACCCCACCACCCACTCACGCACACACAAAAACACGTCAATTGTCTATTATTAGATCTGTAGGAGCCGTAATTTGGAGTAAGCTCCTTTCCTATACTCGTCAACCTTTTAAATGCATGCTGTGCTCTTAATCGATTGATGAAGCGGTTTGAATTAATTAATTCTTATATTCATTCTTAATCTCTGCGTGTGATTGATTACTAACACGTCGTCATTATGGACTTTTTTTATCAATTGCGTTTATTTTGTCTCATATTGATTTAACCCAGTCCTGAGTTATGCTGAGGGGTGCGGGATGAGGGGGCGATTGTCCACCTTATGCCTTTTCTTATCTCGTACCTTCTGTATATATGTTACCTATAATTTTATCACACATTACCATTAAAATACCTGCAGTTGTATACCTTAAATAGCTGTCCTCCGAAACCTTCATGAGCATGAAGTGCTATAGCAACTTCATTTTGCTTAGCCTCGGCATACACGAAAGCGGTTGCTATACAGTTCATCCCTCGCTATCTAATCTTCCCAATGGCAGTGTACGGACAGTGTACTCATCACAGCTGCGTTGGCTAGGGGACGCATGCAGGTGGAGCAGGTATCTCGTCAAAAATATCTGCGTTGCTGGGATTTGAACCCACGACCTATCGTGATATAATGATGCCATCTAAGTTACTAAACTAACAAAGTATACCTGCTTCTGTTTTTTATGATATTAAATAATCGCTCTTATATATGCAGTCGTTCTTATATATAGTAAACATTACCTTCAGATATAGTAATTGTATTATACAACTGTTGACGGTATAGTATATTTGCTACAGGAATAAACAACAGCAATAGACAGTGGCTGCGCGTGGATGTGGTTCAAGGGGGTGCGCTATAGCACTGGGGGGCCACTTGACGGGGGCGGCACTTCGGCTACCTGGAATATTTTTCGGCGAGTCAGTTATTGATTCGTGCGGTATTTACGTTACTTACTTAAGCGATGACGTATAGTATAGTGTTTGAGGTACCGTAGTGGTCTGGTCCTGTGGTCACCATGCATGGTGTTTCATCTCTAGAGTTATTACGTAAGTTGTTGCTAGAAATTTCAATGAAACTTTTATAGGCCTATCTGAACTCTGTGAACTGTAAATCGTCACTGTTCATGTGAGCTTCAAGGTATTTCGTAGTTTTGAAATTGATTTAGATCATTTTAGGAATAGTTTTTAGAAATAATAATTGTACTTGATTATATTGATAATGTGGCATTGCTGTATGGCAACGCCGTGAGCGAAAAATATGGGTGCACGGGGCGTTTGCTTTGTTTTACTATTAGAAAACTAAGTCGAGTAAGAAAAATTGCACGAAAGCTCATATCGGATTGCTGTCGTAAACTCGAATGTTATCGAAGTAATTAGGCTTCCTTCTGTAACAGTATTGATTTACTTATTGAGTTGGCTTCGCTTCCAGGCTATAGCTAGCCTGTTATCTTGCACTATGCCAGGATCATAAATACGATAGAATTAAAAAAAATACAGCAACTCGACCAGATTAGCCTATAGGCCTACGTGCTCTGTATACTATAGGCTACTAATGTCTAAGACTACTGCTAACTACTATCATATATACACATGTGCACAACACAGACAAAATTTCACTAGACTACTATAGACAAGCCTGACGCCTTATAGAGGGGGCGGGGACACTGCTGCATTCGCACCACCTTTGAAAAATCCATGCCCCGCCACTGACAATAGCAACAACAACAATAATAATAATAACGAGACAACTTTTATAGCGCTACTCTTAAAGTACTTTAGGGCATCAGTCAATTGTCAACGCATATATAGGCATTGAATTTCGAATCAATATATATACACACAAGAGACGAACAATGAACAGGGTTTTTGAGCCACACACACATGAACACCTACACACACACACACACACACACACACACACACACACACACACACACACACACACACACACACACACACACACACACACACACACACACACACACACAGAAATAGACAGACAGGCACACAGACACACAGACGCACCTACACACACACACGCACCTACACACACAAACACACAGACGTACCTACACACACACGCACCTAAACATACACATACACACACAAACAGAAACACACACATACGCACCCACGCACACACAAATGTCTCTTAAAAGAGTTCGGTGTCGCAATTTCATTATTTATTGTCCTGTTTTGCCTGGCCCACACGCACGCATACCAACGTAATAGGATATATATAATTTTATATGTAATATATATGGTATAAATATATAATATATATATATTTGAAAGCGCTATTTCAATTTAAGTATATCTCCTTTATGCATTTAGTGATGCTTCCATATATATTTACATATACAATACATGTACCATTAAATGCGTATATATGTACAAACACACACATATATTATATATATGTATATGTAGAATGTGTGCATTATATTACATGTATATATATATATATATGCATTTTTCTCTAACTGCTCATTTTCCGCTGCTCAATACGAACTGTCGTTTTTTTGTATATCGTATAGATACATATATATTGTTTTGTTCCACTACACATACATATATATATTTGCCCATACACGAATTCCTCTCTCTCTCTCTCTCTCTCTCTCTCTCTCTCTCTCTCTCTCTCTCTCTCTCTCTCTCTCTCTCTCTCTCTCTCTCTCTCTCTCTCTCTCTCTCTCTCTCTCTCTCTCTCTATATATATATATATATATATATATATATATATATATATATATATATATATATATATATATATATATATATATATATATATAGGTCTTTATCTGCATTGAGCCGCCTTTTGTGTCTGGAGGCATTCAGAGTGGCGTCGTAGAATAGGTTTTCATGTGTAAGCCAATATCGCGTGTGGATATAATATATTTACATACATAATTACATATGAAAAGCCGTGCACATGTGTTTAAACAAACATTGCATACAATGTAGACGCAGCTGTGCATGTAACTGTACATGTATGATTTATAAATCATGGCACATCGACTTGTATACTAGATATAACGCCATCGTCCGCCCACACACACATACAAACGTACGTACACACACAGACGTACACACACACACAGACGCACACACACACACAACCACGCACACACACACATATATATATGTATAAACCGTACACAAATATATATATAAACCCTACACAAAAATATAAAAAAATATATATAAATATAAATATATAATATATATATATAAGGCTATTATAAGCAATGTTCGTTTAAACGTGCAAAACATGGTATATATCTGACCTGTAACACATATACATAGCATACACACATAATGGGACATTTTAGCTTTAGCGCATATATACATTTCAAAGACTGTTTCAAGGAGATGTTTCCGCATATGTAAATATACATACTCGTGTATATAATATACACGAGACTTGCAGATTCATACATATGTAGCTATACATATATCATGCATAACATGTGTAACATAATGCCATCTGTCAGATATATGGACGGGAACCAGTCAGTTGAGTTCCACGCAGACACGTAGAGCGTATATATATATATATATATATATATATATATATATATATATATATATATAGCAGCTGGAATTCCAACCTTGGCAGAGCTGATATACACTGCAGGATTGACGACAGGTAAGCTCCACCATCAAGCAGTCCCTCGCAGATGGTATACATGGTTCGTATACAGAAATCCCTGTCACCGAGCCTGTGGAGGACATCGTTCTAAGTGTATGCAACCGACAAGCGAGGTATACATCGTCACTGTATTAGAACGGTTAGCACCAATACAATGACTCTCTTGGTCTATCCAAAATGGCGCCTGACAATATCCAGTTATTATCCTGAAACCCCTTAGATATATTATGGTCTGTAGTTATAAGTGACATGTATACGTTTGTCTGAATTCTCGCTTATCCCTATCAATCTGTCCGCCTGCGTACCAACGCGCGTATGCCTGTCTGTCTGTCTCATTGACCGTTTGCCGGTATGCTTGCAATACCTACTTAACTTTGTTTACTTCACGGGCTTCCTGTCTTTCTGCCTATTTGTCTGCCTGCTTATGTGTGCATGTCTCACTGTCTGCCTCTGTCCCCTGCTTTGACCGTGTATTGTGCTGCTTGTCTGTTTCCCATTTCCTGTCTGCTTGTCTGGCTGGACCACGGTGGTGCTTTAGATGGATCTCTGCTGCTGCTGCTGCTGCTGCTGCTGCTGCTGCTGCAAGGATACGAAGGCAGAGAGGAAGATGAGGTATTGCGGTAACGCTCCATCGCTTGCATCCTATATAGGATGCTGTAGTTGCTGCTGCTGCAGGAGAATAGCTGCTGTATACGCATATAGGCATAGATGTTACACTTGGATGGCTATACTGCTTTAGATGGCGTCTGCTATACGGTTGCTGCGGATCCTACTGCAGGTGCTGTCTAAATATAATGAGCTCGTATATGTTGATGATGATGACGATGATGATGATGATTATCACCACCACCACCACTACTATCATCATCATCATCATCATCATCATCATCATCATCATCATCATCATCATCATCATCATCATCATCATCATCATCATCATCATCATCATCATCATCATCATCATCATCACCACCACCACCACCACCACCACCACTATCATCGTCGTCGTCATCATCATCATCACCACCACTACCACCACTATCATTATCATCATCACCACCACTATCATCATCTTCATCATCATCATCATCACCATCACAATCATCATCGTAATCACCACCACCACCACTACCATCGTCGTCGTCATCATCATCATAATCACCATCACCACAACTATCATCATTATCATCACCACCACCACTACCACCACTATCATCATCACCATCACTATCATCATCATCATATTTGCCATCGTCATCATGATAATGATCATCACAATCATCATGAGCACCACCATCACCACGACCACGACCACCACGACCACGACCACCACCACCATCACCACCCCCATCACCACCATCATCACCCCCACCACCATCACCATCATCGATTCCTGGCTAAAGCCGTTTTGTGGCAATGGGTGCGAAATAAATCGTCATGCACTCCTGTCGGTCATTTTCCCTATTTGGTACTTCGTCGTGTTATGTCCTCGTTTACGCTGTCTATTGAGCAGAGTCATGGTCTTCTTTTGGTTTTTCCCTTCGAATCTTGCATATTGTATGGGATTCGGTCACTTGTCATTGTTTTCCATACGAGACCAAACCATCAGAGTCTTCGCTGAATGACTTTGTATAAAAGGGTTAGGAAACCCAAGAAATTGTCTCATATCATCGTTTCCTCTAAATTTTCTGTAGTCTTCAACTTCCTGCTTTCTGCCGTCGCCATCTCATTTCTGCTGTGTGCACGGATTCATTTTTCATTAGACCTTAACACTGTTCAACATTACCAACTATAGTTAGGAAAAGAGATTGTCTCATCGTCTCATGTATACTTTCCTCTGTTTCGTTCTTTGTCTCTGCTTCCCTGCAGTATTCCATGGCTCTCCATATTTTGGTCCTACTTCCAAGCATTGGACTGTGCATGCATGACGTGCTTTCAGTTATCCTTCGGAGTGCCATAGCTTTGGTTTGTTGGCGCCTGGGGCGAAAAGATGACAATCGCCACTCCCTTAATTGAAATTTTGACCTCTAAAGAACCAGAGCAATATAGAGTTAGAGAAATATAATTTCTTGAACACTAACTAAAGAACTCAGAACAGAACTTTTCTAGTATTGATTGCTGCACAGTTTGAAATCTTCACCGAAATTAATGGAAGCGACTTTTAAAATTTAACTTTTCCTCCTCCTTGTACAGTACCTCCCCCTCCGGGGGTCGACCGCACCACTCTCCGTCCCCTTAGCTACACCACTGCTACTTTGTAAACAAACTAAAACTACACCGAAGCCCCGCGCACTGTATGGGCGACTGGAGTGTGCCCGGAGCATACATGGAACACACCCAGCGAGAGACACTGAAGCAAAGGACCGCGTGTGTGGCTGTGCGATAGTGCCTACGTCGGCGCACGGTGACCCCATGAACTCAACCTCTGACCTCAGCTGGTCTGGCTCGGGCAACCGCAGAAGCCAGAGCCCGTCGCGGCATCTCGGCTGGGCCAGCAGCAGCAGCAGCCGAGTGCCTGCGGCCGCAGCTTCTGCCTATAGAGCTCCCGGCGAATCAGTGCCCGCCAAGTGACCTATGACCCGCCCCTCCCGTCCACCCCTGCCTCTTCCGCCCGACCGTCTGTACATATGCCACACGATACAGGTTATATGTGCATAGATATATATGTCATATGGTTATATATATATATATATATTGTTTTCTTACCAAACTATACATATGCATATGCATATCTAGGTTTGTAACTATATATAAGGAGAGATGTGCTGGATATATATATATATATATAGACATAAATGTGTGTATATGTTGTTGATGTAGATAATTATATCAACCACGTATATATTATTGCTATATATAATAAACATAAACGTATTGTATAGATAAAACCTCTGCCCTAATATATATATATGTATATATATGTATATCTATGTATATATATATATAAACGCAGAGATTTCGTTGACACACTCACACGCACACACATACGTACACATCAACCACATATACATTAGTATAGTAATAAGTTGTTAAACGATGCGTGACTGGCGCCAATAGACCTGTGGACTAGCCGTGACCAGCACTTAAACGCCTGAATGATTTCACAATATATATACATAGAATATAGAATATATATAATATTATATATATATATCGGAACAGTTGCCATGTCATACAAGTAATATTTCAACGTATGCACATCCTTTCTTGTGTACACAGATACATTTGCGTGCAAATACAGAGCTGTACAGGATTGTACACGTGTGTATACTTCATTCCACTGTGCATGTTTTCTGTCGCGTATATTTAGCACAATAGAAACTTAACATTGGGGTCAATTATTAACTGTAAGGTTCAAGTATATCTGACCCAATAAACGATCCATGCATGCATACATGAGTAATTGTAATCTCAATCTCGACATTTCTACAGAGTATGTCGCATTCACGAGCGCTACGTCTTGTCAGAGGGGTTGTCCAGAGATACCAAGTGAAGGTCCAAGTATGTTCTAGTAGTTTTAGAGGTAGTTTTGGTTTGAAATTATGTTAGAAAGATACTCATTGCTGAACAACGTTTATGTAGAAATAGAGCTCATAAGTTCTTATTCATAGTTTTTCATACAAGCGCCACCCAGAGGTTCTTTAAAAGGTGCTATATAAAAAAAAACTGATGCCTGCATACATTCATGCATCCTCTTAATAGGCTCTAAAAGGCGCTATACAAATGCGATGCATTGATCACGCGTATACATGTTCTTTTGACCTTGGCTTGTGTCAGACGTCTCCAGAAACAGTTGCGGTTCCTAACTAAGTAAAGATACACATGCAAACATGTATTATTAATTAATTAGTAATTAGTAACTTCTACAGCGCCGGTGTATATAGGATGTACACAGCATCAACCGATGGCTCACCAAAACCAAGCCGCAATCAGGTCAGAATATACCCAGAAGATCTGCAGCTGCATGTTTTAAGACAGAGAGAGAGAGAGACAGCCTATGATGGATAAGCAACTTGGAAGTTTTTGAGAACGAAATGGTTGCAAGCGACTCAGCTCAAGGAACAGATAAGACAAGTAGTAACACTTCGACGTAAGTATTACTATATATATACACACGTGCATATGAAAACTATGTGGATTTAAACTTCCACAGTCATTGTGGATGAACTGCACATAAGCCTACATCCAAAGACACACACACACACACACACACACACACACACACACACACACACACACACACACACACACACACACACACACACACACACACACACACACACACACACACACACACACACACACACACACTCACACACACACACCTACGCACACACACAAACACCTACACACACACCTACACACGCACACACACCTACACACGCAAACACACACACAAACATACACACCGACACACACACACACGAACACACACAAACACACAACCACACACACATACACACACAAACAAACACAAACACATACGAACACACAACCCCCCCCCCCCCACACACACATGCACATGTATAATTATATGTGCCTTTAATGTGGAATAGAGACAAAGCAAAAGAAATGTGTGTATATATGTGTTTGTGTGTATGTGTTTGAGTGTATGTGTTTGAGTGTATGTATTTGAGTGTATATGTGTGTATGTGTTTGTGTAGGGCCTACATCTATATCCTGTTCCTATTAGCCCAACACGAATACTCTTATAAGACTTCGCGTATATATATAACTTCTTTTCTTGCAACCCTTTCCTTTCTTATCCTCATACCCTTTTAAAATCCTCTCCACTCCTCCATATCGTCCTTTTTTCTTTAACCCCTCCCTCCCGCCTGTCCCCATCGTCTGCTACGGAGGCTGGAGAGCTGATGATGATGCCAGGGTCTGGAGGCTTAGGTATCTGCGCTGGAGCTGATAGGAGTTTTGTGGCTGAGCCGGAGTCGACCTTTAACCCGATTCTAGCGACTCGCTGCGGCTGCGGGGGCGTCCTGCATGCGGTCTATATATCCCTGCCTCAGCAGCCAGCGCTTTATGACCCCTTGGCAGCCTCCTCTTTCTCCCCCCACAGACCACAGCAGCAGCAGATGGCATCACGTCGTCCCCTTGTACCCTCGTCCCCTCCCGTGTTTCTGTATCCCTCTCTGTACGTCTAACTCTTTGTGTCTATAATGTCGGTTTCAGTATGTCGTTGTTTAAATCTTTCTCTATCTTTGTTCCTGTCTCTGAGTTTCTGTTTCTTTGTTTTTAAGGCCAGTTTCCGTATATCCCTGTTTCCGTCTCTGTTTCTCTTTCAATCTATCTATCTCTGTCTGTCTGTCTCTGTCTCTCTGTGTTTGTGGGTCTCTATGTTTCTCTCTGTCTCTCTGTTTCTCTCTCTTTATCTCTGTCTCTGTCTCTCTGTCTCTATCTCGCTGTCTGTCTGTCTGTCTGTCTGTCTGTCTGTCTGTCTGTCTGTCTGTCTCTTTCACTGCAGACATATCTGTATCTAATTGACTGCGCGTCTGTCAATGTAATAAAAATCAACGTCTCACACAACTGTCTGGGTGTGTATACATGAGCGATTTTATGTGTGTACTCTAGTGTGCGTGAGAATGCGTGTATGTGTGCGTGTGGGCGTGTATGCTGCGTTGAAAGGTATAGGCATATATATGCTAAGCAAGGGATGCTGAAGGATTGAGTCTATGACACTGCAACTGATTTTAAAGGCTTTTACGCAAGTACCGCACATACCGATTCTTGGAATGAGAGGAATTGCCAACTCGGTTCTATCCATATAAAGCATACACCACAGGATACGGTTCCAGTTCCCAATTTTACCATGCAGCCTCCTGCATGCAGTGCCCGACTCTGTGTGAGTGTGTGTGCGTGTGTGTGTGTAGATGTGTGTGTGTATGTGTGTGTGTGTGTGTGTGTGTGTGTGTGTGTGTGTGTGTGTGTGTGTGTGTGTGTGTGTGTGTGTGTGTGTGGTGTGTGTGTGTGTGTCTGTGTGTGTAGATGTGTGTGCGTGTAGATGTGCGTGTTTAGGTATGTGTGTGTGTGTGTGTGTGAAGGTGTGTGTGTAAGTGTGTGTGTGTGTAGGTGTGTATGTGTGTGTGTAGGTGTAGGTGTGTGTGTGTGTGTAGGTGTGTGTGCAGGTGTAGGTGTGTGTGTGTGTGTAGGTGTGTGTGCAGGTGTAGGTCTGTGTGTGTGTGTGTGTGTAGGTGTAGGTCTGTGTGTGTGTAGGTGTATGTGTGTGTCTATGTGTGTGTGTGTAGTGTGTGTGTGTGTGTGTGTGTGTGTGTGTGTGTGTGTGTGTGTGTGTGTGTGTGTGTGTGTAGTGTATGTGTGTGTTTAGGTGTGTGTGTGTGTATGTGCGCGCGCTAATGATAATCGCAGAAGCACTATATATGGAGTATTTTATCGTATCGTTCGTATACATTCCTTTGCGTTGCATTGCTGGAATAGTATTACAGCTGGTTGCAATCTATACATTGTTGCTAACCCTTGTTGTTAGCCCTTGTTGCTAAAACGCTTGTTGCTAAACCTTGCTACTAAAACCCTTGTAGCTGAACTTTGATGTTAAAACCATTGTTGCTAAACTTTTCAGCTAAACCTTTGTTACTAAACCAGATTTGCAATACCTGATTGCCACATCCGGTTGTTATCAACACGTGGTTCATTCATTCATTCATTCGTTCATTCATTCAGCGCCTGTTCATGATATCTACTCAGAGGCGCTCCCAGCTCAACTCAGAGGGTAAGGAATTCAGTTGTCAAGTGCTTAAAGAAAGTGCACGCAGAATCCCCAGCTAAGATCCAAAGGTTGTCATCGATAGTTGATTCTTCCTACCTGAGCTGAATAGTACGAGTGCCTTGAGGCAGCTATACTCCGCCGAGTCCACATGTAGACACTTGAGCTTTTCCACCTGTTCCTGGAAGATGCGTATATGGTCCATGAAGGCCACGACTCGATCGGCAGCCATCGGACTGGCGTGCAGTCCAGCGGCGGCCAGGAGCGGCGCGACGTGGAGCGGCATGGAACACTGAGCGGCGTTGAGGACGAACAACTCGCTCCAGCCGAGTCGCAGTAGCGCCACCTGGTCGGTGACCTGGAGGTCAGGGAAGAAGGGAATGTTCCTCGCCCATTCGACGGCGCTGAAGAGCAGCCGGGCGGCCAGTTCGCAGATGTTCTCGATACCCATCAAGTTATTGGTTGACTGGACGCCACACTGACCGTAGCGTGATGACGATGATGACGATGATGTGGGGTACGGTTCAGCACGCAGCAACATCGATACGAACCCTGAGAGGTATCCACCGTGGCCGTTCACCCCACCGCCTGCCCCGTTTCCCACCACCCCACCGCCTCCCACTCCTCCGCCTCCGCCTCCTGTCGATCCAGTTAGTGAGCCGGCCGAACAGCCGTTGGTGAAGGGCATTATGGGTCCGGCAAAACCCGGATGTTGTGACGGAGGAATGCGCCCTCTTTGGACGGCTAAACGAAGCAACAGACGCACAAACGAATTCAATCGTAACATTGGAATTCTGTATTGTATTGGTTGTATTGTATAATGAGCGAATTGGATAGAATAACGAAATTGATTGATTTTTTATTCTCTGTCTGTGTCTGTCTGTCTGTGTCTGTGTCTGTCTGTCTGTCTCTGTCTCTCCCTCTGTCTCTCTGTGTCTCTGTGTCTGTGTCTGTGTCTCTCTCTGTCTCTCTCTCTGTCTCTCTCTGTCTCTCTCTCTGTCTCTGTCTGTCTGTCTGTCTGTCTGTCTGTCAGTCTCTATCCTCTCTGGCAATCGGACTCTCATCTTCCCTTGACATCTCTGGACAACCCTTCTGACACGACGCAGCGCTCGTGAATAAGCTGGTGCCCTGCGGTTAACTTTAGGGTAGCGCTTTAAAAAATTGGAGTCTACGATTACGATCACGTAACCGTCAAATGCATCGTAATCGTAATCTCCAAACTTCTAAAGCTCCACTCGAAAGCCAAGTGCAGGGCACTGGCTTATTCACGAGTGCTGCCTCAAGTCAGAGGAGTTTTTCCAAACAGTTATCTAAAGGAGGTCCGAGTCCGGTTTCCAGAGGGTCCAGATCAAGAGAGGAGACAGAGCAGCTGTTAAAGACGGGTATCGTTTAGGGCGAGAAGAATTGGAAGGCGGAGGATCAGATGAGTCGGGGTTAGAGTTCTATATATATCTTCGTAACTTCATTGGAGTCATTTAAGACCAGACTCAAGACACACTACTTCAAGCTGGCTTATACTGAGCCATGTTGAACTTGTCAAACAGCATGTGTCGTGTTACGGCGCTGTAGAAATCGTCGTATTCATCATTATCGTCATCATCATCGTCGTCGTCATCATCTTTGATTCAATCGGATGAGGGTCGGTGTGCCTACCTTCGCGTCTCATCCCCGTCTTGATGCATTTCTTGAAGCGACAGTACTGGCACTGGTTCCGGTGGTGCTGGTCGATCGGGCAGTTCCGGTTTCCTCGACACGTGTAGGTGAGGTTCCTTCGAACGGATCTCTTGAAGAAGCTCTTGCATCCCTCGCACGTAAACTGACCGTAGTGCTTTCCGGAACTCTTGTCTCCGCAGACGACGCACTCAACGTTCAGCTGCTTAGCATCCTGCTGCTGCTGTTGCTGCTGCTGTTGTGACTGTGGTTGCTGATGCTGCTGGTGGTTGCCATGGTGATGAGGGTGATGGAGACTTGTCGTGTGGTGGCGAGGACTCGATTCGATTCCCGACGTACAGACCTCGTTCTGTTGGTGCGGTGGGTGTGGGGGCGGCGGTGGGGCGGCGAGGGGGTTCGTGAGGTGGGGCAGGAGAGTCGAGGGTGTCGGTGACGTCATTCCGCCTCCGTTGCAACGGTCGTCAGAGGATGAACTGTTCCAGACCGATGTATTCGAAGCGCTGCAGCTGACCGACATTGCCTGCATCAATCAATCAATCAATCAATCAATCAATCAATCAATCAATCAATCAATCAATCAATCAATCAATCAATCAATCAATCAATCAATCAATCAATCAATCAATCAATCAATCAATCAATCAATCAATCAATCAATCAATCAATCAATCAAATCAATCAATCAATCAACCAACCAACCAACCAACCAATCAACCAATCATCCAAGTCAACCAATCCAAATCAATCAATCAATCAATAAATCAACCAACCAACCAATCACCCAATCATCCAAGTCAACCAATCCGAATCAATCAATCAATCAATCAATCAATCAACCAATAATCCAAATTAACCAATTCATATCAATTAATCAATCAATCATCCAAATGAACCAATCCATATCAATCGACAAATCGATCGATCAGTTAACAAGTCACTGAATGAATCAGTCGATCAGTGGAGTGAAGCAATAGATGAATCAATGAATATGAATGATTATGAACGAAAGAACGAAATAACGGACGAACGAACGAATGAATGAATGAGCGAACCAGGAGGGAATGAATGAATTGATTTACGAATCAGTAAGTGAGTCGATCAGACAGTCGGTCAGTGAATCAATCAGTCAATTAAGTAAATTATTCCATCAATCAATGAACCGCTAAGTGAATCAATCAATAGATCGATCGATCTTCTTATCGATCCATCAATCAATCAGCCAGGCAGTAATCTATCAATAGCTGACCTACACGAAGCCATCTCTATTCCTTCCATCAATCATCATCATCATCACCACTACCACCACCACCACCACCATCATCATCATCATCATCATCATCATCATCATCATCATCATCATCATCATCATCATCATCATCATCATCATCACCATCGCCACCACTACCATCATCATCATCATCATCATCATCATCATCATCATCATCATCATCATCATCATCATCATCATCATCATCATCATCATCATCATCATCATCATCATCATCATCATCATCATCATCATCATCATCATCATCAGTTCACGATGCCCGCCATTTGACGGCGATGGGTATACCAATAAATAATCTCCGTTGTTCCATTGCATGTCTTCGGTCATTTGTCAAGTCCTGTGCTCCTCTCAGTGTTAGTCCAAGTGATGTTATGTCCTCGTTTATAATGTTGTCTATCCAGCGCACTCTTCGTCTGCCTTCGTTTCTTTTTCTTCGAATCTTGTAGTTTTTGTGGGATTCGGTCAACTGGCATTCATAGCCACATGGCCAAACCATCGAAAGTCTTCGTTCATCACGAGCGACGCTGTCTAACAAAGTTGTTTAGGCATGCATCTAGGGCAGTGGTGGGCAAAAAGTGTTACAAGGAGGTCGGATCTGCCCCGAGGGTCGTAGTTTGCCCACCTCTGATTTAGGGCCTATTTACAAGACATCTTATGTCGTCATTTATAATTTTCCGCTGTGAGAATTCTGTTCGCTTCGCATCTTGCTGTCGCATCAACCAGCATTCTCATCCATGCGGGACAATGGGTTGTATCATTGTCTCATTGTGCGTGTTTTTGTGCGTGCGTGCGTGTTTGTGTGTGTGTTGGTGGGTGGGTGTGTGTGCGTGTGTGTGTGTGTAGGTTTGGTGTGGGTGTGTTCACACAATATAATAAAATGACCAGATATGTAAATATTCTTATTCGAATTCAGGCTCGTCTTTAATTGCACGGAACTTAGAAAATTAAATTAACATAAACATAGAGCCTGAACAAATAAACCCAAAACATAAATATAAATCCAATTGCATTTCTTCTATATAAAAGGCCTTCTCAGAGATAGGTGAAGGCACTGTATAAAGTTTTGTTACATTTCATAATATACGAAATGCAATGAAGAATCGTCTCTTCATGCATGTCGTCATTTGCACGCATTTTATTTATATAGCGCTTTACGTATACTGTATATGCTTCATGACCTTCTCCATATTGACCACGATTGATATGCTATGTCCTATATATGCATCACAGGGTGGCGCTATAGAAGTTAATAGTTATTAGAATTATACAATTGTGTGCCTATACACATCACAATGTGCACTATAGCTCATGTGCGTATAATATTTCAGCAAATGTTAGCTTAAGCGCTCTAGCGGATTGTCCATTGACATCTGCAACGCTGTAGAACAATACATGGCAGATCTTTTATACAGGAAGATGAATAGGGTACAAGATGCTGAAGTTGCGATGCGATGCAGTAACAATGCAATTGAAAACAATGTAATACAATACACAACAAGACAATGCAATAAGAGAACTATGCAATCAATGCAGTACTAAATATTCATGCATTCATTCATTCATTCTTGAAATTTATATAGCGCCTTTTCAAGAGACCTAATCAGAGGCGCAAATACAATGTATTACTATAAACAATGCAATGTAATACTAAACAATATAATGTTATGCCAAATAATACAATAATACACGGCAGTAAACTAAAAATACAAGGCAATACGAAACAATACAACACAGTTAAAAGGCAATGTAATACTAAGCAATAAAATACATTACTAAACAATACAATGTAATATTAAACAATATAAATGATTAAAACTGGAGTGCAATACAAATAAAAACAATGCAATATAATACTGATGAATGCAATGAAATGCGAAACAAAACTAACATGCAATACAATACAATACAATACAATACAATACAATACAATACAAAACAATACAATACAAAGCAATTCAATGCAATAAGTAAACATTTCTAATTACGATATTATACATCCATCAATTCGGGTGCATACTGTTTCATATGATTCTACAGTGTATACGTCTATTTCAAACGAGTCTATGGTATACGTCTGTTTCATATAAGTCTAGGATATAAAGGTTCATGGCGTCTGCATGCATGCGTGACCGCTCTCCATTCACTTGCATTCACAAATACTAAGCCGCAGATATATAATTATGCACAAACATAAGTTGGTACATAGCATATGTTATGCGCGATTAAATTCAACATAACTATAAATAGCATCGTAATCGTAAACTTCAAATTTCCAAATCAAATCTAAAGCCAAAGATCGCTACCCCGTTGAGGTCACATAATACGTGATGAATTCAAATTAGTAATGGCATATTAATAACGATAACAATGAATTATTAATAAAATAATTATAAACTAGAAGAAATAATATTGTTGATGACGACGTTAATAATAATAATAACATTATTAATAATAATAATGATACTGATACTACTACTGCTGCTGCTGCTGCTGCTGCTGCTGCTGCTGCTGCTGCTGCTACTACTACTACTACTACTACTACTACTACTACTAATAATAATAATAATAATAATAATAATAATAATAATAATAATAATAATACAATAATAAAAAAATATACTACTAAGAATATTACAATATTAAAAATAGTAATAGTAATAATAGTAATGATAGGCCCCTAATAATAATAAATCAATAAGTAATTGAAAAACTCCTCAGGGCTTTAATAAACGGCGATGATGGTTCTTAATTATGGACTCGTTTGTCATTTCATAACTCATAGTTAAAAAAAGTATAAACATTCTGTTTCGTGTTTTAAAAAACGACATCGCCAATAGATCAGTACAAGAAAAAGTAAACAGACGGGGGTGTAGCCCGAACAATGAGGTCACAGGGTCATGAACCCGAGGCAACTGCATTGTGTACAAAGGTCGCCCAATGCATTTGTACAAGGGGTGTGAGTTTCCTCCCTATAAACATACAGCAGTAATACTTGTGTAGGATTCGCTTTCTGATCGAGTCTAAATAATAATGATTCGGCCTATTGACCAACACATATAGAAAACTAATACAATGGTTGTTGAAAAAAAAAGAAATACCAATAAATATCAGCATCCTAGGAGAAGATATATATATCGAGCAGGTACAAAATTGGCCTATTGGGTGGGGTGGGGGGATTAAAAACTGCAGATGGCAGCAGTGAAAAAGACAAAGGATAATTGAACGCACCTCTCAAGCATTTGGAAATTTGAACAGGGTATGGAGAAGCAGATAAATAGCAAAGAAGACCGAGCCAGGAATACAATACAATACAATAATACAACTGTTTTTAATACTGCCTTCCTTCCAGAGTTCAAAAGTGCACATCACACGATCATTATCCCATACGACAGAACATCCATGCGCAATTGTGCGTGAAGGACTTGCTTAACTGTAGGTCCTTATGCATATACAACGACCACCTGGGAGCGTTCCATTCATTCGGTGATATACATGGCCTTGCCGATTATGAGACGATTACACAATCTATTTCTCGGTAGGGATCAGAATGTTGTACAACGCAAAAAACAATACGAGAAAATAATTCTCATAGTAGAATTGGGTTAGCTACGGAGAATTGCAGGTATTAATTATATACAGACTACAGCGAAATGATGAAATCGGACAAATCTTATGTATTTAAACATCTCCATAGACGAAGATCTCGATGGCTTGGACAATTGCACGAAGAGAATACCAGCTGACCGAATCCCAGAAAATGCGCTATGTTCAAGATTCCAAGGAAAAAGATATGAAGGGCTGAAAGAAGACCAAGATTGCGCTGGATAGACAACGTTATAAATGAGGACATAACATCACTTGGACTAACATTGAGAGAAGCAATGGACTTGACAAATGACTGAGGACAGCAATGGAACACTGGAGATAATTTATTGATTATACCCATCGCCGTCAAATGGTGGGCATCATGAACTGATGATGATGATGATGGTGGTGGTGGTGATGATGATGATGATGATGATGATGATGATGATGATGATGGTGGTGGTGGTGGTGGTGGTGATGATGATGATGATGATGATGATGATGATGATGATGATGATGATGATGATGATGATGATGATGATGATGATGATGATGATGATGATGATGATGATGATGATGATGAATGAGTTTCACTCGAAGTTCCCTCCCTATGCATGACATGCATGTTGCATGAATGCATGTATGGGATCCGATCTCTGATCGTCATATTATTATTATTACTGAAGTCTTATATAGCGCTCCTTCAAGGTTATCTACTCAGGTGCGCTCCCAGTCCAACCACGGTCAAACATGACAGTTTTAAGACAAGAGTAGAACAGAGAAGAGCAATCGATTGGGGTCAAGCGCAGCGCTACTGGAAGCCCATTCCAGGTCGCTGGGCCAGAGACAGAGAAGGCACGGTGTTGCCGGATAGCAGTCCGTGCACGGGGGGACAAGGAGCTCAGCCTGTGTTGCAGAGCGAAGTGAACCACGACGCTGGACAGCCAAAGTGGAGCAGCAAAGCTCCCGGAGGTAAGGAGGAGCCAAACCCTCAAGGGACCGCCGAACCAGAGCAGAGACCCGATAAGCAATGCGCTGCGGGTAGGGGAGCCAGTGGAGCACCTCCCGCATGTACTCCGAGACCAGGCCAAATTTAGGGGTGCGACCCACAAGCCGGGCAGCCGTGCGTAGGACCCGATTGAGGCACCTCAATCGGCAGGTTGGGAGCCCATCATATATGGCGCTACAATAATCGAGGCGGGAGACCACGAAAGCATGGACTAGTGTAGATGCTGAACTAGGCGAGAGGGAGCGAGATATGACCCTGAGTTGTCGCAGCTGGTAGTAACAGCTGCGGCAGAGGAGATTAATATGCTGAACAAATGCAAGCTCCTGGTCTAAGGTGACTCCTAAGTCTCGGACTGAGGCTAGGAAGGTAAAATGCGGGTATTCCTTAGTAAAGAATATAATGTGTGATCTTCAGATAAACCATACTTGCACGTCAGATCAATGTATGTGTGTATTGATTGATTGATTGATTGATTGATTGATTGATTGATTGATTGATTGATTGATTGATTGATTGATTGATTGATTGATTGATTGATTGATTGATTGATTGATTGATTGATTGATTGATTGATTGACTCATTCATTCAACGCACACATAAAGCGTCAACTACCTCGACACCATAGACCGTCGACAGTTGTGAACATTGCAGATTGGAAACTGTTCTCTGTTCACGGAGATGCGCGGCTGCAGGAAGCATCTATGAATCTAGAGACCTGAAGGGGCGCAATATAAATTCTGTGTGATTGATTGTTATCCTAAAGAGCGCTACATAAATAGCCTGGATGGAAATGTTGGGGACACAGTAATCGGTTATGTGTGCTGGACTGTCAACACCGAGGTCGCGGGTTCAAATATGTTGCAAGCTTTCTGCTCCACTTACACGTCCCTCCCTTCAGCCAACTCTGTTATAACGAGTACACTGACCGTACACCATCGATGGGACGATCATACGGTGAGGGAGAGGTCTGGCCAACCAACCCAGATGCCGAAGCTAAGAAAATGAAGTCGCTAGCACTTCATACTCATGGCTGCCTCTCGGAGTAATAGCTTAAGCAACTCTCCTTCTTCTTAAATGTTGTTGCACAGCGCTGTATTCTAATACACAGACGTATGTAGCCTATACACACGCTGGTTGTATGCAGAATGTATCAGCATCTGTGGTATGTCTACGTACCTTTGGTAGCCGCAAGCCTGGCTGGCTGTCTGGCTGGCTAGCTTAGCTGGCTGGCTTGGCTGGCCTCCGGTTTCTTAGCAGCGAATCTCGGCGTAATCCTCAGATATTCGTCATGATGCCGCGGCGTGCTTATCGCAACGACAATAATTTATCGCCTCAGAAGTCTCAGGTCACAGAGCGAGAAAGAGCGGCGCACGGAAGGGGAGAGGGGCGAACGAAGACAGCCAGACGGAGCCAGACAGACAGTTGGACGGACGGACAGGTGCCAGGCTCCTCAGAGGTCGTCGTCGTCGGCGTAGGGGTCGTACAGTATAGCTCCGAGGTTCGACGTCTGTTGATACTAGAACCGGTAAACATATAGCGGCGGTCGAGGCGTGTGTTTGTTCCTTGGCCTTTGCAGTCCTGCCTGACGGTTCTTCAATCGTTGTCTGCCCCGCGTAGTTAACCTTTCTTTCTCTCTTTCTCTCTCCGTCGTAGGTCGGTGGGTCTGCCCGTCGCCGTCGCCGTCGCCTCCGCTACTCAAAGTCGGCCCGCTCTCCGCCGAGTGGCTGCTCGCAAATTCACAACCCAGAAAGCCCTCCGCTTGGATGCCCGACCGCACCGCGACCTCCGACCCCGGCCTAATTATCGCTGCGTTGTCATGGCGACTGCGCGCAGATAGGTTGTCACCTTTACCCCGGGGCGGGGCCTCTGACACGACGCCAGGCGCCGCAGAGGTCCAGGCCGCCGACCTCCGTGTACACTGGGCGGAGTCGAGCCAACGAAGCAACATCATTGGCCGGTTTGCTGGAGCAGTGCCAGCCAATCAGAGGCAACTTGGCGCTCGGCGAGAGAATTGGTGTGCGACTACCATCTGTCTCCAATGGCCGCTTACTGTAAATGTGCCTTGGCCTGCTGCTGCTGCTGCTCATGTCGGTTGAGGAGGATGCTCGTGCAGCGGATGCGGTGGCTGCTGTTACTGGTGGAGGTGATGGTCGAGTTTATACGTTTCGACAAAATGAGATGAAGATTTTATAGATGGACAGATTGATCGGAACAGTCGTCCAATTCGGACATCGCTTCTTCTTTTTCTTTGTGGCTTTGTAATCGGTTCCTCATATAGATGCAAAACGGAGACAGACAGACAGACAGACAGACAGACAGACAGACAGACAGACAGACAGACAGACAGACAGACAGACAGACAGACAGACACACACACACACACACACACACACACACACACAGACACACAGACACACAGACACACAGACACACATACATACATACATACATACATACATACATACATACATACATACATACATACAGACAGGCAGACAGAAAGGCAGACATACAGACAGACACACGTGGGGAGACAGATGGAAAGGCAAAGGCGGATTTATAGACAACGGAGTTGAAGAGTGAAAGAGTCACAGAAGGTTAATTGATGATGCATACTCTACAGCGCGCAGAAGCAGATACGGAGGGACATACATGCAAAGATACATGGCCAGGGACAGAGAGACACAGTGGCGGTGGTATGCAGAAACACAGAGAGACATACGGAGATACAGAACCAGAGACAGAGACAAGTACACGCAGACATGTGGTGATATATGGGGTCATAGACAAGACAGAGACAATTGTCATACAGAGACAACACACACACACACACACACACACACACACACACACACACACACACACACACACACACACACACACACACACACACACACACACACACACACACACACACGTGCGAAGATTCGGCGACAGAGACTCGGACAGACATGCGAAGATACAGCGACAGAGACCCAGGCAGACATGAAGAGATACAGCGACGGAAACCCAGGCAGACACGTAGACATACAGCGACGGAAACCCAGGCAGACATGAAGAGATACAGCGACTGGGCCCAGACAGACATGCGGAGATACAACTTCGTCAGACGGAGGCGTATGCATCTGAATTGGCTGCTGATGTAGGTCATTTGCAGTCGTCATTGGGAGATACTCTTTCGCTCTACCCTGCTGATACATCTTTCATCCACTCCCGTATCCATGGACATGCATTGACCCTACAACGCTGTGTCGAGAGTTCGAATCCTCGTCATGCATCAGTTGCAGTATAGTGTTTCTAATTGCTTCCATGGCATGCAACGATGCGTGTAATTGCTGTCTGCATTTCAACCGAAGTTTGTATAATTTTATGTAAATAGCAAGTCATCAGTGCACTGAGTTGAATTGAATACAACAGATTGGGAAATTAGTTGATGAATGAACGAATATTACCTTGCATACGCATGAACATGATTTGTCGTGTATGAATATGCATTAGAATGCACGAATATGCATCGTCGTATATGAATATGCATCATCCTGCATCAATAATATGCATACCTGTGTATGAACATGTATCGTCCTGCATCAATATGCATCATAATGCATGATGTGAAATATACGTAGAATATACAATGGGATATGGTTTGCATATGCATGAGTGCATTAATGTTCATGAGTGCATGTACACTAATTGTCATGAGCAGAAATGCATTAGCATGCATAAGTGTTCAGTTGATGCATCAATGTATGTATGTATTGCACGCATGAATTTCTGTATTTTCTGCATGAACTTCATGCAGTCTGCGAACACGAATGTCTACGTTTCTATATGCACCTAGTTACTACATCAGGGATTGAATTGTCGAGAGGTTTGGAGGGTTCAAACCTCCATTCATTTTTCAACCCCACCATGCAGTTAATTCCAAAAAATTACTCACCAGCACAGCTTTCAGTGGTTCAATTTATCTTATTTGCCTAATTAATGAAAACTACTGCTTTGTTTTTTTTCTCAGTTTTCATTCAGACCACTTCAGTGTTTGTTAGTTTAGTCATATTTTTTGCTAGAAATCTTCTGAAAACTCCAGAGTTTTCCGATAAGTATTCTTCATTGTTGGAATTTTTAGACACAGCTAAGGATCGGGTACACCCACTGCAATTTAGCATGTATACCAGATTTAGGCGTATATGTAAGAAATTCCGATCGGGACATCCGGACGTGCAAGAATATTTCAACCCCCCATTTCAAATTTGACAATAATATTCAAACCCTGTACTACGTGTACGCAATTCTCAGTATATATGGAGTTAATTATGTATTTAGATGGCTGTAGAGTTCTTCATCTGTCCCGTATGCTGTTAGTATATGCAATATGGAAGCTGCGCCGTGGTCGGTCCGTTATTCTGCAACATGCTTCCGTAGGCCTATACGATCCGAGCTTCTTCTACTTTGTATGCTTCTATTTCGCAAGCGATTGAAGACCTTTCTGTTCGATCGTGGCTCTTACAATATTATTACAATTACAATTATAATGTCTGTTACACTGTTTCATTATCATGTATATTCACACTAAGTTACTGTGAATTTCGCTGTAACTTCTAGGCATGCATAACTGACATTTTGCCCCCAAAAATTATTCATAATTGATTTAGTAATTTTATATCAATAAATTACTGTAAAAATACGGCAAGTAACTGCTGAATTCGCAATGACCTTCTATATTTTTATATCCTCATGTCCGTATAATTATACTATACAATACATATCACGCTCGTTAGGCCTATAATAATTTACTTTGAATTTCACAGTAATTTATTGCGAATTTCGGAGTAAGTTACTGTGCATTTTATACAGTTACTGTGTAATTTAGCAGTAAATTTACAGCGAATTTGACGTTATTTTACCACGAATTTTACTGTTTTAATATTTATGGGTTACATTGAATGGGTGCAACAGTGTAATGTATTCGGATTAAAGGGGTAAATTTTCTTAAAAACAACTATAAACTTCAAGAGCTAGCCTAGCCCTTGAAGTTGTTTATTTACTTTAAAGAAAATTGACATTAAATTAAATTTAAAAAAATAGTAGTTCAATATCGACCCATATCAGGTAAGCAAACTGATATATAGTCAATAGGGTGATATTAAATTCGGGGATACTTTTTAATATTTAGTTTATGAATTGTTAATCATTTTTGTGGAAAAGTCATCTATTGCATAGGCCTAAACGTGCTGTTGCACTCGACCCTGTGCAGCAAACATGTCTTAAAAACCCATAGTTTAAACCAGTCAGTTAGCCATGTGTGCAGCGCTGTTGTGATGTACAAAAGGCGCTATATTAATTAACTTGATACATACATACATTCTATTCACTGTGCTGCATAAATATATAAATATAGTCTATAAATATTGATAGCATAGCCTGTAGTGCATGGATCCTATCGCGCGTTGTTGCATGCGAAAGGCTTGTGTTGCACAACGCGTCATGATATAAATCCCTAAATATATTTTACCGTTTAGTTATATTATTATGTAATAAGAGTGTATTCAGATCCAAACCATAGTATACGACAAATACACGCGTTGCCTGCATTGATGAGTTGAGGGTTTGAGTTGATGTATCTTTGTGTGATGTGATGCACGTCTGCCTTTGACTGGATGTGCGTGTGCGTGTGCGTTTGTATGGATGTGTATGTCTAAGTGGATGTCTGTCTGTAGATATGCGTCTATTTGAAAGAATTCATATGGTGTCTGTATGTGTGCATATGTATGTGCTCGCGTGCTGTGCATTTATATAAGAACTTTGTATACAAGCAGTGGAGGCGCCACGATTTGAAAAGTAATACGGCAAATTAGGGATACGGCAAAAAAATGGTACGGCAAAAGGATGTTGTTAACGTACCACCTTATAACAAGTGGTACGGCAAAAGCCGTACCAAAAGTAAAGGCGGCGCCGCCACTACAGTATACAAGGAGGGCATTATCAAATTAAGTTGTATTGTATTGTGTTGTATAGTGTGTGTGTGTGTGTGTTTGTTTGTGTGTGTGTGTGTGTGTGTGTGTGTGTGTGTGTGTGTGTGTGTGTGTGTGTGTGTGTGTGTGTGTGTGTGTGTGTTACTTGGATGTGTAGATGAGCGTGGATGTATGTGTATCTGTGAGTTGGTGTGGCATCCTTCATGACTTACCTGCATGCACACATCTTCAAACATGCATCCCACACTGTAGTGGATGTGCAGTTGTGTGTCAGTGTGTGTTTGTGTGTCTCTGTCTGTGTCTGTGTACGTGTGGTCTGTGTATGTGTGCGAGTGTGTTCGTGATCTGTCTTTGGCTGAGTGGCGTAATTAATTTATTCGATTTGTTAAATTAATCTATTCGAGCGCAGATTAGATTAGATTAGAGGGCCATCGGATTTATCGCCGTTCTCTCAGCATCCCTTGTAACACTGCAGTGGCTTCTGGCAAACGTCAATGGTAGCATCAGTATACCTGCGGCAGCAACCAACGCTGGACTACAAAGCTACAGACAATTAAGTGATGTCTAGTCATGTGGTGCTCGATAGTGTGTTGGTTAGTGTGCCGGACTGTCAGTCGAGAGGTCGAGGGTTCAAACCCCCGCTAGGGCAGAAATTTGGTTTGTGATTTCTGTTCCACCTGCACCCCCTACCCAACTCAGCTATACATGTAATGTGTACACTGACCGTACACTGTCGGTTGGAAGATGAGGCGGCGAGGGAGAGAATTGGACATCCGCCCTCATATGCCGAGGCTGAGAAAATTAAAATGAAAACACTTCATACCCATGGCTGCCTCAGGAACTGCTCTTCTTCTTCTTCTTTGGCTAGTGATGGCCTAAACATTCTCTGTGCTATGCCCTGAAAAAGAATAGACTTTGAGATGTCTGTGCAAGCGCTATATAAATGAATAGACGAATAAATTGACAGAAAGGCACAGATACACACATGCTTACACAGTACACGCATACATAATACATAAATACATTTGTAAGCCTAATACATAAACACATGAATACATAGATACAAACATGAAGTACAATCCCTCAAGCTATGCAGCCGTAGGTAGTGCATATGGCAGCCGTGGGTACGAAGCGTTAGCGACTTCATTTTCTTAGCCTCGGTACATACATACATACTTACTTACATATATATATAAATACATACAGACATGCATACATACCACATACGTATACATACATACGCATATATACATACTTACATACTTACACACATAGATACACTTAGGGTAAAACTAATGTCTGGCTTCTCCTCATCGGTCTATCGTTCCTTAAAGACATTTCTGCTTCCCCGAGGCTTCCGCGCTGAGAGCGCCTCTGAATAGTCATTCTGGAAAGGCGCTTTATAAATTCTTAGATACGATACGATACGGTGCGATACATACATACATACGTATACATGCATGCATACATACATACATACATACATACATACATACATACATACATACATACATACATACATACATACATACATACATACATACATACATACATACATACATACTTACATAATTATATACTTACATACATATAACAAATACAGATAGACATGCATACATACATACTTACTAAGTTACTACCTATGTACAAAAGACTACTATTACTGGCAGAAAGGTCCATCCTTTCGATTAGCTTACCCTTCTGGATTAATCGTAACGCAAAAACGCATGTAGTGCTGCCACCTGGCGAGTGATGGTGGATGTGTTGACCTCTGGCGAATAGAAAAGAAAAACAGGTCAGTGTCACTCTTACACGTCTTCGAGACATCGAGTTAGATTTAGTTCTTCTTTCAATCACTAGGGTCCCACTAGTGTAGAAATGGGTCAACAAATTGGTTTGGGGAAAAACTTGGAACTTTCAGGTAGAGAATAACACAGTGGATGATGAAGAAGAAGCAGAGATACTGCGGGAAGATCTAAGAAGAATGTTCAGATGGTCACAAGACTTGCAAATGCTCTTCAATTTGGAAAAGTGCTCAGTGATGCATATGGGGAGGAGAAACAACGAGTTTTCATATGAAATGGGGGGCACGGTGCTGAAAGTGAGTGATGAAGAAAGGGACTTGGGAGTGATTATGCACAAGAGTGCAAAACCTTCAAGGCAATGTGCTGAAGCAGCAAAAAAAAGCTAATTCAACTTTAGGTATGATAAAAAGGACAATAGTCACCAGAGACAAAGATATAATAATAAGGTTGTACAAATCACTGGTTAGGCCACAGTTGGAATACTGCATCCAGGTATAGAATCCATACCTGAAACAGGACATGGAAAAACTGGAGAAAGTACAAAGAAGAGCTAGGAAAATGATTTGGGGCTACAAGGATCTGAGCTATGAAGAAAGGTTGAAAAGGTGTGGACTAACAACATTGGAGAAAAGGAGGAGCAGAGGAGATCTGATTGAAGCTTATAAGATTATCACTGGAAAGGAAGCACTGCCGTGGGAGAGGTTCTTTGAATTAGCACCGAACAAGGCAACTCGGGGACACAGGTAAAAATTATTTAAGAGGCCGAAGGGAACATTAGGGCAGAAATTCTTTAGTGCAAGAGTTGTAGACCTGTGGAATGGTTTGGACGATAGTACTGTCTCAGTGGACACTATAACAGCTTTTAAGAAGAAGCTAGGAAAAGTGGGCTATTAAGCGTTCGAGGTATATTTGCAGTGGTTCTAACCATAGGCGTAATTTGTGGGGGGTACGAGGGGTACCCGTACCCCCCACTTTTTGGCCTTGGGGGGTACTGTACCCCCCACTTTTTAAACAATGTCAATCAATATTTTATTATTGTGCCTTCTCAGAGAACGCAGTCAACACCAAAAGTACGAAAATACTTAGATACACATGTAAACCGGCAACCAAAATTAATGAGAATACTGACAGGGAATATGTTCAAAATGGGCGACATGCGAAAAGCTAAAGTGGAGAAGAAATTGGTACCCCCCCACTTTTTAGACCAAAGTATTGGTACCCCCCACTTTTTAGACTAAAGTTACGCCCCTGGTTCTAACACAGACTACACGTCTTCTGAACCACTTAAAACCCTTGTTATGTTATGTATGTTAATGGGGAAAGCGGTATTACCGCGGTTACCGCGGTAAAAACCGCGGTGATCATGCCAGAGCCAGCGGTAATACCGTGGGGATGGTATAACGGCTTACGGTAATACCGTGGGGATGGAAATAATATCACGGTAATTACCGCGCTGACGGTTTTAACATTGTCCACTGCATAAAATAATTAGTATTTGGGTCTGCTTTTTCAATGTCTTTGCATTGCTCTAAATCATTGAAAACTTGAATATATTCGATTTCTTTCCACCTTCCGGTCCGCCTTGACTGTTTAAGAGTGAACACGTGTATCATAATTTGAATTTGAAGTATGTTCTGTTTTAAAAGCTGTTACTGTTTCAGTTGTGAGCATTATCTGTTTTCGAATGGGGACAGACCGGATGGGGACAGACCTGATGGGGATGGGGTGGGGATGGGGACAGACCCACGGGAATGGGGTGGGGATGGAGAGAAATGTTGTCCCCGTGTCACTCTCTACTTTGAGTTTGAGGGTCCAAACCCAAACGAAATCCGAGTGAAGGACTTCCGTTTTGGCCCCGTTCGCCGGAAAGTGTAACTCTATTTGCGTGTGTGTGTGTGTGTGTGTGTGTGTGTGTGTCTGCCTGTCTGTCTGTCAGACTGTAACAGTGTCTTTAAAAGATTCAGAGAAAGTCGCTCCAATGAAAATACGAATTCTCAAAGTCTCAATCTTGACGCACGCATGCACATCTGAAACTATTACATGAGTACTAATGTCTGAAATCCTCCGAATGTAACTTTTGCCTTTTGTTTCAAAATTATGGGGAAATCAGTTTAAAAAATAAATATTAATAATTTATATAAAACCTGCTTTTCAACTGTGAAGTCCTACTGGCGCTTCTCTGATAGCCCTGTCTGTCTGTCTGCCTGTCTGCCAGTCTGTCTGTCTGTCTGTCTGTCTGTTCGTGTTTTTCTCTCTGTGACAGAGATCGTAGCAACCGGTTACTAGGCAACGTATATCATCTGTGACGTATTGTTTTTTTCTGGATATGTGAATTCGAAAATAAATATTCGACGGATCTAGAAGCTGCAGATCACAAGCAGGTAAATAAATAACAACAATGGCAACTTCTATAGCGCACGATGTTCAAGGTAACTCTAAGATTGTCTAGTAACGCCTTTTCAGCCAAGACTATTACCCGCATGGCTGGCAGCATCAAAACCTATGTTTCTGCCTATAACTTATGTCGTGGATATCGTAATTGTAATCGTAAACTCCAAATATCTCACAGAGAATTTCGGAGATTGAGATTATATTGCATAACACATAGTTGCTGTGCCAAGCTGCATATCAATGGTCCGTATTTTCCCGATGGAGAGAGCCAATCTGTAGTAGACTGCCTTTTTAATGGATAGTGTCATGTCATGTCGCCTTGCCATGGTATACGTGCTGCAGGAATGGATCAACATTGCCCAGCGCTTCATATCCAGTACTGCGTCCATTAGGCTTTTTCCTGATAGTCTCAGAAGACCCAAGATAAACTAGCTTTCTCTTCCAACGCTTAGCCGTGACAGCCCATCGCTTCAACGCATGCAGCCGCTTTCCGCCTCACTTTTACACTTCGGGTCTCGATGAAGATGGTCACTCTAGAGATTAATTTTCCCTTATTTAGTATCTGACTCCTGAGGGATCATATGTACCTCTGGGGAAAATAATAATAATAATAATAATAATAATAATAATAATAATAATAATAATAATAATAATAATAATAATAATAATAATAATAATAATAATAATAATAATAATAATAATGATAATAATACGATTTATTTAGCGCCGTAGCTCAACCGAGGCAGAAGAAATGAGCGCTGTAGGCTTATATGAGTTAAAATATCAATTACAGTTACATGATAGAACTTTTAAAATATATGCAAATAGAATTTAAAGAGAGCTTAAGAGGTGCTCTCGATAGTCAAGTGGTTAGGATGCTGGACTGTCAATCGAGAGGTCAGGGGTCCAAATCCCCGCCAGGGCAGAAATTTCTTTCGAGGTTTCTTTTCGACCTGCGCCCCCTTATTCAACTCAGCTATTATGAGTCCACTGACCGCACACAGTCTGTGGGGAGATCAGGAGGCGAGGGAGAGGACCTACCATCCGCCCTCATATGCCACTTCAAACCCATAACTGAGCCTGCATGCCTCTTGTATTCTTCTTTCTCCTCTGCTTTTCTTGTTCTTGTTCTTCTTCTTGTTGGTTTGTTCTTCTTGTTCTTGTTCTTGTTCTTCTTGTTCTTGTTCTTGTTCTTCTGGTTCTTCTTGTTCTTGTTCTTGTTCTTCTTGTTCTTGTTCTTGTTCTTGTTCTTCTTGTTCTTGTTCTTCTTGTTCTTCTTGTTCTTCTTGTTCTTGTTCTTCTTGTTCTTCTTGTTCTTCTTGTTCTTCTTGTTCTTCTTCTTGTTCTTCTTGTTCTTCTTGTTCTTCTTGTTCTTGTTCTTGTTCTTGTTCTTCTTCTTCTTCTTCTTCTTCTTTTTCTTCTTTTTCTTCCTCTTCTTCTTCGATTTTGTATATTTACGGTTAGATTAAATGCCGAGCTGTTGTTTTAGATTACAGCCGACGCAATGCAATTAGTCCTGCATATATAGACGGCAAATCGCAGGCCTAACAGATTCATCCAACAGGATATCAGCTGCTCACGGAGGCCTGACTCAGTGACATCCTAAAGCGGTTTCAGAGGCAGGCAGACAGACAAACAGACAGACAGACTGACGGGACTGACTGACTGGCTGACTGATACAGACACACTAAAAGCCATATAGACACAGACAACTAGCCAAACAGACAGACAGAGAAATAGACAGACAGACAGACAGACACACACACACACACACACACACACACACACACACACACACACACACACACACACACACACAGAGACTCACAGGGAGCCACAACGCTCAAGCGCTTGCACCCAGTCGACCTCTTCGTCTGACGGCAGATGACGAGTTCAGACGAACAGCGCAGCACCCGATGTCCAGTCTGTTTGACCGCCTCGTGGTCAGTCAGCGCCACTGGACACTGCTTCCGGTGCCAACAAGATGTCTCTCCGAGGCCAACGGATTATCAGCGAATGTCCCATCGACTGTCGAGAGACCTCGACCAGCTCAACTCCTTCTTAGAAGACGTCGAGGCAAGAAGCGCCACCGTCAGTCTTCTCCGGGATCAAAGCCGATACATGGAGGACGAAAGGGAGACGTTGGGAGTCGAATCCACGACAGACGAGTATCGGGCGAAGGAATTGGAAGAACAGTTAGCAAACGAAGAACCAACGAAGTCGTCGAAAACGCCTGGGACAGATCAGAGGTTTACAGCAGCTGGCCAGAGTCGAAGAGATACCTTGGAATCCAGGTTGCCTTCGCAAATGAAGCCTGATTCGATATCTCAGAAACAGAGCGAAAAAATTGATGGAGGAATGAGTAAAGACAATGTGGATGTTAGAGGAATAAATAGGGTCGATGAGGACGTCGGAGGAATAACAAAAGTTAGCGAATACTACAGAAAAATAAATAAGGTCAGCGAGGACTCCACTGGGCTGAGAAATGTCACTGAGTACCTGAGAAATGAAGCGACACCAGCCGAGAAAGAAAGTCTTGGATTAACAAGGGACGAACGAGAGGACATCAAGAAAACCAGCGTCCTTCCAGCTGGAATAAAGACGTTTACAGAAGAGCTGAAAGAAGCTGTTAAGCACAGGAGGGCTGCATCAGCCACTGACTACCAACCCTCGGTAGGACGGAGGAACCGTTACGGCTTGGCATCAGGGCCATGCAAGAAAATGGGAGAACAGACTATGCACAGGACAGAAATCCATGTAACTCCTGTTCAGAATCTCACCAACGCACAGAATCTCACAAACGCACAGAATCTCACCAACGCACAGAATCTCACCGACGCACTGAATCTCCCCGACGCACAGAATCTCACCAACGCACAGAATATCACCAAACCACAGAATCTCATCAGCGCGCAGAATCTCACCAGCGCGCAGAATCTCACCGACGCACAGAATCTCACCGACGCACTGAATCTCACCAAAGCACAGAATCTCACCAAAGCACAGAATCTCACCAACGCACAGAATCTCACCGATGCACTGAATCTCACCTACCCAATCTCCGAAGACGACTCACAGTCCGACGTTCCATACGGAGGAATCATCATAGTGGACGCAGTGGGACATCGGATGGCATCCCCAATGGATGCCTATCCCACATTGGCTGCTGCGGTTGATGCAGCTGACGTTTCGCATGGAGTAAGGTCGGGAACAGATGAATCGGATGAAAAGGCGGATCAGTCGAGTGGATCAACCAGCAGCGGCGTCTGTCGGTTCAGTGTACCGAGACGATTTTGTTCTACGGGTTTGCGTGTGTCATTGCGGAGACGAGAGTCCGACGACCAGCTTCCAGGGTCAGCGGACTTGAAACGGGATTCGGTTCAGTGGCCTTGGAAGGTTAGAGGTCGCGATGAAAAGGCCGTAGAGCGAGGAGTGGTTTCTACGAGGTCGTCAATGTCACAAACGGAACCAGACGAATGGAGAAGCCAATCTAAGAATAGAAAGGAAAGGATGCAACAGCAGTCAGGAAGTGAAGAGGACTGTGAGAGGAAGAAAGAGAAAGCAGCGAAGGATGAAGAGGACGTAAACAAAGAAGAAGAGAAGGAGAAGAGGAAGACGAGGGAGAAGGAAAAGGAGGAGGAAGAGACGTCGGAGGAGGAGGAGGAGGCGGCTGAGGAGGAGGAGGCGGATGAGGAGGAGGAGGAGGCGGAAGAGGAGAAGGAGGAGGCGGAAGAGGAGGAGTATAAATGGGAAACTGAAGAGGACGTCGAACATACAGCGGAGATGGTTAATAAGACGGTGGGCAATAAGAAGGACTGCAGAGAATGGAAAGAGGAGGTGGACAACAGGGAGGGCAAGGGAAAGGCGCGTGACGAAAGGGAAGACGTTGGAAAGGAGATGGAGCTTGAGGATAAGAAGGCGCTCCTCTTCCAGATGAACCACAGGTGGTTGAGCATGGTTTCAGAATACACCGTTCTTCTGACAAGAGGCGGCAATGGTGCCACGTGCGTCGCAAGCTCTCATACTGCGTTCCAATCGCTGCAGTCAAAGTTGATCCAACTCGAAGAGGACTACCGCCGCCTGGCGACGGATAAGGAACCAAGTCCATCGAGCATCGAGGAAAATTCATCAAACTATGTTACTGCTGCTGCTGCTGCTGCTGCTGCTGCCAGTGATGACGATGATGACGATGACGGTGATGATGAGAGAGATAAGGCTTCAGAAGATGATGATGCACTGAGTCCTCGGTTAGAAAATCTTCAGGCTGAGACCGAGCAAAAGGAGCAGCTGAGCCAGTTGCATCGTCGTTCAACGCGCGATGACCGAGGAGCAACAGGGAAAGCGGAAGATGCTCAGATTCTGCGCGTCTCACGGTCATCCAGTGAACGTTCACCAGCGCGGAGTTCATCGGACATCCAGAAGGCGAGAAGCGACGTGACGCTGAGCAGAAGCAGCCCGACGAAGCAGGTCACGGAGCAGGACAAGGAGGGATATAGAGACGGATTAAAGGAAGTGGCCGACGTCGGGTGCACCAGGAGCGATAGATCAGTTGGTCGGCTGAGTCGATCTGAGAAGCAACGATACATCCATTCCCTGGAACAGTTCGAGACGGACATGCGGGCGGAACATCGGCCGGAAGGAGACTGGACGACGGAGAGACGACGCAGGACAGCGTCTGGTGTTCACTGGGAACGGTCAAGGAATGGGATAGACTCCCAGTACGAAAAAAGTAGGTTTATTATTAATCTAATTATTTATTTATTTATTTATTTATTTTTTATTATTATTATTATTATTATTATTATTATTATTATTATTATTATTATTATTATTATTATTATTATTATTATTATTATTATTTTTATCATTATTATGTAATTATTATTGTTATTATAATTATAATTATAATTATAATTATAATTATTATTATTATTATTTTTATTATTATTATTATTATTATTATTATTATTATTATTATTATTATTATTATTATTATTATTATTTTTACCCGAGGTATATATGATCCCTCAGGTGAAGGATGTATTAGTATTATTATTATTATTTTTATTTTTATTATTATTATTATGAAATTTGTTAACCTCCTGCAACAGTCACACAGACATGCAACTCTGAGGTATGGTTAACCAATCCCTAGGCGATAATGCAGTTCTATTATCCTAGTGTTTGCAGCATAAGTGAGGTTTATGAGCTGTGAGACATTTCTTAAAGAGCTTATTTTCTGAGCATCGGATGAACATTGGTAGTCGGTTGGATTATTCCTTTGGGGGGGGGTGGGGGTTAGGGGGGAGCGCAGCATGGAATGCACGTGAGCCCATGACATGTGCTGCATCGAAGCTGAACACGGAAACCCTTACCTGAAGTTCGCAGACTGCGGTTTGGAATATAAGGAGAGGCTAGTGGTTAGGGTCGGCATAAATAGAAATGGTCGTGTTATGTCTTAAGCCTTTTGGCTTTAAAAAAAGTCTTAAACCTATGAAAGTCCCAAATTAGACTTTTGTTGTTTTGATAGAAATGGAACTAGAGTAGCTGGTTTCTATATCTTTTTTTGGGCTAATAAATAAATAAATTGTGAATATCATCACGGTGATTGCGATGTTTAATCTGTTGCATTCAGAGCCAATGAACTCAATCACACAGAGTTAACATTCAATGCACCTCCTTTGTTTTATTTGATATCAGTATGACCATAGAAAGCTATCTAAATATCTCCTTGTTAAAGGCAGTTGTTTTCACGCCTCTGACAGAAACGTTTGGCGAAGAAGAGAAGGAGAAGAAGACAGATAATGACGTACTGAGTCGGATCTTGTGTGACAATCAGAGGGAGGTAAAGGCAAGCAACGACGGCTCCAGCATCGTCCTTTACTCCCTCCGCTACAAACCCACAGAAGATAAAACACCGTCCCGGCTTTCTTTCGCTGCGTCGAAGAGATTGGGGAAAGGAGAGCAAGCAGAAGGCAACTCCTGCTACAGCAGCCAGCAGCACATCCACAGACCGAGTCCGCGAGTCGAATGGAGAAACGCCGGAGACTCAGCAGACCATCGCCGTTCCACTAGCACCTCGTATCTATACGCCAGCGTAGCACCAGCTGGAAGAACCATCAGTTCCAGGATGATGACCACCTTTGGAGATGCAGCCGCTGAAGCCAAAGGTTCGTCGACGATTCCTCCTCGCCTACCGCGTTCACCCGCCGCAGCAGGTCACCTGACCAGTATGCCCTCGGTCGCTCGAATTAGAAACCATAGCAACGGTTCGAGAGCACCCGAGGAGTGCCAGCAACCCGATCGGAGAACGCGACACGAGGACAATCCGCCGCCTGATCCGAAGGGAAGTCTGGATCAGCCGATGTGGACCAACAGGAGAGTTGGGGTCGGACCGTCCCTTGGGAGGCGCAAGATGAAGACGCCCGTACTGGAACCTGTGAATGATTACCGAAACCGGAACCGGAATCGGAATCGGAACCGCACCGATTATGTAATTAAAAACGGAAGACCCGACGGAGACGCGTTCCACTCAAGGAACGGAACAAGTGAAGTTATGGTCCGCCCAGGACACGCAACATACAGCTATACGATCCTCCCAGACAGAGAACCAGACGAGGTTGTGGACCGTTCAAAGAATGGTCTAGAAAACGGTATGGTCCGCTCAAAGAACAGACCGGAAGACGGTATGGTCCGCTCAAAGAACAGATCGGAAGACGGTATGGTCCGCTCAAAGAACAGACCGGAAGACGGTATGGTCCGCTCAAAGAACAGACCGGAAGACGGTTTGGTCCGCTCAAAGAACGGACGGGAAGAGGACATGGTCTGCTCAAGAAACGATCCAGATGAAGATAGGGTCAGCTTGAACTTCGGACCAGACGATTTCAACTTTGCTTCGTTGCGGGAGACGGAGACATTCGAGAATCTTCGTGTCTTGAAGTCGAGAAATAGCGATCGATCCCTGAATAAGACGACAGCCGTCTTCAACTCTTCGCCCAAACGAAGTCAATCGCAGGATCGATATCAGGGTTTCTTTGAATATCAACCCTTCGTCGAAGTCTGGCAGGATCGATACAACAGTTCCTCAGATGTTGACTCAAACGATCCAGATGCGTACTTTGAGAGGAGGAAGCTTGCGACTACGGGACGTGAGGACTGCTCAGAGATGCCTGAAATAGCAGAGGGACTGCGAACCGAGTTTCAAACTGACTGCCGACTAGATCCGATGCATCTACCGTTTTCGGAATCCGCGGAGAAGTATCGTCTGAGAAAGAGATGCTACGAAGAGGTTGAGTTCGCGGAAGATGAAACGGGTGAAGATGACCATAACGGAGATGATGAAGATGATGATGAAGAATACATTTTCTTCGACTCTTTATCCTATTGGTGGCCACACGACGAGAGTTGCGAACAACTGCGACGCACTGATTCAGACCAAGGACCGGCAGCGACTGAGATGGATGCCACGGCGGAGGCGACTATAGAGGAAGTCGACCCAATATGGGACACTCCAGAGCCGTTGATGATCCGCGTGGGACCGCAACCGTCTCGCATTGCAGCTGAACGATGGATACTGGATACCAGCGTCCAGTCACCCGCGAAGCCGCACCGGAGAGACTGCATGGGAGCGCCGTCGGAGACGCACCCAGAAGAACTGTGCTCAGACTTCGCCTGGGTTCGCATGGTCAGACATCCCTTGACTTGTTTGAACCGCGGACTGCGAGCGACTGAGATCGGCGACATTCGGCTGCCGGATCTGCGACTGGCCTTCGCCGTCATTGTCTTTATGATCGCTCTCCTTGTGTACGTCCTCATGAACGAATGGTCAATCCACCTTCAGCAGTGACCTCCATCCCTCTGGTCAAGGCTGCTGAGGCAGGAGCGCCAAAGAACGTGCACTAACGCTTCATTGGCATGCCACATCACTAGTATCATGAACACATGGTCACCGTCAGCCTACCATCTTCATCAACCCATTCACAACCACTGTCAACTGAGAATTAATTCATCGCAGCACATCATTATCTTACCAGTGGCTATAATAATAATGTTTATAATTATTATCTTCTTGTTGCTTATAATTACAATCAACCCAATACACAAAATGATGACCTTAGAAATTCTATCATCAACCCAGTGCGCATTAGGATCTTAATCATCATCATCATCGTCGTCGTCATCGTCATCGTCATCGTCATCGTCATCATCATCATCATCATCATCATCATCGTCATCGTCGTCGTCATCGTCATCGTCATCATCATCATTGTCGTGGTCTACGCGGGTGCATGCATCAAGGGAAGAAAACCGACGCGTCAACAAGCTTGTTTACAACGCACGGAAAATTCTGCAGCAAGCTGTCAACATTAATTCGGTGCATGCAACAAGGATATACGTGTTCAGTAGGACTTTCCAGGGAAAAGTACAGTGACGTCACAGAACGTTCTGGAATCCGGGAGAACTCTATATAAGATAGACCTGATGTACATTGGGGGCCTTTTGACGAAGATTTGTAAACGTTGAAACATTGATCGTATAACGTTCAATCGAGACCAGCCAACCTGTGTGCTGTCTACGATTGTGATATTTGATAGACGAGTTGACTTACTCTACACTTAATCGACTTTATTTTTAAATAAAGATCTTTTAATAGTTCCTTCGTTGGTTCGTCGTTGCGATCGAAGGAGTCGACCGCGACATTATTGGTGTCAGAAGTGGGATCATCGGTGTTGGATCCGGTGAAGAAGACGCGAGCCGGCGGAGGAAGGAGTCAACCCGGAGGATCAAGAGACGGTCTGTTCCAGACAGCGAGCGGATCGAGACGCCTTTCTACCGTGGGAGACGGGTGAATCGGCATACGACAGTCGGACGAACGAAGTGCGTCGTTCGGCTGAGACAGCAGAAGACAGCAGTCAACATACGGGTAAGATCCTAGGTGTTGTCGTGGCTGAGAAGGAGAAAAGAGAGTGGAGTTGCAGCCGAGTGGGAGGCAGCCATTATTTCTCTTTCAATATCTGCTGATTATTTCTTTGCAATTTGATCCATTGTTGTGATCGAGGCCAGACTTGCGTGAGCTTGTATAGTTTTTGCGTACTTGGCGAGTGTACTTCTTTGGATACTGCATAGTTGCACTTTGGGTTGTGGAATTTTCCTTTTGTGTGGCGGGTTTGCCGCGTGGTGTCTGTTTTTTGTTGTTGTTGACTGACTGTTTGTAAAAATGGAAGCGTTGACAACAGAGATGCAAGCGAATATTCGCAAAATGTCGTCTGAGCGCCTTAGGGTGTATCTTATGAAGGCAGGAAGGGACGAAGATGATGTTATGTCATGGGATCGAAATCAATTAATGGAAGAATGGGCCATGGAGATTGGAAAAGAGGAAGAGGAATTTAAGGGTAGTCCAATATCTCCAACAGGAGTGGATTACGAGCTGCAGAAGCGCCGTCTGGAGTTCGAAATCCGTAAATATGAAGAACAAAAGAAAGAACAAAGGGAGAAGGAAGAAAGAGAAAGGGAGGACCGGAAGGAGAAGGAAGAAAGGGAGGAAAAGAGGAGAGAGGAAGAAAAGAAGGAACGGAAAGAGAAGGAAGAAAGAGAAAGGGAGGAACGGAAGGAGAAGGAAGAAAGAGAAAGGGAGGAACGGAAGGAGAAGGAAGAAAGGGAGGAAAAGAGGAGAGAGGAAGAAAAGAAGGAACGGAAAGAGAAAGAAGAAAGAGAAAAGAAGGAACGGAAAGAGAAAGAAGAAAGGGAGAGGAAGGAAAAGCAGGAAGAACGAAATGTTAGAGATTCTTTAGCAAGTCGTACTAAGCGTTATAGTGATGCCCTTAAGAATATTCTTTTGGAAATTTCCTTCCGACCCTATAGAAATTCCAGGTTTCTTTGATCACTTGGATGGTTTGTTTAATGTGTATGAGGTGGATGAAGATGTTAGAGCAAAATTATTGCTAGCCATTTTAAGTGAAAGAGCTAAGGCATTAACCATGCGCCTTACTGAGGCACAGCTCCATGACTACAAATTCCTGAAGGAGTTTTTGCTAAGGGAGTTTAAGATAAGCCCTTCAAATCTTAGAGCCCGATTTTGGTCGTTGCACAAAGCATCGGACGAATCATTTACGATCTATTCATCCAAATTGCGTGTGGCTCTTATGTATTATTTTAAAAGTAGAAAGATAACTGATGAGTTTGATAAACTTGTAAGTTTATTGGTTGCGGATCGGCTTAAGGAGTCCTTGTCGAAGGCTTGTTTAGATTATATCTTGGCCCAAGAAAAAGAGGAGTGGTTGAGCTGTGAAGACATAGCTAATGCGGCTGACATTTATGTAGCGTCGCATGATGGTGGGAATGACTTAGTATGCCGTAGTCATCCGACACCGAAGTATAACAATTGGACGAGAGGTCAACCACATGTTCAAGTCAATAACCAGACAGCTCAACCCAAGTCTCCCAAACCGGAAATAAGGGGTGAAGCCAAGATAGGTGCGAGGGTGTCTCAGGAGGAGGCCAAGGTAAAGGGTCTCTGTTTCCTATGTCATCAGAAGGGTCATATGGCAAGGGAGTGCCAGACCAAACCAAGTTCTAAAAAGGTGAGTACTTGTATATTTGGGAACCCAACTGAAGAAGTGATCGACCTATTTGTTGAGAAGGTCAACGTGTTGCATGAGATACCTGAACAGGTAAAGCAAGGGAATTTATTGGATAATTCTAAACCAATAGGGTTGGAAACTGCTGTAAGGGTATATGAGAATAGTACTGATGGATTACACGAGAGGTCGTATATCAATGTACAGATTGAAGATCTCCCTTCTCAGCCAGCATTATCTGATTCAGGAGCAGAAATTTGTTGTATTGATAAGAAATTAATTGAGTCACTAAACTTACCCGTGATTAAACGGATTAATATAATTGGTTTTCAGGGAGAAGGATGTAAGGCAGATGTAGTATACCTACAAATGAAATTAGCTAATTCAATGGAAGGAACGACGAACATTGCGCCATCTTTGTGCGTCATGTTCGCTGCAGTCCCTGAACTAAATGAACGGGTTATTCTGACACCCCATGTTGTGGACCTATTAAGGGATAGTTCGCAATATGTAGTGATGGTAGCTGGCGTAGATCGATGTGTACAAATAAATAAAGGGGCAGAAGAAGATAACTTAGAAGTTAATATCGAGAAAAGTAACAGCAACGAATCCTTGCCGTCAGAAGTGAATGAATATTCTCAGGAGCAACTAGTTGATGATTCAGATAATTTTCTTGATGTTGAGTCAACAGAGTTCAAGTCTGATGAGGGAGTAGCGAATAATGATACTTTATTGCGTGAGCAACAGAATTGTCACAATCTTATATCTTGCTGGCAACAAGCGAGACAGAATAAAAATAATTTCTTTATAGATAATAACCTCCTGTACCACAAAGGGGAAATTATGGGACATAAGGTTAATCAATTATGTTTACCGGAAGATAGAATCGAGGTTGTCTTGCGAGTAGCACACGATGCCCCATGTGCTGGGCACATGGCTTTTAAGGCAACGAGAGCCAGGATCAAATTAAACTTTTGGTTTCCAAGAATGGATGAGAGGATTCGCGAATATTGTGCGTCTTGTCAAATTTGTCAACTAAGAACTCCAGTTAAAGTGGCAGATCGAGTCCCGATCACTCCTATTCCGAGGGCGGATGAACTCTGTTTTAACCATCTAAATATGGATTGTATTGGCCCTATGGTAGTGACTGGAGAATCCAACAAATCGAAACCCCAGTACAATTATACTCTGGTTCTGGTGGATAAATTTTCTCGTTGGCCGATGGCGTATCCTCTTAGATCGCTGAATGCAAAGGGAGTTTGTGAAGCGCTGTTGCAAGTTTTTACAACTTTTTCTATTCCAAGGATCATCAGTTCTGATTGTGGTACCAACTTTACCAGTCGTTTGACGAAAGAATTCTTGCGGCGAATGGGTTGTAGTCCCAGATTTAATACCCCTGGACATCCTGAGGCAGCTGGATTGGTTGAAAGATGCAACCAAAGCTTGAAAACCATGATCTTTAAGCTTGCTCAATCTGATCCTCGTGGATGGCACCAATTGTTACCGTTTGTTCTGTGGAGCCTTAGAGAAAAACCTTCAGGCACGACTCATATTTCGCCATTCACTATGGTTTATGGAACTCTTCCTCGGGGTCCACTTAGTGTGTTGAAGGAATCGTGGGCTGGCGAACGAAAAGTACCTCTTAACTTAGGTAAATCACCCGAAGAGTATCTCCAATCACTGAAGGAAAACCTCGAATTCGCGAAAGTTTATGCAGATTACTATAGTGATATAGAAACAAAGCGGTATGCAGATTATTATAACTTGCGTAGTACTGACAGAAAATACGAAGTTGGAGATAAAGTAGCAGTATTAGCACCAGATTTTGGTAGTTCTAAATTTTATAGTCGATGGCAAGGACCTGCTACCGTAGTCAAGGTTAAATCCCCATATTCTTATATAGTAGAAATAGAGGGAAAACAAAGACATTTACACGCAAATAAGATCAAGCGATACCATGAACGACTCGAACAAGCGATGATCAATAGCTGTTCAGTAATTGTTGATCAAGATGAAGAATTTGGTATAGTAGAGGTTGTAGATCAGGAAGAACGTG
>OY744603.1:81844998-81944998 GCA_963556255.1 Allolobophora icterica | reverse complement strand
AGATCATCTATTCGTACCAATCGCTGCTAATCGGGGTTCCAAGCTACGTGTAGCCCGAAGCTGAGCGGTCGGAGGTCTGCCTCAACCGTCTGGGTTCATGGGTCCCTGTGCCGTCCGACCTTTCTGTTCCGGTCCATCAGGAGCGAATATCATGGTTCAAAATGCCCTGGCTTCGTCAGAACATCGGGAGGCTCCATGCTTCAATCACTTCTCAGGCTTAACTATTGTGATCCTTGTACTTGGTCGGCGTTCATTCACATGCGCTGAACCCTCCTTCTGGAACACGAGAGTGTTCGCTACTCTCTTACTGAGACTATCTTTCTCTCTAAATTGAACTCTATCTCTTCCAGTCTGTTTGCAAAAGATGTTTCCAAATGGCCGTAATCGTAATCGTAGGGACTAGACTCTAAATTTCTAAAGCGCTACTATTAAGCTAAGCGCAGGGCAACAGCTTATTGGCGAGCGCTGCGTCGTGTCAGGTGGGTTGTCCAGAGAGACCAGAGAGACGAGGTAGAAGAGCCGCTAAGGGCGCTTCAATGAAGAACGCTTTTAAAATTTCAGTTGTATTACATTGTATTGCATTGTATTGCATTGTATGGAATTGTATTGCATTGTATGGAATTGTATTGCATTGTATTGCATTGTATTGCATTCTATTGCATTGTATGGAATTGTAATTGATAAGCGGATATTGTATTCGTATGAATTTCTGTGTTAGTGATGTTCCCTTGTTCTCTACTCGGAAAGCGTTAGTGGACTGTCTCTAGGGTTTTCCATGAGCCATGGGCCACTTGTCTTGGTCTCGAACCGGAGACAGAGACGGTCGATGAGCTTCAGGGGCGCATTTCAGTGTCCAAGACAAAAGCTGTTGGTGCTTCAGAAACCCTCCCACCCATCGATGAACAAGAGAGCGAACGTCTCCTTCTTCATTGTTCTGACTCTCAGTCTCTTCATCCTCATCATCGGATGTCCGCATTTGTCCAGATCAGTTAGATAGCCAAAGGTATGTAATACATAAATAATTATCTAATTGCCTACATACCTACCTGTCTTCCTACTTGCCTATCTACATACATACATACAAGGATGCATACGTGCGTACGTAGAGACATATATGCAAATTTGCATCACGCTCATCATTATAACCATCATCATCACCACCCATCACCATCCATCATCAACATCCATCCATCTGCTCCTCTTCCTCCTCCTCCCCCTCCTCCTCCTCCTCCTCCTCCTACTCCTCCTCGTCATCATCCCCACCATCCATCATCATCATCATCATCATCATCATCATCATCATCATCATCATCATCATCATCATCATCATCATCATCATCATCATCATCATCATCATCATCATCATCATCATCATCATCATCATCATCATCATCATCATCATCATCATCATCATCATCGTCATCATCATCATCATCATCATCATCATCATCATCATCATCATCATCATCATCATCATCATCATCACAAACAACAGTTCTTTTATTCACCCAAAGTCAGGAAACCTAAATACAAGAATTCAAATGTCTGACTGCAACTCCAAAGGACAAAGTCTTACCAAATCATATGCTAGAACTTGGCATCCTGTCCGTTAGGGGTGGGGGAGGGAGGCTGTGGAAGACCTCGCAGATAGCGAGGGTCTCTGTCCGAATTAGAATCATATGGTTCTATTGTCATACATATTTCGGAAGCGGTTGAAATTGGTGACCAAGTGAACTTTGGCAGAGACATTTGCACAAACCACATGCGTCTCAACTTCTAACTGGAAGAAGCAGAATGCAGAAGGACAATGGACGATACAGAAACGGACAAAAAGTAGAATGTAGAAGGACAATGGAGGATACAGAAACGGACAATCCAGAAGTAGGGCTGACTGAGAAATCCGAACTTTTCGACAACCCTACATGACCTCGGCTCATCGCCCCGCCTGCTTTGACCTTCACACCCTCTTCCTTCCTTTATTTCTCCTCCTGCCTCTAGTGATCGTCTTTCTCCCTACTCTACCAGCTTCTTGTCATCAGCGATTAAACATGATGACCTCGTGACGATGAAACCGTTTGCCCCCAATACGATTTCAGCACATGACGCGATGCAGACGCTGGAGTCTAGAACTCAACATCCTGCTAGCAGATGTCTACAGCAGACGGCGGACCCAGGGACGAGGTGGCGGGAAGGGGGGGCATTGAACGAGCGGCCAAATAAAAAAGCAAATAAGTGGGTAAGTAAATAAATAAGTATGTCATTCATGAATCGATACAATGCATGCATACAAATGCATATATACATAACACATACATACATGCTCACATTTATACATACATACATCTATAATTCTATGTATACACAAAGAGACCTACATAACAATTAATACAGATGCATACGTACGTACATACATTCATCCATTCATGCATCGATGCATATCTACAAACATGCACATATACAATTACACTGGTCAACAATGATTTTATTGCCGGTTATATTAGAGCGATTTTAGGGGAAACCTGTGGTGCTGATTCCGAATATGGATTCGGTTTTGCTAGATTGGCTCTAGTTTTTGAGTTATTCGACTAATTATGAGAATTTAATGGTTAAACGGAGCACAGTATCAAATCGCATTGAAATTGTCTCAAATTTTGTACCAAAGTGCACACATAAAATACATAATGGCATTGTCTTCGGTCTGATAACATTTAAACATGGTAAGCTGATTGATAAAAATCACAATTTTTAGACTTTTCTAAGGCTTTTGACACCGTCAGACACTCTTTCCTGGCCGACCAACTGGCCATTGCACTAAGTTCCATGGTATCACATCGTCCCTGGCCTGAATTAATGCAAGTATCATACAGGGCTCCGGCATGGGTCCCACCAATTTTGTCGTAGCCATGTCTGGTTTAAAACCTCTCTACCACTTTAATCGCATCTTCAAATAAGCAGATGACTGCTATCTTTTCATACTGGCTTCTAATATCTCCACCACTGTTGCAGAACTTGATCACATAAATGCCTGGGCCCAGAGATGCAATCTTCATCTTAACCATTCTAAATCCAGCGACATTATCTTCACCAAGTCCAAGACGATCCTTAAATCCTATCCACCACCTATATGCGGAATCTCAAGGGTCTCTTCATTAAAAATATTAGGAATTGAAAAAACCGATAAGTTTGATTTCTCTCCTTATATCCAAAAACTGAGCATAAGGGCTCAACAATCCCTTTGCGCTCATCGTATCTTGATTTCTCATGGGCTCTCGGGCCCCAGGCTTCATGACGTGATACGGGCTACCACTGTATGCTATGCTGTTCCCAGGTATGGTTGCTTTGTCAACAAGCAGGAACTTGTTCATTTGGGCGCAATTATTCGTAAGTTGGTTCGTCTTGGCTCCCTCCCTCCTTTTCCTACTTTTGAGGAACTCTGCAAACAAGCTGATCGTGGTCTCTTTAATAGCATTCTCAAAAACCCTAGTCACCTCCTCCATGACCTTCTACCTCCCGTTCTAAAGGCCGGGTATGATTTGCGCCCTCGTTCCCATAATCTGATTATCCCTAGATTTGACTCCCTTACCCGACGAGGTTTCCTGGGTGAGATGTTGCACAGTTAGGCTCTGTTTCTAATATTTCATTTATCATCTAACGTCATTATTACTGTTATATTTTTTCTTTCCCCTTTGTGTATGTAAAGCGCTGTGCGTTTGCTAGCGTTTATTAAAGAATATACTTACTTACTTAATTAATTAATTAATTAATGCATAGTTAAACGCCATTTGTACGATTTTCTTTTATGTCAGTAATCAGGACAATCACGTTGGAGGCTCCAGCAATTTATAATGTGCCATCGTGTGTCTGTCCCATTTGCCTTGATACCTTTCTTCCATGACCTTTATATCTTGGTGAAACCTCTCACCTTTTTCCTCATTGACATGTCCAAGATTATATATGGAAATCTATTTAAGTGGCTATGAAGAAATTGTACCTTTATGCTCATATTAGTACCCACATTTCTTAAGTTTGTGAGCATGTTTTGCACCAGTTCTTCGTAATTGTCTGCTTAGTTGTTGCCTATAAAGTTCTGCACAATTAAGACAAAACTGCAACAGGCAGAAGCTTCATGACCATTCATACATTTTGTGAAATCAGAATAAATGATAAGTTTACGATTCCAACTTATATAGCATTCGAAGTGTCCGGAGTGGGGGTAGGTAACAGTGTCTGGACATGGTCCGGGCAGGGTGTCCGGGCAGTTCACAGAGTACAGAGGGACAGCAACTAACATCAAGACATAATCCGAGAAAAACAAGTAAATACATACACACATACAGGCAGACATATACACACATACAAAGACACATACGCACACAAACAACGACGCATACGCACATATACAAAGACACGTACGTACACATACAAAGAAGCATACAAACACACATGCAAGGAGACAAACACACGGACGCGATGCTGGCCGGCAAATTCGCTACAAAACACAAAATTAAAATATTTAGTTGTTTATTTCGAGGTGGCCATTATCTCATGAACTAGAGCCAATTCGAAAAAACCACTTCCATTTTTGAATTCAGGGACCCCAAAATACCAAAGAATTGTTCAAATATCCTTGGCAACGAGAAAAAATTTTTTATTTGTTGACCAGTGTTATACATACATCAATACATGCAAACATGCATGCATTCATGCATGCATACACGCATACATACATACATATATATATATATATATATATATATATATATATACATACATACATACATACATACATACATACATGCATGCATACATACATACATACATACATACATACATACATACATACATACATACATACATACATACATGCATACATGCATACATACATACATACATACATACATACATACATACATACATACATACATACATACATACAGATATAGATAGATGCATACGTCCACGCATACTTGAAGACATACTTATATACACACACACACACACTAATATACACACAGGGTATCGCTTCTTACAAAATCCTGGATCGGCCCATAATAATCTGTCCTGCACAATAGGCTGATAATGACTCATAGGGCTTGTTGTTTGTATGATTTAAACGGCCAGAAACACAGTTCAGGACATTTTCTCAGAAGTGTTCTACGATGTTGCTTGTTACGCTGGGGATCACTTGAAGGAGTGGCTCCGTGGCGTAAAGCAGCTTTCGTCGCAGGACAGAGTCTCCTCTGCCGGTTGTTCGCAGGAAAGGAAACCTCTGAGCGCGAGGACGCGTTCGTCTGACGCAGCTGAATATGTGGTTTCCGGTTATGACGAAACTTCTCCAGTTCCTCGTTCTCTTCGGTCTGTGTGCTGTTCATCCATCGGCGAAAGTCCTTCCGTCTGAACCGGAAATAGAAAACAATGTCGATCCTATCGTAAGTCAGTCGACCTGATCTTATCTTAAATTACCTTCTTTTACCATCTCTTATCTTACCATGAACTCAGCAGTCTTCCTCGATCAGTCGTTGATGACTGATTCCAGAGATATCTTGAACAGCTCAGATGCAGAGAGTAGGGCTTTGTGATGTACTTAAATGGCGCTATGCTAAGTATCTAGATACATACATACAATGCAAAGCAAAGTAAGTATGCGGTGGTTAATTTGCTCATCCAGAGGTGGCGGATCTCTAAATCTGAAACCCAAGCTTAGTTGGCGTATCTATTCGATGTTTGAATAACCATATAATGCGTGAAACCCGATGCCTATGATAGACTATTGCTACGAGAAAATGGTGCGGTGATGGTATTTCAAATCAAAGTTGCCGGATCTCACACCCGGCAAGATCTGGCTGAATATAACCACTGAATGTATGTATGTATATATGTATGTATGTAGGTATGTATGTATGCATGTATGTTTGCATGCATGTATGTATGTATATATGTATGTATGTATGTATGTATGTATGTATGTATGTATGTATGTATGTATGTATGTATGTATGTATGTATGTATGTATGTATGTATGTATGCATGTATGTATGAATATATTTATGTATGTATGTATGCATGTATGTAAGCCATCTGACATATTAAATTACCTCCTCTTGCCTTACCATGATCTCAGCAGTCTTCCTTCACCAGTCGTTGCTGAATGATTCCAGAGATACCTCGAACAGTTCGGATACATCGCGAAGCAGAGTAGACCAGACGAAAGCTCGGCGAGCCCTGTTCCTTTTGTCGCAGCGGTTAGATCATCCGAAGAACTCGGAGCTGCCGTTCGCCGGTTTCAGAACATGGCAAATCTCCCTGAGACTGGTGAACTGGACGAATCAACTGTTGGAATGATGAAGCGTCCGCGCTGTGGCACCAGCGACGTCCAAAGCACACCATCATCCATCCCCATCGCTTTCAGCAGCAGGAGCAGCAACCGAAGCTTCATCCCATCACAGGAACACAGCATCGTGATAACTGACAAGTGGCAAAAATCTGAGCTCACCTACAGGTCAGCATGTGCGGTAATTACCATGATAGGACTGGAGTTCAATGCATCACAATGAATGAAGGAAAGAATGAATGATTCAATTAATGAATGAACGATTGAACTGAAGAATCAATCTAATTATAATCTAAACACAGATTAATTTATTTAATTAACGGGATCTATTAAATTAACTAATCAAGTTAATTGATTAAACTAATTAAATTATTGAGTCAAATTGTTTAGTTAAGACCAACATTTGTAACTCTGCGGCTAGCTAAAACAGATAATCAGTGACTGAATTTATAGACAAAGAAATCATTAAAGAGATAGGCCTATTATAAACAAGAACAAAACAGCTGACCATTGGTTGAGCATGGATCTTTTGGAATGCCGACCATTAGACCACCATAGATCTAAAAGACCACGTGACTATGAGACAGGCTTAATAAAAGACCATGAGATTTATGAGACCTTGTGACAAAGGGGCTATAATATGTATATAAGACCCTTAGATCATAAGACCACTGGACTATAAGACCACATAATCGTGAGACCAAAGAAGTATAAAGCCATAGAATACTAAGACCTAAAGAGTAAGTTTATGGCTACAGGACCATAAGATCAGAAAACTATAAGACCAAAGGTCCATAAGACCATTAGAACATAAAATCATTGGACCACAGAACTTTTTAGCGTAATATTAAATAAGAAAAATTATATAGGTCTAGCGCATTTTTCGTGCCTTCAGACCATAAGACACTTCGACCAAAGGAGACCATAGAATCACAGGACCATGAGACCCGAAATCATGCAACCATGGACGACTGATTGGCCTACCAACTGGTGTGAATCTGGAAGAAGTGGAGATGCTGGGTGATCTGTCTGGCCAACTTCTGTAGAGTTGAGATGATAAACATGCCAAAATGCGATCACAACCTACATGAATTTGGCTTGACAGACACCGACTCAACTACAAAAGAGGATGTCGACGTCTACCGCCCACCTGTTGGCCCTTCGAGGAAACGGTCGTTAGCAGGATTCTTATCTAAGTTATTAGCACCCAATTTAACGAAATTCAATCCAGTGGTTCTAACACAGTTTACATGTCCTCTGGACCACTTAAAACCCTCTTAAAAATATAATATTATTATAATTATTATGTTATTTTACACTATGTGATGCTATTCTATGCTATGTTATAATTATAACTTATATTATATTATGTTAAAGTCAAATTCAATTAAAGCTAACGATATCTCATTTAATCTCAGTCTAATAACCGATGACTCAGAGTCCAAACGTTTGGAATCTGAGATATATGAGTAAAATGGCACGTGGCGTCATCTGCTGATGCACCATGTAATTAAAATACGGGCGCAATAGAAGTCTTAATATGGGATGAGATAAGGAGAGATGGTTGAGACCAGTTAGGGGAGAGGAGAGGATAGGAGAAGAAAAGAAATGAAATGAGCGGATAGGAGAGAATTATAGGAGAAGGAAGGAGAGGTAGGGAAAGCTTAGGAGAAGAGAGGAGAGGACAGGAGAAGAGAGGAGAGGAGAGAGCAGAAAAGAGAAGTAGTGCAAAGAGTAGAGGAGAGGACAGGGCAGGAGAGGAGAGGAGAGGAGAGGAGAGGAGAGGAGAGGAGAGGAGAGGAGAGGAGAGGAGAGGAGAGGAGAGGAGAGAAGAGGAGAGGAGAGGAGAGGAGAGGAGAGGAGAGGAGAGGAGAGGAGAGGAGAGGAGAGGAGAGGAGAGGAGAGGAGAGGAGAGGAGAGGAGAGGAGAGGAAATGAGCGGATAGGAGAGAGTAGGAGAAGGAAGGAGAGGTATAGGGAAAGCTTAGGAGAAGAGAGGACAGGACAGGACAGGAGAGGAAAGGAGAGAGCAGAAATGAGAAGTAGCGCAAAGAGTAGAGGAGAGAAGAGGAGAGGAGAGGAGAGGAGAGGAGAGGAGAGGAGAGGAGAGGAGAGGAGAGGAGAGGAGAGGAGAGGAGAGGAGAGGAGAGGAGAGGAGAGGAGAGGAGAGGAGAGGAGAGGAGAGGAGAGGAGGGGATAGTAGAGAGTAGGAGAAGGAAGGAGAGGTAGGGAGAGCGTAGGAGAAGAGATTATGGAAGACGAGGGGAAGAGGAGACAAGAGGAAGAAGGAAGAAGACAATCGATGACAAAGTGGAGACGGATTGATGTGCTTTATGTTCCAATAGAGTAGATCATCCTCCGAGGAATCCTAAACTCCTAGCCGGAGTAGACACAGAGTTCGCCAAGGCCTTCGATCTATGGAGCGCCGTTTCTCCACTGTCCTTCGTCCGAGCGACCAAAGAGGAACCGGATATCAGCATCTCGTTCGTCAGAGGAGATCACAACGATGACTCACCTTTCGATGGACCAGGTATCATCATCTTCGTCATCGTCATCGTCATCGTCATCATCATCATCATCATCATCATCATCATCATCATCATCATCATCATCATCATCATCATCATCATCATCATCATCACCACCATCATCACCATCATCATCATCATCATCATCATCATCATCACCATCATCATCATCATCACCACCACCATCATCATCATCATCATCATCATCATCATCATCATCATCATCATCATCATCATCATCATCATCATCATCATCATCATCATCATCATCACCACCACCACCACCATCATCATCATCATCATCATCATCATCATCATCATCATCATCATCATCATCATCATCATCACCACCATCATCATCATCATCATCATCATCATCATCATCATCATCATCATCATCATCATCATCATCATCATCACCATCATCACCATCACCATCATCAAGGGATCTAGTGGTCCCGGAACTAGATTATCGTCATATCTGTATCTTGTTCTAATGGTAATACAGATTTATATAGCGCCACTTAGAGAGAGACTCACCAGAAGAATATTCTACGGTGCACTATAAATATTTGGCATCTCCAGCATGGAGAGTAGGGTCTGTGCTCATTTCTTGCTCTTTGACCATGGACCCGGAAAAGGACGGATCCGAGGTCATAGACACGGGTCATGCGCATCGCATTGCTTGCCGTTTACTCCTATTCCAAATTATACTGCTTGTCGAAGAGATAAGTGCGTGAAGAACTTCTGAAGAGCAGTAACAAGCATTACGCTCATCAGGCTCGAAACTACAATCATTAGAGCATATATCGAGCGAGCTACCATTATGAACATTCTATATCAAAGAATGAAGCTTAGGACGTGTGATTATTTGTGTAGCGCCTTTTTAGAGCCTGTCAAATGCGCTGCTCCACTGAATGACAAGGGGTGCTATTGTCTGCTGATATAGGTAAAACTCTGGCACACGCCTTTCCACCTGGAGCTGAGTTAGCTGGAGACATCCACTTCGATGAGGAAGAGGACTGGACTATCGGTTCAGTAGAAGGCGAGTAGACACTCTGAAAATAAAGGTATCGTAACAACAACATAAGTGTGGCTAGTCTACGACGATGAGGCGCTGTTTCCATCCTCTTAATGCGACAATAATTTCTGATTATTTTAGACACCTTTTAAAGCAGACTACGTTAACTTATATTTGGTTAGCTATGTTAATAAGTAAAACGTATCTTGCAAGTGCATTAATTTTATTTCTAATAGCGACTTTTTAATAGGTAACCTATTCTTTCTAGTAGATAACCTCTTCTTTGTAATAAATAACCTATTTGTTTTGATGTGTAAGCTATTAGGCAACCTATTGTTTCTGATATAGACCTATAGTCTATTGTTTCTAATTATAGGTTACCTATCGTTTCTGATAACCAAGATAGGCAAGTCCACACCTCTTGGTAGGGCTATTAAGTGAAAACCTAAAACGGTGCATGTAGGAAAAACACTTCCCGATTGCTTCTCTTAACCATACAGCTTTGTTGTCGCTTCAATTCCAAACACCATCGCTGTAGTCATCAGGCAACCGTAGGGTTTTAATTTTAAACAACAATGAGGTTTGTGAATAAGCTGGTTTCCACGATTTAGCTTCATGGGTGCTGAGGAAATATAGAGTTAATGGTTACGATTGTGATGTTATGTTAGAACTGGTAAAAGCGACGGCTCTGACATCACCAAGTGGCGGTGAAACTACTAGTATGGCGGGAAGAGTTAGCAAAATGTGTTGGGTTTATTAGGATCAGAGCGCTCTGAGAAAGGCTGAAAAGACATTGCCTGTGGGAGATGATATTTGATTTAGCAGGGGAGCAAGGCAATCCGAAGCCATACACTGTGACAGATTGGTTAGAACGCTGGTCTTGTAACGAGGTCAGCACGGGTTCAAATCTAGCCCGAGGCAGTTCCAGTGTGGGGACCTTGAGCGAGTTCTTCACTTACACTTGCTCTGAGTCATCGATGTTCTGTCGTATGATCGTGTGCACTTCTGAACTTTGGAAGGAGGTCAAATCAAATACAGTTGTATTGCATTGTATTAGTGTCAAGATTATATTATGGTACAATTAGTTTACTTGTTAAGGCTGTTTGTTTCATCGAGTAACTTCAGACGTTCGCACATGCAAAGTCTGGGTGGAGGTCAGGGCGAGTGAGCTCGTAACCATGGCGACAAGGATGTGTGAAGCTTCACATCTGACTGTGATGCTGGTATATGGCTGGTATTTGCAGACCTTTGTTTGCAGAGGTCATCAGAGCTCGTGATGATTCAGAGGCAGATGAAACTGATGGGGATGCTGATGACCCCTGGTGGCGGCAAGATCACTCAGTTAACAACTGGCCTAATGATATGTGGCGCACTAGCATAGCTTCAGCTTGCAGTTAACCCATTAGCTGATCGTTTGTATGGCTTAAAACTTTCGACCATCTTTCCAAAGTAACCGAGACTTTCGGGAGCGAAAACTCCTGAGACAATGGTAGCCGATTGGTTTGAGCGGTAGTCTTGTAGCATAGATAGTACGGGTTCGAGCCTCCTTCCCTGCATGAGACGGTTACTGTGTACTGTGTAGAGACCTTGAGCAAATCCTTCACTCACAATTGCTCAGCGTCATCGATTGATGCTTGTTAGATATTAGGCAGTGGTTCTTGGAAACTACTACTACGTAGTGGCGCTTAATAAATGCATAATAATGAAGATAGTAAGTCGTCAGATTCGCTGAGGTTCTTTTCGTTTTTAGTTCTCGCCAATTTTGGAACCGATCTCAGAATTTCAAGTCGCCCAAAAAATAGCTGATGACCTTCCTGTAGCCATACATCTTTTCGGTCCGTCATCCCTTGGCCATCATTTCCATAAGCATTTGATGGAACCCACATGGGAATATGGGTCATATTCCATATGGGTCTTATATAGACTTCATGTGGGCATGCTGGCAGCGTCCGGCTCCATGCAGCGCATGACTGTTCTGCTCGTGACCTTTGATTCCTCTCGCGTGTGGTCGTATCCTTTGTCAAGTTTATCCCTTGATTTCCGTTTATGTTCATGACCTTTGATCCAAGATGGTAATTTTAGCTAACTGCACACTCCCTCTAAGAATCCGGGGACAATTAGAAGAGCTAGACGCAATTAAAGCTCCGATCGTTATTACCAAAAACGGTCACGCGCTCGCCAAGTAGTTTCACACAAGACTTAGAGTTCGTATGACTCAAACGCCTCATAAATTGTTCTAAATTAATTGTTTTTTTTCTCTCTTTTGAAGGAGTGGATCTGTATACTGTGGCAGCTCACGAGTTGGGCCACGCCCTCGGTGTCAATCACTCGAGGGTTCCAGGGTCGTTGATGTTTCCATGGTATCAGGGCTACGATTCGAACCTACAACTCCACGCCGCTGATATTAAAGCTATCCAGGCGCTGTACGGTAGGTCTTAATTTGCAAGCGCTTGATTAGAGCAGAGTGAGTCTGCTCCGAACTTAGTCTATCTATCTATCTATCTATCTATCTATCTATCTATCTATCTATCTATCTATCTATCTATCTATCTATCTATCTATCTATCTATCTATCTATCTATCTATCTATCTATCTATCTATCTATCTATCTATCTATCTATCTATCTATCTATCTATCTATCTATCTATCTATCTATCTATCTATCTATCTATCTATCTATCTATCTATCTATCTATCTATCTATCTATCTATCTATCTATCTATCTATCTATCTATCTATCTATCTATCTATCTATCTATCTATCTATCTATCTATCTATCTATCTATCTATCTATCTATCTATCTATCTATCTATCTATCTATCTATCTATCTATCTATCTATCTATCCGCACTTTACCCGTTCATTCACCCCACTTGTCGGTCAATCACCATCATCTGTCTCCAACCCCTTTAAAGCCAGGTGGTCTAAAGCCAATCACCCACAAGTGTTTTTATTCTTAGGCCACACTTATCGAGCGCGATTGTAAAACTAAGTAATGTCTCGTCAAATGGAGTTCTGTGCCATGGCAGATCGGTCATGTGTTTGCCTTTTACCTTAGCGTCCGGGGTTCGAACTTTAGTGGGTCGTTGTCAGAGCATATCCTGTGAGAAAATGTTGTACAGTTGGTGAATGATGCGATTCAGATAAAATATAAACTATATGAGTCGATCTCATAGTTAAGACTTTCTTGAAGAAGTCGTTTAAAATTACCTTAATTTGACATGACAACATACCAACATAACATAACACTAAATAGCATAATATGCCCATATAGAAGAGAAAGAGCAGTCCCTTAAGTTAGCCCTGAGGCAGTCATGGGTATAAAGTGTTAGCAATTTAATTTTTTTAGCCTCGGTATATGAGAACGGGTAGCCAGTCCTCTCCCTTGCCGTCTCATCTTCCCACCGACAGTGTACGGACAGTGTATTCAGTATGGCTGAATTGGCCAGGGGTGCAGGTGGAGCAGACAACGCGAACCAAATCACTGCCCTGACGGGGATTTGAACCCCGACCTTTCGACTGACAGTCCAGCACGCTAACAGTTACCATACCTTCGAGCACCCATAAAACATGCCATAAAAGCACGTAACATAGAAGCATAACTCAATACAAACACATAGCACGAAACACCTGAACATAATTGATTGAGTGATTTACAGGTAAACGTAACGATCGAAGACAACAGAAAACGTCTTCTGTTGCTAAGGAACCGGATTCATGTTCGACGGACTTCGACAGCGTCACCTCCATCAGAGAAGAAATATTCCTTTTCAAAGACAAGGTCAGAAGAGATTACTCTCTGTCTGTCTGTCTGTCTGTCTGTCTATCTATCTGTCTGTCTGTCTGTCTGTCTGTCTGTCTGTCTGTCTGTCTGTCTGTCTGTCTGTCTGTCTGTCTGTCTATCTATCTATCAATCTATCTATCTATCTAGCTATCTTTTTTTCTTTCTTTCTTTCTTTCCATCCATCCATCCATCCATCCATCCATCCATCCATCCATCCATCCATCCATCCATCCATCCATCCATCCATCCATCCATCCATCCATCCATCCATCCATCCATCCATCCATCCATCCATCCATCCATCCATCCATCCATCCATCCATCCATCCATCTAAATTATTAAATTACTCAACTCAGTTTGAGAATGTCCATGGTTGACTGGTTCAGTGGTTCTGGAGACGATACAGAAACTGGACCATAAAGGAACAACCGGAACTCATCTCTCGCTTCTGGACTGAACTTCCGCCGGAAGTCGATTCCATAGATGCCGCTTACGAAGTTCCCCAGGACAACCACATCATCTTCATCAGAGGCAAGCATCGATTTGTTCCTTTGTCTGTGTCTCTGTATCCGTCTGTCTGCCTATCTATCGGCCTGTAAGCGGCCTGTAAGTCTACCTGTCTGTCTTAATATCATCGTGTTAGTTCCAAGTCGGTCTGTCTGTATAACTAGTACCCTCTTAGTTTTTTTTATCGGTCAGTCAGTCAGTAGGTCGGTCGGTTGGTCGGTCGGTCGGTCGGTCGGTAAGTAAGTAAGTAACTATGTAAGTAAGTAAGTCAGTCAGTCAGTCTGTCTGTCTGTGTTTGTCTGTGTTTGTCTGTCTGTGAATGTCTGTCTGTGTGTCAGTCTATGTCTGTCTGTGCCTGTCTGTCTGTCTTCAGACACAGAGACAGACAGACACACGCACACAGACAGTTGGTCGGATGATGTTTAACCAGACACCTTCAATTACCATTCAATGGCAAACTGTAGATCGTGGTTTCGACGCAGTTACAGTTATTATGAATAACGAAGATGATAGATTGGGCGATTATGTGGAGTCTTTGTGCGTCAGCCTAAACAGTTCATGACAACGGTTAGTGGTAATGAGGCTATTCGGAGATCAGAGCCACTGAGAGAGTTTAGCAGGTGCACGTGACGTAGCCACGTCATGCGACGCATTGTAATCATTTTCCCACAGCGTTTAATGAATGTAATTATATGAACACAAAGCGCTTCGTTATAATAAATCTTACAATTATTACGAGATTAGCATAAAGCATAACGGTGGTTCTTTGTCATGGGGTGCACTTGAAAAAGTTGAAATGTAGGCCAACACTGCATGGTTAGGCATTCAAGGTCGTTTTAGATCAGTCAGAAGGTCATGTTTGAACGTCTCTTTGAGAGTCCCAAAAGGGGCTATATAAATTATTAAATAGCTTTTGGACAGTAGAGCAATGCCCCAACTTGATTTGGCGATATTTTTCCGTTTAAAATAAAAACGAAAAAATATCGTCAAATCAAGTTGGGGCATGGCTCTAGTACAGTGCCTTGACCCTGACGCGACCTGCTGAAACGGTAGGCCTATTGTGCCGCCAGCAATAGGCCTACCGTTTCAGCAGGTCGCGTCAGGGTCAAGGCAGTTATTCAGCAGGTCGAAGAAGCAATTCAATTTTAGAGTTTACAACACAGACTTCTATTAAGATACTGGATAAAACGTAAAGAAGTCGTTTAGATCTATCTAATAATTGCACTAGTGATGGTATGGAACAGATGCTGATGTTTTAAATGTAAAAAATTCCAAAGAATTTTACACATCTGTAGGTAGCAGACAGGACATAATGCAGGTCAAGAGCAAAATAGGCAGGTCATAAGGCAGGTCAAGTAAAATAGGACGGTCAAATGACATACCGCTACCTATGGTAGCGCCGCCACTGCTCTAGTAGCTCTACTGTCCACTGTTTTCTTACCTTTGCTTAGTTTCCTCGTTTCTATCGAACGACTCTTTCTTCCTCTTACTGGCAACGAATCACATTCACCTATCTATCTGTCTGTCTGTGTGTGTGTGTCTGTGTGTGTGTGTGTCTGTGTGTGTGTGTCTGTCTGTCTGTCTGGCTGTCTATCTATCTAGTTTTCCTTTAAATATATGAATAAATATTGTATTCATTGGTTTGTTCATTCGGTTTAAGACCCAGTTTCTGATTGCCTTATTCACACTTAGCTCAGTTGATTTAGATCTAGATGAAGCTGCAAGGAGTCAAAGACCGACCCCTCAGCCTTTCTCTTCCTCTATTCCGGAAACGCATGAAGTCCATTTTATTTGTTAGTGATAGCACTGACTCGGGTCGGGAGCGCCTCTGAATCGTTGAGTAGCCCCTATAAAAGCTGTCGATTACAATTACAATTACAGTGGCAAATAGCTTAGCCAGAGCTAGCATTAAACTCCAAGATATGAACATAATTATGTAAATCACGGCTCGAAAGACGTTGCTATGGTTACATCGCTTTACAATTTTCCACTGAAGCAACTATACACTCTTGGACATCCAGCTCGAAAACGCGTTTATATCTGTTTAGATGTGTAAGAAAGCCGTGTTCTAGCTCCTCTGTGAGAGTCAGAAAGCCCGCTATATAAAAAGCCACATGAATACAGACGTCAGTAAGTAGCCTATAATTCGCGGGGCCGCTTGAAGGGGGGAGGGGCGGCGTGCAGTCTCGGCTGTTAAGCCGCTACTGACGCAACAGGATGTGAACTGATATTTCTGTCTCTCTTTATCCGTCTCTTTCTATCCCTCAGTGTCTGTCTGTCTCTGTTTCTCTTTCTGTTTCTCTGCCCTCTGTCTAAGTCTCTTCCTCTGAGTATCTGTTTCTCTCTGTCTCTGCCACTCTGCCTGTCTTTGTCTCTCTGTATTTATCTCCGTGTCTCTTCCTGTAGTCACTGTTTCTCTGTCTCTGCCTGCATCTGCTTCGCTCTTTCTCTGTCCCTCTCTATCTCTCTCTGATTCTGTCTCCCTGAATTTATGTATCTTTCTCTCTGTCTCTGCCAATCTCTGTGTGTCTCTGTGTCTCTCTGTTTTTTCTGATTCTGTCTCCCTGACTTTCTGTAACTTTTCTCTGTCTCTGTCTGTGTCTGCTTTTCTCTTTCTCTGTCTGTCTCTATATATCTGTGTGTGTGTGTGTCTCTCTCTCTCTCTGCTTCTGTCTCTCCGACTTTCTGTATATTTCTCTCTGTTTCTGCCTGTCGCTAAATCTCTCTGTCTCTCTATCTCTCTATCTGTCTATCTCTCTGTCTCTGTCTCTCTGCCTTTCTCTCGGTCTCTTTCTGTCTATGTCGTCCGATATGATCTGCGACAATTCGTTGCGGACTTCCAATGTAACATCTATGTTCTGGGCGGGGCATTTTTCACACGTGCCGCAAATTGGCCTCTGCGCTGCATCCTATTAATACCCATACAGATGACAATGGCAAGTATAAGTGGGCCTACAGGGCCTATCTCTAGGCCATCGATGGTTCTTTGGATTAGGCAGCAGCTGCTGCTGCAGCAGGCCATCACTCATATGCTGTTTAACTAGCGACATCTGCCAATAATCACATGCCTGTGGACGATCCTCTTTCAAAGTCTTCCCATCGAATCCCCTAACCGCTCAGCGTTTTCACACCCTTCACCATGACCACCACCTCATCCTTCTCCTTCTACTCTTCACCCTTCATAATTCCCTCTTCCTACTCCTTCATCACTCACTCCTCCTGCTCCTCAACCACCTTCTCATTCGGTAATTATGTATGTATATATGTACGAGTATGTATGTATGTATGTATGTATGTATGTATGTATGTATGTATGTATGTATGTATGTATGTATGTATGTTTGTATGTATGTATGTATGTATGTATGTATGTATGTATGTATGTATGTATGTATGTATGTATGTATGTATGTGTGTGTATGTATGTATGTTTGTATGTATGTATGTATGTATGTATGTATGTATGTATGCATGTATTTTGATTTTGATTTTGATTTTTGATTTTGATTTGATTTTGATGCATGTATGTGTATAAGTATGTATATATAATAAATACATACACAAATACACGTACATGCATGTATGTGTATACATTACATATTATACATAAATACACACATATATACATACATACATAGGTATATACAGACATAAATACATTCATACATAAATACATACATACATACATATATGCATACCGAACGGATGTAACAGTCTTCGTCCGTCTCTGTCGTTACCTCTGTTTGTGTACCTGCTTCTGTCTCTGCCTCTGTTTCTGCATGTCTGTATAACAAGAGGGAGACATGATGTCTCCCTCTTTTTCTCTACTTCTGTTAACCTAGAGTATTCCAGGCCGTGTGGCATCCACATAAGATAACCAGATCGAAATTCATTTCCAGGGCAGAGGTTCTACGAGTTTGAAGGTCGTCGGTCTGTGGGGAGGAGGACAGAAGGACGCCCTCTGACGGATCTAGGTCTGCCTCCGGACGTCACTGGCATCGATTCCATCTTCACCTGGAACGACCGAACTCACGTGACAAGCGGCAGACGACACTGGATACTGAAGGACCAGGAGACTCCCTCGGATCAACGTCGCAACCGACTCCTCTCCCGTTTCCCCTATTCCGCTGCCACTTCGTCCTCTTCCTACTCCTTCAAGTTCCCTCGGCTTCCCATCCATTCGGCGTTTGCCCATCCAGATGGTATGTATGTACAGATGCATAGTGTATCTACGTATGTATGTATGCATGTATGTATGTATGTATGTATGTATGTATGTATGTATGTATGTATGTATGTATGTATGTATGTATGTATGTATGTTTGTATGTATGTATGTATGTATGTATGTATGTATGTATGTATGTATGTATGTATGTATGTATGTATGTATGTATGTATGTATGTATGTATGCATGTATGCATGTATGTATGTATGTATGTATGTATGTATGTATGTATGTATGCATGTATGTATTGTATGCAGGTAGGTAGGTGTAGGCATTAGGTAGGTAGGTATGTACGTATCTATAAATGTATGTGTACGTATTTATGTATGTACGTATTTACAGGGGCGTCCATCCCCCCTTACGTCTATGACGCATTCCCCCCCCCCATGTGATCAGATGCCCCCCCAACGACGTCCCCAGACGATTGGCCGACTGTCGACAAAAGAGAAAATAGGCCTATCGATTACCGAACCCTGAAGCACAATTTTACTCTTGAATTCTGTAACTTTCAGTTCGCTAACAAAGCAACATGCATTATAAAATATGATGGCTTGACGATGATGACGAGCAAAAGACACATCTGTCGAAAGGACAGTGGATTGAAAGTACATGTAGGCCTAGTTACGTTAAGACAGAGGCATACCGCCATAGCGGCCAGACAGTACAAACGTAGTAACACAAGTACTAAAATTACAACAGGTGCCTCTTCAGAGCAGCAGAGTGCGTAGCCAGGCGATTAACAATTTTGTCTAGTTTTAGTGATGGAATAGCGCAAGGGAGATCAGGATTTCAATCCACTGTCCTTTCAACATATGTGTCTTTTGCTCGTCATCATTGTCACTGTCTAGTTGAATTAGTTCCAGTTTTCAGTCGTCTGGAATCAATTCATTAAGAGGCACAAGGTCTTGTACGGCGCGATATGCGTGTCGAAACTCCTCGAGCTCGGTTTGCACTACCTGTGGGTAGGCCTATAGTGCGAACCGAGCTATGTATAAATTGTGTGCAATTTATATATACCTTGTAGTCTTCCACTTGTGGTGTGTAGCCTAGTACAATGTATGCGCCATTTGTCACTACGGATAAGCATGCCGCATAACGGCTCGCAACATTTATAATTCATTAAAACATTGTCTCTGGGCATGATTAATTAGGCCTACTAGTAAAGTGAAATTGCAAAGTATTAACACATCAAAATTACGAAACGCTTATAAATCAAAGTATCTCATCTTGCGGGAGGCCACGTCAACCAAAGAGTACCCCTCCATTCACCCCTTCGCTTCACCCCTTCACCCCTTTAGTTACGAGGCGAGGAATCTGATACCGGTCGACTTGTGTGCAGCCGGGCTGCTGTCTGCCTGCCTCCCTGCCTGCCTGCCTGTGTTCCACCCTACCGGCCTGGAGTCAGCTCTGCAAGGTTGATGGGGCTACAAGGGAACGTGGAGGAGAAGAGGGCAATACAGGGCTGTATATATGGGTTGTTACATTAAAACACTGGAACCTCCTTTGGTCTGAGATTGAATATGACGCGTACGATACGCCAACATTATGAAATTGACTAATCGATTAATCACTGAAATGGAAAGAATGAGCAGACATTTAACTTTAATGTACTAAAAATTTCTTCTTTCCCCCCTGAAAAGGCTATGAAGATTTCTGCTTCATTCCCCCCATAGGATGGACGCCCCTGCGTATTTATGTATGTGCGTATTTATGTACGTACGTATTTAAGTATTTACTTATTTATGTATGTACGTATTTATTACAATTACCAAAGCAGTTTTTGAGGAATTCACTAAAGACCCCAGTAATAATCGATTTTCAATAACTTGTTGTAGGGATATCGTCACCTTGAAAATCGTGTAAGTTAATGACGTAATATACAGAGCGCAGTGGATAGACACCGATGATATATATATATATATATATATATATATATATATATATATATATATATATATATCATCGGTGTCTATCCACTGCGCTCTGTATATTATGCATATATATATATATACACATATATATGACGATGACATACCTAATCTAATCTAATCTAATCTAATCTAATCTAATGACTTCTATAGCGCCATTAGAGTTGATCTCAAGGCTCGCAGCGCATCTGCCTCGGTCTTCAATGCATTGTTTAATAAACAGTTTACTGTATGTAAAGGCACTAAGTTTTGCAATGTGAATGAAGTTGTCGGTTACGTAAGCAGTGTAAACATTAGCTCATTTATTTCTGTACACTTAAAAAGGTTACACGTCTGTTAATGAGATATTCTTATCTGGCGTTTTTTGGATGCAGGAGGCGTGTACGTTTTCGGAGACAGTTACTACTGGAGGCTGAATGATGCTGATGCTGATCCTACTGCTGCTGATGCAGATGATAATCACGGTCGGATGATGATGGCGGATGAGGATGGACGACTGACCAGTCACCTGTGGATGGACTGCAGCTCAAGGTCACGTGGCGTCCACCCCTCAAATCACTGGGGGGCGCCAGTTGCCATAATGGCTGCTGTCTTTTTCGCTAAGAACATATTCGGATTCCCTTTCCGAATCTGAAAGCACCACTACGACGAAGATCACCACCACTGGCACCTCCCCACTACCACTGCCACCACCACCACCACCCACCACCTACCACCATCCGCCACCATCACCATCACCACCTGCCACCACCATCACCTCCACCTGCCACCATCACCACCTGCCACCACCACCACCTGCCACCACCACGCCACCCTCACCATCATCGCCAGCCACCACCACACCACCATTACCCGACGACCACCACAACTACCTCCGCAGGAAGCTGACGAAAAGGCGGAGGAGGAGAGAGAATATGAAGAGTAGGAAGAGGATGAGAAGGGATCGTGACAGCTCCAGACGCTCGGAACCAAGCAGTGGAAAGGGACAAAACATACCAAACACAGTCTATATCTTTCCATCTTCAAGACGGAAGTCGCTTCCGGTCATACTACGACAAACCGGAAGTAGCCTCCTCCATTGCGAAGACACTCACACAAACGCAGAAACGCCTTCGTCTGTAAAGATCAAGGCGCGGATCGAGAGGAAGGAGGAACATGCCCGCCATGTCTACCCTCGGAGTCAAGAAGGCAATTACAAAGGACAAGATACAGGTGTATGTAGGTATGCACAGTGCATATTTTAAGGAATTTAGACTACTGGGACAAAAATTTTGAACTCGTCTCTGAAAAACTCTTATGACCTTTTTCTGGGAATTCATCTCCCCGAAAAAGTTGATGACCTTTTTTTAGGAGGTCTTCTCCTGAAAAAGTCATCTCCCGAAAACACTTGATGACTTTTCTTTAGGAATTCACCTGACAAAGTTGACGACCTTTTTTTTAGGAAGTCATCTTCCAAAAAAGTCACCTCCCGAAAACCGTCGATGACCTAAAAAAAGTTCCTGACCTTTTTGGGAATTTACTACTGGGGCAAATCTTAAAACTCTTCCAACATTTTGTCCCACTACTTATACTTTAACCATACATTGCCTGGGACAAATCAGCCTAACTACTGGGACAAATCCTAGCACTACTGGGACATTTGTCCCACTAGTTATACAGTTAAAATATGCCCTGGGTATGCACGTGACCGGATACTTGCTATAGCGCCTTTTAAGTACCTCCCAAACTGTTGATTAAGGATGGCCGCTCCAATCAAACCCCTTCCGCCTAAAAGGGCGCATTCAGGGTTTCGTCTTACAAATGCATCATTTGGGACATGTGCTGTACATTTCTATCATGGTTTCACGTTATATTCTAATGTTGTTGTTTATTGGCATTTAAGGCACACTCGTATCGTGACTAAGACGATGGTCCCTTACACCGTTTACATGATATTACTGTAAATGTTTGTCTATAAAAACTTACATACAACAGATTTTCCACTAATGACCTGGAACCGATTCGACACCTCCCCCCTGCCTATCGATTTTGCTTTGACTAAGCGCCTGTGAATAAACTGGTTCCCGCGACGTAGCTTTTTTAACGCTGTAGAAGTCTCGAGATTAGGATTAGGATTAGGATCACTACTAGGGGTTTCGAATAATCCATTTTCTTAGAGCTGATATTGGGAATTGCTGCTAGCCAGCTACCCAGCGCTGGTCCCTGTCATTGCAGGATGAGGTAGGTAGGGCTTTCCTGTTCTCAAGACCAGCTTAAGGGGTTTGTACTTTATATTTATTTAATGCTTTCACTTCATATTCTAACCCAGCTGTCGCAGCTTTATACATGATGTGCGGCACAACCTAACAAAAAGGTGTCGTCACGTGATTGCAAATGTATCGTGTCTGAAATTTTTGACAAAACTGACTTAATTATGAAGTTGAATGCAAACACAATATAACATAACAAAGGTTTCAGGTGGTTCAGAATATGTGTAGTCTGTGTTAGAGCCACTGCAAGTTAGCCTGTAATGCTTAATTAATAGCCTATCTCGTCTAGCTTCCTCTTGAAAGCTGTGATAACGTACTATCATCCAAACCATTCCACAAGTCTGCAACGCTTGCACTGAAAAATGTCTGCCCTAATGTTCCTTTCGATTTCTTAAATAATTTATACCTATGTCCTAGAGTAGCCTTGTTTGGTGCTAATTCAAAAAACCTTTCTCACTGCACTGCCTCCTTTCCAGTGATTATCATGTAGGCTTCAATTATGTCTCCTCTGCTCCTCCTTCTCTCTAGAGTTGTTAGTCCATACCTATATTCAACCTTTCATCATAGCTCAAATCCGTTTAACCCCAATTCATTTTTGTAGCTCTTCTTGGCACTTTCTAGTATTCCAATGTCGTGTTTCAGGTATCGGGTATTCCACACCTGGATGCAGTAGGCCTATTCTAACTGTGGCCTAACCTAATGTCGTATCTTCGTAGTGTAAATGTTTCCAGCCTCAGATCCCCTGCATTAGGCCTATGTGATAAATTACTAAATTAGAATTGCAATCGAGTTGCATTGTCCTTGGCGTCTTCCAACTTTACAAAGAACACTGCAATAACAAAAACTTTGTGTTTACCGGAGCATTCCATTAAAGATGTATTTATTAGTACTGGTTGATCAAATAACTTTGAATGCTGATTTTACAGTAAATTGACTAAGAAATTTTATATATATGTATAATAAGAGTGTTGATATTCTTTCAGGTTATCTTAAATAAAGGCCCATATAGGCCTACTTGACATGGACAAATAACATTTCTCGTTGCTCAAGCACCTCTGAAGAGGCGCAATATAAATGTCCGTTGTGAATCTCATGTGCAGTTGGCTTTTCTCTATCATCGGCCATAATGCAAATCTTGCTTCCGTTTTGTTTTGAAATGGATAAATTGTATGTTACATTTGTCATTTTCTCTTTCTTGTTCTGTCTTAAATTTCTTGCATATATTTGCTTTTATTTACAAATGTTGTGTTCTATATTAGATACTAGCTTCTTTTCTTTTCAATTGATGGTAAAGACAATAATTATTTCTCGACCTCACTTTCATGTTGTACGCGATTGATATAATTATGTGATATCTTATCTACACATTTCATTAAACTTTGTGTAAACTATCATGATTTATATTCAACAGTTGTTGATATTTAAAATTTGGCTAAGGGTGTTAAGTTTTAATTAGATGCCTAACAATTGGCCGGCAGACAATGGGGGATCATGGCTCTCGTCACGCTCCCCAACAGATCCCGGCTAATGTCCTAACCAGGAAGAAAAAAGTTCAGGTCTAGCTATAATATATCAGTATAGGAATCATACAAGTTTTTGTTTAGGATACAAGGCTTTAATAAAGTATATCTGCAATCATCATCAATATATATATATATATATATATATATATATATATATCCTCGATTGAACCGCAAACTTACACGACCATTTTCTACACACCCACTATAGGCCTACGGGCGCCGCAGCTGTTCTGCGCTTGCTCCAACAGTGTCTACATGACACTGTCGGTTTAGGAATGACCTTAATAAAAAAGATTCGAAACTGTTATTGTCAATGGAGTCTAGTCTCTGCCTTGTCTGCAACATGTGCTCACAGAGATCTACACTCTGCCTGTACATATTCTTTTGCGCAATAGCCAAAAGCAGTCTGTGTTACCGGTTACGGCCCGATGAACTGCCCAGGTTTCGGTCTATTGCAAGCTTAATGCAGGACTGGGTTCACTAACGATGCAAAAACATACCATAAGTTAAAGAAGACACAATTGCACAGTTACCTTCTATAGGTTATGCTTCACCTTATCTCAAGGAGTAGTAACTGTGATCGTAAACTCAAAATTTCTAAAGCGCTACTCTAAAGCCAAGCGCAGAGCATCAGCTTATTCACGAGCGCTGCGTCGTGTCAGAGAGGTTGTCCAGAGAGCGATGGATGTCTGGTCGAGGTCCGAGTCCGGTTGCGACATGTAGCGTAGTGTGTCTCGGTAGCGTCCGTTTCCCTACCGTTTACATCCCTTTGGTCTGTTGCGCAAGGTAGTATCAAGTAGTATACTACCTGGCAGTATCACCACCCGTAACTTCTACGGTGCAAAATAGAAACTTCGATGTGGTTGGTCCATATTCTAAAGCATGTTGCCTAGCAACCTACCATATTAGCTCCTTTGCCACTGTTTGCCTCCCTTTAAAATATCAATATATCAACCGTGGCGGAAAATTTTCCCCTTGCCCTGAAAACCTCACCCTGGAAAAGCCCAACGAGCAGATCTGAGCCGCGAAGGGGGGCTGTCCCCAGAGGCGGCGATCCCGGGAGGTCGAGGGGGACAAGACCCACTTTTGACAGTGGGGGACACGCTATACAGTTGCCCCTCCCCCAAATTTTGAAGAAACACCAAGAAAAGGTGAGTTCAATTCGCGAAAAAAAATGTTTACTTCTTTTTAAAAACGAACCAGAGACCAAGACCTTGGTCTCGAGGACAACAAGTCTGGTCCCCCCCACCTGTCCAACAAGATCGCCGCCACTGGCTGTCCCTCTAACCCCCACAGACTGCATCCTGTCTATGACAATTTGCAATCTTGTACCGGATTTAGAAACCGCGAGCCATAAACCTCTTTTTTATTTGCCTCACGATGTATTGGCCTAGATTGAAGTGACGCAAGGTGACATCGCGAGTTAGTCTGTCTATCGTGGTCATGTTATTACCAGCAGAAGGAGTGAACGAGGTCATTCAACCGTGACCGTCGATTAAGCGTCACGGTGAGAAAGTGAGTGCAAACAATCGGTGACTAATACACAGTCTACAATAGAGACGAACACAATGCACAGAGATTCGCTGAATGACAGGGAGGAACCTTGACATGGACTGAGGATTACAGTCTGAGTCATATTCAAAGACATCGTAATCGTAATCGTAAATTACAAATGTCTAAATCGCTACTCTAGAGCTAAGCGTCAAGCACCAGCTTACTCACAAGCGCTGCGTCGTATCCGATGGGTTGTCCAGAGATCGATGTCCGTTAGAGGCCCAAGTCCGGTTGCCAGAGAGACCAGAGCGGCAGCGCAACTGTTACGGCGGGTTTCGTTGAGGATGAGAAAGCTTGGAAGACAGAGATGATTGGATGGATTAGGATAGGAATTCTTGAAGAGGTGAGACTTCAATTTGGAGTGGAAAACCTATGAAGTGATAAGTAGAGGAGCCTGAGGCAGATGACGATGAGTGAGTGAGGGTGACAGACAGATGGCAGACGAAGGACAGACGAACCTACAGACAGAGACAGAAGGGCAGAAAGATGAGCAAACGAACGGAAGGACAACTCCGCCACTGCTCGTACTCTGGTAGTGCCAGTCCCAAGCCTGGATTAAGGAGGATGGCGACGCTAATCATCGTTGTTTCAACAGAGTCGTTGAACAGTCACTAAACAACCAACCATCCGAATAGACACTCAGAAAGGCGATAAGACTCCTGGAAAGGCGATAAGACTCATGGAAAGGCGATAAGACTCCTGGAAAGGCGATTAGACTCCTGGAAAGGCGATTAGACTCCTGGAAAGGCGATAAGACTCATGGAAAGGCGATTAGACTCCTGGAAAGGCGATTAGACTCCTGGAAAGGCGATTAGACTCCTGGAAAGGCGATAAGACTCCTGGAAAGGCGATAAGACTCCTGGAAAGGCGATAAGACTCCTGGAAAGGCGATAAGACTCCTGGAAAGACGATTAGACTCCTGGAAAGGCGATAAGACTCATGGAAAGGCGATAACATTCCTGGAAAGGCGACAACACTCCTGGAAAGGCGATAAGACTGCTGGAAGGGCGGAAAGACTCTCAGGAAGGTGATAGGACTCTAAATAAGGCGATAAGACTCTCAGGAAGGCGAAAGGACTCTCGGGAAGGCGATCCGAGATTCTCGAATCGCGGATGACAGAAGGGTGACGGAAGATACAGCGATCCGCTCTCAAGTATAGGCCTAACGCTGACAGGACACGCCTTAATAATAGCTGAGATTCCGACGGTTTACGCAGAACGTTTAACTGACAGTCGAGTCGTTGCGCTATGGAATGCTTTTCAAATAGGTTGCTGTTGAAAATAATGGAACAGAAACGTCATTTTGTGGGTCGTTGTCACGAATCAGAGACGCCGTGGAAATCCCAACAAGACGTGAATCAACCGCTTATAGCGCCACTATATCATCAAAATAATGATGTTTGGATGATTCATCAGCAGCACTAATCAACATTTCACCATCAGCCATAGTTTTCAAAACATGACAATTACATATTAATATAATAACGGCAAAAGAGAGGACTGTAGTCACCCGCCCTGCCTATATAGGCTAAGAAAATGAAGTCGCTAACACTTCATACCCATGGCTGCCAATCTTCTTCTTCATCATCATCATCATCATCATCATCATCATCATCATCATCATCATCATCATCATCATCATCATCATCATCATCATCATCATCATCATCATCATCATCATCATCATCATCAGCATCATCATCATCATCATCATCATCAGCATCATCATCATCATCATCATCAGCATCGTCGTCGTCGTCTTCGTCGTCGTCGTCGTCGTCTTCTTCTTTCTCTTCTTTTTCCTACGTTGCATTTGTCATTAAATCTCGTCACATTACACCATTAAATCATATTAAACCACATTTCACACAACACTATTACACTGCATTTTTAATTAACTTTACATTTGCAGTTTACAAAGCATGTAGCAAGAGCAGAGTTTTTTCTCAGGTACTTAAGATGCATTATATTGAATGTCTGGATACAAATGCGCTGGCAATCGTCCTCAGAGCAACAGCGATTGGATCGCGACAGTCCACAGCTGGAGTGCTCTTTTGGCACATCGATTCGCGCGTTTTGCCAACGAAATATTCTTTACTATGATAAGCTTTGCATATATTTACATATTATTATGGGCGTCCGAAGGGGGGTAAGGGAGCATTTGCTTCCTGGATTTTGCAAATATTTAAAAAATTAAAATATTTTGATTATTATGATTTTTACAACAGTCCCAACACGGTTTTCAATGCAAAAAACTTGATTATTTAGGTAAGTCCTTGACCATTATTTATTTCTAAAGTTGTCATTTGTTCTGTATTTCTTCTATGCCAAAACGTCACTTTGCCCCCCCCCCACCCCCCATACAAAAATTTGGCCTCCCCCGACAAAAATCTCCCTAAAAAATTTATGCGAACGCTCATGCATGCTATTACTGCTCATTAATTTATAATCTTCTGTCTACCTGTAGCACTCGTCTTTACAGACAAACACTCAAGTGTACGCATATACACACAGTGATTTCACTGGTTCGAGTTGGGAGCGCCACAATCATATAAGTTTATTCTTGACGTGTCGGTTTATAAATATCAGATTACAATTATATATACACCCAATTATACACCAATTATACACACACCCAACGCTCTTTTCATTACCATTAGCATTAAGTGCGTGAAAGATGTGAGCCTCAGTAAAAAAAACTGTCTGTTTGTCGTTCACGGCAGTCTCTAGCTCATGGTATAGCGCAGTTTTTTCGACGTAGACTCAGTGTAAGAAACCTGGGGCGCTATGCAACAAAAGTAAACACGTTACAGTGGCTGCACACGAGAACTTTTGTCGAGAAGTATCACTCAGCAAGGGATTTAGCGACACGGTTGAGTTACATCGGTGACGTATGTGCAAGAAGCTTTGTTCACTGGCTTGTAATGCATGAGCTCATTGAGCTGCTTTGACTGATATACTCTTACAAAACGTATAAAAGAGAAGAAGACAGCTAAGGGCGTCAGCTCAAGGAACAATGTCAGGAGCCCTAGTCCCCACTCTAAAAAAAACTCTAATAGTAGGGCAGAGGTAATTTTTTTGAGTCACGAACATTTTGGCCGTAGAGGTGAAAACTTTGGTGTCCAATCTTTCCAGCTGGACTAAAAGTCTGGAAAGCGTGCTATGAAGGAAAGGATAGGGTTGAACCATTGACCCAAGAGCGTGATAAAGCAAAATGTTTCAGTTGAGAGCATGGTTAGGATGACACTGAATACACCACTAAACCCTGCGACTGCATAGAAAAGGTCGTAAAGCATTTTGCGATATGGACCCGATGGTTGGCTCCACGTGTATGCGTGGGGCGACCACAGCTAACTCTTCTAGTACACTGCGCATTGTTTTGCTAACTGATGCAGTAGTCTAGTTACATGTAGTAATGATATTTAACATCGTATAGGCTGGTGCAGAGAGCGCCTCTGATTTGTTTTGCTCTTTGAGCGGCGCTATATAAATGTAATTCACAATTACAAATTACAATAAAACACAATATTGTAACTGTAATTAAGACAATTTTATATTGCATCGTCAGGAGCAAACAGAGACCCGTTTACAGGAAACGGGGCCCTAGGCGCAACAGGTTTTGGGGCCCTTCTGAACTTGTAGACTGAGAGTCTGAGACTCTGGTGGTGTTTAGCCTATCATGTGCTGCTGTGCAAAAACCCGCGCGGTTGAAGTTTAAGCCGTTTTGTAAGTTTTATTGACACTGTAACTGTAATTATGAGTAGGTATAGAAGCTATTTTGAAGGAATGTGAAGTTATTTGATTTAATTATTTAAGTTAAAAACTGAATCTGGTGTTGGATGAAGAATTAACGCGAAATACGTGGCCACTTGTACTTCTAGAATAAATTGAGCTCTTCAGTTGTCCCCATTATTGTGATAAATTCATCACAAATTGTTTTGGATAATTCTAAAATTGGAAAAACATATTTTCCCGTCGTTTGGGGGCCCCCGAGATTCGGGGGCCCTATAGGCGCGCGCCTAGTGCGCCTACAGGTAAACGCGCCTATGGGAGCAAGCTACTTCTATCGGCCCTGACTGCTTTACACTGTTAACTGTCAGCCCAAACGATGAGTTGCATATTGCATTTGAAACTATTTTACACTATAGTCTTCCTTACTTGGCTTCCATACTTCTGAATCCGCCTACACCAGTTCCTCCTCCTCCCCCCCAGCTGTCTAAACTGCGAAGTCATCCTCGAGAACAGATGAAAGCCGACTGTGCTGTCACGAATCCAAGAACGAACACGCTACTGCTTGGCTATAAAAGCATGACGGATCGTGTGAGTGACTGACAGAAAACGAAGAACGGTCGAAGAGAACAGTCGTCTGCTATAGAATCTTCCGACGCCACTTCTGAGGAACAACAGAAACAGGTTACTATGCGTTTATGTTCTACTAGAACGGCGTTACGTTGCACTGTGTTACAATACAATACAACTTAATTTGATATAGGCTTAGAATGACACACACGACCGTATGACAGAACATCGATGGCGCTGAGCAACTGTGAGTGAAGGACTTGCGTAAGGTCCTTACACACTGAGTGGAGTTCGAACCCGTACTCTCCGCGTTACAAGGCGAGCGATCTATAGGCCTACCTTCGGCTACTGTGTCCACCACACTACGGTCGGTAATATTCGTCGGGTTCTTTAGTAACGATCAGATACACAAAGGATTTTCTTAATGTTTACTCTTTATTATTTATCGCCTCTTGCATCGGTTAAGGTTCGTTTTAAGTGTCCGTCTCACTCTCTGTGATCTCTGCAATGTTCGATCTATTATGCTACGTCACGGTAGACTACGTCATAATTGTAATAATAATCGTAGATTTATATAGCGCCTCTGAAAGAGAGAGACGCAACAGATGCGCTTGCACAAGACATAAACGCATTTGCGACGCATTTAGTTACAATGTGCTCGATAGCGTAGTGGTAAGCTTGCTGACTGTCAATCGATAGGTCGGGGATTCAAATCCAGTTCAGGGCAGAAATTTGGTTCGAGGATTCGACTCCACTTGTGCCCCCTAGCCAAATCAATTATTATGAGTACACTGACCGTACACTGTCGCTGTGAAGATGAGACGGCGAGGGAGAAGATTGGCCACCCACCCTCGTGTCCCGAGGCAAAGCAAATGAAGTCGCTAACATTTCATACCCATGGCTGCCTCAGGGCTAGCTTAAGGGACTGCTCTTCGTCTTCTTAGTAACAATTTCGTGCCCTTTATAAACTGACTTATAGTAATAATAAGAACGTCACACTACGTTGCACTACATTACGGACCATTTTAGGTCCGCCGTACACGGATGTAGGACCACCTCTGACGTGTAAGGACCATTTTGGGTCTTGAGTGCGGACGATTTTAGGTCTCCGTTTTACTAGATATTTCAGGTCGTCTGTGGGAATTTCTTGTAGGACCAGTTTAAGAACTCTGCGTACAGGACCATTAAGGACTTGTAGGACCAATTCGGGTTCGCGTGTCAGACTCATTTGGAACTCTGTATTGCCACCATTGTGTGCTCGTAAACGGTTACAGGGTTCACTGTAGGACTATTTAAGGTTCTTGTAAGACCCTTTAAGTAGCTACTTGAAGACCATTTTAGGCCCGCGTGTAGGACCATTTAAGAACTCTGCATTACGATCTACCATTACACCTTGTAGGACCGTATATGGTCGTAGTGTTAGATGACTTCAGGACTTCTTGTTTCATCGTTTAAGGTTCCCGTCTAAGACCATTATGAATTCCTTGTTAAGACCTTTGACGATCCGCTTGTCAGTCCAGTAAAGGATTCCTTTCGGGTCAATCAAAGACGGCTTTCAGGACTATTTTAAGACTCCTCCACGCAGAAGTATCTAACGTCTCCGTGCAAGACCACTGAAAACTCATTGTAGGACCATTTGAGGCTTCCATGTAGGACCATCGACAACTCCTTGTATAAGACCATTTGAGATCCCCGCATAAGACCATATTGATGACTTTTGTCAGACCATTTAGGATCATTGTTCTCCTTACCTCATTCATACATTCGTTATCCGAAATCAGCTGGCTCCCCAGGCATTCAAATTCATCTACATCATCGATCTTACAACCACCATCCTCCACTGGGATCTTGTTCTAATCAAGACCAAATATCTCAATAACGGTCCTGTTGATATTGATCCAAAGTCCCACAGCTTTCCACTCTCTGCATGAAGAGGTCAGTTATCATTAACTCTCTGCATGTATCAGATAGGTATATATGTAAGTGATATTGCACCCAGCTGCTATGTGCCTATTGCGTTCTGCAACCGGCCTCCTACCTCGTCATCCACCCGTGTATAATGTGGGTCAGCATTACATGGATTAGCGCCGTGTTTGATGGAGTCGAAAGCTTTTTGGAAGTCTGTGAAGCATTTGTATTCGCTCACGCTTCCTCTTCGCTTTTTCAGCTTTCAGCCATGCATTATAGTATCCGCTGTATCGTATTATATACATGCAATGTCATGCATAGATAAATACATACATATATAAATACACAAATACACGTTACGCATACAATATACATACATATATATATATATACGTACCTACATATGCAATTATACATGCATATACATGCACACATACATGCATTCATGCATGCATGCATGCATACATACATACATACATGTATGTATGTATGTATGTATGTATGTATGTATGCATGTATGTATGTATGTATGTATGTATGTATGTATGTATGTATCACGGCATCCTCTTGCAGCGCCTATCCATTTCCTTTGGCTTCTCTGGTAATGTTCTTGATTGGCTTACCTCATTTCTGCAAGACCGCTCCTTCATGGTGATCCACGGATCCACTAGGTCCCATTGGGTCCCTGTTCCATTTGGCCTGCTTCAGGGCTCTGTTCTTGACCCCCTTCTTTACATAATATACACTGCCGGCCTGGGGTCCTTGCTGGCGGCTGGGTCAGTTCTTAGCCAGTCCTATTCTGACGACCTGTAAGCCTATATACACTGCCCGGCTGATCGCGCTGTTGCAGCGGTGGAAACCATGACCCATGCCAAGGAGTCCGTTCAGGCCTGGATGTCCTCAAACCGCCTGCGGCTTAACCCCGCCAAGACGCAGCAAAATGGCTTGTCACCCCCAGCAGCAATCTAAAATAGATCTGTCTTCTCTTGCCTTGCAATTCCCACACCTTTCTTTCTTGACCTGGGTCCGGGACTTGGGAGTCACAAGGAACTTGCTTTCACGCGGCACATAAATCTTCTCTCCCGCAGTTGCTATTACCAGCTCCGGCAACTCAATGTGATCTCAAGTTCTTTGTACCCTGGTGCAGCTTCCACGCTTGTCCACGCATTTGTTATTTCTCGATTGGACTACTGCAGTGCAATATATGACGGACTCCCGGCCTGCCGGATTGAGCCTCTGAATAGAATCCTGCGTACTGCTGCCCGCCTTGTAGGCCGCATCCCCAAGTTTGGCAGAGCGCTTACGTATATGAGGGATGTCCTCCACTGGTTCTCCTACCCACAGCGCATCACTTACCGAATCTCTGCCTTGGTTCGGTGGTGCTTGAAGGCTTGGCCCCTCCATACCTGCGGGAGCTCTGCTGTCCCACCTCATGCTCGCAGCGCCGTTGCTCTCTCCGCTCAGCTGCGCAAGCTGAACTTATTGTTCCCCGAGCGCGGACAGCCACACGGCAGCGCCGTGTCTTCTCTGTGGCTGTCCCCGTGACCTGAAATGGGCTCCCTACCAAGCTCCGTCAAATACCGATTGGTCATTTCACCCTGCTTCTTATTGGCCTCAAAACTGCGTTGTTCGACAGCGGTTGGGTTGGGAGTGCAGTCTTGAAGGGGCGCTATATAAAACTGTTCTAATAATAATAATAATAATAATAATAATAATAATAATAATAATAATAATAATAATAATAATAATAATAATAATAATAATAATAATAATAATAATAATAATAATAATAATAATAATAATAATAATAATAATAATAATAATAATAATATTAATAATAATGAATACATACATACGTACACACATCCCTGTGTTTCTCGAGTAAGTTACATTGTCTGATTGTATTTTCATTCAACAGATGATAGATGAATTTCGTTGCGACCAGACGCACGATGTTGACGACAAGGACGATGCTGATGATAACTGCAGTCGTTGTGTCGATGGTTGTCGTTGTCGAGGGAGTGGCTCTTCGCAACACTCCGCCGCCGCCAGGAGGCGTCAGAGATCGAGGTTCGACAAGGATGGCCGTGACCGCCTTCGTTCGCCTTACGACTCCCCCTTTCCGTCGTGCATCGACAGGACTTCCACCATCAGATGGGATGAAAGTACCACCTGCTTCATCGAATGGTAGCTATCCACCACCTCCACCACCATCGCCATCAAATGGTAGCTATCCACCACCTCCACCACCGCCATCAAATGGTAGCTATCCACCACCACCTCCACCACCGCCATCAAATGGTAGCTATCCACCACCTCCACCACCGCCATCAAATGGTAGCTATCCACCACCTCCACCACCATCGCCATCAAATGGTAGCTATCCACCACCACCTCCACCACCGCCATCAAATGGTAGCTATCCACCACCACCTCCACCACCACCACCGACATCAAATGGTAGCTATTCACCACCACCACCACCATCAAATGGTAGCTATCCACCACCGCCATCAAATGGTAGCTATCCACCACCTCCACCACCGCCATCAAATGGTAGCTATCCACCACCTCCACCACCACCGCCATCAAATGGTAGCTATCCACCACCATCTCCACCACCGCCATCAAATGGTAGCTATCCACCACTACCTCCACCACCGCCATCAAATTGTAGCTATCCACCACCTCCACCACCGCCATCAAATGGTAGCTATCCACCACCACCTCCACCACCGCCATCAAATGGTAGCTATCCACCACCACCTCCACCACCGCTATCAAATGGTAGCTATACACCACCTCCACCACCGCCATCAAATGGTAGCTATCCACCACCTCCACCACCACCACCACCGTCATCAAATGGTAGCTATCCACCACCACCTCCACCACCACCATCAAATGGTAGCTATCCACCACCTCAACCACCACCGCCATCGAATGGTAGCTATCCACCACCTCCACCACCACCATCAAATGGTAGCTATCCACCACCACCTCCACCACCGCCATCAAATGGTAGCTATCCACCACCTCCACCACCACCATCAAATGGTAGCTATCCACCACCTCCACCACCACCATCAAATGGTAGCTATCCACCACCTCCACCACCACCGCCATCAAATGGTAGCTATCCACCACCTCCACCACCACCGTCATCAAATGGTAGCTATCCACCACCACCTCCACCACCACCATCAAATGGTAGCTATCCACCACCTCCACCACCACCGCCATCAAATGGTAGCTATCCACCACCTCCACCACCGCCATCAAATGGTAGCTATCCACCACCTCCACCACCACCGTCATCAAATGGTAGCTATCCACCACCACCTCCACCACCACCATCAAATGGTAGCTATCCACCACCTCCACCACCACCATCAAATGGTAGCTATCCACCACCACCTCCACCACCACCATCAAATGGTAGCTATCCACCACCACCTCCACCACCGCCATCAAATGGTAGCTATCCACCACCACCTCCACCACCGCCATCAAATGGTAGCTATACACCACCTCCACCACCGCCATCAAATGGTAGCTATCCACCACCTCCACCACCACCACCACCGTCATCAAATGGTAGCTATCCACCACCACCTCCACCACCACCATCAAATGGTAGCTATCCACCACCACCTCCACCACCACCATCAAATGGTAGCTATCCACCACCTCAACCACCACCGCCATCGAATGGTAGCTATCCACCACCTCCACCACCACCATCAAATGGTAGCTATCCACCACCACCTCCACCACCGCCATCAAATGGTAGCTATCCACCACCACCTCCACCACCACCGCCATCAAATGGTAGCTATCCACCACCACCACCACCGCCATCAAATGGTAGCTATCCACCACCACCTCCACCACCGCCATCAAATGGTAGCTATCCACCACCTCCACCACCACCACCGCCATCAAATGGTAGCTATCCACCACCACCTCCACCACCACCACCGACATCAAATGGTAGCTATTCACCACCACCACCACCATCAAATGGTAGCTATCCACCACCACCTCCACCACCGCCATCAAATGGCAGCTATCCACCACCACCTCCACCGCCATCAAATGGTGGCAATCCTCCACCACCACCACCACCACCTCCGCCATCAAATGGTAGGAATCCTCCACCACCACCTCCACCTCCACCACCTCCACCACCACCGAGAAGAACTGAGGTTAAACGTGAAGTCGACTCTGGAAGCCAATCGTCACGCTTTCTCCAGCGTGTCTTGTTCAAATATTAGTTTTAAAAAGTTAGCAGTCGTAACATATCACTTGTAAACAATCGAAGACACAATGTCATGTATAGGAACTAGGAAGCACAGGACTTCATTATTTGATGGCAGGTTCTATCACTATGTAACTGACAACATTACTTTACCTTTAGACGTGTAACTTTTACTTACTCTGCCTTGCTTACCTTATACCTTACCTCAACTTGCCATGCATGACCTTACCTTTGCCTACCATAATTTACTTCACCTTGCTTTAACATACTTAAGCAACTGGCAGTTTGCCCTATAGTTTGTTACTAATAAACCTAGGCTGTTTCATATCGCTTCTTCAAAGTTGATCCTTTTAAACGATACGTAAACACCACACAACAGGAACCTGAACTTCTTTTCCTTACAACAACAGCGCATTATCTGCCTCGCTCACCAGCTCCTGGGTGAAATCGCTTAGTTGCGGTTGCAGCCGGGGGAACATGCAGCTCACCCCTCACTTGTTCACACTTTCCCCAAAACTAGGTTACATTTATCGAATGAAACTCGCTTTTCGTCAATGACTACTGGTTTGTTTGAATCAATGCGAGACTTGTCGTTTAGTCTTTTCAATCTACAATCCCGTTAGGCTAGTTAAGGATAGGCCTAGATAGGTATACATGAACTATATCGTGAATTCTGGCTTATGAATATCTTTTTGCGATTGTTGGGAATATAATAAATTTATTACATAGAGCCGTTATTTTCTCGAATCTGACACTTTGTGTATCGCAGATACAACATAGAATATTCGCAATAAAATCTTTCCGAGTGATTTCGTTGATTTATAAAAGGCTATAAGAATATCCTAAGAATGTGTTTATATTTTTGTTAAAAGATGACGATTTGCTAGGTCGATTGTAGCGGATTTTGTCCACTGATCTGAACATTTCCGAACGCATTACCCATTAAGGTTACATCACATGACACATCATCTCTCATTGCATTACAAAAACTCTCTGCACATGTGGTGCTATTTGATCTGTAAATGAAATCACACCAGATATCATCATAAGACACAAGACATAAGACAATTTATTTTAGCAACCAAACATTTCACAAATACCTCACACGAAACTCATCACACCACATCTCATCACACCACATTTCATCCCACCACATATCATCACACGAAACTCGTCCCACCAAACTCATCACACCACATTTCATCCCACCACATATCATTACACGAAACTCGTCCCATCAAACTCATCACACCACATTCAGTCTTGTTGTCCTCGAGACCAAGGTCTTGGTCTCGAGTGCACTCGAGTTCGTTTTTAAAAGTCTTGGTCTTGGTCTTGGTCTTGAGACCAAAAGTCTTGGTCTTGGTCTTGAGGTTCAAAGTCTTGGTCTTGGTCTTGGTCTTGAGGTTCAAAGTCTTGGTCTTGGTTTTGCAAGACCAAGACTTTTGACAATATGAAAAGTCATTTAGCAAAACGCAAGGATTTTAATAATTTTTCCAATAATTACTAATAAAATTGATATACAATTGCTTTTGTATTTACACGGTGTGAGTGAGGCTTTACTGTTTTAACATTTATTTTGACTTCCGGTTATTTACACATGGAATGATTTCAAAACAGACTCAAAATTTGTACATTTACATCCGGTACTTGAAAAGCTGCTCTGTGTGCCAGTGAATTCAGCACTGTAGAACGTAGTTTTCACATGGCAGAATTTTTATGAGGCCCCACAGGTCACGTCTTGGTCAGAAAATTCTGAGCGAATTGGTTTTTATAAAATGCAACAGGCATATGGAATAAGATTTCGCACGAAGGACTTTTGTAAATACGAATTCGGAATTCTCTGCAGTCTGCATATGGAGTTGTTTTGTCTGAACAAAATAAAAGATTCATGTTTTAAAATATCAGTAGTCTGACTTGACAATTTTTTAGTAAAGAATAGTAATCTGGATATGGTTGTGATTTTGTTCTCGGTTTTGGTCTTGAGTTTCAAAGTCTTGGTCTTGGTCTTGGTCTTGAGGTTTAAAGTCTTGGTCTTGGTCTTGGTCTTGAGGTTCAAGGTCTTGGTCTTGGTCGTGAGGTTCAAAGTGACACATCATCTCTCATAAGACCCCTAGCGAACTCAGTTATAACTGTATAAGCCTACACTGTTGGTGGGTTAATTGATGACAACCTTCTTTATATCCCGCGTATAGTACTTATGAGTGATCTGTGTCATCAGACTCAGTCTTGGTCTTGAGGTTCAAGGTCTTGGTCTTGAGGTTTAACCGTTTAAGGTCTCGACAACAAGACTGGCCACATTTCATCCCACCACATATCATCACACCATGTCTCATCACGTCAACTCTCATCACATCGCGTTGAATCGGATAGCGGACCCTGCTGTCTAACTTTACGACGTAGAACTGACCAACCTGTCTCTCGCTGCCTTGTCTTAGATGTCTGCTACACTTTCGACCCCTAGCGAACTCAGTTATAACTGTATAAGCCTACACTGTTGGTGGGTTAATTGATGACAACCTTCTGACACGACGCAGCTGGTGTACTGCGCTTTGCTTCCGAGTAAAGCTTAGAAATTAGGAGTTTACGAATACGAAAGAGAGGATCGGTTATCTTCCGTCAGTTGCCGAGGCTAAGAAATTGAAGTTGCCAACACTTTATACCAATGACTGCATTTAGGGTTAGCGTACACGTTATTCTTTCTTCTTCTTTATGTTCTCTGCTCACCAGCAGGTTCGTATGACCATTGACGCCATCGTTCTCTGTCTTGTGCTCTTCTCTTCAGTCCACTGTATCCTTCTTCTTTTGTCATCATTCAGTCTAGCAGCATTGCCCTCGGTCTTCCTCGCGTCTTTTTCCCCTCCATCCTTCCCTCCATGATGTCTCTTAACAGTGTCTCACTCCTTAGGATGTGCCCGATCCATTTCCTTTGTCGTCCGCGTATAGTACTTATGAGTGATCTTTGCTCTTCTACCATAATTTATTCTACCGTTATTCTTAAATTGAGGATATTGTCAGTGTGTATTCCATGTCAAATAATAACTCCCGTTTAATCGAACTATTTATAATATCCGCCAACATTAGTTTATTCCATATCCAATTCATTGTCTAGGCCTATTACACACGCCAGACCTCAAAGGGTGTAATAAGCTTACTTGGATCCAGCGGGAAACACGTACAATCACAAAAACAAAGATAGGGGTAAACTTTATTCGCTTCCAGTTCATGCTTAGTAGGGCAGTGAAGTATGTGCGTAGCCACAATCTATGAAAATTTCCTGGGTTATACGCAAATATAATATTGTCAAAACACTTGGGGTCAATTAATTTGGACAATAATCTCACATTTATATCCCACATAAACATAACAAACCTTTGCAAACCTAAATGCTTCAATAGTATAAGTATACCATATCAGGGATATACGTCACATAAGGTCTGCTCCGACCAAAGACATATTATCACAGACTAAGGATCTGTTCTCTTTTTGTCTGCTCTCGAGTATGCCAACTCTGTATTTGCAGGCATGTCAGATCTTCAAGTCAACAGGCTTTAACTTAAAGCATCTTAAATTCTCTGGCTCGCGTGGTGCTGCGTGCATCTTCTCGTTCAAACGCATTAACTCTGCTCCATCACCTGGGGACAATTGGCTTTCTGTAGAATTCAGAATTAGATTTAAACTAGCCTGCTTGACATCTCTACTGGAGGCAGAGCTGAACTGCTACCCAGCGCGTCCACAGGTGGCGGATAGTGGAACGGCCTTCAGTAAGAAGGGTAGCTGCGATATAAGCAGATATTTATTTCCTGACGAATAAGCAGTCGCGGACCAACAGCGGCAGTAACATCAGGGTGCAGTGAGAAGGTGAGTGGCGTCGCCATCCCCAAGAAAAGCTGCATCACCCAATTGATGAAACTGTGACAAGGCGAATACAGGTCCCCTTAAAATAAACCTGGCCCCTGCTGCCCCGCAGGTACCTCGGGAGAGGGACAGGGCTGAGAGAGAGAACTCTGAGGACAAACTGCATCTTATCTCTGGAAGATCCAGAGCTAGTCCCTAAAGAGGAGGGTCGGACGAATGGGTACAGCTTAAGGAATGTAATCCCGGAGCATTCTGTCAATCCCTGGATTACGGGATTAGAAATTAATCAATCCCGGGATTATATTTTATGCAATAAAAAATTTTCCCGCCTGTAGCCTAAATGTATATTTAATACTATAACGCGGTTGTGTAGTAAAGATATAATGGTTTTAAGAACGTTGTGGCGATGTGTTGTTAGCTTGTAACTTAAAGTGAAAAGTTTAAACTTTCGTTAAGAGTTATTTACCATAAAATTATCGCAAGAAGCGTGAAGTGTCAATAGTAGAATCTCCGAGTACTATAGTGTTGTTTTAATAATGTGTCAATTTTAGTTTTAGTTATGATTGTTAGTCTTCAATTTTAGTTTTAGTTTTAGTTTTTATTGTCTGTGAATATTAGTGTTAGTTTTCGTTTTAGTCTTCATTGGATGAATTTTTGTTTTAGTTTTAGTTTCAGTAAGTTAATTTTAGTTTTAGTTTTAGTAAGTTCATTTTAGTTTTAATTTTAGTAAGTTAATTTCAGTTCAGTTTTAGTAATTAAATTCAGTTTTAGCAATTAATTAATTTGCAATTATTTAATTCTAATTAAACACAAATGGGGGGGGGGTGCTACCGAAATATTCAGACTGTTCAATGGTTCAAGTTCAACTGTAAGCCCTTTAATTTAAAAAATACTAATTAATAAAGGGCAAACTTTGCTTCAAAAGCACTTCTGATTTTGGACAGTTTATTTAGCCTGCCATTGGTCAGCCATCCACGACTTCCACGTGTGGAAAAAAGCACTCTACAAAAGCTTCTGATGCAGGGCAGGCCAATATATTGCTATACACATGACTTCATAAAATCTCATGAATAACAGACTCATATCATCGATTGCATCATTAAAAATCAAATTAGAAAATATTAATATAATGTTTAAACTTTGGAAGGTATAGGCCACATGCCTCATTATAAAAATAATGCTAAAAGAATACAAATGTTATACAAGGAGGAAAAATAATTGGAAACATGGGCGTCCGCAGGAATTTTTCTGGGGGTGGGGTAAAATTTTTCTAAGGGGCAAATGTTTCTAAGGTAAAATGACGTCTTTGCAATCATGAACACAGAAAATGATACAACTTTCAAAAACCAGGGGGCAAATGCCCCTCTTGCCCCTCCGGACGTATAGGCTACATGCCTCATTATAAAAAAATAATGCTAAAAGAATACAAATTTTATACAAGGAGGAAAAATAATTGGAAACATGGGCGTCCGCAGGAATTTTTCTGGGGGGCTAAATTTTTCTAGGGGGCAAAATGTTTCTAAGGTAAAATGACGTCTTTGCATTCATGAACACAGAAAATGATACAACTTTCAAAATCCAGGGGGCAAATGCCCCTCTTGCCCCTCCGGACGCCCATCAGTGGCCCATGATTGGTAATTTGGCTGATTATTTCTTAAAACATTATAATATAGGCCTAGTAATAATATCAATTAAAATCAGACTTCCAATTAAAAATATAAATTTGGAAATTTGGTCTAGGAATTTGGTGGAGTCGACCGGTATTCATAAATGAAATAATACAAAAACCACAGAAACAAATATGCAAGCATTTCAGCACATAGTGAACATCTCGACTTAATCAGAATTCCCCTCCTGGCTTTCAAAGCTGCGAACTTTTCAATCACGTCAGCGAAATCAATGCCTTTGCTCAACTCAACTTTGTCCGACAACGACCGGAGCGTATTAGAAGGTTCAAACAAGTAAATTAGTATAGAGTTTCATCTGTAGGTAAACTGATACTGATACAGTTCATGTAGCTGGGCTTACGAAAAATTTGTTGTTATCTGCTATTGCCTATTTTTTATTTTTAAATAATAAAATTCTGCTGAAACTTTGCACAAACCGTATCTGGACAGTCATTTTGTCATTTTGGTGTCACCCACTCTAATGGTGTCACCCGGTGCGGGCCGCACCCTCCGCACCCCCTCGTGACGCCACTGCATAACTAAACTTCCACTTGTGCCGCTGAAAACCTGTACATTGTACCCACGCGCGACCTGATTTCTACGTCATTTAATAAAACTTCGTGAAATGCAGCCGAAGCAAATGGGCCTACATTTAATAATAGCCGATTAGGTGTATTTCACATGCGATTGGTTGGTAGGCTATTATATTTTCTAGGGTCTGCGTTGAGATGCTTATCACGGCAGCACAATACAAATGCACAGTTTTAATATGGTAAATATCGTTTTCGTTTTCGTTTGATCTGTTTTCGTTTCGTTTTAGTTTTTATTGTTACAATTTTCGTTTTAGTTTTAGTTTTTGTTGGCGTATTTTCGTTTTAGTTTTAGATTTAAGCATGTAAGCTCCTAATTGTAGAACTGATCAATAGCTCACCCTCCTCCCGACTTCGCATCAGTTTAAGAACAGGTTTAAAGCGCATCTTATGTCTAAAATAAACTAGAGGTTATATTGGACTTGAACTGTGTTAAGCAAGTTTCTCTGCTGTTGAATCGAGTAAAGAGCTTGTAAGCTCCTGATTGTAGAACCAGGGACGTATCTAGCGTTGGGCTTGGGGGGGCTTAAGCCCCCCCAAACGAAGTTGAAGCCCCCCCCAAACAAGTCAAGCCGTTGTATGCTTACGGCTAAAATTCGTATGAACACTGTATAAATGCTGCCATGTTCAAGGCTTAAGCCCCCCCAAACGAAAAAGGCTAGTTACGTGCCTGTGTAGAACTGGTCAATAGAAATGTTTTACTGCCAAACAAACTGAAGAAACTTTTTAAACAAACAACATTGATGGTCATGTTTAATATTTAAAATCTGTGTGAAATATAAATATTGTCAAAACGATGTGTAATTGCTAATCATTGCATAAATTAGACTGACTGTTACACACTTGTATTAGGGCTACCTTGTTAGCGGAACCTTAGGTTCCTTAGGGTATTACCCTTTGTCACTGAAACTGTATGTGAATTATATGTAAACATTGTTTACTTGGAAATGAGGCAGTGAACAATAAAATTGATTGATTGATTGATTTCGTTAACGAAAACGTTTAATTTTCGTTATTGCCATTTTCGTTTTCGTTTTCGTTAACGAAAACAACACTATCGAGTACTGATGACTCGTTATAAATAGTTGGGTGAGGAGGCGTGGTATTTGTTTTTGTCGTAACGACGGATCGCTGCTGGTCGACAGGAAGAAAAGATGGCGGCTGCAAGACGTCTTACTAAGGTTCGTAGGTCTATCAGTGATATTTCAGTTCTAAGAATTATTGCCAATTTTACTTCTAAATCAGTTCTGAAGACTCAATTTCAATTCTAATTATATTCTCGTTCTGAAAATAATTCCTATTTCAGTTGTAATTCAAGTTCTCAAATAATTTCAGTTCTAATTTCAGTTCTGAAATAATTTCAGTTCTAATTCCAGTTCTGAAATAATTTCAGTTATAATTCCAGTTATGAAGTAGTAGTAGGGCCCATTATGTATAATTGACTAAATTGAGCTCTCAAATTACAACGCAAAACCACAACTCGTGCAGTTGTTAGTCAGTTCCAACATGTTATATAGCGTGAACTTCAAATGTTTTTGTAAAGTTTCAGAAAGACCCGCTAACAACTCGGCTGGCTCATTTACCAGTCTATTTTGTGTTAACTCAACGCAGTCACAGAAGCAGTTTATCTCATCACATGGAATAGAAACATAAGGCAGAACAATAAGCATGAGGCAACAGCTGCCAAAATACTGTGTCAGTAATAAAAACATTTTCAATCTAGATTTGAACTGATTTAGAGTTACACCAATTTTTAAGTTTTCTGGGAGCGAGTTCCATGTTCGCGGACCTGAGCATTTAGGCCTAATAGAAAATTGTCTTAATCTAGTTCTCGCATAATCACCTCTATAACAAACCGAGGTTCTAGTATTGTGATCATGTATATCCTTACCCATAAGGAAGAAATTTTTAAAATTTGAGGGTGATAAATGTCTGTGGAACCTAAACATAAACAAGCTTATTTGAAGTTTATTTATACTACCTAGATGCATAGTCCTATATTTATTGAAAATATGCTTGGTGCTAGATAACCAATGAAGCCGAAAGATTACCCTAACAGCTCGTTTCTGGAGAATTTCTATAGGCTTTAAGTACGATGGATAATTAGAGCCCCATGAGATATTACAATAGGATAAATATGGGAAAATAAGAGTGTAATATAAACTAAGTAATGTAGTGCTTGATAAGCAATGTCGTACACGGGATATAATACCAATACTTTTGGCTATCTTCTTAGCGATATGATTTATATGATCCTTCCATGTTAAATATTGATCCAAGTAGACTCCGAGGAATTTACATGAATTCACAATTTACACCATCTAAAGTAACTTTTAAGTCAGAAACATTGATTATCTTCCGCTTTGGACGAAAGATAATGAAATTAGTCTTGTCAATGTTCAAGGATAATCCACTGGCCTTGAACCATAGGCCAATTACATCGAGCTCGGAATTGACTTTGTTAAACAGAGATTGCAATGACCTGTCAGAGGAAAATGCATTTGTATCGTCTGCAAATAATACAAATTTGAAGACCTTAGAAGTATTGGGTAAGTCATTCACGTAAATTAAAAAAAGTAATGGTCCCAATATGGAGCCCTGAGGGACTCCACATGTAATAGTGTGCAATGGAGATAGTACGCCATTAAAACTCACACATTGCAACCTATTTTTAAGATAGTCTGTAAACCAATTAAGCATATTGCCTCTGATACCATAGTGCTCAAGCTTATTTATTAGAATACGATGGTCCACGGTATCAAAGGCTTTAGACAGATCGAAGAAAACACCCATTGAAAATTCATTCTTATCCAGTGATTCTGTGATCCTATTTTGCATATCTAATAGTGCCATAAAGGTCGAGTGTTCCTTACGAAAGCCATATTGATTAGATGATAATAAATTAAACTTATTTAAATAATCCATGATTTTATTATAAACAGTTTTCTCAAAGTATTTTGAAAAATAAGGAAGGGTTGAAATTGGCCTATAGTTATTAAAACTGGACTTATCCCCAGTCTTAAAGAGAGGAATGACTTTGGCTATTTTTATATCATTGGGGACCTGACCTGAGGAAATCGAGGAGTCAATAATATATGCCAAAGGTTTAGCAATGGTTTCAATAGTGGCCCTGGCGACTGAAGGGTCAATACCATCCATTCCACAGCTTGCTTCTGGTCTCCAGCTAAACGATAACGGTTGACAGGAAATGTCGGCATTCGGTTGCACAGTCACCCGGTCAATGTTCAAGGATAATCCACTGAAAATGCCGGAGAAACGCTGACTAGGATCGATAAATTATGGTAAACGGACACTTACCCCCCTGGACATATTCCCCCCGGACAGTTTCCCCCCGGACAGTTTCCCCCCGGACAATTTCCCCCCATACTAGGACATTCCCCCCAGTGCAACATACACAAAGCTTTCTGTTTTAATGATCAAAACATACATACATACATGCATACATAGTTACATGCATACATGCATGCATACATGCTTGCATACATGCTTGCATACATACTTACATGCATGAATACCTACATGCATGCATACATACTTGCATACATGCTTACATACATGCAAACACATGCATACATACATATATACATACATACTTACATACATACTTACATGCATGCATACATACATGCATACATACATAATATCATATACATACATACTTGCATACATACTTACATACATGCATGCATACATATATACATACTTACATACATACTTACACGCATGCATACATACATGCATAGATACATATATACGTACATACTTACATACATGCATACATACTTGCATACATACATGCATATATACACATACACATACATACATACATACATAAATCCACAAAGGGGGGAATTTGTCCGGGGGGGAAAATGACCTACCTAGATTCGGGGGGGGGGGAAAGTGTCCGGGGGGTAACTGTCCGGGGGGGAATATGTCCGGGGGAATATGTCCAGGGGGGTAACTGTCCGGCATTCCGATAATTCTGCGAAGTGACCGTTCTCTACCGGTTCCTTTATCAGCGCTGATTCGGGTTAAATAGCGAATAGGTAGAATAGTAGTAGAATCATGAAATCAGTAGTTTATTGTAAATTTTGACTCAATTGGTTAATATGAAAACGAAAGCGGTGAACAATTTCCATTGAACGAGTTTTTTCCGAATGTTGCGTAAGCGTCAGTGACATGAAGACTCGAAGTCGGATTATGTTCAATTCATATCTTTGGAGACCAGAAGAAAATTTCAAAATCTCGTGTTAATAGATTTATTTAATGACTCATTGTTGACTAATCATTGTGTGTCAGTGTTATATTTACCTCTTACTCATGAACAGAATGTGTGAAATAGCTGCATATATGAGAATAGGAATTTAATAATGACTAATTGTTGACTAATCATTTGTCAGTGTAATATTCTTGACGCATGAAGCCACTATATAGGCCAAGAAACTGATTGTGTAGGATACAAAGTAAATAACACAGTGTGACAATCAATGCTATACTTAACGAATCATGCCGTAATTGTTCCAGTACTGTGGATCATAATGAAGTGCTAGTCAGTGCTGAGTGAAGGTTCATTTGCAGTTAACAAAATCATTTGCTTATAGATGTTGGCAACAAATTTGGCCAAGCTATTTGGGACTTCTTCATAGTGCCTTTTACTTTCTAAACCTGGTTGGGCAGTGAAGCAGCATTAGCCTGATCCAATCTAACTATAACCATCCAGTGATGGTTATAGCTTTGTTGACATGAGGCAAGAGTTATCAATTGATGGTCAATACAAAGTGAATACAAAGTCAACAAGAGGCCTTACAACTCTAGCTAGAGTCTGCAGTGATATTAAATAATTAGAAACCTCCATACTACATTGAGTGTTTAAGATGTTAATGTTGTGCATAGTTGCCTTGTGGGCTGTGCTTCATCTTATCTCATGGAGTCCTATGTCTCTGGGGTCTCATCAATGCCTGGCTGTAGATTTCTTCACTCTGCTCCACAGACCTTGAACTTGCACAGTGCAGCACAAAGGCTTTACTGTGGTTGGCCCAACTTTCTGGGGTTGATTGCCCAACGCACTACAGCGTGACCTCCTAGGTCTTTCTTTACCTACATCCCACATGCGCTTGAAGCCCATTCTGTTTTCCTTCGTCAGGTCAGAAGCGCCTCTGATGAGTCTCTTGAAGAGGTGCTACATAAATTATGTAGTTATAATTACAATATGCATTAATTATCAGAATGCAAGTTCTCGTACAACATGGTTGGGAAAGAGATACGAAAATAGAATCAGCTGTGGAAAATGACTTCAGTGTAATTAATGTGATTGAGCACTGTTTACATGGTGTTTGATATGGTTTGTAAATGTGATGCTGTAAAGAGTTCAGTTTTACAATAATTAATATTTGTTCATAGGTAGGAAGACAATTAATATAGTGCCCTTTAAATGCCTTTCTAAAATTCTGTGCATCTTCCCAGTTTCTGTTCTCATTAAGTAGTAATACAAACAAATGCTTTAAGAAAAAAAGAAATTAATTTTTGAACATGCTCAACACAGATATCAGAACGTGTTGACGTATAAAATAGCTATGGCATGGCAAGACCTCAGATCTATGACGTTAATGTATTTCCGGCCTACTAAGCAATACCAGTTATCAAAGACGAATTGAATAGTATAAACTGAAACTGGCCATTATGCAGACCTGTGGAGTTGAAGTCATTTGGAATTAGTGGTCAAGTCGATTAGATGGTCTTCTGAGAACTGTTGAATTAGGAAAATATCCAACATTTAACATAACGAACACAGTTTGGAAATATGTAATGGTTCTTTTTCTTGCTTGTAGGAACTTCAGGATATTAGAGCTTCTGATTTGAAGGTTTTCCGCGACATTCGGGTTGATGAATCAAACATCTTGCAGTGGAAGGGACTCATTGTCCCGGTGAGTATAAAAACATTTACAGTTAAAGTCCGGTATCGATGTCTTTTCTCGCGATGGTTTCATTTATGTAAAGTCCATGACATTGTTTTATTTATCGATCAGGTGGAAATTGTGGAATGTGCTGGATTCCTGTTTAGGCTGTTTTAACGGCGTTGCTTGAACTTGTGACTTGTTTTAGTAATGAACGATTTCTATTATAGTTTAAACTGTTTAACTATCATAATATTTTACTAAGAGCATTCAGTATGAGTGGTAGAAAACAAGAGAACGCGGTATGGGACTACTATTTGCATGACGTTTTGAACGACAATACGATAAGTAATGTAGTCGTTAACAACAAGCCATGTGGTCAAAAAATCTTGGGGCGCAACTCTACTAATGCTCGAGTCAATTTGAAAGCGTTACACAAGAAAGCTTACGAAGAATTAATTTCTAAAGAGTCGGCGTTACTGAAGAAAGTAAAGCGAAGCCAACCAGCGCCGGGATCAAATTTCAACAGTTCCAGGTAATTTATCTACGAGTCACTTTCTTCGATCAATTGTTAAGTGGCAACCTGACTCCCACGAGCCATCATCATTAGAGGCAAGAGATCAAGGAGCATTGTTTGAAGAAGAAGATCAATTATTGTTGTAATTAACCAATAAGAGAACAAGACCACCAACGAGACTCCAATAGATTTCTGGATTAGAAATGAGAAGAAGTATCCTGATTTGGCAATGCTTGCGCTTGATTTAGTAGCGGCTCCGGCTTCTGAAGCTTATAGTGAAAGAATCTTCATTTTGGCAAACTTGTCGTGTTTTCCTTAAGTTTAATATGCTTGTTGTAGGACTTGAGTAAATATGTTTCATTGCTGACTATTCAGTAGCTGAGGCCATCGTATTTAAAGATGAAAGGTTCTGTGTTCATATAAAATTATGAATATGTACATGTGGGGCGTGGTGGTTCAGTGGTAAGTTCGGCGCCTTGTGACCGGAGGGTTGCAGGTTCGAATCCCACTCTAGCCGCAGCGTACGGACCTTGGGCAAGTCCATCACTCGCAATTGCTCGTGGCGCTTCGGCGTGAAAATTCCGGCACAGTATGAAATGCTGTAGTCAGGAGCGCCTCTGAACAGAAGTTAACTCCAGAGGCGCTATAGAAATATCCGGAATAAAATAATAAATAAATAAAAGTAAATAAATATATGCCAGTTTTTCATAAGAAGTTTCATGTGTGAACATGTTCATATAACAAATTAGCTCATAGGTTTGCTTAACAACGTCAAAAACTGAAATAGAAATTGGATGAAAGCTGAAACTGCAATAGAAATTAACTTAAAACTTTGACTGAAATAGAAACTGAAATCATTCCGAAAAACTTAAATCGAAACTGAAATGGGCTATTTCTGTTAACTGAAATAGAAACTGAAACTGAAATAAAACCTGAAACTTTAATTACACTGGTGAAGCCGCAGTCTAAAATCTTAATCCATTGAGGAAGCCAGTTTGAAATTCAATAAGTTAATCACTAACTGTGCTTGGCATGGCTTAACTTCACTGTGCTTCTCAGCATTGTATCCACAGCATGAGGCCTTTGCCTATTTTGTAATGCAAAGCTTTGCAACCCAAGTTAAGCTGGTTGTCTTTAGGAACTAGAGTCCACACATTCTTATGGCTAAGCGTAAACATGCATCTGCTTGTCAGCAACAAAACAGCCTTTCATTACAGCCTTCGTAGCTGACTAAAAATTATCCATTTCACATCAGGATTGAAACCATGACTCTGGTTTAAGAACTAACTGCTTGGCAATATAGCAGACATATTTATCATTAATTATCATTAATTAATTCACAGCATTAGTACTGCAAGTCTCTTCACAATTGTTACTCAGGTGTGCTTTCAAGTGTTGATAAAAAGTACATATAAAGTCACTATCCGGTAAGACAACAGGTCCAAAGGGAGGCCTAATCTCTGAAAAGGCGCAATGTTGCATTATTGAAGTGCAGAAAATGCAAGAGAAACAAGTTCACTGTGAGTTGTGGAACAAAACTATGAGTTTCACGTTGGGTTTGAAATACCTGACTACGAGTAGGAAGTACAATAATACGAGAAATGGAAAAGCAGATAGGGAAAGCCCTGTGAAACAAAAGTGAAAGTTACTGTGAAATAAAAATAGTAGGCCTACATGCGGTATTCTTGTCCTGTGTCCTTCCTGGCACCTCGGAGAGGTTCTTGAAAGTTACTGTGTAAGTATTCAGATCAATACACACCTACACACACACACACACACACACACTCACACACACACACACCTACACACATACACACACAGCATGCATAAACATACATGCATGCATATATCAAAGCACTTAATACAGTGCCTCGCAAACAAACAAACATGCATACCTGTCTTCTGAATTGTGCTCACATACACACTGTCTTTTCAGCTTCACTTTTACTTTCTGCATGTTGTGGCCTTCAAGCCCATTTCTTGTATTGATTGTGAAACAAAAGTGAAAGTTACTGAGCCCATTTCTTGTATTGATTTAAGTGGCTCTGCTTATCTCGGGACTTTAACCCATGATTATATCTCATACATGTGTCCCACTTATGCCTTACCAAAAATTTTCATATTTATTTCAGCTTTTCACTTTCACTTTTGCTGGTAGGTTAATTTCAGTTAAGGTATTTAAATGAGTATTTAAATTGCAACCAACTCCAGCTGCATTTTTATTGTAATTATTTTAGTGTTTATTAAGTGTCACTACTGTGCTTAGGTTTGCTTTTCAGCAAATTATTTGTTTCATTTATTTTATTAGTTGAAGCTCGTTCATTCATTCATTCTGAAAATTTGATATAGCGCCTCTTCAAGATACATGTACCTACTCAGGGGCGCTCCCAGCTCAGCCACAGCTAAAGAAATGAGATTTGAGGGACTTACAAAAAGCAGGTGAGTTTAACCCTGAGAGCAAGCGCAGGTTTAAAGGTAGGCCATTCCAGATGGAGGGCCCCACAACCGAAAATGCTCGATGCTGTCTAATAACAGTGCGAGCGCGGGGGACCAAAAGCTCCCCCCTTGCCGAAGAGCGGAGATTTCGACGGGCTGCAAGGTCAGAGACAGGTCGACAAAGTTCAGACAGGTAGGATGGAACGCAGCCAAGATGGTACTGCCAAACAAGTGCAGCAACTCGATAGGAGATGCGCTGAGAAACAGGGAGCCAGTGAAGAATATCACGCATGTAAGCAGAGACAGGAGCATGTTTAGGAAGGTGGCCAAACAGACGAGCCGCTGAGCGGAGAACCCTATCAAGTTGCCCAATTTGCTTAAGAGGCAGTTTAGTAAACACCTGAACTCTGGCCAGCCACAATACTTAAACTCAGCCCTTACTCCCCATGCTTCTGGTATTCAACCAGTTCATCTGATTATGCTTCTCTGGTGATGCCTAAAACTAGAACTGTTCTTGGTGAATGAGCTTTTTCAGTTGCTGGACGTAGATTTGAGAACTGTCTCCGTGTTTCTGTCAATTCTGCACAGTTACTTTTGTCATTTCGTTCTCAGCTGAAGACTTGCTTTTTCAAATCCATTGTCTACCTCTCTGTCTTAGCGGACTCATCTTCTCAATGTTGTCCTGATTACAGCTTGGTTTTGGTGCACCATTGGTTGATGCCTTGTGCATTAGACACCGGTGCAGTAGAAGTTAATAATTACAATGAGTACCTAATACTGAAGCATTAATGCCGCTACACAGGAACCTCCTGAGTGGAGGTGCTAACCTGCACACACCACATTTCAAGGCGAGCGCTCAAACCAGTTGGCTGTCATTTTACGCAGATGAGGATCACTTAATGGGCATTATTTATATATAGACAGTTGTGTTCTTTTAAGACTCTGACATAGTTAGGCTAGTCAGAAGCACTTGTGTGAAGTGCTCAAAGGGCGCTGTAAAGGTGCTCCCAGGTACAATACATGGTAGAGTGGGGTTGCAAAGTAATTGGTTATTTGTTACTCATCTTTGTTAAACATGATGACCTAACTGCATAGCAGTGTTTGTACTTTTCATATATAATATATATATGTGCATCTATCCATTGTCTTAAATCTTTCTTCTTTCCTCTGGGTTCTTGCACTGGGAGCGCCTCTGATTAGATTCTACTGAGAGTGGTACTTTAGAAGTTTATAAATACAATACAATGCAATTATGTGGTGATTGAACACAGCAGATGAACTGAATGCAACCTTGTTAGGCTTAACTAAACTGAATGGAACCTAGTGTGAACTGGACCAAGTTGAACCCAGTGGACGTTGAGCTTAGTCAAAGCCAATCTGGACTGAACTTGTTACTTTTTATATTACATTCATCTTAGATATTTTGAAGCAAAACGTGCAGATACACTATTTTATGTTTTGTTTAATTATGCTGGGTTTTCATATTCTGGTGTTCTTTGTCATGTTTTGTTATAAGTTTGTGCTTGTGTGTGTGTTTGTAGGAGAGTGCACCATACAACAAGGGAGCATTCCGTATCAAGATAGATTTTCCAGCTGAATATCCATTCAAGCCACCGAAGATCACCTTCCGGACCATGATATACCATCCAAATATCGATGAAAAGGGTCAAGTGTGTCTCAAGATCATCAATCCAGCAGAGTGGAAGGCAGCGACTCAAACGGACCAAGGTCGTGTATGATGAGGAGCAGTGCTTTTTCTGCGGAACTCCCTGGAATGGTGTTCTGGCACTTTTTTCAGCTACAGAAAAAATTTAGTTATTTTAATTTAATATGAGGTCAAGAATAAACACTGCTGAGGTCCAGAATGCAATAGTTCGCATTGCGAGATTAAATCAATTTTATTGCGGGTATGTATGTAATAATACATGTACACTGGAAACTCGTTATCGCGCTTTGTTTTGGAGCTGTATCAAGAACCGCCTTATTCACTCATTCATTCGAGAATTTGTGTATAGCGCCCCTTCAAGGAACTACTTCGAGGTGCTCCAAACACCAGCGCGTTAAAAAAGAAGTCTTAAGGTTAATAAGAAACACGCCAATGGGCCCTAGAGTGCAGGCGGAGCTCTAGGAAAGCCTGTTCCAAACCACTGGGCAGCAACAGAGAAGGCTCGACTTAGCATTTTTGTGGTACAAGCAAAGGGTACTAAAAGAACCCTTTTTTTCTGCAGAACAGAGGGGACAATGACCCCTCGGGCGCCCGAAGCAGGGCAACAAAGCTCTCGAAGATAGGCAGGGGCAGTGCCCTGGTGAAATAACCACACTACTGCCATTAGGGTCACAGTCCTATACTCGATGAATAGGCAAAGAGGAAGCCAATGAAGGACCTCCAGCATATATCTAGAGGCTTGAATTTGCCCGTTGAGATGGGCTGCAGAGCACGGAACTTGTTGTTTTAAACAACTTATAATGAGGTTTTTCAACTGATTTTGGGATCCATGGTCTTGACTGCATTGTACAAGAATTTGCTTAATAATGCAGCGTCCTATTTGAAGTCTGTGGGGTACCTTCGGATTTTACAGCCGTTTTTCAAGCCATTTACAGCTTCGTTTTTAGAGGCATTTTTACAGCATCTTTTAAGTGTAGTTGAAGAAGGTGCTGGAGGAAGTCTTCACAGCCAGTCTCACACAGACACTTAGATATCAACCGATTATTCTCATAACCCCATTAAATAGATGATGTTAAAATAGTAATCAGATTTTGATAATTGTGTGTTTTAGTCATTAAGGCCTTGGTTACCATGGTTACCACCCCGGAGCCTGAGCATCCGTTACGTGCTGACTTGGCGGAAGAATACGTGAAAGATAGAAAAAAGTTCATGAAAAATGCTGAAGAGCATACAAAAAAGTACGGCGAGAAACGGCCGAGCGATTAGGTAATGCTAGCGAAGCCACGCTTGAATGTTGACTGTAAGGTTGTCGTGGCAAAATCGGACGTGCACATCCAAAACTCAAGCTGAACTTCACCTTTATGCTTTCTGCGACCAAACGCGCATCCATTGATACTTGACAAACATTCGGTACAAATTATTCGAAAGAACATCGTAAAAAACTTAATTCCGTAGATGCAGAGACCTCTGATTGTGTCAGATTTGAATGATTTGTGTTTTGACTAAAGTTATTTCTGCTGGTGATTTTGCACTTTAACTGCACCTGTTGGTCTTTGGCACATTGGTCTCGTGAATTGTTTGTTTCCCCATAAAATAGTTTGAAATCTGTCAAAAAAACCTTTAACTGGTAGGATGAGGTACTGCTGCAGATATGATGTCGGCAGTGGATCTACATATACAAGTTCGGTGAAATGTTTGCTGAAAGTTGAATAAAAAACCCGGACATACTGTTGTTTGCAAAATTCTCTTATGCAATGTTAACCTTTCTGGGCAGCAGTCTTGTGTGGAAGATGACTTTTATGATATTTCCTGCCTTTGGAGCGTGTTGTGTGTTGTATTCATTAAGTTCTGCATGTTGATTCTGCCCATTATTTACATAGACACTGTATCCTGTCGGTAGTATGCTTTGTCCGTGACCTTACAGTCACAGGTTGATATAATGCTGACTAGACTCCATGTAACAACTCTGCACCAGTTGTTGCGCACATGTTCCTCTTGTGCAAGCTTGGAAGTAAACAGTTCGGCCCTAGGATGCATTGGATGTCCAGGACTTTAGTATTTGTCCACTGCCACTTGTCCATACTTTCCCCAAAACTAGGTTACATTAATCGAATGAAACTCGCTTTCTGTAAATGACTACTGGTTTGTTTGAAGCAATGCGAGACTTGTCGCTTAGTCTTTTCGATCTACAATCCCGCTAGGCTTGTTTAGGATAGGACTAGGCCTAGAGAGGTATACATGAACTATATCGTAAATTGTGGCTTATGAATATCTTTTTGCGATTGTTGGGAATATAATTTATTACATAGAGCCGTTATTTCCTCGGATCTGACACTTTGTGTATCGCAGATAAAACATAGAATATTCGTAATAAAATCTTTCCGAATGATTTCGTTGATTTATAAAAGGCTATAAGAATATCCTAAGAATGTGTTTATATTTTTTGTTAGAAGATGACGATTTCCTGGGTCGATTGTAGCGGATTTTTTCCACTGATCTGAACATTTGCGAACGCATTTACCCATTAAGGTTACATCACACGACACATCATCTCTCATTGCATTACAAAAACTTTTAGCACATGTGGTGTTCTTTGATCTGTGGATCAAACCACATCACATATCACCACACCAAACTTATCACACCACATCTCATCACACCACATCTCATCCACCATATACGTATGATCACACGAGACTCGTCCCACCAAACTCATCACACCACATTTCATCCCACCACATATCATCAGTCATCACACCATGTCTCATCACGTCAACTCTCATCACATCGCGTTGAATCGGAGAGCGGACCCTGCTCTCTAACCTTACGACGTAGCACTGACCAACCTTCTCTCTCGCTGCCTTGTCTTAGATTTCTCCTACACTTTCGACCCCTAGCGAACTCAGACTGAACTCAGTTATAAGATGGATAAGCATACACTGTTGGTGGGTTAATTGATGACAACCCGTCTGACATGACGCAGCTGGTGTACTGCGCTTTGCTTTCGAGTAACGCTTAGAAATTAGGAGTTTACGAATACGAAAGAGAGGATCGGTTATCTTCCCTCAGTTGCCGAGGCTAAGAAATTGAAGTTGCCAACACTTTGTACCAATGACTGCATCTAGGGTTAGCGGATGCGTTATTCTTAAATCGAAGATACTGTCAATGTGTGTTCCATATCAAATAATTATAACTCCCGTTTAATCGAACTATTTATAATATCCGCCAAAATTATTTTATTCCATATCCAATTCATTGTCTAGGCCTATTACACACGCCAGACCTCAAAGGGTTTAATACTTGGATCCAGCGGGAAACAATCACAAAAACAAAGATAGGGGTAAACTTTATTCGGTTCCAGTTCATGATTAGTAGGGCAGTGAAGTACGTGTGTAGCCACAATCTAAGAAAACTTGCTGGGTTATACGCAAATGTAATATTGTCAAAACATTCGGGGTCAATTAATTTGGACAGTAATCTCACATTTAAATCCCACATAACAAACCTTTGCAAACCTTGTTTCTATACTATAGGCCTACCTTATCAGGGCTATGCGTCACATAAGGTCTGCTCTGACCAAATACATATCACAGACTAAGGATCTGTTCTCTTTTTGTCTGCTGAGTGCTCTCTTTCAATTATGCCAACTCTGTATTTGCAGGCATGTCAGATCTTCAAGTCAACAGGCTTTAAAGCATCCTAAATTCTCTGGCTCGCGTGGTGCTGCGTGCATCTTCTCATTCAAACTCATTAACTCTGCTCCATCAGCTGCATTGGCTATCCGTAGAATTCAGAATTAGATTTAAACTAGGCCTAGCCTGCTTGGTATATAAAACCTAACAATGTGCACTCCTACCCATCTTCAACCATTAGTCCATTATTCTCTCCTTGGGTGTACATCCCGCCACGCAGTCTGCGGTCTTTGCAATAGTTATGGGCCTTTTGGTTGAGCCTAGATGTAGCACTCATGCATTTCCCATGCATTTCGTATTGCAGCCATCAAGGAAAGGAATGGACTACCAATGTTTATCCGTTGCTCGATCACTTCTTCTTTCAAGAAACGCCTCAAAACTGATCACTATTTCTCATGATCATTGACTTTCAAACACATGGATAGCCTATCTAATTGCTCTTCATCTGGCGACTGATTATAACCACGCGTATTCGCCTCAGATTCGCATTTCTGTGTGACTTTGCGCGCGTTGAATGGAACAGTCTTCCAACTACAGTCCGTCAATGCGCAATTTAAATCTAAATTAAAAACTCACCTATTCACATTGTACTATGAATAGAAATGTAGCGCAAAGCGCTTCTGTGCAAGACTTGTCTTGTTGAAGCGCGCTATAAATTTTTAGTTGCATTGTATTGTAGTTGTTGAAAATTTCGTCATAAATACTTAAATAAATAAATATAATGTATTACGTATCATTAGGCCTATGACATTGTATTGGATGTGCTATAGCAACCGTATAGCCTCGGAGCTGTTTAGTTCTTTAATTCCATAGGAGCCACGCATCTTTGTCTTTAGATAACTGCTATACCTAAGCGAGTACATTCTTAAAGTTTCGCAAAAGTTATGCCATCATCTGTTAGAATTTAATACTGTGCGATACAGTGGCTGATCAAACATTTGCTCTCGGAAATTTCAGCCATAATTATGCTTCCTTCGAGAGTATGTGACCTATCAACTAGTATGTCGCCGTGTAATGAGTTTTAGAATAAAAAACTCTAATCTTTCATTGATCGCTACCTTGACGATAAGAAATGACGTTATATAATTATCAGAGATTATAATTTCAAACTTGAATTACTTCGTTTCGACAAAAAAGATAGTTTAACAATTGTCGTGTTACGTCGGAAATTGTGGAATCTGCGAGCGATATATAGCCTGTGTCTCATTTATAAATAGTTGGGTGAGGAGGCGTGGTATTTGTTCTTGTCGTAACGACGGATCGCGGTTGGTCGACAGGCAGAAAAGATGGCGGCTACAAGACGTCTTACTAAGGTTCGTCTCAACCATTTATTTCAAGGAAATCGGCTTCTGTGTCGCTTTTGCGAACTGTAGGATTAGTTCAGTGTGCGTGGAGAAATATTCGTGCGTATTAATTGAGTGAGGTCTTTAGTACGGACTAAACGATAACGGTTGACAGGAAATGTCGGCATTCGGTTGCACAGTCACCCGGTCCCTATCGTTTCCGAAAATGCCGGAGAAACGCTGACTAGGATCGATAATTCTGCGAAGTGACGGTTCACTAGCAGTTCCTTTATCAGCGCTGATTCGGGTTAAATAGCGAATAGGTAGAATAGTAGCAGAATCATGAAATCAGTAGTTTATTGTAAATTTTGACTCAATTGGTTAATATGAAAACGAAAGCGGTGAACAATTTCCATTGAACGAGTTTTTTCCGAACGTTGCGTAAGCGGCACTGACATGAAGACTCGAAATCGGATTATGTTCAATTCATTTCTTTGGAGACCAGAAGAAAATTTCAAAATCTCGTGTTAATAGATTTATTTACTGACTCATTGTTGACTAATCAGTGTGTGTCAGTGTAATATTACCTCTTACCCATGAACAGAATGTGTGAAATAGCTGCATATATGAGAATAGGAATTTAATAATGACTAATTGTTGACTAATCATTTGTTTGTCAGTGTAATACTCTTGACCAATGAAGCTACTATTTAGGCTAAGAAACTGATTGTGTAGGATTCAACGGAAATAACACAGTGTGGCAATCAATGCTATATTTTAAGAATCATGCCTTAATTGGTCCTGTACTGTGGATCGTAATGAAGTGGTAGTCAGCTGCTGAGTGAAGGTTCATTTGCAGTTAACCAAATCCTTCGCTTATAGATGTTGGCAACGAAGTTGGCCAAGCTGTTTGGGATTTAGTGCCTTTTAGCTTTTAGACTTGGTTGGGCAGTGAAGCAGCATTAGCCTAATCTAATCAACAGAGCTATAACCATCCAGATATGGTTATAGCGTTGTTGGCGTAAGGCAAGATTTATCGATTGATGATCACTACAAAGTGAAACCAAAGTCAACAAGAAGCCTTACAACTCTATCTAGAGTCTGCAGTGATATTAAATAATTAGAAACCTCCATACTACATTGAGTGTTTAAGATGTTAATGTTGTGCATAGTTGCCTTGTGGGCTGTGCTTCATCTTATCTCATGGAGTCCTATGTCTCTGGGGTCTCATCAATGCCTGGCTGTAGATTTCTTCACTCTGCTCCACAGACCTTGAACTTGCACAGTGCAGCACAAAGGCTTTACTGTGGTTGGCCCAACTTTCTGGGGTTGATTGCCCAACGCACTACAGCGTGACCTCCTTGGTCTTTCTTTACCTGTATCCCACATGCGCTTGAAACCCATTCTGTTTTACTTCATCAGGTCAGAAAACGTCTGTGATGAGTCTCTCTTGAAGAGGTGCTACATAAGTCATGTAGTTATAATTATAGTGTGCATTAATTAATTATCAGAATGCAAGTTCTCGTACAACATACAACATGGTTGGGAAAGAGATACGAAAATAGAATCAGCTGTGGAAAATGACTTCAGTGTAATGTGATTGAGAACTGTTTACATGGTGTTTGATATGGTTTCTAAAGGTGATGCTGTAAAGAGTTCAGTTTTACAATCTATTATAATAAAGCGAGATTTCTGTGTGTGTGTGTGTCTGTCTGTCTGTTTGACCGGGCTTAACTTCTACAATTTTGCACCTTTTCACTCCAAACCTTCACTGCTGTGTCGGCCTCGGCATCGGACACCCAGTGGAGGGGTTCGCTTACCCCCTTTTCACCGCTAACATGGTGAAAATCCCCAAAAACTCTACCCAACCGACCGTCCCTGACGACCCAGCGCGAAGCGCTTCTATTTATGGCGCCGGTATTCCCCAACGTCATTAATAATGCGCATTTAACGACAAGCGGTTCTATTTATGGCGCGGATATTCCCCAACGTCATTAATAATGCAAATAAAGACGTTTACTTTCGCACAAAATTTAATTACGATCGAATCGAACTATATTCATCGTTTTACAGCAAAATTGTATGTTCAAAGACTCTGCTTTACTAAGGGCAGTGAGGGCTAGATTTCTGGCGTTTTCTTGAAAACGCCAACGCCGGCTTCACCCTCTTCGACTGCGAAGCAGTCAGTCCACGGGAGACTGCAAAGCAGTCTCCCCGACTGCGAAGCAGTCGTCGCCACTCGACTGCGAAGCAGTCAGTCCACGGGAGACTGCGAAGCAGTCGTCGCCAGAGGGCGACTGCGAAGAAGTCAGTCCACGCCTAGACTGCAAAGCAGTCTCCCCCACAGGTCGCCTAAATTTCTTCCTTATTCGCTACACGGATTTAAACTTATACCTAAATTTGTTGCTTATTCGCTACAGGGATTGAAACTTATAACCCCGGGCAACGCCGGGTAAACCTGCTAGTAATTAATAATTGTTCATAGGTAGGAAGACAATTAATATAGTGCCCTTTAAATGCCTTTCTAAAATTCTGTGCATCTTCCCAGTTTCTGTTCTCATTAAGTAGTAATACAAACAAATGCATGTGCTTTAAGAAAAAAAGAAATTCATTTTTGAACATGCTCAACACATATGTCAGAACGTGTTGACATATAAAATAGCTATGGCATGGCAAGACCTCAGATGACGTTAATATATTTCTGGCCTACTAAGCAATACCAGTTATCAAAGACGAATTGAATAGTATAAACTGAAACTGGCCATTATGCAGACCTGTGGAGTTGAAGTCATTTGGAGTCAGTGTTTAATTCAATTAGATGGTCTTGTGAGAACTGTTGAATTAGGAAAATATCCAACATTTAACATAACGAACACAGTTTGAAAATATCTAACGGTTCTTTTTCTTGCTTGTAGGAACTTCAGGATATTAGAGCTTCTAATTTGAAGGTTTTCCGCGACATTGCGGTTGATGAATCAAACATCTTGCAGTGGATGGGACTCATTGTCCCGGTGAGTATAAAAACATTTACAGTTAAAGTCCGGTATCACTTCCTGGTAAGAGGTGCATTTGTTTAACACACGGTAGAGGCAGGCACCCCAAGGCTACAAAATTAACACATAGGAAGTGCTAATGTGCTGAACATGGACTAGCTAGTAATTTTCGTTCATGACATCTCACATATTAATCTCTCTGTCTCTCACATGTGAATGTATGGACAGTGCTTGTGACAATGTCTGGTATAGCATTTCCTTTTTCCTCTGTTGATTGTCTGCATTGAGACATATCACACAAATTCACACTTTCATGCTATCATTATTTTGTGTATTTATTTCATATTTTAAAATGTGATAATCTTAGCATAGGCATAACATTTGAAATGGCAGATAGCAAGCATCGACGTTCTTGTTATGTGCAGAAAAACTAGCTGCTATACACCACATGCATTGTGGAGAAATTTATACCAAAGTTCTACAGACCTTGGGCTTAAAAAAATCTGAAAAACAAAACCAAAGTACATGATTTTGTAAAAGATATTGATTCTAGCATTGGGCCTGGGTGAAAATTTATGTGCTATTCAAATAAACCTGGAAAAAAACATATGGTATGCTCAGGAGAGGCAAAAGGAACACTGAAGAGTTTTGCAATTCTTCAAGCACAAGTAACGAAATTTGGCAATCTAGCTGAGGACGAATTATTTCAAGCCAGCCAATGGTTTACAATTATGAATATGTACATATATACCAGTTTTTCATAAGAAGTTTCATGGTGTGAACATGTTCATATAACAAATTAGCTCATAGGTTTGCTTAACAACGTCAAAAACTGAAATAGAAATTGGATGAAAACTGAAACTGCAATAGAAATTAACTTAAAATTTTGACTGAAATAGATCATTCCGAAAAACTGAAATCGAAACTGAAATGGGCTATTTCTATTGACTGAAATAGAAACTGAAACTGAAATAAAACCTGAAACGTTAATTACACTGGTGAAACCGCAATCTAAAATCTGAATCCACTGAAGAGGCCAGTTCGAAATTCAATAAGTTAATCACTAACTGTGCTTGGCATGGCTTAACTTCACTGTGCTTCCCAGCATTGTATCCACAGCATGAGGCCTTTGCCTATTATGTGATGCAAAGCTGCAACCCGAGTTACGCTGGTTGTCTTTAGGAACTAGAGTCCACACATTCTTCTAGCTAAGCGCAAACATGCATCTGCTTGTCAGCAACAAAACAGCCTTTCATTACAGCTTTCATAGCTGACTAAAAATTTTCCGTTTTACATCAGGATTGAAACCCTGACTCTGGTTTAAGAACTAACTGCTTGGCAATATAGCAGACATATTTATAATTAATTAATTAATTAGTACTGCTACTCAGGTGTGCTTTCAAGTGTTGATGAAACGTACATAAAAAGTCACTATCCGGTAAGACAACAGGTCCAAAGGGAGGCCTAATCATTATTGAAGTGCAGAAAATGTAAGAGAAACAAGTTCACTGTGAGTTGTAGAACAAAACCATTATTTTCACGTTGGGTTTGAAATACCTGACTAAGTAGGAAGTACAATAATACGAGAAGTGGAAAAGAAGATAGGGAAAGCCCTGTGAAACAAAAGTGAAAGTTACTGTGAAATGAAAATAGTACATACGGTATTCTTGTCCTGTGTACTTCCTGGCACCTTGGGGAGGTTCTTGAAAGTTACTATGTAAGTATTCAGATCAATACACACACACACACACACACACACACACACACACACACACACACACACACACACACACACACACACACACACACACACACACACACACACACACACACACACACACACACACACACACACACACACACACACACATGCACACACACACACACATACATACAGCATGCATAAGCATATCAAAGCACTTAATACAGTGCCATGCAAACAAACATGCATACCCGGTACCTGTCTTCTGAACTGTGTATTCTGTGCTCACATACATACTGCATACATACCTGTCTTTTCAGTTTCACTTTTGCTTTCTGCATGATGTGGCCTTGGAGCCCATTTCTTGTATTGATTCTAGTGGCTCTGCGTATCTCCGGACTCTGACCCATGGTTATATCTCATGCATGTGTCCCACTTATGCCTGCCAAAAATTGGCATGTTTATTTCAGCTTTTCATTTTCACTTTTGCTGGTAGGTTTATTTCAGTTGAAGGTATTTAAATGAACTAACCATGTTAGACGGCCAGTGGCAATCAACTCCAGCTGCATTTTTATTGTTATTATTTTAGTGTTTATTAAATGTCACTACCTATGTTTTCGTTTACTTTTCAGCAAAGGATTTGTTTCAAATTGAAGCTCGTTGTTTATTAAACGCCTGAACTCCGGTCAACCACAATACTTAAACTCAGCCCTTACTCCCCAGGCTTCGGGTATTCAACCAGGTCATCTGATTATGCTGGTGATGCCTAAAACTAGAAAGTCTGTTCTTGGTGAATGAGCTTTTTCAGTTGCTGGACATAGATTTTAGAACTGTATCCCCGTTTCTGTCCATTCTTGACAGTTACTTTTGTCATTTCGTTCTCAGCTGAAGACCTGCCTTTTTCAAATCCAGTCTGCCTCTCTGTCTTAGTGGACCGAACTTCTCAGTGTTTTCCTGGTTTGGTTTTTGGTTTTGGTGCACCATCGATTGATGCCTTGTGCATTAGACACCGGTGCAGTAGAAGTTAATAATTACAATGAGTACCTAATACTGAAGCATTAATGCCGCTACACAGGAACCACCTGAGTGGAGGTGCTAACCTGCACACTCCACATTGTTGCAAAGTTAACGCCTATAATTGGCTGTCATTTTACGCAGATGAGGATCACTGAATGGGCATTGTTTATACATAGACAGTTGTGTTCTTTATGACTGTGACATAGTTAGGCTAGTCAGAAGCACTTGTGTGAAGTGCTCAAAGGTCGCTATAGAGTTGTCCCCAGGTACAATACATGGTAGAGTGGGGTTGAAAAGTAATGGGTAATTTGTCACTCATCTCTGTTAAAAATGGTGACTTAGCTGCACAGCAGTGTTTGTACTTTTCATATATGCAGTTAACAAAAGTATCCAGTTCCTCAAAGCAAAGGCAAGATCATTCAGTCTATATATGTGCATCTATCCATTGTCTTAAATCTTTCTTCTTTCCTCTGGGTTCTTGCACTTGGAGCGCCTGTGATGAGATTCTACTGAGAGAGGCACTTTAGAAATTTATAAATGCAATACAATACAATTATGTGGTGATTGGACTGAATCACTGCAGATGAACTGAATGCAACATTGTTAGGCTTAACTAAACTGAATGGAACCTACTGTGAACAAGACCAAGTTCAGCCCAGTGGACGTTGAGCTTAGTCAAAGCCAATCTGGACTGAACTTGTTACTTTTTATATTACGTTCATGTTCTGTTATATATTTTGAAGCAAAATGTGCATGTTTTGTTTCAGTATGCTGGGTTTTCATATTCTTGTGTTCTTTGTCGTATTTCGTTATAAGTTTGTACATGTGTATGTTTGTAGGAGAGTGCACCATACAACAAGGGAGCATTCCGTATCAAGATAGATTTTCCAGCTGAATATCCATTCAAGCCACCGAAGATCACCTTCCAGACCATGATATACCATCCAAATATCGATGAAAAGGGTCAAGTGTGTCTCCCGATCATCAGTCCAGAAAACTGGAAGCCAGCGACTCGAACGGACCAAGGTCGTGTATGATGAGGAGCAGTGCTTTTTTCTGCCGGAACGCTACGGAACGGTGTTCCGGCACCTTTTTTCAGCTACTAAAAATAATTTAGTTATTTTAAGAAAAGAATCATTTAGTTATTTTAATTTAATGTGAGGTCAAAAATTTTCTTGGCGAGGTCTCACCAAGACCCACCCCAACCCCCGTTTTGCTCGGGCTTCGACCTAGGTTTAACCCTTCCATAACTTTTCAGTTCCGGAACCTTTTTTCTAGAAAAAAGCACTGATGAGTATGTTATCACTGGTGCCTTTTCTATTGATGTATATTTTAAGTAACTCAACAAGTGCTTATCACTAGCATAATTGATGATATAGTTCTAAAAGAATAATAATAATACAATTTATGTAGCGCAGTTGAGGCCAAAGAAAAAGGTGCTGTACATGAGTTAAAAAAATCAATGACAGTCATATGAAAGTTTAAAAAGATAGGTCTTCAGCTGTGATTTGAATGACTCCAGGGATGGTGCATTCTTCAGGTGGTCAGGAAGAATGTTCCATGCAGTGGGTCCAGCGACAGAGAAGGAACAGTTGCCAAATCTCATAGAAGACCACGGGAGTTGTAGTTGATTTTTTGATGACAATCGTAGCCGACATCTGTTCCAGTTGTCTGCCACACGAATGCAGGAATCAGAGATATAATCCGGCATGAGGTGATTCAGTGCTTCTAGGTGATCAAGCACAGTTTCTATGTTATCTGCTGAGGAACAGGCAGTCAGTGTAGGTTGTCGCGCAGCATATCGGTGACATGGTCGGATGGTGTTCGGCCATATATAAGACGTGCAGCAGAGTTGTATTGTATTGTATTTACGAATTTATAAAGCGCCTCTCGCAGTACAACCTAATCAGAGGCGCTCCCAGTGCGAGGAGCTTCGTGAGAAAAGTCTTAAGACAGCGAGAAGTAGCAGAAATGCCCCCAGTTAGGATCTGAGAATGAGTCATGAAAGGAAGATCATTCCAGACGGACGGGCCAACAGATGCGTAGGCACGGTGTTGAGCCATAGAAGTCCGGGTCCGAGTGACCAAGAGAGTTGAGCACCGACTGTATTCGATCTAGTTGACAAGTCGGCAGACCCGCCAGTAGGCTGTTGCAGTAGTCAACCCTGGAAATTATGAAGATGACAGCAGCTGAGGTTGGAATAAATATGTGGATGGATTTAATACGATTCAGTTGGTAAAAACAGTCTCAAACGAGTTGACTCACATGGTCCGTCATGGTCATACAGCTGTCAAAGTGGACTCCAAGATTGCAGATGGTGTCAGCTGGTCGAATTTCTGCATCATCAAGGGTGAAGGTACTGCCGACAAATAGATGGGAACGCCGGAGGTTGTGCACCATATAAACTCAGATTTCGATGGATTGAATTTGAGACCCGTTAGATGCCGTCTACTCTGAAATGCGTTCGATACACAGCAGCACTCTCTGTTTCAGCTAAGCGGTTTGTGATGGTTCACAGAAGAAGTAAAGCTGTGTATCATCCGCATAGCAGTGGTGGAGGAGGCCATGTGATTCTATGATTAAGTCAGTTTTATTGCATGTGTGTATATAATGAATATATGTACACTGGAAACTCATTATGATGCTTGTTTTGGAGCTGTATCAAGAACCAGGTCAGAGGGAAAATGATGTAAGCGATATTTTAAATTCTTTTGGCCGTGAGATTACCCGCTCCTGTGGCCTTATAGTAAGGTTGCTCAACTGATTTTGGGATCCATGGTCTCGACTGTCTTGTACAAGAATTCGCTTAATAATGAAGCATCCTATTAGAAGTCTGTGGGGTATCTTGGCATTTTACAGCCGTTTTTCAATCCGTTTTACAGCCTTGTTTGTAGAGGCATTTTTACAGGACCTTGTAAGTGTAGTTGGAGAAGATGCTGGAGAAAGTCTTCACAGCCAGTCTCACGCAGGCACTTAGATATCAACCGATTATTCTGATAACCCCATTAAATAGATGATGTGAAAATACTAATCAGATTTTGATAATTCTGTGTTTTAGTCATTCAGGCCTTGGTAGCCTTGGTTACCGACCCGGAGCCTGAGCATCCGTTACGTGCTGACTTGGCGGAAGAATACACGAAAGATAGAAAAAAGTTCATGAAAAATGCTGAGGAGCATACAAAAAAGTATGGCGAGAAACGGCCGAGCGATTAGGTAATGCTAGCGAAGCCACGCTTGAATGTTGACTGTAAGGTTGTCGTGGCAGAATCGGACGTGCACATCCAAAACTCAAGCTCAGCTTCACCTTTATGCTTTCTGCGACCAAACGCGCATCCATTGATACTTGACAAACATTCGGTACAAATTATTCGAAAGAACATCGTAAAACTTTATTCCGTAGATGCAGAGACCTCTGATTGTGTCAGATTTGAATGATTTGTGTTTTGACTAAAGTTATTTCTGCTGGTGATTTTGCACTTTTAACTGCACCCGTTGGTCTTTGGCACATTGGTCTCGTGAATTGTTTGTTTCCGCATAAAATAGTATGAAATCTGTCAAAAAACCTTTAACTGGTAGGATGAGGTACTGCTGCACATATGATGTCGGCAGTGGATCTACATATACAAGTTCGGTGAAATGTTTGCTGAAAGTTGAATAAAAAACCGGACATACTGTTGTTTGCAAAATTCTCTTAATATGCAATGTTAACCTTTCTTGGCAGCAGTCTCGTGTGGAAGATGATTTTATAATATTTCCTGCCTTTGGAGCGTGTTGTGTGTTGTATTCATTGAGTTCTGCATGTTGATTCTGCCCATTATTTACATAGACACTGTATCCTGTCGGTAGTATGCTTTGTCCGTGACCTTACAGTCACAGGTTGATATATGCTGACTAGACTCCATGTAACAACTCTGCACCAGTTGTTGCGCACATGTTCCTCTTGTGCAAGCTGGGAAGTAAACAGTTCGGCCCTAGGATGCATTGGATGTCCAGGACTTTAGTATTTGTCTACTGCCAGCTTAAAAGCAGGATATGGGTGCCTACTTCTTTTTACTCGTGTCTAGTTTATTTCTTTGTTCATTAAGGAAATTTAATTAGTGCTACTCCAGGGAACTATTCAGAGTCGCTCTCAACACTATCCTAAACGAGACCTGCATGAGGGTTTTGAATGCAAAATATGACAATAATAAAATCTTAAAATTCTTCAAGGATGTAAATGCAAAACAGAAACCAACAGATGTTTGAGGTGATCACTGGAACTGGTGCCCACTGGAACTGGCACCCAGAAAATAGTGGACGACGGAAAGTTCAGTGGAGGATGGAGGAAACTTTCCTGCTCAATAAAAGTATTGTATTGTATTGTATTTGGATATTTATAAAGCGCTTCTAGCGGCAGGGCCATTCAGAAGCGCTCCCAGTGCGAGAGACCCCGAGAGAAAAAGCAAGTTTTAAGAAACTTAAAAGAGGAAGATACGTTACCTGAGAGAATAGATGAACGAACGTACGGAGGAAGCTCATTCCAAAGAGCAGGGCCAATGGAGGCAAAAGACCTAGATTGAGCCAGAGAAGTCCTGACACGGGGAACGAGGAGGACGAAGAGAAGCAGCAGAGTGAGGGCGATGAATTAAGTCACAAATATTTTGGAGCGAAACCAAGTTGAGCCTTACACACAAGGATGAAAAGTATGGATAGGTTCTGTAGTGGTCTCCGGGGTGATTACTAGCCTGCCAAGGTTTAGTCTAGTACTGACAGCTTGTATTAGTAATAAACGAAAATCGATTGATTAATTGATTCCCTTTGTTCGCGTCTGGTTTTACTATCAACACCATTCGTCCACATTCCAACAGGGTGCCAAGACCGGCCTAGATTAGGCTACCCTGCTGATCGTCCAGGGCTTAATAAATTACTGCGGGGTGGGTACTTCATACTGCCACGTCCAGCAATTAAAGGGACTTGACCAGTGTTGTTCAAAGTATCGGGCAAATTTACTTAAGTAAAAGTAAAAGTAAACAGGTTTGTACTTAAGTAAAAGTAAAAGTACTCATCAAAATTTTTACTTAAGTAAAAGTAAAAAGTATTCTTCAAAAACAATACTTTTAAAGTAAAAAGTAAAAGTATCAAACATTTTATAGCGTCCTTTCAAGAAAACTACTCTGAGGCTAATGAACCATAAAAACACTCGACTGAACATCTTTTTCTCTGACTGCAATATGTTGAAAAGAACCGAGTCTTATTTATACTTCAATCCACTTATTGACTTTCAAGAACACCATATACTTCCAATCGCGCGATGTATAGACATTTATATTGGCTTCTTCAGCTTGGTCCTTTCGAACGAAATGTATTACCGCAATTTTTGAGTAACGAACATTGTAACGATTATTACACAAATTGTAACGAAGTAAAAGTACTGAAAAATGGCTCAAATTTTACTTCGTTGAAAGTAAAAGTATTTCCGTTTTGTGATACTTCGTTACAAGTGAAAGTACTCAAACTTTTACTTAAGTACAGTAACGCGTTACTTTTACTTCGTTACTGTACAACACTGGACTTGACCTAGATCCAATGCAGCATGGACTATCTGCTTTCTGACTGAAGTTGGCGTCTAAGGAACAGTCTTTACGAAACGAGCTTAAGTATCAATTTTAGGTGCGGACGTCCGCATTAGAGATAAATCCGTTCCCCTTATCCACATTTGTCCATATTTGACCTTCCCTCTCCTCATTGCGGACGTCCTTAGTGGATGACGGATAGCCGAATGTGGCTTCTGTAGCTCTACAACTTATTAATTATAAATTCGAATTATTTCTGACATATAGACAACGACCTCTGCAGTACATCAACTCGTCTGCATTCATTCATTCATTCAATAACCATGGGCTCGGCGCCCGTAGGTGTCTGATGCCTTCTTTACAATGTCTTTCCACTCCGTTCTGTCCAGTGCCGAGTGGCTCAGTTTCTGGAGACTTGCTCCACACCATTCTTCAATGTCATCTGTCCATTCCCTGTGAGGTCTTCCTCTTTTATTTGTGCCTTCCACTATTCCAAAAATCAAAGTTTTAATTTTTCTGTCCTCCTTCATTCTGCAGATATGTCCGAAAAGTCTTAACTTTCTCTGAATAATTGTTTGCATGAAATTTACAGTCAGATTAATTCTTCTGTATACCACAGTATAAATAATTACACAGTACGTCGACTCTCATTGCTGGCTGTTGACTAGTTTTTGTGGTCACGTGATTGCGACGCCATCTTAAATCTGAGCTCCTGAATTATAGATTTAAGCTGAAATTAACGTTAAAATAATATTGTTACTTCTAATGAAGTTCTCGATGTTGTCTAAACGTTTAAAAAATATTTTATTTGATGGATTCCGATATATCGGCGTGTAGTCCTCAATGTTGTTGTAACGTTTAAAAAATATTTGATGTGATTGTTTCCGGTGTATCGGCATGGAAACGCAGAGCCGTTTTAAGGAGTTTGGGGGCCCTAGGCACAACCCGCACAAACCCTAAATAACCTTAAACGTAATCCGATTTCCGTCTCAAAATCTCAGTCTCAGATACAGAGTATTGCATTAGTGCATTATATGTGCATGTGTATCATTTTGTTAAATTTATTAATATAGTATACTGTTATTAAACTCATAATAACACAGCTAACACATCAATCTTTGTACTACAAGTGAATAAAAGTTTAGTTTAACATACTTAACAGTTTCTATTGCTTATATTTGTTCTACAAACTGAAAGTGTGATTATAATGAGTAGCCTACATGTTTGCTATACATGGATTGTGACTTTGTAACGACAGTTTCTTACAAACATCGCTTTCGTGTTTTGCTCTGAGCAAAGTCTTTTATAATATCATCGAAATTCAAAGATTCCAACACATCAGATTCTATGCTCATGACAGACAGGCATGCAGTTCAATCGTTCTTGCATCATACGGCTGCAAAGCTCGTTCTTGATTAATTTAAGTTTTGAGAAAGAACGTTCAGTCGTTCACCCGTACAGTTTGTCACCATCATTGACAGAAACATTCTTATTGCAATTTCAACGTTTGGAAACGTTGATTCCAGATTGTCATTCTTTATCATGGCATAGATTGTTGACATAGATGATTAACTGTTTTGCGCATTCGTTTTCGATCGCAAGAGGAGCAAGACCATCAAGCCTGTCCTGTGAGATAGTGGATCTAAGATACTTTTTTTTATAAGTAAAAGGCATTAGTAATGTTTCACGCAGTGAAGCAGATTACTTATATATACCACTTTAAAAAGCAAAGCAACAACTGCTATTCTGAATTAAGAAGTTCATTACCGTCAGTTGAGTCTTAGATTCGCTGCCTCTTGTAGCCGTCGATTAAAAAGTTAAATGGAAGTCGTTTTATCTTTGAACGTAAGCGAACAATAAAGACTATATTCACGTAAGGCTGCGGAGCATGAAGAAGTAAGACTGCAGTCGTGTGTATAGACAGTGTAGTGTGTATAGCCTACAAGGCTTGTAGAGAGACATTGAGAGAGACAGACAGACAGACAGAGACAGACAAGGACAGAGAGACAGAGACAGACAGACAGAGACAGAGAGACAAAGAGACAGAGACAGATACGAGAGAGACAGTGACAGAGACGAGCGATTGAGAGAGCGAAACAGAGACGAACAATTAGGCATATAGGCCTATTATTTCAGGTGTTTCTTAGCTCTTCTGGAGCTGAGAGATGTGTGTATGCTGTGGAAGTGTATGCAGTGGTTTCGATTCTACTGTCGATCAGGGTCACATACCCCGACCCCGGTGACCTAGACATACACCACACGTACATACTGTACGTCTGTGGCCCTGTGCATCATGCATGCACCATGAAGCATCAGTCATATATACACTGTTATACAGCTATTTCAGGCTGCAGAGAGGCTCAGACCTACATTGGCCTTGTTGTTGCACTTTTGAAAACCGTAGGCTAAATATGTCATCACATGGAAAAATTAACCATATTAAAAAGTTTGTGCTTGGAGGAAAATGAAAGAATATGGCCCTAAAACAGAATAGTGACAGGGTGCACAGTAAAAAAAGCTTGGGGCCCCTTGGACCTCGGGGGCCCTGGACTTTGTCCACCCTCGTTATATGGCTGTTACGCCACTGGCGCCGACACGCCAACATCATTCTATTTATCCTATCAACTGTGCGAAATTTGACACGCTTTTTGCCCTTTTTATAATTTAAAGTTTAAAACAATTTATAAAAAGACTAGATTATAGGACAGAGAGATTTAATATTAAAAATTAATATTAACTTACCAAGACATAAGAAAGTCATTGATTAGCGTTGTGAAAAAGCAGACAAATGAAAACAAACATAATAGCCAATAGCCTGCAGCAAGTTGTGCTCCATCGTCGCCATGCGTTAAAATTATTGATTTATTTCCATAGCGCTCTGATTTTACAAATATTTAATTGATGTAATTCACCGGCCTCTTTCTGTCTCCTCGCATCGTCCACTTCGCTCCTCAGAGAGATTTGATCTCTCAGTTCCTCATACTAGAACAGCTATGGCTCAGTCCCGATCTTTTGCCTCAATTGGTCCATCTCTCTGGAATACACTGTCTCCTTCTACTCGCTCTCAAATTTTAATAAGTAACCCTTCATCTTCTTTTGCTTTCCTCAAGACTTATTTCTTTTCTCTTGGCCTTGCGCACTGGGAGCGCCTCTGAACGGTTCACCCTACTAGGGGCGCTTTATAAATGTTTAAATACAATACAATACAATACAATACAATACAATACAATACAATTTTATTACCAATAATTATATTTAACTAAAAATGCAGACCGCAGACGTTTGTTTAAAAAAATAATAAAAATGTGTTATTGTTCTTACTTTCCTTTGCAGAATTGTTAGGCCTACTTGTTAGAACAGAACTTATAACATTGTTATTTTGTTTCTGGGCCGCCGCGGGGCCCCCCGCTGCGCGGGGCCCTAGGCCCGGGCCTCGCGTGCCTAGGCCTTAAAACGGCACTGTGGAAACGTTCTCTTTCAAGATGTTTTTTGGTCACACATTCTGACTGCTGCAGAGGCCGGGAGTCGACGTACTGTGTAATTATTTATACTGTGTGTATACTTCTTCATTGCTGATCTTTTGAGTCCATCCTATTCTGAGAATCTTACGATAGCATTTTCGTTCGAATGCCAACACTCTCTTTTGTGAAGCCTTTGTAAGCACCCATGTCTGCAGCTCTTCGTATATTCAACGTCCCTACTCCCTATGATAAGAAAACACTTGCTTTTTTATTTACTTATTTTATCATTTTTATTTAGATTTATTATTACTTCAATGTTTTACAATCAATGCTTCTAGCTTCTGTTCCATTGTTCGTATGCTAATGGTGTAATAATGAATATACTTACTTCCTATAAGTGACATTTACTCTCTTGCGTACATACTTACTGAATTAAACGAGCGGCAAAGCAGTCAACCGGTAAATTGAACGCAGACTACAATATCTTTGCACGTGATATAAATCAAATAACGTGATTGGCCAATGGCTGATGACGTCAACTATTAAGAAACAAACGCATGTGGTGACGTCAAATCAGTTACCACAGCAGGCCCTAACTCGCAAAGGTTTCTGCTGACATCTTTGATAGCGCTCTTAGTTTGATTATAGTCTTGATTTTTCTTGTGTTACCGGTACTCTGATTCCTTTCACTAAAAATTGACGATTGGAAGTTTATAAACAGCAGTTCCACAAGGTAAACGATAAAGTAAAATACTATAACTGTTTTTTATCGTAATATTTGAAAGAAACGAGCTCGTCGTTTGAGTGAAGGATGAAAGAAAATGACCTATAGCTATCGAGTAAAATATGTTTAGTTGAACCTAATTATAAGACCTTAAAATAACCACATGCACGTCTCTAAATAAATATTCATTGAGAATTAAAGTAATGTTTCAATAAATTTACCCAGCTAATTGGAAGACAAATTGCTGCATTTGATGAAATGCATGAACTTTTAAACTTGTATTATGCGTGAATTGTGAAGATAATGGGACGTAGGACTATATTTCGCACTTGGGTCAGTTAAGAAAATGGGCGATAATCTCCAAACTTCGAAGGTCAAGAGCAAGGCACCAGCCTATCCACGAGCGCTAGGCCTACGTCATATATCAGAGGGATTTGAGAGTATTGAAAAGGATTCGAGGTCCGAGTCCGGTTTCCAGAATCGAATCTTAACTGCTTAGGGCCTATAGTTCGAAATCCATGAGCTGTCTTTTCACACAAGCTTATTCCATTTCCAGGTATGTACGTGTTACAGACCTATAAGCAACTGACTGAAAGTTACCAATTTTTACTTGTTATACATGACTTCATGTCTAACTTCGGAATCTAAAATTTAGCGGTTAATTATGTTCTCGATAGTGTAGTGGTTAGCGTGCTGCATTGTCAATCGAGAGGTCGGAGGTTTAAATCCCCGCCAGGGTCTGCAGACATAGGCCTATGGCTCAAGGTTTCTGCTCCGCGTGCGCCCTAGCAAACCCAGCTATAATGAGTACACCGACCGTACTCTGTCGGTTGGAAGATGAGACGGCGAGGGAGAGGACTGGCCAGCGGCCCTCATATGCCGAGGCTAAGAAAATGAAGTCGCTGACACTTCATACCCATGGCTGCCCCAGAGCTAGCTTAAGGAACTACTCTTCTTCTTCTGTTCTCTGATTTTCAGATTATGTGCAGGGACGGAAATGGCATGATTCTGCACAAACCCTTTTATGTGATGATTTCATATGTAGTAAGATGCCCTGTTACATACATGTAGGCTATCTTTGTCATTTTAATGGCTAAACCTTTCTCAGTATACACTGTAAAAGCAAAATACACAACACAAAGAAAGCCAACTGAATAAAGGCATAAAGCCAACTTCAAGCAAAGCCCACGAGGTCCAAAACCGAAGACCAACAAGTACGTTTAGGAATATTTGTCCAATGGTTCATACCTTGTGACAATTTAGGTTCTGAAGTTTGTTTTCAGCTGGAAATATTTTAACAAATGAAGAAAGCTAAAATCAAAACAAAGCCAGCAGTAAACAAAAGTCATAATCTATAAGGACATTGCATATTAAAGCAAATCCCAGGATTTTGAGAACAAAACACCAATTGGTATTTTTAAATTATGGTTACTCTGTTTCATATATTTATGTCACTTTAATGGTTAAAATTTATTTTCAGCAGATTAGACGTAAGAATGAAAACCAGAAATCCGTCATCACTACAAAGCACATTGGCAGGTATTTTCAAAATTCAGATTCCTCTATTTCATTCCTTTATTATTTTAGTTGGTAAATTTGTTTTCAGAAGTTGATAAAGCAAAAATGTAAAGGCAGATAAATACAGAGCCAAGGGAAAATCGGTAAATATTATTCAAATCAAGATTTCTGTGAAATATCGAAGTTGTTGTGATGATGAAAGTTTTTCAGCACATTAATACAAACACCTTCAGCACATTAATACAAACACCAAGAGGGCCAAATTCACAACAAAGCCATAATCAAAGCCCAGAGAAAATTCGCAGCTATTTTTCATATTAAAGTTTTTCTGTATCATATATTCAAGTTGTTTCAACGATAAATATAAAACCCAAGAAGACCAAACTTAAAAGAAAGCCATATTCAGAGGGAAATGGCAGCAAGGTATTATTCAAATTAAGACTTGTCTCATATCGAAATCGTTTTAATGATGAAAGCAGACTAAAACTTAAATGACCAAAATTACAAAATGTCTTTCTCAAAGCCCAGAAAGATTGGCAGGTTTATTTCTATGGTTTCTCTTAATGCATTTTAATGATGAAAGTGTTTTTCAGCAAAATACGAAAACCAAGAGGACCAAAATCACAACAAAGCCTTCCTCACAGCCCGGGGAAGATTTGCAGGTAATTTTAAAATTAAGACTTCTTTGTTTCATGTATTTGAGTAATTTTAATTAACATTTTTCAGCAGATAAACACAGAAACTAAAATGACCACTTTCACAAAAGTCTTTCTCAAAGCCCAGGAAGATTGGCAGGTATGTTTTTGTGGTTTTTCTGAATGGGTTTTATTGATGAATTTTTTTTAGCAAACTACGAAAATCAAGAGGAAATCACAACAAAACCCTCCTCAAAGCCAAGAGAAGCTTGGCAGGTAGTTTTCAAATTGAAATTTATTTGTTTTATGTATTTGGGTCATTTTAATAAATTGTAAAGTTTTTCAGCAGATGAAAAAATAAACCAAGAAGACCAAAATCACAACAAAGACTTCTTCAAAGCCCAGAGAAGATTGGCAGGTAATTTTCAAATTGAGATTTATTTGTTTCATGTATTTGGGTCAATTTAATTAATTTTAAAGATTTTCAGCAGATGAACACAGAAACAAAGAAGATCAAAATCACAACAAAGCCTTCCTCAGAGACTAGAGAAGATTGGCAGGTAGTTTTCAAATTGAAATTTATTTGTTTTATGTATTTGGGTCATTTTAATAAATTGTAAAGTTTTTCAGCAGATGAAAAAATAAACCAAGAAGACCAAAATCACAACAAAGACTTCAAAGCTCAGAGAAGATTGGCACGTAATTTTCAAAGTGAGATTTATTTGTTTCATGTATTTGGCTCATTTTAATTAATTTTAAAGTTTTTAAGCAGATAAAAACACAGAAACCAAGAAGTCCATAATCACAACAAAGCCTTCTTCAAAGCCCAGAGAAGATTGGCAGGTAATTTTCAATTTGAGATTTATTTGTTTCATGTATTTGGGTCATTTTAATTTTAACGTTTTTCAGCAGATAAACACAGAAACCAAGAAGAACAAAATCACAACAAAGTCTTCTTCAAAGACTAGAGAAGATTAGCAGGTTTTTCTTAAATTGAGATTTATTTGTTTCATGTACTTGGGTCATTTTAATTAATTTTAAAGTTTTTCAGCAGATTAACATCGAAACCAAGAAGACCAAAATCACAACAAAGCCTTCCTCAGAGACTAGAGAAGATTGGCAGGTATTTTTCAAATTGAAATTTATTTGTTTCAAGTATTTGGGCCATTTTAATTAATTTTAAAGATTTTCAGCAGATAAACACATTAATCAAGAAGAACAAAATCACAGCAAAGCCTTCATCAAAGCCCTGAACAGATTGGCAGGTAATTTTCAAAATGAGATTTATTTGTATAATGTATTTGGGTCATTTTAATTAAATTTAAAGATTTTCAGCAGATAAACACATAAACCAAGAAGATCAAAATCACAGCGAAGCCTTCCTCAAAGCCCAGAGAAGATTGTCAGGTAACTTTAAAATTGAGATTTATTTATTTCAAGTATGGGCCATTTTATTTAATTTTTAAGTTTTTCAGCAGATTAACACAGATACCAAGAAGACCAAAATGAAAACAAAGCCTTCCTCAAAGTCCTGAGAAGATTAGCAGGTAATTTCAAATTGAAATTTATTTGTTTCATGTGTTTGGGTCATTTTAATTAAATTTAAAGTTTTTCAGCAGTTAAACATAGAAACAAAGAAGACCAAAATCACAACAAAGCCTTCCTCAGAGACTAGAGGAGACTGGCAGGTAATTTTCAAATTGAGATTTCTTTCTTTCAAGTATTTGGGCCATTTTTATTAAGTTTTAAGTTTTTCAGCAGATAAACACATAAACCAAGAATACCAAAATCACAACGAAGCCTTCCTCAAAGCCTAGAGAAGATTGGCAGGTGTTTTTCAAATTGAAATTTATTTGTTTCATGTATTTGGGTCATTTTAATTAATTTTAAAGATTTTCAGCAGATAAACGCAGAAACAAAGAAGACCAAAATCACAACAAAGCCTTCCTCAGAGACTAGAGGAGATTGGCCGGTTATTTTCGACATGAGATTTCTTTCTTTCAAGTATTTGGTCCATTTTAATTAAGTTTTAAGTTTTTCAGCAGATTAACACATAAACCAAGAAGACCAAAATCACAACAAAAGCCTTCCTCAAAGCCTAGAGAAGATTGGCAGGTATTTTTCAAATTGAGATTTATTTGTTTCATGTATTTGAGTCATTTTAATTAATTTTATAGATTTTCAGCAGATAAACACAGAAACAAAGAAGACCAAAATCACAACAAAACCTTCCTGAAAGCCCAGAGAAGATTGGCAGGTATTTTTACATGATGGTTTCTCTAGCTCATATGATGAATGTGTTTCAATGATAAAGTTTTTCAGCAGATAAACAAAATACCAAGAATGCCAAACAATTAAGCCATCACCAAAGCTCAGAGAAGATTGGCAGGTATTTTAAATTAAAATACTTGTTTGTACCTGGATGTCATTTTAGGGATGACAGTTTTTTTCGCAATATAAATAATACTAATTACGAAGAAAGCCAACATTAAAGCAAGCCATCAGAAGAGTCTAGATAAGAACATTAGGTACTTTTTTAAATTCACATTCCTCGATTTTAATTGGAAAGTCCCTTTAGGTGTGTATGTTCTTCAGAAAAGAAAATACCGTATAGAAGGCGATTTTAAAGCACAACTGATTGAAGATAATGCCAAAGATATATTTAAATGAAGATTTCTCTGTTTCAAATCTGTGTAACACAGTAGGTGAGAAGTATTTTTTCAGCCACACAGTAGGTGAGAAGTATTTTTTCAGCCGCTAACCTTCAATCATTATTTATCCAAGAAGAAGGCAAGCACTGAATGCAAACCATCATCATCAAAGTGTCCATCACACCAATGAACAGGAGATCAACAGGATTCAACAGGTATTCTGAAATGAAGATTTCTCTGTTTGACATCGTTGTCATTATAGGGGCAAGAATTTATTTTTAGTAAGCACAAGTATAAAATGCCAAGGACGCAGGCATCAAACAAGAATCAGAATTCCAGAACAGAGGAACAACAGGTATTTTCAAATTAACTTCTTTTGTGTCTGTATGTCAGCCTCCAGGCAAAAGTTAACAGATAAATAAAATTTATGAAATCTGACATTAGAGCAAAGCCAACACCTTAACAATCATAGTCAAAGGTCAGGGAAAACCAACATTTACTTTCTGTAGTTGAGATTCCTCTGTTTATACTACTGTAAATTTTAGGGCTAAACTTATTTTCAGCAGACGAAAAAACCTACAAATGCATAAAGAAGCCAAACTGAAGACAAAGCCAGCATTACACAGAAATCGTCCGAGTGAAGCCATCTACAAAGCAAGGCAGAGAAGTGCAGAAGAGTTGTCTTTAATACAGGTTATTTTGAAATTAGATCTCAAAGATTCAAGTGTTTCACATCTGGGAGTCAATTTTAGCAGTGACAGCATTCAAAAGACATGCAACATCAGTAAGTCAACAACGAAATAAGGGCCAGAAGTACAGAACAGAAGATCAACAGGTATTTTCAAACTAAGACTCTGTTTCATGTTTTTTCACTGTAGTGGCAACAGCTTTTGTTTCAGCAGAAGAAAGTATCAATGAGGCCAAACTCGAAACAGGTATCTTCTAAGCAAAGTGAACATCAAAGCCGATAGTCAAGAACAGAAGATCAACAGGTATTTGGAAAAGAGATTTCTGTTTTCTATAGCTTTATGTCATTTTGGAGCCTAGATTGCATTGTTTCATGTTTTGATCAACCAGGTCATGATTCTAGCAGTCACTTCTTGACTCTAGCAATCAGTTCAGGACTCTAGCAATCAGTTCCTGTGGAGCGAATGACCAAAGGTCTGGTGGTCGTTAGGTTTTTGTTGAATGATGATGATGGTAACCGCTCTGATTTACTGAGGTTTCTTATGGTCATGCATGTGCTTGCAGGGCTGGTTATTCTCCAGGTGTCGGTCTATCAGCGCAAAGGAGTGAATTAGCGTATTCTGATTAACTACCTTCTAGAACCGTCAGAAACTTACAAGAATTTTCAGACTAAGCGAAGGAATCTGCTAAACTATAGACCTATAAAACTTTAGAACGAGAAGCGAAAGACTATTTAGGACTGCACGCCAAGGCATGCAGTGTTGGTTGAGCGAGAAACAGATGTAGAGTTGGATAGAATTCTTAGTTATAGCTTACTACACCACAAAGTCCTTAATTGACTGTAGCGTTCACTGTGTTCGTCGGCAATTTGCAACAAATAATACTGCCAAGTGATCGTCCATATATTACGTACGCAAAAAATCATTTTCATACCCCTTGCCCTGTTTCACCTCGTACATTTTGTGGACCCCTCCCCCATGCTTACGTACAACTAAGCTTCTCTACCCCCCCCCCCCCATTTACAAAAGTTAATTAGCAAAAGTCATCCATAAGACATTTATTTTACCGTAGGCTACTAAATATTTTTGTTAAACATCATATTTGCTAACTAAAATTTGTTAACTGTTATGAAGAAATAAAATACTAACAACACTAACACATTTCAAAAAGTTTAAATACTACATAAAATTGATAAAGCAGGAATATAGTCAGTGATTTGGTTTTTGCGTACGTACACATTTTGTCGAGACCCACCGCCTTACGCACCCATACGCAAACCGCCTAAATCCGATCACCCCTCCCCTCATTGCGTACGTAATATATGGATGGCTCCTAATCGGAAACTCTAAATTTCTAAAGCGCTACTCTAAAGATAACCGCAAAGCACCAGGTTATAAATTAAGGGTTGCGTCGTATCAGAGGGGTTGTCCAGAGATCGATGTCCATTGGAAGTCCGAGTCTGGTTGTCAGAGAGAACAGAGAGTCAGAGCAGCTGTTACGGCGAGTTCGTTGAGGATCAGAAAGCTTGGCAGGCAGAGAGGATCGGATGGATTATGGTAGGAATTAGAGCTCATGATCACTTGTAGTTTCTACCAACAGAGAGCAGAGCGAAGGAGTTGTCAGCAAAATGTTCTTGCAAATCATGTGGCGAATAACACAAACACATTTGAATAGCTCTACATGTATAACGCCAGCGTAATTGCTATGTTGCTGAATTGCGGTGTATATCTCTTATCTTTACATTACATTACATAAATGGTGAACTTCACAACTGTCCGGTCCGTACGTGTTACCAAGAAAGTCATCGTGAACGTGTTCTTTAAAAGTTAAAACAATGCATTTAGTTGAGATGAGCCTCAATGTTGAATAAAATGTTGCGAACTGTGAACGTCACTGAATAGCCACACACTCTTTGCAATGGTAAAGATGCTGCTTATAATGTAGAGAAAATACAGTTACAGAAAGTGATGGGCTAGACGAAGGAAACCGAGACTATAAACGTCTAGCAGATAGTGAAGGTAGAAGAAAGAGTTGGAGATCACAGACATCTATATGCAGTGTTTAATCTAATTTCGATCGACTGCAATGTACGATTTTCTATGTAGCCTACAACATACGTGTAGTCACCAAAGGAATGAACAACAATGGTGCATTTTTTCCACGGAACTCTGTTTTGTTAAGAGCCCACAATCAGGGCCGGATTAACCAGTATGCTCAATATACTTACAGAGGGGCCCCGACTGGAGTCGGAATACTGCAGGACAAGCACATAATTTATTACACCAAATAATTATTTGTTCACAAAAAAGAGCTTAGTTTTATTATTTTCAGTTAGAGCAAGAATTTGAACTAAACAAATTGCAAATTTGAAGTGTCAGCCGTGCAACCAACTGCTGTGCATGTACATGCTTTCTTTGGCTCAACTTCTTCTGTTAATATCTAAATCTATGCTGGCGTCACTTTTGTTTCTATTCCGACGCGGTTTGTTTCCTGGCAGATTCCTTGGTTTCCTGGCAGCAGCGAGCTCATCTTGCAAGGTAGAGACAAGTTTCGGCCTGAATCTTATTTGGTTATTGTAGCTATACAAGTTGTTGGCGACGCTCAGGCAGAGAGTTCACGCGTACAATAGGCCTAAAGCTCGTTATGTATTCCAAGTTTGCAATAGATTAATTGATAAAGTAGAGCCTGAGAATTTTCCATCAGACTGGCCACGACATAAATTTGCAGTCTGACACATTCCCTGACGAAATGGTTCAACTTACTGATTTTGAGAAATGAAGAGGTTATGCCACTCACGTTTGCCGCTTAGCTATGCTACTGTGCACCCCGAGAACTGGAAACATTCCCTGTTTCTATCACTCTGCGTGCGTTCTTGTCATTGATGATCTCCAACTGTTCAGGTGAACGCTGTTTAAGTAAAATGGGACTTATTAAAAATAAACCGAGAACTTCTATGACCCAAGAACGTCGAACTACATTGGAACTTCTTTGTGTTGAGAGTGATGTGCTTAACGTTTCATTTGATGACATTATTACACAGTTTGCAGCTGCTAAAAGTCGCAAATGTTTCTAAGCTGTTGAAAATGAAGAGAATAGATTTAAACTCTGATTATAATTTTACGCTAACTGTATGCTGTCAGTATACTGTAACAAACATTTGAAACAACCTTAGATAGTCCGACTCCAATATGCAATGGAGCTCGCCAAAGGCGATGAGCGCGTAGAAGCACTTCTTAAGGCAGGGGTGGGCAACCTTTTCTGTGCAACGGGCCTCATGAGAATTTAAAAAATTGGGAGGGCCGCATGATAATTTTTAGCAATCGGGACTATATTTTAACACATTTATAACAAATTCAAATTAAATTTTAATGACATAATGGCCATAGCTATGGCATAGAATATATAGAAAGATGCCATAGGCATAGCGGCATAGCCATAGTATTGGTCTGTTTATAGTTGTTAATTACTTCGTTACATGCATACTGAAGTTTAAAAATATTTAATGAGATTTCTGTAACTGCAAAGAATCCTTAACTATTTTTTTCATAATTCCACAAACGGTTTATTGTTCTTCACGATCTTATGCGCAATAACAAAACTGACCTTTGTTGCAGCTTCTTGAACAGACAACGGCTTGGTAAAAGTTGTTTGTTCCTGTTTTAAATTTCTCACCATGTCATCGGCTTTGCGCCTTAGTTCAGTTTCACTTAAATTTTTTCCGAAATTGCCATGCTTCGTCTGAAAATGTCGTTTGAGATTGTACTCTTTGAAAACGGCGACAGATTCCCGACATATTAAGCACACAGCATTACTTTTAATATCAATGAAAAAATACTTCGTTGTCCAGTCTTTGTTAAATGTCCTACATTCGTCTTCAATTTTTCTCTTTTTTAAGTTTGGCGGTGCACTCATTTCTCTTTTCAAAATATTAATCTTAATATTTAAAATTATTTTCTTAATATTAACTAATTGTGAATAAACAACAAATTATCGAAACTTTTAAAATTTCGCAGCAGACGTTACATTCAATTTTGTCAACAACGGTTTACTAAATTTTCAGGAACGTGACTTGAGAAGAAGTCGGGCAGGGTGCGTTCGAAAGTTCATTCTAATTTTGAGCATTACAGTGTAATTTTTAAAATATGCTGTGATACTATTATTATTATTTCTTAATTATTACTTAATATTATGAAAAGTAATTAATAATTTATTAATTGATTAATCTTTAATTGATACTATTATTAAAATATGGCATCTGTATACTGAGATTGTAAATTTTCAAAGAATTTACTAACAATTATGTACATTTTACAAAAATATATATTGAACTAGCAGCTTAGTAGCAGAAGGTCTCACGGGCCGCATTAAACGTTTCGGCGGGCCGCATGCGGCCCGCGGGCAGTAGATTGCCCACCCCTGTCTTAAGGGATACACACATAATATTGAACATTATCTTTACCGATAATTATTTGTTAGCAGCTGAAAGCCTATGTATGCATGTATAATTTTTTTATATGTAGGATATCTTTTTAGGTATCTGTGTATGTATAATATTGTATATATATATATTTATATAAGTAAATATTGCACATAAGCGTGTGTGTATATATATATGTCTCTATATGCATATAAAAATATCTTCACTTATTTGCACGCAATGAACTTGTTAGTAGAAATAATGACGAATCGCTGGTGACAATTGAAGCTGTTTTTGTAAATTTTGATTCAGCTTTACAAAAGATTTGTAGCTTTCAAATTCACGAACTAAGGAAAGTTGTTCGTAAGGTTTTCAGCGTTTCGATAGAGTTTAACCTCTTTCTACCGGAGACCCGAGTTTTGTTCCTGGTCCTCTTTCCATTCTTTTCACCGCCGCTCTCTGTACCAATGTATATCCTTTGAATTTCAAAATATTTTGCTCCAGCATCTTTCTCAACCCTCCCACCATTTTCTTTTCATTTATTTTCCATCCTCCAATCATTTCCTCCTTCCCTCATCCTACTTTCCACGTACCGATTCATCATCTTCCAGTCACCCCTACTCCTACTATCCATCTAGCTTTCCATCTAACCTCCACCTCTTCCCATTCCTCCTCTTCTTCCATCGCACCGTCTAGGTCATGTCATCGCTGTCCTGGTCATAGAAGTCGTCCTGCTGAGTGTTGATGATCGTGTACTGGATTCGATCCCTCGTAAATCCTCCATCATCTCGAGTCATCGCCTTCTGCCGCAGTATCCTTTGTCTCAGTCTCCTTCTGCCGCTGCATCTGAGGCCGAGGAAGATGCCACAGACGACGACGAGGGAGAAGAAAACTGAGAGGCAGAGTCCAGCAGCAACCGACCACTCAGTGTTCTTTAGGAAGGTCAGAAGATGCCGAGGACTGTGATAAGGCTGGACAAAGACGACAATTTACAAAGCACTAGAAACAATAAAGATGGCATGATAATCTCTTGTGAATAACTTTAAGGGCGCTAAACAAATGCTTGATGCATACATAGATACATGTGATCGCAGATGCATATAACATAACATAACGTAACATCATGGGCGTCTATCCCCCCCTAAGTCATTGGACCAACGTCCCTTTTCCCCCTCTTATTTTGATGCATACATAGATACATGTGATCACAGATGCATATGACATAACGTAACATCAGGGGCGTCTATCCCCCCTAAGTCATTGGACCAACGTCCCTTTTCCCCCTCTTATTCCCCCTTCCCGTTCCTTCCCCCCTAAAATGGTGGCACACACACTGACATATCTCCCCCCTATTTCTTGGATGGAGCATTTGCTCTAATGTTTCTATGGTGTAGACGGCCCTGCATAACATAACATAACATAACATAACATAACATAACATAACATAACATAACATAACAAGGGTTTTAAGTGGTTCAGAAGACGTGCAGTCTGTGTTAGAACCACTGCAAATTAACCTCGAACGCTAAAATGGCCCAATTTTCCTAGCTTCTTCTTAAAAGCTGTGATAGTGTCCGCTGAGGCAGTACTATCATCCAAACCATTCCACAGGTCTACAACTCTTGCACTGAAGAATTTCTGCCCTAATGTTCCTTTCGGCTTCTTAAACATAATCTATTTAGATTATGCACAAAGTCGTTGTCGGTGTTACTATCATTCAGCGATGAACACCCTGCTCCAATCGTGATCGATTCACACTGTCCGCACCTCTGAGTGATTGATTGATTTAGGCCTACTGTTTGATTGATTGATTGATGGACTAAATGCAAACATTATGAAACGAAAATAAGAGAATATTCAATTAATTAACTAATCGCAATCATTAAATCAGGCATCCATCCAACCAGTCCCCCAAGCGCTCATAATTTACATAGCTCAATGTTATACAATCGCTTATAAAGTATTCTATTTATTTAATGGCGGTTTAAGGGTTTAATCTCACCAGCACGTCATTGTCGTGTGACGTCATCATGAAATGGGTCTCGAACAGTAGACAGTCGGAAGAATTGAAATGGCACTTTTCCACTGCGTCACTTTTCCCGAACAACCACTGCCATTCCGCGAAGCTGCAGTCAAAACACAATCTTCACCAGACAGCACAGGATATGTTGTATAAACTGTAATCGCATGTGTAATCAACAATTTGCACAGCCCTGCTTCAAGAGAATCGAAGACGAGGCACTCGTGTAATTTACTGGTTAAGTCCAGGATTCCGAGAATTAAAGAGATACTACATGTGTTTATTTTAAAAGCAACCAACATTCCTTCTATAAGACCAAGTTTATCACCTGAAATAGCCAATGCTGCATAAGTAGGCCTACATAGCGAATCAAGAACTGCAATTGAATTGAAACCGATTGAAGAGTTTGCTTTCTTGAAAATATCAAAAGCTTTAACCAATAGGCAACCTTATTGTATTACTGTAGATCGTTGACTACCTTGTTTCATCTTATCTCAAACCGAAAGAGCTTTGCTGCTTTATCTTCTAATTACATATAATTGCATGCCAATTTATATATGTATATGTATATATATTCATAACCTACCCTTCGAATAGAGCCGTGTTGTTATCACAGCTGGAACTCATACACCGCAGGTTTTGACCGGCCTGTAATGACATCAACAACGATGACAACAGCTTTAGAATTCGCGATCGATCTAAATTAGTGCAATTATTCAATGCTGACTGACTTAATTAGCAGCCATTATATATTACAATGAGACATGCTATAGACTTTTCCATTATTTCTATAATAACAATCATCATCATCATGCAACAACATCGTCAGCACTGTGATCATCAGCATCGTTACCCTTGTTGTTGTCGTAGTCGTTATCATAATTATCATCAACGGCAGCAACATCAGTCTAGCAAGCTTGACTGAAATCACTAACGCTTTATTCGCAAGATGGCTAGGCCACCTGAAAAGCTGCCTTGTTTGAGCTTAGTTGAAATTACTATAACTTCAGGTTGCGAGGCCCTGTGGCACTTTGGTGTTTGCCTCAGCTTGGCTGATAAGAACAGCGTTATGACTTGTGGCTGGAGAAGAACTGACCCACCTTTTCACACGGTCCTGTACAGCCTTCTTTATCTTCACCTTTTGAGCAGAGTGACTCCTTAAAAACAACGCAACATTTTCTCATTACTATCGATTATTGTAATTGTAATCGAGCAGTTATATAGCGCCACTCTAAGAGCGAGCTAATCAGAGGCGCTCTCTGTGCTACCCTACATGATGCAAAATGTCATTAAGAACTAGACTATTACATCAGATAGCAAACTAATGCTCAGTTAAGTAGAGGAGTCACCAGTGGTGGGCCCACGCACACACGTGGAGCCAACCATCGGGTTCCCTTCGACAGTTGACAAATAAGTAGATAAGTAAGTGAGTGAGTGAGTGAGTAGGTAATATATTCTTTATTAACCAGCTGCTAACTGCATTTTGCATGGTGCACCACCCGTGTTGACGTACGGTAGCGAGAGCTCAGATGATCTCCACAGGGGATGTTCATATTTATTACAGTTGAAGAGAAGACAGAGTTGCAGCGACTAACCTCATCCTCTGGTTGGACTGCCACTCGAATCATGTCAGTAATTGTCACGTGGGTCATCTTGAGAACGGAACTGAAGCAAACGTCGGAAGTATTCTCATTAGTCAGAGTACACAGCAGATTCAAAGCGTTCCAGATGACATTGGAAGGCTGACGTAAATGAGAAGAATTAACATGTTCACGCAAGCAGCCAATGTTCGTTTTCCATATTGCTATTTGTTTTTATCTAGTAGTAGTAGTAATGTTATGCATTTATTAAGCGCCACTACCTAGCGACCAAACATCTGGTACGACCAATCATAAATCACAATCATTTATTGACTATCTGCTTTGTTATTCGTAATCGTAATCGTAATCGTAATCTCCAAACTTCTAAAGCGCCACTCGAAGGCCAAGCGCAGGGCACCAACCTATTCACGAGCGCTACGTCAGATCAGAGGGGGTTTCCAAGGAGTAGTCCAAAAGAGGTCCGAGTCCGGTTTCCAGAAGGCCAAACCAAATCAGAGGGGGTTTCCAGAGAGTGGTCCAAAAGAGGTCCAAGTCCGATTTCCAGGAGGCCAAACCAAATCAAAGGGGGTTTCCAGAGTATAGTCCAAAAGAGGTCCAAGTCCGATTTCCAGGGTACCAGATCAGGAGTTTCCAGAGAGTGGTCAAGAAAAGGTCCAAGTCCTATTTCCAGGAGGCCAAACCAAATCAAAGGGGGTTTCCAGAAAGTAGTCCAAAAGAGGTCCAAGTCCGATTTCCAGGGTACCAGATCAGGAGAGGCAGAGCAGCTGTCAAGGCGGGTGTCGTTAACGGCGAGAAGAATTGGAAGGCGGAGTATCAGATGAGTCAGGGTAGGAGTATTTGAAAAGGTGAGACTTCAGTTTTGAGTGGAAAGCCCGGGGGTGATAGATAGAGGAACATGAGGATGAGGATGAAGGATGGGGTACAATGATGATGGAGGCACTGAGAAACTGCGAAATTCAGAGGGGAGATCATTCCAGAGGCGTGGTGCTGTAATGGAAATGACTCGGTTGGAGAACTTGAGGTGAGTAGTGACTGGGGGTCGAGAAAGACTGAGATAGGACGATGAGCGGGTGTATTTATGTAATTATTTCTTACATATTATATATACAGTTCAAGCAATAGGCGGCGCTAAGGAAGAACTATATTCTGTTTAATGAACTATATATCACTTCCCGTGTGTTAGCCATTGCTAATGCGTTATTGCTTGTATTACACTGTGTTCTGAATGTCTACTATACAAGTTTAACCATCAAATTCAAAAGTTTCTACTATAGCTACAAGGTTTAACTGATCTAACTTGACCAGGATTTTTACCTGACAGGGAAACTGATCAATCAATTTGGTTACTATGAATACGATCTGGATTAAACGCCGGCAAATAAGCAGAGCTAACTGAAGCAGCTGTTAGGCTACTGGGCGCTGAGATGTTTCAGAGATTTTACATTAGGGCCTACATTATATGTGCAGTTTCTAACATTTTCTTACCTTCCACTAGCCATATCATATTGACAGTTACCAAAGCGATAATTGCTTTAAGTCGTTATTTAACAATGAACTGTGCATGCAGCATGCTGAACCGTTATCGGTCTCTAAACAGCTGTGCTCTCTTATTCCACTTTTTCAATCAATTCTGCTGAATATGTTTCTTTTATGTTTGCCTTTATGGCGCGAACAAAGGTCTTCATATCCACGGATACAAACATTCATACGTGTGTGCATACAAAGACACACTCGCACATAATTATACAGATGCATCCAAAATTAAAATAACACCAGGAGGCTACCAGAGCCGTTCACGTCGATCTACCGTAATCTTTTGCCTTGATGGATAGAATTCTAGAGATTGAAGAGAGTGACGACAACTTATCGTCGATAAAAATCTGATTTAAAGGTGTCTAAAAAGAGCCTAACATTAATCGTGATATCCCGTGTTTAACGACATCTGGTGTCCGATGACGTCGTCCTTACCCAACTTGCAACTCCGCCGTGCCCAACTATAGTCTATGCCTATGATTGACTTTGACTTAGTTTCTGTTTAACGATGCTGTGTCAAATCGAAGATGATTATCATTCCCCTCTTCCCTGGAACTGGCATCACCCAGAAAGACGTCAGTGTCGGAGTTGAAGTAATAATTAGTAGCGAAATGAACCATATATAATGAGTATCCTGTTCCGCGTCAGACAAAGCGATTGAAGATTGTAGGCTGTATACGCCTAATTACTACCTTATCCTAGGATTATGATTCCGTTGTTATCGAATCTTGTAGCTTTCAAAGCCGTACTTTAATCGTAACCATTATGGGTGTGTAGTACTGCAGTGTGCAAGAGCAAATATTTGAACGAGATTGAGATTGATATAGCGAGGCTGAAAAGCGATTTAAAGGTGTCTTAAAACGTCAACATATTAAGCTACACTTGCATACAAATTCTAGTATTAGCATTATTACCCACTGTTCACAATTCTACGAAGTATTAAAACAGTTCTACTAATAATATTATAGTTTAGTATTATTATCAACTGTTCAAAATTCTAGGCCTACTAATAAAAAATTTTACTAATAAAAACTGTAGGTTTTTTTATTATTGTCCACTGTTCAACATTTTAATAATAAGAAATTCTACTAATAAAAATTCTTGTTTTAGCCTAGCACTCGGATTGACTACAGGAACGCGGTCTATAGGCCTATTGGCCTTTACACTGCTAATGCCAACACGGGGACCTTAAACGGCGTGGCACCCTTTAAAACAGGCAGCGGTGGTGAAGGATCTCACCCGATCAATTCATTGAAAAATGAGCAGGGTCGAGACCATTATACGGTCGCTATAGAAAATCGCGTACATTTACATTTAATGCATCTAAGCTCCAGTCCATCCTTAATGCTGCTGCACGTCTTACAAGGGCATTGTGAAGTTTGCTCATATCTCTTCGTTCATCCGTGACTCCCTTCACTGGCTTCCCATTCACCAACGTATCCAATTTAAGGTTCTTTCCCTCATGCGTTACTGTCTTGCTGGCTCTGCTGAACTCTATCTCAGGCCTTTTCTACTGCGGTTTCCAGTCTACCTGGTCGGGCCTCCCTCCGGTCGTCGGCCTGTGGCCACCTGGTGGCATCTTGGATATGCACTGCCACGCCCCAGTCTCGGAGTTTTGCTGCTGTGGGCCTCTCCAGCTGGAACTACTTGCCCCAGGCTCTTAGGGTTGACCTCCTCAGACCTCACTCTACCTTCTACCCAGTTCCGCGCCTGAAAACCTTCTTTTTCATCAGTGAAGACACTGATCCGGGTCAGAAGCGCCTCTGACTTTGACTGGCGCTATATAAGTTCTAGATTACAATTAGGGCCTATTTATCGCTCTGTGGCGGTTGACGTCGGCCTTAGGCCTACATTACCCCATTAAAAATGGATTTTACGCTAGTGACTTGAGTTTCCAACAGTTTAACGACAGCTTACGGGGTTTAAAGGCCTTTAAAGTCGTCGACTGGTAAAAATTCTACACAGGTCTCGCTTGTAGGCCTATATGGAACAAATCAAGTAATATTACGTGAATAGTACTTTACAGTGCTTAACGACATCTTATTGCTGCCAGAGCCGTTGACAAAGACCCCACGTCACCTTATAGAGCTACAATTCGCCACTGTTACGCAAGTGGATCCAGAATTTAAGGACATCTTATGGCAACAAAGGACGTTGACGTCGACAGAAATTATTTTTGGCTTAATACAGCTCCGTAAGTCTTACGCAAATTGCTGTTTAACGACACTGTGTCATAGCAAAGGTGGTTAACGGCGCCCTCCTCATTTCTCCAATCTTGGGATTGGTGCTATCACAGGTAGGACAGTGGCGGAATGTATGTATTCCAGTGTTTAACGACATCTTAAAGCTACAAAGGCTGTTTACTTCTTTAAAGTTTTGATATAATATATTTCAGTTCATTTTCGAATAACTTTCGTCGTCAGTTTTCTTTAGCTTTTCTCGTCGTTGATTCCGTGTGTGACAGATTGTAGAGATGGCGATATTTGACAGGTTGTTGTTTTTGATGTTATGGTAGTGGCGGAGTAGTAATATATAGTAGTCTCAGTTTAACGACACTGTGCGATAACAAAGATCATTAGCGTCGCTCTCCAACTTTATCCTGGCTTGGGACTGGCACTGCCAGAGTACGAGTAGTGGCGGAGTTTAGTGGCGGAGTATCGCTGAGGGACAATATATATAATTATATGCACCGCTGACAGATAATATATTACGTCAATTGACTTCGTTTTAAAGATGTTAAAGAAACTGTTCTATTTGATGAGTAATCTGCAATAATGCGTTGTTATTGTTGCTCTTAATTCTTCTGCTACTAGTACTCCTGCTGATGCTGCTGCTGCTACGACTACTACTACTACTTCTACTACTACTACTACTACTACTACTACTACTACTACTACTACTACTACTACTACTACTACTACTACTACTACTACTACTACTACTACTACTACTACTACTACTACTACTACTACTACTACTACTACTACTACTACTACTACGACAACCACTACTACTGCCACTACTACCACTACTAATACTCTTACTACTACTACCACTACCACTCTACTACTACTATTACTACTACTACAACTACTATTACAACAACAACAACAACTACTACTACTACTACTACTACTACTACTACTACTACTACTACTACTACTACTACTACTACTACTACTACTACTACTACTACTACTACTACTATTCATCCGAAGTAGAAATGATCTGCTGCAGAATAAAAACCAAAATAAATAATAAGTATTTTTTTTTTTTACCCGAGGTATGAGTAATCCCTCGGGATTTGGAAAAAATTATTTAGGAGCAGGGTAAATGTCTGGAGGGTCAGGCCTCGTCTTCAGGGTTTGAAGGAAATGTACCTTTAAAAGTATTATTATTATTATTATTATTATTATTATTATTATTATTATTATTATTATTATTATTATTATTATTATTATTATTATTATTATTATTATTATTATTATTATTATTATTATTATTATTATTATTATTATTTACAAACCTGACAATTGTCGTCTTTCCAATCGTCGAGACAGGACAGCAGATGGCAGGATCGTTGCACCGCCTGTGTCTGATGTTTCGAGAAATGCTTATGAAGACACCATTCTCCCGGCATGCACTTCTTCGCCAGCCTCTTAACGACGGTGTCGTTGAAGACATCCAAGAGGGCGCCCTCTAACGTTCTCTCCTCTTCCCAGTTGCAGTTTCCGACGTTTCGATCAATCGATTCCCGAATACAAGACGCACTTGCGTCGAGCCAGGTTGGACCGACCTCCGATGTAGCAGCTGGTGTTGGAGTGTCTGTCGATGAGGTCAGAGGGTAGTCACCATCCGGTTCTTGGAGCTCGGTGTAAAACGAGTCTTCCGGTAGTTGCTGGTCCTGTGTTACTGAGTCAGAGGAGCAGTTTTCCGATGTGTTTCCATCTATGCAAAGATCGGATTCGTAGTCGTTCGGCTGAAAGTTGTCTGTCTCGGTTGAGTTGGAATCGTCGGTCCCAGAAGGAGACAATAGCTTTGAGAAGAAATCCATTGTCTTCTGAAGAAATCCCTTCGATTCCTCCCCTTCCGTCTGTTCCCCGATTCCTTCATCGCTGCCAGAGAAAGTGTCGTTGTCGTAGACATCAGGGAAATAGTCTGACACCGTCGTACTCTGATCATCAAATCCGCTGCCAGTGTCTAGTTGATAGGTCGTGCTGCCGAGAGGGTCTGAAGTCTGCTCGTTCTCGGGTCCTCCGCTGCTGATTCCGAGACCATCCAACGGAACCGAATCGTTCTCCATGGAGTACCAACTGTCCCACAGATCCCAGCCACTCACGGACACGATCCCCATCGATGCGACCACGAGAATCAGACGAAGGACAACTCGACACACAGGCGCCATCTGTTTACTTATCCTGCAGACTGTGATGCCCTTATCAGTTCTACTGCGATGCCCTTATCAGATTTACTGCGATGCCCTTATAAGATTTACTGTGATGCCCTTATCAGATTTACTGCGATGCCCTGATCAGATTTACTGTGGTGCCCTTATCAGATTTACTGTGGTGCCCTAATCAGATTTACTATGATGCCCTTATCAGCTTTACTATGGTGCCCTTACCAGATTTACTGTGATGTCCTTATCAGATTTACTGTGATGTCCTTATCAGATTTACTGTGATGTCCTTGTCAGATTTACTGTGATGCCCTTATCAGATTTACTGTGATGCCCTTATCAGTGAACTACAGTTGTGATGTCCTTACCAGGAGATATGTGGTTAAAAAAATGTAAAGTCCTTATCAAGTGATCTTTCAGTTGTGATGTCCTTATCAGGCGACGTGTTATTAAATTGGGACGTACTTATCAGGCGAAGTATCCAAAAGAATCAAACGAACTTAAGTAGGAAACAGCAGCTAATACGCTTGTTATAGAAACTCACTTGTTATAATGTAGACTACTTGTTAGAAAAACTGTATAGAAACTCATTTTTCCCAAGCGGCAAAATAGGCTTCAGTATTTCGACTACGTGACACCTTTCTGCGCACTTAAGCACGCACAATATGCCCGAAGAGGTTCTTAAAGCAAACGTGGCCAGATGTGATCAGTAAAAAGGCCTAACTGCAAGCACACTTAATGTACGGTTATTGTACATAGCAGGCCTGTGTATTTACCGAACAGTTTACGAATCCGTTCCAGCATTTCTCGTAGGTACTCTTCTCGTAATTCTCGTAAGGCCAGACGATTTCGAGCTAATTGCGGACAATAAGTTCATCTGTAAGTCTATAAATATATGTTCTAATTTATTGAGCGCATGTTTTGTCTAGCTCAATCCGATGAATTGCCTCATAGCTAAAAATACTGTATCGTTTAACACTGTTAAGGGTTAGTTTTATTTGTCTGGTCTGTGTGTCTGTTATGCGCTGAATAGAAGATTACTTACTCACTTACTTGCTCGCTCTCTTACACGCTCATTCGCTCACTAACTGACTTAATCACTCATTAACTCGCTTGTTCAATCACTAGATCTTACTCAATCTCAGTCACTCATTCACTCGGTCACTCATTCGCTCGCTCACTCACTAACTCACTCACTCGCCCATTCACCCACTTACCAACTCGCGCACTCACCCAATCACCCACTCACTCACTCACGAACTTACTCACTCACCATCTCATTTGCATACTTACTGACAGCGACTGTTAAATCGTAATCATAGTCTATGTCAGCGATGATGGGTTTGAACAACACAAGTGTCTGCCATCTCCAGATATGATCAAATCTTCGCGTGGTCTATTTACAAACGGCTGAAGAGAGAGGAGAGAGGGGCGGCGCAGCACAGACTGCGAAGGGTTGATAAGGATCGATGATGAGGATCGATGGCTAGGCCCTGAAGGTCGGTCAGCTGATGTTGCTGAGTCAGGTAACCTTCGTCATCCAACAGCAGCAGCAGCAGCTGATATCAATCGGAGATGATCGATCATTGCAACAGATGCTCTATGCGTCGTCAACAGTTGAACAACTGTTAGGCCTAAACAAACATCCACTTCAGCTCCCGCTGTCAACAAATCCGCGCTCAGACCAAACCTCAAAATCTACGCCTTCCAATTTGCTTATAGCCCCAACGTAGTGTACAGTAGTAGGCCTATACTTGTAAATGTGATGCGTTTTGAGAAAAGTGACCATAAGTCCAGTGATGGGCAATAGTTAACTAAAAAGTTGCTAACTTTTAGTTTAACTAAAAAATTTTAGTTAAGGATGAAGTTTAACTAAAATAAAATAGTTTAGTTAAAACCATAGTTTAACTAAAAAAATTTAGTTGCTAACTAAAAAGTTTAACTAAAAAATTCAGCAATATGCAACTATTTTTCCACAATGAATATTGAACACTGTCAACAAAAAACATTTTAACACTGCATGGTTTTAGCATTAACAGCCTGTGTTTTCAAATTCAGACACACCTTGCAGTACGCCTGTAACTGTATGCTAGAACAGTACACATTGCATAGTTTGAAGGTGAAATTGTCATTGACGCTCTGCATTATTACAGTTCACTTAACCTTTGTTATTGTGAAAATGTTTGTCGTAAAAAGTTGGAAAAAAGTTGGAAAAAGTTTAACTACTTTTTTTAGTTTAGTTAACTAATTTCCAAAATCAGTTGCCAACTTTAGTTAAACTATTTTATTTTAGTTGGAAAATAGTTTTAGTTTAACTAAGAAAAAATAGTTTAGTGCCCATCACTGCATAAGTCTCAAATGGAGTTAAGTATTGATTCATAATCCTGGGTAATGCCTTATTAAATGCAGAAAAAATTAACTTGATATCTTCATCCAAAGTATTTCTTTAACTTATTGAGAACTGAACATTCGCAAATGACAGTTTTCAGATATTTCAGTTTAAACTTTCACTGAAGAAAATGCGAACTTTTCACAGAACATTACCATGGAATTTGTTACGAAATAGTAACTAAACACAGCTGCTCATAATGCCGTTTAAACACCGTATTATGTGTTTTATACATGCACTTTATTCTTGTGTAAAAATAGTTCTACATTAAAAATATATTATCTGCTTAAAACTATTATCAAAATGAGAAAGGATGATACGATACTTAAAGTCCCTTTGAAGTCTCTCACAAAAGATATCATTTGAAGAATAAAACTCGAGGTTTTTGAAAATTTTCTTTAATCAATGTTTACCAACCACATTAATGTATCCGAAATCGCTAGGAACTCATTTTTATCCAAACTGACCTATAGGCCCTACTTGCTTTAAAGCCAGTTTTCTCAGTAACTGTGGAGAGACTTATGATCCCTTTTCTCAAAACGCATCACAGATTTGTACATATAATTGCAAATTTATGTAGCGCCACTTCCCTCATTGCATAACACTACACCACTCCACACTTCTAGAGTACTATAGTATACTATCTGCGCTACACTAGCATAATACTACATCACATTATATACCACTATCCATCAAATCAGTGCACTACGTAAGCATAGGCCCTATACTACATTACACTCCGCACCCACTATACTACTACTCACTGCACTACATTATGCATTACAACACTAGCATGTACTACACTACACTACACTTCTCTCTTTGTCTGTTATTGGAAGTGCTTGAAGACCATTCGGTTCGATCATGTTTTCGTTGTGTTAGGTGGGAAGCGCCTCAGCTGAGTCTCTCTCTTGAAGTGGCGCTATATAAATCGGCAATTACAATTGAAAAATTTACAAGCATACAGCATAACCGCTATGATCTCGACTGAAACTGTGTGCGATATTAAGATTCCCGATTGCTACATTGCATGCTGTGATAGAGGTAGGATACTCATCTCGGAAAGCAGAACATAATGGAATAGAATTGAATTGAATGGACTGAAATAGAATGGAATAGAAAGGATTAGAGTAGAATAGAATGCGATGGAATAGAATAGAAAAGAATGAAATAAACCACAATGGAATAGAATGGATTAGAGTAGAATGGAATAGAACAGAATGGAATAGAACAACAATGAAATAGAATAGAATGTATTGGAATATAATGAATTTCAATGGAATAGAATAGAATAGATTTCAACAGAAAAGAATGCAATGGAACAGGATGAAATATAATGGAATAGAATAGACAAGAATGGAAAAGAAATGGATTAGAATAGGCAAGAATGGAAAAGAATAGAATGTATCGGATTAGAATGAAATACAATGGAATAGAATAGAATAGATAGATTTCAATAGAAAAGATGGAACAGAATAGATTATACTGGAATGGAAATGATATAGAATACACTGCAATAGAAAAGAATAAAAGAAAATGGAATTGAATTAGATTTGACAATATTGAATCGAATACGAACATATAAGTTCATAATAGATTAGATTAGATAAGATTAGATCAGATCAGATGAGATTACGATTACACTACGCCACAGTGGTCATAGTACGGTGGCGGCGGGCGGCCCGCATAATAAAAACGCCCAATCTGTTCCGGATTGCATTTTACGGTCAGGCTGTCCTTCCGTCTCCGGGGATTGATCCATCATCCGGAAACAGTCTCACGGATTAAGCTCTCCTTCAATCTAATTACTTCGATGGCACGTGGCTCAGCCGTTGAATGCGTTCGTCGCTCGCTCTTCTGCCGACGGTTCGAACCCCGGTGTGAGACGGACAATGCCTCAGAGGAGTGGTTGGCCACTTGTTGGAAGCGGGATTTGAGGTTCGGGTGACTGATGGAATAGTGGGGGCTTAATGATAAAAACAGCTGGGAAACGCATTAAGTTCGTTAAGCCTTCGCTAGATTCTGTAAATGCTCTCTATGTAAATAGCCAGATCAATACATAACTACATAATATGTATTCATACATAAACAATTAGAAATGAATGAATGAATAATAAGAGACTAACGTACCTTGAATACATACATATATACATGCATACATAAATACATGCACACATACATACTTGCATACATACATGCATACATACATATTTATACACATATATACTGGAAAATGTACATACATACATACATAGTTTTACATACATATACACATGAATAAATTCATTCATTCAAACACATATACATACGTACATAGCCTATATATGCATAAGTGCAAACATTCATGGATGCATGCATGCGCTCACATACATACAAACATACATACATACACACATACATAAATACACACTTATATATTCTTAGCATGGTCTGAGCAAGGGGACCTGTCATGACGATGGTCCAGTCGGACGGGCATATGGGCGGCTAAGAATCTCACCGGTTGAGTTCCTAAAAACACACCAGGGCCAGGCCAGGGCAGAGGAGGCTATAATTGTGGTCGCTCTAGGAGAACGTTAGCACACATACATAAGCAACGAAGGGCGAAGAAATAAAGGAAAGCTAAATAGCGTAATGAGATGGCTGTCCGTCACAATCAGGGAAATTCAATAGAGAGCATTGACGGAGTTCCTCACCAGAAATTGCATTATTCTTAGTTAAAGGATAAAATGATATGGAGCGGATGGAAAACGGCACTGATTCTGGGAAGAGGGGATGATGGAGAGGGGGGGTCATCTCAAGAAACCGACCGATGGAATTATTGTTTGCCTTGTGATAACAACATTGAAGGTCGGCCGAACTGTCTGTCTGTCTGTCTGTCTATCTTTATCTCTACCGCTCTGTCTGTCTGCCTATCTGTCTTTCTTTCTGTTTATCCGTCTGTTTATGTCTATTTGTCCATCTATCTTTCTCTCTGTCGATATGTCCATCTGTTTGTCTGTTTGTCATTGTCTATCTGTTTCTCTCCTTATATTTATGCCTATCTGTATCTCTGTCTATCTGTCTCTGTCTTTATGCATCTCACTGTCTCTCTGTCCGTAGGTTTGTCTGCTATATGTCTGTCTGTCCCTCTGTCTATATGTCTCTCTGACTCTCTATTTCTCTGCCCTGTAATGGCTCATGATATCTAATGATGCGAATAATTTCTCTGGCAGGTTCGGCATATGAGGGCCTTAGACAATTTCAAGAAGATGGGAGGAGGAGGAGGAGGAGGAGGAGGAGGAGAAGGAGGAGGAGGAGAAGGAGGAGGAGGAGGAGGAGGAGGAGGAGGAGGAGGAGGAGGAGGAGGAGGAGGAGGAGGAGGTAAAGAATGATGAGGAAGAGGAGGAGAACGTGAGGATAGCGATGCTGGTGAGAGGGAGAGACAGAGAGAAAGAGAGAGAGAGAGAAAGAGAGAGAGACAGAGAGAGAGAGAAAGAGAGAGAGAGAGAGAAAGAGAGAGAGATAGAGAGATAGAGAGTAAGAGAGAGAGAAAGAGAGAGAAAAAAAGAGAGGAGCATGGAGTAAGCAGAAGAAGAATAGGATGACGATTGTGATGACAACGGCGACAATTATGATGACTATAACGAAGCAACAACGACAATGATGATGACGACGACGATGATGAATAAGAAATTGATGATGATGAGGATAATGGTCGTGGTGGTGGTGGCGGTGATAAAATACTTAGAATTATGATTATGATAATGAGTTTGGTGACGATGATGATGGTGACAAACCAACATAATACACCCACGGGATGGTTGAATCCTTAGGCAGCGAGTTGCAGCAGTCCTGTCTGCCAAGAACATCTAAGCTGAATTTTTACACACTCACACCAACACACACCCAGATTCGTAGCCAGATTTTAATACCAGGGGGAGCGAGCACATTAAAAAGGCCCCACTTACCAAAACAAATAATTTCATTTAATTACATTCATTATAATTAAGTATACTTATTTATTTTGTATTTTAAATAGGAAGGTGGCAAAAGCATTATGTATAGTAAATGAGTAGGCCTACTGGTATAGAATACTATAACATAACAGAACAAACACAAACCACTTACAACAGCCTTTTTCGTCTAGACTTCATTTTAGCAAAGTTATCGATTACTTCGTTATAATCCAATTAACTTTTTTCGATCGTAATCAAGGCTAAACCAGACAATCTGTCCTCGCCCATTGTAGAAAGTACGTACGATTTTATGAGTTTGAGTCGGCTGAACGATCGTTCCGCAACAGCGCTGTGTATTGGCGAGGTCAGAAAATATGGTACAGTGTGGTCAGGCTAGGATATATAGAACACATGTAATTGGCGATCATGAAATTTAGTACGTTATAGGTGGTCATTTCTTCGACACTGGAATGTTTCTTATTGATAATACTGATTATTTTCTTGTGACAGCTTTAAATGAAAGAAACTCTTGCACAATTTCACTTCGACTTTCGATAACATCCGCGTATATCATGTCTGCCAAAGATTCTAATTTCGTCATGTTATCGCATTCACATTGCTAAAATGCTTTGGATCTAAAGTTCTAAACAATTAAATTTGGAAGCCACATTTAAAAAGTGCTCAAATCTTTTTGGTATGCTATGTATGACACAATCTAGTGACAATATATAGGTTTCAACCATGAATTTTTCTGAAATCAGATATTCCATCATCCACTGACATTTCCTCGTGGAATCTCTTTCTTTTCCGAACTCTATATTGCTAATAGTCAGTAGAAATATCACATTTTTGAGCCAGCTCTGTTGCTTCATTCTCAAACTCGGATTCAAATTCATGTCGCATTTTTTCATATCGTTTTCAAATAGCTGAATCAAATGAGAAGCTGTTACCAAATTAAAGTAACTTCTCTGTAATATGTGGATAAACTGAAAGTCTTCTCTAGCACTTTTTTCCA